>CM075859.1:82880801-83603301 GCA_037975125.1 Latrodectus hesperus | reverse complement strand
CTCCCTTCAGAGAAAACTAAATTAAACAGGAATTTACGAAAGCAGGGACACTCATTGAATTGTAAAGCGTTTAAATTAAGGAAATCACTTTTAGTTGAAATTTCTCGAACTAATTCCAACGTGGCACAATTGACAGTTACACATACTTAATGAAACTGATGATGCAGTTTAATTTCTTGTGCCTGCGTTTTCATTGGTGAAACATATATCGAATTCTCAACCAAATCTTTTCTCTTGGTAGTTTGATTTTAAATCTTTGCTGAACGACATAGTTAGCTAGTCTTTATTGTGCGGCATTTTTATGGCAAAAGCAATATCCGTATCCTATCAATTGCTGAAGGAGATTTATTTAACATCTATGTTTCTGCCATATTTAATTAAAGAAAATTATTCATAGAAGGGTGGAAAATTGAACAGACAAAATAATACATTAAATTGCTTAAATGTGTATCGATATCACAGCCATATTTTTTGACTTCATCGGACCAGGAAGTAAAATATTGTTTAATGAAGCAAACACTGAAAGTGGCAATTGTCGATAACTAGGAACTGGCAAAGATCCCAGAAGAAAGTGTAAATTTTCAAAGGCATTTAGATTTTTTTGCACAAAGGGGAATATACAATAAAATGGGAAAAGTTATGAATTCTTAACTATTCCTTAAACATAAAAAATTCATGACTATGAATACTTATAACTTTTCTTTTAAGATAAAAAAAATGTAAGATATTTTTTTTTTAAATATTTTCATATAATTCAACTAACGATTCACATTAGAATAGTTAATAGAGTTATTATAGAAGAAAAACTTAATTTATTAATAAAAAAAATAAAAAAAAAGATTTTATATTATGAATTCTGAACTTTGAACAGTTCAACCAAATTTTATGAAAGTTATTTAGCAGCCTTATTCAATCGAGATCATCAAAGAAATCCTTTTGTTAATGTTAAAAAAATAAATTCATTTATATGCAATAATTAAAAAAAACATTAATATCTTTTAATTTATGAATTGATTTTATTTAATAAATTTATAATATGCATTTCATATTTGAAGCTACAATTTTATTGTATAGACTTCAAAATCATAAAAAACTGTAGTTTCTCTTTTAAACCACCATTCTAAGCAATCTTGGTATATTATTCAAGTTATATCATACCCTTACTCAAATTGCTTAATTTTTTTTATCTATTTCAAAAGGAATATTAATTTTATCCACAAACTTTGAATAGTAATAAGTAATGCTTCAGTATACAGAATCGTGTCTGATCTACATACTAAGTTAATGTCTTATGTTAAGTGCAATTTTTTATTATTTTCTTAAAACATAATATACATTCAACTGTAATATCTGCTAAGAAAACCATTTTTTTTATTTGGTGGGTATTATAATGTATCGACTGAATCGTAATTTTCACGCAAATTTTCTTTAGATATCACTTTTGAGTAGATAATTAAATATTATGATACAAAAGGCTTCTTATATGTACAGCAAATATGTTTAAGATTAGAAAAAATATTAAAATGAGAATAAGCATTATAATAATTTCAAATATAATTTTGAAATGGCATTAATAGCAGATTCAATGAAGTTGTCATAATATGGTTATCATTTCATACACTCAGAAGGATAACAAAAATATTTCTGCATATGCGTCACCTAAATGCTTAAGATTTTTGGTTTTAGATTTGAACCCCATGTTTTTTTCTCAAAAATAAAAATTGTTGAATCTTACTTCACACAAGAACTTATTCATTAACTAAAATAATTAGACATGATACTTTCTAAAGCACAAAGATATATTGACATAACTTTTTATTTAACTACGAATGTTAGCATGTAAATATGTGATTTCAAGTGATGTATAAATATTTAATTTTTTTTGTGATTCAATAGCCTATTAGAGGATTTTGGTTGATATCAACTAATAAAATAATTGAATAAATATTCGGTCCTATATGCAAAATAAGAATGTTAAAGTTACGTATTAATATTCACTTAATTACATAATTAATATATCATAAGACATATTTAGTTAAGCTATCTTACTTTGTATGGAATAGATTTGATAATAAAATGTTTGAAATGCTGAGAAAAAATACTATTAAAAATGTCATATTCTTAAGTTATCGCTTGTCACAACTTCATTTTGTTTTTAAGTGTTATTTCTAGAACTAAATTCTTTTCAAAGATAATGCAATATTAGATTAACATTTTGTAATGTAAATGCTTTTGTAGCATATGTGTGTTGTAACAATATTAGTTTCATGAGTGAAATGTAGACCGCTGGTTTCCCCTCTAATTAAGGAAGAAAGGTAGATGCTTGCTATTTAAAAATTAATTGCATTATTTGAAAACGAATCTTGCAATTTCAAATTAACCAAAATTATTTTCTTTTCTAAAAAATTATAGATGAATGAGGAATTTAATTTAAACTAATCTCTGTATATTTTAACTATGAATACGAGAAAATATACAAATAATATGTAATGGAATGCTACTTTTTCAAAGATAATGTGTAAATAAATTTAGTAACAATACATAAAAAATATATCTATATTTTCATGGAATATACCTTAAACTATGTTTTTTATGAGTATTAATTCTGTTGTTAGCTTTTATAATGAATGAAACTATATAAAAATACTTGTTTTAAAATGTGTCGTTTCATTGTGTTACATTTATTGAAATTTTATTTTTATCGAGTTTCTTGTGAAAAGCAGAATGTTTATTATCAGGAAATGTCTTCCGTTCGCAACAAAAAAAGTAAGGCTCCAAATATTTTCAAGAACAGTTACACCTCGATTTTTGATTCGGCATCAAGGAAGCTGTCGGAAAATCAAGAAGTGAAAACAGCTTATTCGGAGAAACATTTGGTAAACAAACCGTGTTAAATGATGTGCCGCAAACTACTCCAAACAAAGTTTATTGCGTTTCTTTAAACCAGAACATGGTCTTATCTCTTATAAACTCAGTATCTGAAGTTATTTTGGAGATGCGGAATTTTTTTCTTTCTCTCTTTCGATTTGGTGGGACCAACTTTTCCTGATGAGACACCGGCCATTGTGGGTGGAGAGAAAGAATAAGATAAACTTGCATCGTCCATCCATCTTGTCGCTACGCACATACACACACACAAAAGGAACAAACAAGTGAGAAAAGAAAGAACGAAAGGTAAAAAAGAAGAAAGTAAAGTAAGATGAAAAAAGGAGTAATTTGTTGTAGATGTTGCCGAGCAGAGTTCTGTGACGGTAGCGCTGGTTGATGAGTACTTGCCTTTCCCCAAGCCCTGTCGAACGCCAAAGATCAATGAAGAACAAATTTGGGATCTTTTTCTCTGCGCGAAATGTAAGTTCCTTTTTAGCTATCGTTTACGGACACGCAAATAAATAATTGTACTATACTTAGAAAGTAATTTAGAGAAACCTCTCAGAATATTTGAAGAAAATAAGTTTCATGAATAACGAATCATTTCATGTCTAGAACTGAATTATTTTTATGTTCCTACAAAATAAATCATTACAATTTTTATTACAGTCTTTGAGTTCATACATTTTGAAGTAGGTAATCAATTAAAATAGAAGGTTAAGAGCAAAAGAAAGATGTATTTTTGTAAATTTTTCTTGAAGAGAGAGTTTAATTCATTTTATTTTATATGGAGTTGTCTGCATGTATTATATATATATTACTACTTTATTTCCATATATTAACAGGAAGAATATAAGGAACTTTTTATTCTTAAGTCTCATAAATGCTTAATAACTCGTATTCTTCGATAAAAAAATAAAATTAAAAATTAAGCGTTGAAATACTAAAGGAAGTAGAAATGTTTTTTTTTATACTTTAAATTGAAAGAATATGTATTCCACGGAATAATTTCTATTATTTAAATGTTTTTAATTCCTTTAAGGCTCGTGTAGAGATGTATACAATATGATGTAATTGTGAGATATGCCATTTATTAACTAATGCAAATTTTGAAAACCCAAATTGAATATCTTTTTTTAAAATACCTTGTAAGCGTTTCGCAAAAATAGAAGAAAATATATATGTTTATAGTATATAACAATACGAATAACTTTTAATTTCTGTATTTTTAGTTCAATATGTTTTTCTTAACTACGATGTGTAAAATGTATGTAAGATATGCAAGAACTTAAGTAATTTAGGTAATTTTTTAACAGTAGTTGGTAAGAATTTTTAGTCAAATAAAAATTTAGTAAAATAACCTGCCTTTTCAATGCTTTAATTTTGTTACCTAATTATTTTATTATGATTTTTTTAACTTATTTTAATTTCCAAATAAACATTCTGTAATGATTTTAACTACATTTATGCTTACTGTTAACTATTTACAATGACTAGTGCTCGTTTTTCCTAAAATTAGTGCTGGTAATAACGAATATTAACTATAATTAGTGATATAAGGAACTTTTTGTTAATGTAATTATACATAGAGCAAACCATGTACAAATTTATGAGTTTCAAAATGCTTATTAAGAAAGATGCAAATGAAATTATCTGGTATTCTTATTACCGATACTTTAGAAGAAATATTTGGGATTGCACTTTCATTAAAAATCTTGCGATTTTGTAATCATAAGTTACATAATTCTAATTTTGAGCTTTTTTTTCTCTCTTGCTTTTATTTCTCAGGAATTTAGAAAAAAAGTTCTTATAGGAGTATTGTTTGATGCCAATTGTTTCAGTTTTTCTCTATACACATTTTATTTTTAACATTATCAAAATAACAAAGCAAAAATTTCTAAGCCATTAAAGATAAATTTTAATTATTGTAATACGATAAAAAACAATTCTGGCCATAAAATATCAAAAAAAATATTCTAAGGTAGATAAAATAACTATGAAAGTGAGACTTTTATCAAGTAATTTTTATATTAATAATATACTTTATAAACTTTTTGATATTATTGGTATTTAATCATTTTATCAGCATACATGTTTGCTTTTTGTATGATATAGATTGTTTATACTTAGATTTTTTCATTTATTTATGTGTTAAGCTGAATGCTAATGTATTTTCACAGTAAAAACTGAATTTTCATCGTTTTTTCTAAAGATTTTTGCTTACCGTGAATGTTGATGTGTTTTTTATTCTAATCTGCATTGGTATTATATGTAAATTGTAAATAATTAAACAAAGTTTTTCTGTCAAATAAAAGATTCGAGGAATAAAAATGACAAAAATTTTTGCATGATACTGCTGTATTCACTGGCTGTGTATTTTTTGTAAATTAATTAAATTACCTCTTTTTTTCCTGACTAGAAGTTCCTTTTTATACATCATTCTCCCGTAAGATTGCATCTTATTTATTCCCTATTCTCTCCTTCCACGAAGTAGACTGCCTTATTACAGGACTTGTGGAAAACCGGTTCCAGAGAGAGACGAGGGGACGAAATTGAAAAGAGACGGGGTTGGGGATGGCAGAAGCGAGTTACGGAAGAAAGAAAAAAAAAACCTTAATTCCAGGTGGCTAAAAATGACTGTATTCTCTATTTAAATCTGATGTTTTACTGGAATCTAGAGACTGTAAAATCACAAAGCTGAAAAAATTAAGTCTTATGAGTTTTCAGACTGGAGAAGAAGGGGTATGATCCTATAGCGAGTACAGGTGAAGAAAATCCAAATGAAGGAATAAACTAACAGGTTTTCGAAGTCCTGAAATTAGGCTGGCTTAATAATAGAAATTCAATATATATATATATATATATATATATATATATATATATATATATATATATATATATATATATATATATATATATATATATATATATATATATATATATATATATATATATATATATATATATATATATATATATATATATATATTATATATATATATATATATATATATATATATATATATAAAGTCCATGTGTTCTTATAAATTATTTTTCAAACCAGTGATTTATATATAATATATATATATACATACATAGAAGTGTTGTACTATCTACTTTATTACTTTAATTAATTAGTGTAAATAATGAACTTCAGATAGGTTTTTATCTACGTTGTTAGTGAGGCCTAAATATTTGAAATAATACAAGTGACTAAATTGTATATGTGTGTAAATGATTTTGTAATTTTATGATTGAATTAAAAGCATGTTTTAGTTATTAAAACAAACACAGTTGTTGCTTCTATTTTCAGGTTTGATCTGGGAAGAAAAATATAATAAATACACAATGCAATGTTAAAAAATATTACATTATTTAAATTCAAAAAAATATTTGTAAATACTATATGCTAATGGTAAATTATCTACACATCAGAACTTTGTTGTGTTACAATTGATGAAATACCTACTAAATCTTATTTAAAGTGTCTCTTTCGAAGTTACTTCGCTACTGCAATTACTGTAAATCACAAGTAAGCATAAAAATCTCCATTTAATAGTGATTAAATAATCCATGTAATAATGTTGACTGATAAAAAAAATTAAGTTTTTGACACACCAAGTCTTAAGCCGCAACTAAAATTTTAGGCTAAAGTGATGTACCTTAATCCAACTTTTATTCTAAAAAAAGTTCGTAATGTAGATAATTACAAAAAAATTTAAATATGTTTTAAATTTTAACTCCATTTTTTTGAATCAAAACAGTTATATTCAATTAGGAAACATTAACTCGGAAAGTTACAATTATATGTTATTAAACCATAAAGTGAAATATGTAAGGTATCATTTGTAGACGATTCCTTATGAAAATAATGACAAGCGCAGAAATTAAATTAATAATTAAAATACAACATACACACACAAATTGAGAACTTTGTTCTTTTTTACAGCAAAGAGAACTAAAAAATGTGAAAAATAGTTTAAATCTCAAAATCAATTCATTTTTATATTTTTACGTTGGTGAGCAAATATCAATGAAAACTTCAAATTGAATGACTTCAAATACGGGTAGGTCATCAATTTTGGTACACTTCCTTTAAGTTTAATTCCTGAATTTTATTTCTCTGACAAATTAAATTTGCGACATACAAAATAAAAAATAAAGATTTAACCATTTGCCATTAAAGAATTAAAGAAACACAACATATTAAATACATATATAAATTTAAATAATAAGGATTTATTTAAGCAATCTAACACTCAAAGTTAATTCTTCCTCATAGAGTTTAATAATGTATACGCGATAAACTAATATAAATTCCGAAACTTAGAGAGTATGCACATATTTAGTTGGATTTCTTGCAAATGACTTTTAAAAAATGTAATTAATGTTCCTTAATGCTCAAATGGTAAATAAAATTCTTGTAGTTGTATACACATTTCTAAAATCAGAAATTTTAGCAACATTTCATAGAAAAACATTAAATAAATTTGAAATTTTTAAGAAATCAAGTTCAAAGAAACTAAAAGAAATAATTAAATTATACAATTATAAAATCTGGAGAAAACATGAGAATTATTGTAACACAATGATATTAGTTAAAATTTCTTAGAGATATAAAATTAGAAACTAACATTTTGTTTTGGATCAAAATATGCCAGCAAATCCCGTTCCTTAAGGAGAATGTCCGATGATGGTTTATTCATGAGTTAGGAAGATCAATTAAAGTATGATGATTGCAGAGATATATATACTAAGAAAGCATTAAGCATAAAACAAAAGAAAACAATTTTTACGGATTATTCTTCCTAAATGGCTAATTGGGAGAAAGTCTGTCTACCAGAAGTATATTTTCATTATTGCATTTTTATGCTCTGCGTAGGGCATTAAATATGGGTCAGAGACCATTTTCTATTCTGGCAATGAAATGGGCTTAAATAAGAGGATTATTTTGTGTTTAGTAAAAAAACATTAAAACTAAAATATAATTTTTGATTCAACTTCAAATGCAGAAAATTATGGCTGGATAGTGATATTTTTCTCAAATGTTCTTCAAAAATTTGAGAGAAAAATAAAATGTTAACGTGTTTCAAATTTCAAAGCTTCATATTATATTAACGCATAGATTTTCAGTGTGCTTTTATAAACATGTAGTAAAAAACAATCTTTCTGAAACCACAGTTATTATTTTTTGAAGATGTGATTATCCAAATTTATTTTTATGAACAGCAATATTTCTATTCATAAACTGCATTTGGTTGACTAATTTCTGAAAAATGTAACTGGTCACCAGATGGAATATCCATACAGATATTCAGAAGTTAAGAATGTATAACTTAATATGAACATGCCTCTTACGAAACATGAAAATAAATTATGTGTTGCTTTAAGTATGTTGCAAAGAACTAATAATAAAATAAATAATAAGTTTAGTTCACTAATTATTTAAATAGTAAGTGCAGATGCTTAGTATAGATAAAAAATCAAAATTTCAAGTTAAACATATAATCTGAAACTTAGTTTAAAATAATAAAATGAAATGATTTCCGAATAAATCATTAAATCATAGAATTAAATAGCATGAATAAGTTATATATGGACCTAATAATAAATTATAAAAATAAGCTTTACTTAATTATAATTATAAATTCAACTAAAATCATCTTATTACTAAGAAATCTAGTATGATTGTCATAATGACATTTTTAAACTTCAAATAGGAATGTAAGACAGAAACTAATTTTGGATATCGTGATTAAAATAGTAATTTTACTTTCATTCTTCAAACTGATAGAAAACTAAAAAGAAATCGTAGTAGACACCGCAAACATAAATTTTCATGTTAACTTCCAGTTATTTTTAGTTCTGAATGTTCAAGATAACTATTTAGTCCATCAGTGAAAAGATTGTGAGAATACATCCTTTCATTCCCCCAGTTAAGTATTTGTAATTCTTTTTCTGCACTCAATTGATGTGATATAAGTATAGTTTCAGTTCACTTATTTTAATATAATATCATTATTATTATGCTAAAGAAAATATTCATGTATTTAATTACAGGGAAAAAAATTACATGCTCTCAAATAAATCAGTACTTTAGATTTGAAGTCTGGACTTAAGGTTTATATATTGGTTATGCAATTAGATTAGCAAGTACTCACTTCACTATTTGCATATGAGACTCCAATGTAAAAAATATCAACTAAAGAAAATATCATGATTGCCCACTTATTTCTCAATATCGTGAAGACCGTATTGCATAATTGGCACAGAGTGAATATATATATCTGCAAATCTATATATATATAGTCATATATATATATATAGTATATATGATCACTATAGACTATATATATATATGAAAGTATATATATATATATATATATATACTATATATCATATATATGATATATATATACTATATATATATATATATATATATCATATAGTATGAATATCATACATATCCATATATATATATATATATATATATATATATATATATATATATATATATATATATATATATATATATATATATATATATATATATATATATATATATATAAGTGTTATAATTTACAACTCTCGTCACTTAGTGCAATAGCTACAATGTAATGGTCATATAATCTTAAAAATAGTCAATTTGGTTTGAAATGCAATTAAAATTCAATCAAAACTCGCATATTTTGTATTATACAAATCAACCTTTTGAAACAACAGAAATTTTAAACAAAAAAGTTCAATTATCAGATTGGAATCAGAGCTACGTAAATAAATTTCAACTTTTTTGTATATGAATCAATTCACAAAATATCCTCCTCACCATATTTTAATAGCCATTTTTTCTTATTTGGACTCAAATATTATTTGGAAAAGCAACACTTTTAAAATTTTGTGATTTTTCACAAATACTTCTATTACCCAGGATATCTTACTAGCTAAAGCATTGTTATAAGTATTTATTTATCCATATTTCTTGCCATTTCTATTTTCAGATACTGGGCAGAGTTAAGTGGTTAGATCTCTCGTCTTTCGTTTAACGTCTCTGTGTTTTATTCTCAGTTACACAGTCTTGAATATTTGTAGTGGCTTGGAATCAAATTTAAACTGTAGGTACTAGTCTAACTAACTCAAATATGTAAAAAATGACTGTTTGATGACAAACGAAATCAAACAGACTATTTACAGACATCGGGATATATATAATGCTCCGCAAAGATGAAATCCCACATAAATGTGTGATACCAGTCAAGATAAACATGGTTATAACTACTGGAAGTGTATCATAAATAATCAATTACTCAAAATACCAAAAACATTTTCAAAAACTCATATTTTAATTAAATTTTTGTTACTTTTTGCAATCAATAATAAAATTTATTAAACAAAAAATGATTTTTAGTTTTTAAAAGTTTTGTTGTAGTTATTATGTTCTACTTACCTCAGGTTTGATTGAATTTTATCAGATCTGTATTTAAGTAATATGAACACACTATTTCAGTGTTTTTATAAAAATCTCAAAATAATATTTAAAGTTATCCTATAGAGGTTCTAGGAACAGGAAGTTTTACGTATTTCGAATTAATAATAAAGATGCAAGCTATTTTATCTCAAGTTTATTAACATACATTGAAGAGTCAGTTTTAAAATTAAATTATTAATTTAGTGATAATTTTTCTACAGGTTTTTCCTCTTACATCTTTTGGTATACTTAGTGGATACTCGTAAACACACAATGTGCTAATATTTACCACTTATTTTAATTTATTTGTGTATGACTGTATGTAACGCTTGCAATTTTTAGCTTTTTATTTTTATTTCATAAAGTCTTTAACATATAAAATGCTTACTAGTCAAGTCAAAGTCACTAAAGTCTGTACAAAAAGAATGATTTATTATTGTGCTACTAATAAAATTGATTTCTTAAAACATTTACGAAATAATTTTTTAAAAAAACTAAATTTTAATCATAATATATTTTAAGCAATTTATGAAAATAAGTAAGCATAAATTAATTTTAATTACCTTCATATTTGACTATATTTATATGTAAAACATTTTAAATCAACTTGAGTGGCTCTGAATCACTAAAAGACTGATTTTAACAGGATTTTTTTAGGAGATGCCCTTTTTTTAAGAAAATAATTTTTCCTTTTGTCTTACTTTTCCTTGCTACATCATTTAAAGGAATACCATTTGTTTTCTCTTAAGTTAGCAACAAAAGTCTTTTTGCAGAATTGTTTCTTTCTCTCTCTTATACCTTTTGTAATTTAATTTCTTTACACTTTTAGTTTTTATCTGTTTCTGAAAAAATATTTTTTGATGGTTCCATCTTTATCTATTAAGTAAGCTTCTTTGTTTCTTTCATGATTTTAAAAACACAATAGTTATATTTTGCGCAAAAAATCATTTTCAAAAAAGAAAATTTGAAATCAAAAAATCACTGATTCTCGTTTAAAACCAAGTGTAATTTTCCTTTCACTGTACCATTTTCCAAGCACCTAAATATTTTTGGAATTCAAATTCTTTTACAGCTTTTTTTCATTTATAATGTGGGTTTCAATAATTTTTTGATGTTATAAAGATAATTCTTAGAAAAAAAACGTTTAGTATATTCACTTAAGCAATCATAATTGATATATTTTAACGTGTGACATGAAATTTTTAAAAATATATTATTTCGCTCAATTTTTTAAAAGAATATTAATAGTGATTATATATATATATATATATATATATATATATATATATATATATATATATATATTACATTATTATGGACTGAAATTTATTATTGAATAAATAATGATTTAAAATTCAGAGAACACATCTTATGAAAAAGATTAAATATGAGACCTCACTTTTAATTTTCAGTCTTTTTCTTCTCATTTAATCTAGAGAAAAGCTACAAAGACTCAGAAGCATAATTTCGCTGAAAGGAAAAAATATTATAATGATGATGGCCCGACTGTGTCTGAAAGCCCGAAAACAGGATTCATGAAGCAACGTAAATTGAAAAAATATAGACAACTGCAAGAATATTAATGAATATACTGGAAACTACAATCGATAGGTATTATGATGTAAATGCTGCATTCCGAAATATTTAAATTTTCTCTATAACTTCCTACTTATTTTTTGAACATTTCTGCTTTTACTTTAATGGATATGCTTCCAAAATTTTTAACAATTTGAAATTTTTTCCTCATCCACAGTGACGTTTTTTTTTTTTTTTTTTTTTTTCTAACAAAAATTTAGAAGGATTTGACAGGGGATTTTTCTTAAGTGTTTATCCAAACTAGTTTTTACTCAACCTCGCAGTTTGAAATGAAATGTGTTCGAGTGAAAAATATTGGAAAATATTGTCCGAAAATTTTTAAAAAATTTTTATTTTTAGGATAAATATGTTGGCAAAAAATAACAATTTCACTTAATGCTTCTTCGAGAGACATTAATAAATATGAATGTTTTATTAATTTAGCTGTGTTTTTGTGCGCCCTCCCACTAAAATTTATCAATTTTTATGCATCAAGAAATCAGCGTTTTGAGAAGCGTAATGTATTTGACCTTAAAATGTCACTCCTATTCCTCCCTTTTTTACCCTTTCGGGTTATAAATATTTAACCTTAACCATTGTAATTAGTCTAATTTTTTAATATCTGAGTTTATTTAATATCTGAGTTTAATTAAGTTTTCAATAAATTTTTAAGTATGCAGTTGTTTTGATAATCTACCTTTTTATTTATTTATTTACTTCTTTTTATATATTTACTTTTTTTGCACATTTTGTCTTCTAGTTTTTTATCTTCGTTGCCTTCTAGCTTTTACTAAATAATTTCTACACGTTCTTTTATTTCTAAATATTGAAAAAATAAATTTTTCCTCTAATGTTTTACTTCTTAAATTTGATTAAGTTACTATTTTTATTTATGACAGTAAACTATTTGATTTTCTTCTTAACCTTGTTTAAATGTATGCTTGTCAAATTTGTCAAATTACTCAGAAAGGATATACTGATTAATAACAGTAAAATAGTAAGTTTTTAAAATTCTATTTGTTTCTTTACTGAAAACTAACTAACAAAATTAAATAAAATATTTCATAATCAATACCATTGCTTTTTAAATTTTTCATAATAGTTGATTCAAGAACAAAATCAAAATTTTACTAAAAGTTAAAATATTTATATTGAATGATAAATTCAACTTACCATTGATTATAAATACTATTTTGAAATTTTTTTATAACATTTTATATATTAGTAAAATTAAGTATTATCATATTTGAACTAGAAACGTGGAAATATAATATACTTATTACAACGTAAAAGATTTGTATTTCAAATAATTTTCTAAAAATGGAATTTACTTGATTATATACATTTCATTTTAATTTCACAGATGAACTAGATATGTTCTCGTGTACTACATATTTCATAATACTTAAAAAAAATTCACCATTTCATCTCAATTGATTTATTTGGTTAGTGAACCGAATTGAACATCACAAGTATTATTTTAGGTGCTTATATGAGTAGTGTTAAATAAAATGTGCTGGAATGAATAATTTATAGGTTAAAGTGTCACACAATAGTTCTTTAAAATAAAAAAGTTAATAATTAAGTTTACATTTGGTTTAGTAACATTTTATGGAGCCCTGACATCACTAGGTAGTTTATACACAATTTTTTACGAGTAAACATTATTTTAGAATTCAGTAAAATGAATCAGCATCTGAAATTATTGAATTTAATATTATTTTTCTATTGTTTATGTGCTATTAAGAAATATATTAATTTTTTATTTATAAAGCTTTTATTGAATTTATATCCGCTATTTAATTTTGATACTTTTTCAAAATTTTTGTTGAAATTTTTATGAAGAATAAAATATGATTCCTGTTACTTTAATGAAAAAATAAACACTGTTTATCTTTCAAATAAAAACTTTGTAACATATAATTATTTATTTTATTAATACATTTAATTAGTAAAACTTAAAGTTGTATTTTCTGTAATTAATCAAAAATACGAGTCATTTTATTTTGATAAATATAGTATTAATCTTTTCAATTCAAACTTCTTTTAAAACACACAATTTATTTCCTTCATACGTTCTCCATTAAACTCCCTATATTAGATTCAAATTTGCCATTTAACTTGGTTCATGATTTCAGTCAGCTGAAAAAAAATGCATTTCTTCTGCTCTTGCAGCTGTTGAACGATATAAAAGCAGAATTTTTCAAACATACCCCTTCTTGTAAAGATTTATCGGAATTCAATATTTTTATGAAAACTCAACCAGTACTCCCTGGAAGATTAAATGCAGTTCCTCACCGCTGTTTTACAGAGCTTACTTAAAAATAACAAATTTGCCTCTTTAGAGGAAGGAAAAGCTCTATCGAGCGTGGCTGAATTCGGAGATATTATCTAATATCAAAATATCGAACAATATTATTCTCTACAAATACAATTTATTATATCCTAGTTGGCATCACACTTTTTGAGAAAGCAAAATGTCATCATTTTTCAGGAATAATGAATTCAATTAGAAACATTCTAAAGGAGAACAATGATATTAGATAATGTTATTTATTTTTAATCGCATTGTTTAATAATGGAAATGAAAACTGTCTATTTTTAAATTTGACTTTTCAGTTGCAGTATTAAAAATAATATTTCATCTCAAATAATAAATTCAAATGCATGCTAAAGTTAAAAATAATTGAAAATAAATAACTTTACTGATGTTCAAAATTTCTGAAATTTAACTTTACTTTTTAACGACTAATTTGTCACTAGATGGTATGAAAGACATATAGAAATAATAACTACATGTTTAAAAGAATTATTATTAGTTGTAAAAACTTAAAATTTAATATTTATGTATTTTTTTAATTTGAGGTAAAGAAAGAGGAAAACAATAATTGCTTTACAAGTCTAGCAACGAAACATTACGTTTGTAGGAAATGTGCATTATATGTTAATCTTTAGTCATTTTTAAGCATTTAAAGTGAATATTTATCCTTTGATTGCCCAGAAATACACTGTTTTATAAAAAAAATTCAAAAGAGATTTATCTATTAATAAATACACACTGAAATGTATCAATGGAACTTTTTCTTCCTTTTTTTAAAACTTGAAATCTATGAAAATCGGTAGTTATATTAAGTTTTTTATTAAAGATTTACTTCAGTTACACAGATGGAAAGGATATACAGCTTTTATATATAGCAGATAGTTTAATTTTAAAATAAATTTTAGTAGATACGAAAATAATTAGCAAATCTTTTAAAATACTAAAGTAACTTTGAAATATATACTTATCAGCAATTTGAATAATCAAAAAAATTAGGTTAGAGAAATAGAAAAACATTTGACCTTTCTAAACGTGAAACATTATTTTGAAATAAATGAAGAATTGAAAAAGAACTTTTATAAAAGTAAACAAGTAAATTCTGAGTTGTCAAAATTTGTAAATCATAGTTGAACTTTACATTTATTTAATTTAGAATATATAAAAAACAGCACATAGCAATTAGTAAATGAACATTTAATTCATTTGAAATCAACATATTGTCACACTTAAACCTCTACGATAGTCCAAGTTTATTAAATGATATATAGAAAAGAAACATCCTACAAATGATGCTCTAGCATGTTGAGATATAATTGATAAATAATAAAGATCTTACATATATCAAATTATATGTTAAGCTATAATTATATATATGTAAGATCTTTATTACTTATCAATACCCATTATGGATACCCATTACAGTACTTTTTAATTAAATTTTAATCAGTGAAAGAATTCTGGAGGCACATACTAGAAATGATTGAATTTCCTTTTATATTTTCTTACCATAGTCATAAGGCCTCCTAATGTTTAAACTCTACGCATTTCATATAGTCTATATAAGCCCTTATATAGACTATATGAAATGCGTAGAGTTCCATTTAAGCATGCTGATAATAAAAACCAGTTTCTGTGGCACCATGATATTTATATATATATATATATATATATATATATATATATATATTAATATAAAGAAAATACATATATGAATATAAAGTAATAAATACAATGCTAAAAATATAATGTTGTAACTACAATGCATAATAGGAAATCTAGCCAGCGCAAAAGCAGCTAAAGAAAGATTTACCTAGATAAATAAGATAAAATTGGAAAAATACTAAAGTATATGAAGCAAAAGACAAGAAGGCATAGGGACCATGTCTTCATCAGGAGGGAGATGGTCAGCTATGCAAAAATGAACACTCTTTTCTGACATGCTCGAAGGACAAATGTCTAAAAATCTTCGAGCAATTCCCCCGAAGAGTGTTCGTATTAAAAGAACTTAATTAAAAATTAGACTAAATATATATGTAGAAAAGATAAGTATATATGCAGAAGAATAAAAGTACTCACTAAAGATGAAAATACTCACATTAGTAGAAAAATACTCACAATAGTAGAAAAATACATACAGTAAAAAAATACATACAGTAGAAAATACAAAATACAAAAGCCAGTAAATCAGATTGAATTTATATATGAGAATAGTAGGAAGTTGCCAAAAGTAAATTTGAAATTAGAATGAAGAAATATTGCCAGAAGTAATTAAATTCAAAAAGTTAAAGTGGATGATTTTATTATTTTCAACAATTTAAAATTTGAAGATATTTCTAAAACTATTTACCCTGAAGAACTTTCTCTAATTAAAACTAATTTATGTGAAACTAAAACAGAATTTCTGGATTTATTTATCACTATTGATAATTCCACTACATATATAGACATTTTCGACAAAACTAAACAGTTTAATTTTCATGTTAATAAGTTAATTTCTTGGAACTCCAATATTTCTTTAAAAATATACAGAAACATTATAATTAATGAGTTTAATCGCATTTATATAATCTGTAACAATTATGAATATACTAAAAATCAAATTAAAAGCTTAATAGCTCACCTAAAAAATAACAATATTCCAATTAATTTTATTTTAAAATATGTAGGAAGTAGGGAATCGCTTGTAAGATTGAAGTAATGCGTAGTTTTTATAACTACAGAAGGGCCACCCAAGCATTGAAGTTCTTACAAGAATCCTGAAAATACCTACATATATACACTTTATTTTATACATAACTAAATCTTAAATCCCTTTTTAATACGCTTTAACTTTGTAAACCACTTTAACTTTTTGAATTTAATTACTTCTGGCAATATTTCTTCATTCTAATTTCAAATTTACTTTTGGCAACTTCCTACTATTCTCATATATAAATTCAATCTGATTTACTGGCTTTTGTATTTTGTATTTTCTACTGTATGTATTTTTTTACTGTATGTATTTTTCTACTATTGTGAGTATTTTTCTACTAATGTGAGTATTTTCATCTTTAGTGAGTACTTTTATTCTTCTGCATATATACTTATCTTTTCTACATATATATTTAGTCTAATTTTTAATTAAGTTCTTTTAATACGAACACTCTTCGGGGGAATTGCTCGAAGATTTTTAGACATTTGTCCTTCGAGCATGTCAGAAAAGAGTGTTCATTTTTGCATAGCTGACCATCTCCCTCCTGATGAAGACATGGTCCCTATGCCTTCTTGTCTTTGGCTTCATATACTTTAGTATTTTTCCAATTTTATCTTATATATATATATATATATATATATATATATATATATATATATATATATATATATATATATATATATATATATATATATATATATATATATATATATATATATATATATATATATATTAGGTTGGCAACCAATTAAATGCGGATTTCACTCATACATGGCTTCAGTTGAAGCTTTATAAGCAGGTATAAGCAGGTTATAAGCAGGATTTAGGTTTGCAGACGTAGTACAAATGTAAAACACATTTTGTTATTTGATAGTTAGCAATTCAGCTGTCAATCAGTAAAAAAAAAATTTTTGATCGGTTGCGTAGTTTTCGTTTGGCGTTCGTTGAAAAATGGAAAATCAAAAGGAACATTTTCGTCACATTTTGCTTTTTTATTTCCGCAAAAGGAAAAACGATAGCAAGCTCATAAAAAGTTATGTGCTGTTTATGGTGACGAAGCCTTAAAAGAACAGTAGTGTCAAAATTGGTTTGCCAAATTTGGTTCCGGTGATTTTTCACTCAAAGATGAAAAATGCTCTGGTCGTCCAGTTGAAGTTGATGATGACCTAATCAATGCAATAATCGATTCGGATCATCACATCACAACACGTGAGATTGCAGAGAAGCTTTATGTATCACATACATGCATTGAAAATCACTTAAAACAGCTTGGCTATATTCAAAAATTCGATATATGGGTTCCTCACGAACTGAAAGAAATGCATTTAACGCGGCGCATTAACACCTGCAATTTGCGAAAGAAACGTAATGAAAATCATCCATTTTTAAAACGACTGATAACTGTTGATAAAAAATGGGTTGTTTACAACAATATCAAGCGGAAAAGATCGTGGAGCAGGCCAGATGAACCAACTCAAACAACATCAAAAGCTGATATTCATTAAAAGAAGGTTCTATTATCAGTTTGGTGGGATTACAAAGGAATTGTCAACTTTGAACTCTTACCACCCAACCGAACGATCAATTCTGATGTCTACATTGAACAACTGATGAAATTAAACAATGCGGTTGAAGAAAAGCGGCCTGAATTAACAAATTGAAAAGGTGTTGTATTCCATCATGACAATGCAAGGCCACACACATCTTTAGTCACTCGGCAAAAACTATTGGAGCTTTGTTGGGATGTTTTGATACATCTACCATGTAGTCCTAACCTTTCACCATCTGATTACTTTTTGTTTCGATCTTTACAAAACTCCTTGAAGGTAAAAATTTCAATAATGATGATGATGTCAAAACGTACCTGATTCAGGTTTTTGCTAATAAAAACCAGAAGTTTTATGAACGTGAGATTATAATGCTGCCTGAAAGATGGCAAAAGGTCATATATCAAAATGGGCAATGCATTACAGAATAAAATTATTTATTTCAATGAAAAAATTGTCTTTGATTTTCAAAAAAAATCCGCATTTACTTAGTTGCCAACGCAATATATATATATATATATATATATATATATATATATATATATATATATATATATATATATATATATATATATATATATATATATATATATATATATATATATATATATATATATATATATATATATATATATATATATATATATATATATATATAATAAAAATGTTTTATAATTGGAGAAAGATTACATTTGCGAATAAAAAGCATACTCAGTAAGATCATTTATTTCCATAAATTTCAAGCATTTCAGTCACTATTGTATGCTTTTCTATGAAGTTTGTAATAACTCATATACATTTATTTAGAAATAAAGTTTATAATTTTTTTCACCTGGAATAAAACACAAGTGCTAATGATACTACGGCTGTTATTAAACTCATTGTGAATGACGTTGTTGAATGCACTAATCTTCCTATAAAGTTCATGGGTTTGAATTCCATCAAACATGTATTGGAATTACACTTAGGGTCCTTGATGGAGCGCTATGAGCTGATAAATAGTATTAGGAGTGGAAGTAATATGATCTCACATCAAGAACCGAATATATATCCATATAAATAAATAAAACTTCAACAAACAATATTTCAGCAACAGAAATTTATAAATTAAGTTGAGGGGATCATATCTCTCACGGAAAGCTGACATTTTTATATCAACTGTCCTCTTTCGTATTATTTTCTAGTTAAAGTTATTACGCTTCTGTAATCATATTTGTGCATTTTTTTTACAGCAAAACAGATATCATGTGTTTCTATTATTCAATTATTAGGTACATTCTCTCACCTGTCCCATTATCACTCATCTTTGTAGTTTTACGTCATGATTTTATATCCATATCAAATATTTTTGTCAAGCATGTTTAGAAAAACTTTCAAGTTTAATTTTTACTCCACAATATGCAACTGAAAAAAGAAAAAAATATTTCAGCCATGCAAACTCATTGCTTTTTTTAGCTATTGCTTTACAGTTGGTAATTAAATTACAATAGCATTTAATAACTTTAATAATACGAGGAAATTTGGTTTGATAAGAGAGATAAAATTAAAAAAAAACTATATAAAATAAATGGATTTAAAAAAACGTCCAATTGCGCGTGAAATTTAATTACTATTATAAGACCGATGTATTCTTCTGTTCAAAATATATTAAGTAAAAAAGCAAAATTGTTAAATTACACACATAAGCCAAAATTATTACTATTATAAAAATTGTCTGTTATTTGCTTATGTATTTGTTTCTAAAATTATTTTATTTGAGAGAATTTCATATACAGAAAGTAATATTTCAATTGTACCAGTTTTAAAAATTCAAACTTTAAATTAACAACTACATAAAATACACGATTTCCACTAACAAATAAAACATTTGCCACAAATGTGAATAAATGTATTCCAATAATAGCAAATTTACCATAATTTATAAAAAATAAATTCTTGGATAAAGAGAAAAATCTATAATGAATAATGCATGAAGGTGAAACATTCCAAAGTTTAAAAACAATTTATGCTCAAAATTTTATAAACATTTGAAGTTTTTGTGAAGATTTATTTTTGATGTTTTGCTTTTTTCAATCCATATAGGGTTCGCTAATATTTTATTTATTTCTTATACGACAATTTAATTTTCATACTTCATATTGAGGTGATGGAAGATTTGTGAAATCATTTAAAACAAATCCCAATAGTTTATTGTTTTCTCCCGTTTTATGTAAAAACACGAATAAGATATGTACTGTTAAAAATGTTTTGATTATCATAAAGTTTGTACATTCTACCCATATAAAATGCTTATCAATCAAATATATATTTTGATTGATAAACATAATACATGGATAGTAGATATGTATATATACATGGATTGTAGATAGATATATAGATATATCGATGGCTATTATGTGTTATTAAACACATATTATTAGGAAAAATTTTTTATTTTGGTCAAAATAATACTGGTTAAGTTAAATGCTATTTTGCAAAATATATAAAAGCACTTAAAGATGTTTTCTTTTACACTCCAATTGAGTAAATCTTATAAAAATTTATTATCCATCTCTTCTTAAACTGAATCTATAATAAATGCTATTACGCTATGGGGGTATTTATCATTTCCTTACAAGCTGCGTGAAAATCATTGCCAAAGTAAAAAAACAGCAAACAGAATAAATCAACCCTGTCCTATAAATCCTTCTTGTCTTATTAAGCCGAACGCTTAAAGTCTGTGAGATAAATAGGTTTTACACTTCATAGGTTTAGACAAAGAATGGTTAATCTCACAAAGCCAACGTTACTTTTGACTTTAAATTTCTCCGGAATATCGAAATACATTATTATAAAGATACATTACTATATATATATGTATTTTTATTCAAGAGTAATGTATAGCAAAAAAAGTTCTTCAGGACAATGAAAAAGAGATCTCTCTCTTTTTAAAAACTTCAATTTTTTAAAGTTATACTCGCATTTAAGGACATGAATATTCATACGGCAAAATAATTTCTGTAATTTTGGGCCTCACCGACTTGAACAGATAGTCTAGAAGAAAAAAAGAGTGGGAAATCAGCCCTTACGATAACGGGGGAATTTTTTACGACCTATCCGTAATTTATCGTCCTTCCATCCGTAAAGTTTCGTCCATGACCCCCACGGATTCACCCCCCTCCCCTAATCTCTGCTCCCTATCCCGCCACCGGTGCAGAGCAATCGATTGTAGTAATCGATACCCCTTGCCCCACAACCTTTGAAAATGGCAGGAACAAACGCGTTTTCTCGGTTCTAACGGGAAGCCACGGGACAAAGACCAAATTTTTTCATTCGCTGCTGACGCTGGGGAAGTTTATGTCAGGAGCTAATGCCCCACTTGAGAATCCAAACTTATTCAAGAAGGCGCCATTTTTGACCATTGTTGGATGTTGACATAATTGACAAAAGTCTTCAAGGTAGTAGTATGAATGAAATTAAGAGATTAATTAAAAAATATTTTGAAATAAATGGTAAAACCAAATTATTAATATTCAGTTAATTTTAATACATAAATTTAATTTTTTTCGCAGGATATGGAAGAAATTTTGATATTCCAAATTGAGATTTACTGTAAAAGTCAAAAAATTAAATTAAATTTTAATATAAGAAAATGATATTTTTGGAAACTTAATAAATTGAAAAAAAGAAATTCAAATGTAGTGTTATATTAAACGTTTTGTAAAATATTAACATTTTAAGAAGAAAGTAAATGTTTTTCACTGAAAGATTATTATTTATACAGTAAGAATCTAGTATTCAAAACTAAAGTATAGATATGATAAAAGTTAATAATTCAAGTAAATGTTTTCTAAAATATTAAAAAATGTCTCTTAAATGACATTAATTTTTCCTTTAAATACTTAAAGAACACATAAGACTTTGCAAAAAAATTTCATTAATATAAACCTCTATTGAATCTAAATATTAAGGATTAGAAATTTAAAATTCCTTGAATTATCTCCTCCCTATCTAATGTTATCCTCTTCAGTGAATATTGCTTATTACAAAAAATAAAAAAAATGTGAATGTATTAATTATTTTAACAGTTTAATGTGTTTTCTACAATTGAGCATAAGCAAATAAATGATAAAACTGCAAACAACTGGAGACTTTATTCGTGTTTGCTTAGTATAAACCAATTATTGAAGTATTAAGAATTATTTGTTCTTTTTTTCTTTCAGTATTAAGCTCAGCCTCATCATATAATAATAATTCAGACTGATTTTATAACCCATATTTTTAAAAGATTTTAATGCTTTTCTTAAATTATTCTGAATGCTGAGATCAATAATTATATAAAATTTGTTTTCATGTTTTTATAATATTAAACATTACTTTGGCATAACATTTTGAAAATATTTCTTATTTTCCCTACAAAATTATCTTGAATTCTACATATAAGTCACATATGAATTTTTTGAAATATTTTCATCCATGAAGTTTACTAAAAGAATTACATGTAATGGAGTGATTAAAATTTTCCAAAGAAATAATTTTCTTCATTTTTCTGTCTGAAAAAAAAGAAAATAACAAAAAAATATAAATATTATATAAATATACATTTTCATTATTTCGCATATATAAACCATTATGAAATATTGCATATATCTTTGCAATTGCTGAAATTTGAAATGTTTCCTTTTATGAGAAAATACTAACTTAATTATAGTAGAACTATTTTCATTTGTAATCTGCATTCGAATTTAATTATATCGTCAACTACTGGGAGGAGATTTTAGTAGTTTTTTTTTCTAAGAAATTACGATCCTTAATTTGAATTAATTATCTATAAGTAAATATATTTTAGTTTATAAACTGGTTTCTAATTACAAAAAAGCTATTGTGGTCTAAGAATTTGATTTCCATGATCATATTTTAAAAATGTTAAAGACTAGTTTTAAGTTTATTTTGATAGAATGAAAAGAAAAAGTGTTATACTGTTTATTCTTTCTAAATAAGGAGTCAAAAATAGCAAATATTTGGAAAAAGTATAGAACTGTAAAGACTTCTTGCTTTTGATGAAAAAGTTTAAAAATAATCTATAGCAAAGTTCAAAATATCAAACTTTGACATTTAAAATGTTCACACCTCAGTAAACATCTATAATATTCTTTGTGACTCTAACAAATACAGAACTGAATAAATGACACTCTTTATGTTTCAGTGTTTTGATCTATTTTGGAAAACCATTTGCTAAATCAGTAACTAATGTTTTCCCATTTTAATTATTTTCGGAACAGTAAATATTCAAGCAAACATCTCATTCAGGAAAACAAAAAAGAATACATAATGAAAATAAGAGGCATGCTTTGCTTACCTACCAGTACTGAATCAAGTATGTGACCTAAACAGGTTCAGATCTTTATCAAATTACTTAGAAACTATGTGAAATGTTAATAGGCAGGGAATATTTTAAATAAACTAAATTAAAAAAATACATTTGCATGAAATTTATGCAATTTTTACTTAAAGATTTTATAAGCAAATCTTCATTTGTATTTTTTTAATACTGTCTAAGTTTCTACAATGGTTGTATCTCATTAGCTGAAACTATAATGACTTATTTAATTATTAATGACTTACCTTATTTTAATTACAAATTTCATAATCAAACTCACGTAATTTATCCAATATACAAGTTGTAAATTATATTTTAATTTCATCGATGTGTAATATTTATTGTGTATATCATATAAATCCAAAATTTTAAAAATATAGCCCCTAATATTTTAGACCCAAAAGTTTTGCATGGTACAACAGTATAGCAAAACATAGCCATTTGATCTGATCAATATGCTGTGTTGATCCATCCTATAAAATATTCTTATCACGCCTTCTCGATCGCTATACCTTATCACTATTCTGGTAGGCATATCTTGAAAAACGTCTCCTAGCTGTTATTATAGTGTATCATACAATAGGTTTTCAGAAACGTTGTCATCGTACTACGATTTAAACAAGTATTCGAAGCCAAGCAAAGCTGTTAAGTCTTTTAAGCTGGGAAAATAGAAGATTGAAACTCAGCTGTGGGCATGACTAATATTTTTTTTTAATCTTATTGAAAGAATATGTGATATGGGAAGAACATTACTTTTCCCGAGTAAAAAGATGCTTGAGATGAAATAATTCACAATTGTGTTGCCAAATCTGTACTCTATTTTATGTTTCTGAAATATATGTATTAACGAAGAAAAATATTTCAATAGCCTTTCAAATTCATAAAACAAGTGATACATAAAACATTAAAAGTGTTATTGTAGATTTATCTGTGTTTAACTTGTTATATTTTTATAAAAAATAGCTTTTGTGAAAAGTACTTTCTTTCGAATAAATAACAGATATTATTATCTAATAAAAGATTGTAGAAATAAATTATTTGAATATTATAAAGTTCTTTTTACTCAAAACAAAATGGTTAGATTAAAATATGCATTTGATTTAAATTAAAATTAAGATACATTTAAATTATTATTCATACTGTAGACTTTTAATGAAGCAACAACAGCATAAAAAATCCATGCAAATTTATTTAAAAATATATTTATATAAAGTAAATATTTATATGATCAAATTTTAATCTAAATATATTAGTGTTTTCCATTGCGTTTCATTATAAATATTAATTTTACTATACAAATTTAGAATAGTTTTAGACATTTATCTTCAAAGTGAATTAATACATGGATCATATAATATTTTAAGGTATAGAAAGAATTATGTATATGTAATTATCGAGAGAGAGAGAGAGAGAGAGGGGGAGGGAGAGAGAGATCTGTAATAAGAGATATAAGCTTTTAAGGAATAGATTGAGTTATTTAATTGAAGTTATCAATGAAGTAATGTTAAGGATATGAAATGCAATAGCGCAGATTAAATTAACATTACAAAATAATGAATATAAATGTAAAAATATAATAAAACAGATTAATAGTATAACTATAACACATATTTTCAAATAATTTTCTTAATTATCTTCAAAAATTTAACTTACTTTGAAAAAGGAAAACATGTTGACGAATTTTTTCTGTGTTTTTCAAAAATTTGCAGACATTTAAACAAATCATTTGTTTTGATATGTTTTTTCAATGCTTATATATACAAAGTTTAAAAAAATATAAATGCAAAGACTTAAGCAAATGTTCTGAATGAAAATGTCTTATAAATTACATAGTTAATTTATGAAGATTTTAAGAGTAATAATACAATTTCTAATTAAAGCATTTTTTATGATATTTCTCATGTGATTTCAATCACTTTTTGAACAAACGTTCTTCAAAAATTGATTTGAAAAGAAGAAATGTACAGAAAACCTTTATGAGACAACCATGTGTAAGCGTTGTATAAAGAGAGCGTGTATTAGTAATAAACGCAATGCAGAAAGACATAATTATAAATGAACTACTTTTTTGTAATGGCAAAAATTACATGAGAAATGCATTTTAGTAAAACAATTTTCTTTTATATAAAAAAGAATACATATAATTTTTTGAGATGATGGATTAAGTCTATTTGGTGTATGTTTTCCTTAAAGTTAAAATAGATGCATAGCTATTTTGTTTGGATGAGAAAGGTTTATAACATTTTGGAGAATACCGCTCTACTTCTGAAGACCAGTAATTTTCTTCCCACGAATAGAAAAAACCTTGATCTTGAAAGAACGTGTTATCTAAATGTATATACACATTTTGTCTGAAAATCTTGCTATTAACTACAGGCTTATTGTGTCATATTCATGCTTATTCTCTTTATTATAAAATGTTAGAAATGTATCATTATCAAACATTAAAAGAAATTGATTACCAATAATTGCAGATTAAATTACGAAAGGTTTATTATTTTGAATGAAGTGTCTTGGTGTATATTTATTTATCATAATTCATACACTCATATATTTAGTTAACTTTTAATATAATTTGCTTTTTTTGTTGAAAGAAAGAAACCTTTTTTCTATTGCCCTTTTCTCTCTGAGCTAAATCAAATCTGGTATCACTTTCCAAACTCCAAAAAATCTCGAATAAAATAGGAATTGAAAACCAGAATGTTAACCTTACCACTGCCAGTTCGGCAACATAATTTCACACAGTAGAAATGCGAAAAAATTTTGTGAATTCTGGTTTTTGATTTCATGAATGTTGATTTATATATTACGTTTTTTTTTTGTTTTTTGCTATTTATTAAATTTTGAGCATTTAACTCGATATTAATTATTAATGTAAATACTCGAGGAATTTTTATATTATTTTTCTTATATTTTTGAGTAGTATATATGCATTTAATGTTTTACTTAATCACTATATATGTCATGGAATTCAGGAATTTAAATATTATATTTTGTTAGAAATTCAAAATCCGAGTACTTAAAAAATGATTTAAATTAAAATTATTTCAATCAAAAAATTAAAATTTCTATCAATCTACGAATGTAATTAAATTTAAATAAAAAATCAAATAACTAAAAAAATTGTGTGTTAAAAACATTTCAATAGCAATGAAAAATAGAATTAAGTAAAAGTAGACATAATTTTTTAATATTCATATAGTGTTCTTTTTGTCATAATATTAATTTAAATGATGGGTAGGAGCTGGACAAAGTCATCATAAAAACGCAATTATCAAAGCCATCTTGAAGATACGCAAATACTCCATGATAATGTCTCCAATTTCTTGTTTTATTTTGTTCCAAAAACAAAATTTACCACGAATGAAATTGGATTACTGAGTAGGCCATTGTGTTTTCCACTGCAAATATTATTACCAAATGCATCTCTTTATTTCTATTTATTTCTACCAAAGGAAAACATCACTATACTAGAAAGAGAATCTAAGGCTTCAGCAGAAAGAAAGCATAAAAGTTATCATTTTTACTTAACATTACCTCATTAAATTTACTTCAAAAACGCTGATCTTATATTCTGATTACTTATTAAATGCTTGATGTTTCTGACCATCACATTTGTAGACAATAGTAATGATCACTTTGTTAGCATAATATATCAGTTCAAATGACCATGCTTTCGACTTTTTAAAATGAAAAACGACTTTTCGCATTACAAGTATTTACACTACAAAATCAAAACGTTAATCTACATTTTCATATAGAAATGGTTTCTAAAGTCTTGGGTTATTGAGAAGATTCCTGAATTGAGTTCAAAATTATTTCTACAATAATTTTTAGGATCTCATTATTATCTCTAGTGTTGCAATAGGGGAGCCAGATAAGATTTTTGTACATACTCGGGCAGCACCCTACTTTTATATTTACTTTTTTGATATTTAAGCCAGATAACAGCATTGGTACACGAGTAGAATACAAAATTCTATGGCATAGTATCATCGCTGCAATCACTCCGCTTTTTTCGCATAAAAAAAAAAAACTCATCGGGCCATATGCCATAAACTCATCGCACCGTGCACTTCAACTGAACGGGTGGGGATGGGGATACCGCAGCATCTCTCCGGCCGAGGTGACAAATAGTACATGGTTCCATGCACTATTGCCACACAGGGACAGCTGAGTTTCAATCGGTTAAAGTCGTTAACCCATTCACAACCCCAGTGTTGAATTTCTACTAGGGGAAATTTTAATGCATTAAATAAATCAGAAATACAAAGTACCAAAACTAAACATTTAGTTATGTCTATAAATCTTTACATTCTAACACGTATCAAATATCTGCTTTGGTAAATTTTTGCACAATAATAGTATTGAGTTGGATGATCCTTAAATATAAAAATCCGATCTTCCCTAAACTATATTCTAAACCCCTGGATTGAGTTTATTGAAGAGTTGGACTCCGCATTAGCTTTATTATCAGAAAAATGGTTGAAAAGTTGTAAATCAATTTATTTTTTGTTAACTTAACTTTGCTGCATAAAAGTTTATATATATATATATATATATATATATATATATATATATATATATATATATATATATATATATATATAAACAAAAATATATAACAAAAAATAAAAATTGATTTATTAAGCAATCCTTAAAAATATTGAGAATTGGACCTTTTGATTTCAACTATATGAAATTCACAATCAAAGCTCAATTAGCACCCAAAAATGCATTCTTAAACAAGGCAGAATAAAACTGCTTAACAATCAAAGAAATAGTCAAGCAATGCACAGATTTTAATATAAAAATATTGCATTATTATGGTTGATAACACTATTTTTAAATATTTTAGCTCAAGGATAAATGATTTTAATGTGTACATTTCATATGTACTATTTTCGGCTTGATTGCGCTGACCACAAATTCTCTCTTGCTTAAAAGGTTTCTTTTCCTACCGTAAATTTCCTTTTTATCGAAAGAAAATTGGATTTTCCTTTGGATATTGTGTTTAGATTTCCTTTATCATGCGGATCTTTTAGGGTTTCCCTTTTTTCTTTTTTTTCAAGTTTTCAAAGCTTCAGGGTTTGTTTTATATGCAAGCAATCTTCTTCAACCAACTCTGTGCTTCTTTGAAAATGCATTCTCTTTCTCTCAAGTCTGAATGTTCAAAGTCAGCCATATAAGTCAATACTATATTTGTGATTCCATTCTATTTGTAAAGTAGGAAAACACTTGAAAATATTCAACCAAGTTTATTAGACATTTCTTTGAATAGAATGATTTCTACTTCTCTGAATATTTAATTGCTTCATAAGAGGTACATCTAAATGCTTTTTTTCCATTCTATTATTAATAATGCATAGATCATAGCAGCCAAATCTACTGATTTTATTAGGAATCTCCTGATTTTCCATCTCTTCTCCGATTATGTATGAAAATCTACTAATTTTTGGTGATTTCAGTGAAAAATTTAAAAACTGATAAAATTTTACCGGAATTTTGTCTATTGAGTTGTCTTAGGAACTTAAACACACACACAATAAACAGATGGGACACATACATACATACATATATACGTATATATATATATATATATATATATATATATATATATATATATATATATATATATATATATATATATATATATATATATATATATATATATATATATATATATATATATATATATACATATATATATATATATATATATATATATATATATATATATATATATATATATATATATATATATATATATATATATATATATATATATATATATATATATATATAATTATTTTTAAATATGTTTATCTGAGTTTCGAGTCCGCTGTGGGAGGATTTCGCGGTAACCACTAGGCTGCCATGACTCCTACGAGTTGGGAGTCATATAATTAATATTCAGAGAAGACACCAGGTGTCTGTTCTCATAAATGGTTCAATTAGGAGGATTATTACTAGTTATTAATAATTTCATTAGGAAAAAAAATCCGTCAAACAAAGTATTTGTCTCTATTAAATTATTTTGTTTTAATGTAATTTTATAAGTTTAATATTTGTAATTTGCACAAGTGTATCATAAGTGGCCCTATAAAATAAATATTGGGATATAAACGTTGTTTATTTTTTTTGCACACACACACAAGTAGTGTATTCTTTTATCTTACATAGTTCCGCCATAAGGTTGATGAATATTTTATTAAACAATTAAGATGAGCACAAAATATTTTTAATAAAAATCCTCTTCAGAATGTATAATCTAAAGAGTAAAATTGACTTTTTGCGGTAAAACAGTTTTAAACATTCTGTTTCTACCAAAGATGTTGCTAGTAGTGTCTCCTGATTTTTTTTCCTCTAAGTTTGGCAAGTATGATATATATATGTATGTATGCATATATATATATATATATATATATATATATATATATATATATATATATATATATATATATATATATATATATATATATATATATATATATATATATATATATAGATCACAAATTAAATTAAATGACTTACATCAGGTAACGAAAATATATGAGCTAAAATATGTAAGCATTTATATTTAGTTGAAAAAGTTCACAAGTTCACATAGTTCAATTTCTTAATTACTAATAACAAAATCCCTTTTCGTGTAATTAATATGTAGGAAATTTAGAAATAATATTCCAAAAGAATCTTAAAAAATGCATTTACAATCAAATTTGTGCTCAGTTGAAAGAAATGATTTTATTGTTTAAGATTGAGATTAATTTTTTTAATTTATAAAAAAATATGATTTATTTCTGATCCATAATATGTTGGGTGACATCTTTTATATTTTCTTAACAGTACAAAACTATAAGCTTAACTGTAACATTACTATATACTCTACTTACATTAACGCGTAGAATTACTATAAAATACTAAAAGTTTTAACACTGAAGCTATTATGTGACACTTAACTGATATAGAAAATTATTTGAAATTACTTTATGAAATGCAAATATTATTAATATAATTATAAATTATCTACATTGGAATAATTTTAAGGTTGGTGATACAATTATTCACTGAAAATATCTATCTTGTAAAATTATTGCTCGTAATTGTTTAGTAAGTTTATTTCTCTCATATATGAAATAGCTATGCTATTCATACAGTCTGTGGTGGTTAATAACTGACAATATTGTGTCTTTTTACTGACTTGATGCAGAAGTTTAAAGTTGAAAGTATTAGTTTTTATTTTAACTTCACTTAATCGTTTTTCAATTGAATTATCTCCTATATCTACCTCAGACATCACATATATAGTATTATAAAACACTCTACTATAACATAAATACCCGAATAATTATTAATATTATTTAGAATCTGCATTTTTATCCAACCATCTAGAATATATTTTAATATTATTTTCTGTTATTTTTTCAAAAATAGATAATTATTTCCTAAAGGAATACCATAAAGATATCAGAATTTCTTAATAATGTATTTTAATGTAATCTTTGTAATACGAAAAATATTGACATAAATTATATATAGATACTCTCATTTAATTTCTTTTGTTTGTAGTTCCTTTATCATAAATAAGATTATTGGAAAATTTGATATAAAATTTCTTTCTACCTTTATACATATAGAAGTAAATCCTGGATTTACGTAAATTGCTGTATTTTAAAAGAATCATGTTACATGCCGTTTCTTTCTGCATTTTTTATTTTAGACTTAAGCAAATTATTTAAATTTTTATTAGAATTATGAATAGTTAATATGAAGGCTTTCAAACAATAAGATTATCATGCAAGCTGTGAAATGAACATTTATTAGTGAAACATTTAGATTTCAAGTGTTAAAATAAATGTGATAATATTTGATATTGTTACAAAGAAACATTTATATTTAAATATTAAGTGCTTTATATTTTCTTTTTATATTAGAGTGGTAAAATTTTATTCAAAGTGTTTCCGTTTTGTACTATTGCATAAAATTGTTTTTCATAAATTAATTTGTATTGCAAAAATTATTTAGTTTTATTTTAAAAAGCAAATTAAAATAATATCTCAAATATTAAATGATTAACAGTATAATTTTTGTATAAATTTTTTTTCTACCTTACCATAATTTTCTAAATTTATTTATGATCGATAAGTTGATTGTAGAATAATTTTTCCGCTTCATCATAAATGAAAGTAATATTTTGTCCTAATAAAAGGAAAAAGGTAAAATAAAATAAATTATAACTCAAAGGATGTTATTGGGATTAAAATTGCTTTTTCCAAAAGAAATATTATACTACTGTATTTATAGTAAATGTTATTTCAATTAATTTTTATAGTTAAATTAAAATTTATGGATAAAACATAATTGCAGTTCTTCTCATCATTATTTCATTTGTTTTACTTTTATTGTATACATTTCCTGAATTTATTTTATGTACATTTTTGGAGGAAAAGGTATTTTCTTCAACTACACATTCTCAAAAAACGACTTTGAAGAAAATAAAGTGCCATAAAAAGATAGTTGAAGCTCATCAAAAGGCTTGTAAGAACCGAATTATTACCTGAGACTTGAAAACAAACTGCGAGGAAAATGGAAAAAAAGAACAGGAATGTAGTTCTTAGATGAGGTCGCTTTTGTTTTCTTTACGCCCACAGTGTGTATTGTTTTTATGGGGGCTTAAGCTCAAGATCAACAATAAGAAATATGGCAGATACGGAAAAGAAATAGATTCTCGTACAGAAATAATACATTCAATATTTCGCTCTATCTGATTTATAGTTATGCGATATAAAATACCAAATTTTACATGGGAAGTAATTACAATGAAAGATTTTCCAAAATAATGCTACTAACTACATGAAAGCAAATAATATATTGTATTGTTCTAAAAATTTCATAGCTAAAAAATGATTTATATCATAAAAATGGAGCAAAAATAAGTAGTATATAATTGATGATCAGATGAGTTTATATACGCTTTTATTATTTCAATAAATTATCCTTCATATTTCTTTGTCTAAATTTCTTTACAAGCGCAGTTTTGATTAATGCCTCTTAATCATGATAGTTACTGCAATAAGATTGCCAAAAACTAAAGAAACGATGCTCCTTTGCCAATACTAACAAATTTTATATAAATTCTAATATAGCAAATAAAATAACAAGTTCTATTATAATAAATCTTGAGATAAATAATGCTGAGCAAAATACTAATTCAGTATGTAATCATTTTGAATAATATTATTGCATTAAATTTTAATATAATAATTAAACTTTCTTAAAATTTTAATTTGATTTCAATTTAGTTAATAAGCAACTTGTTTTCTTAAATTTATTTTTCTGGTATTTACCAATTATTTAATGGCATAGAAATTATGAAGAAAGTAAAGTTAATAACTCAGCCAAAAATTAAACTTGAAAAACATTCATAATATATGAAAATATTGATTGATTTAATTTATCCTATGTTTGGGAATTTTTTGCTTAAAACCGTCTATTACTAATACATAGAAATTAATATCTTAACTTCAACTGAAATCAAAGAACGATGTTAAATGTATTGTTACCTTTTACATCTACAAATTTTATATAAGCATGAAAGCATTTAGTTGTGATTAAATAATATAAATAGAATGTATTTTGACAGATTTTATCTGCTAAAAAATAATCAAACACTTTTTTTTGCTTGCCTCATTTTCATTTCTATTTCTAATAACAGATGAACTAACTACATTAAGAACAAAAAATGCCATAGATTATAATCTGGATTAATACCTGTAAAAAATGAGATGCAACGTTAGAAGCTATTAAAATATACTTGGCTAATTAATCCAATTCTATGAAATCTTTGGAACTTAAATTCATTGAGATGTGATAGGAAAGCAATGCATTAGTTATTAACAGATTTTCATTAGAAATAAATTAATTGACTATTATGTAAATTGGAACATGAAAAAATAAAAACTCTGAGTATTTTTAGATTTTTTAGCCTTTGTCTAATTTTAACAACTTACTAGAACAATCTTCTTAATATATTTCTGTCATTAAACTCAATTAATTAATAACAACATATATGAATTTATTCAGCAACGTAACTTAAAAATATCAGAAAAGTTCTGTTATCATTAAAATTAAAAAAGAGGTTTCCTTCCTTTTTAATTTCCATAGACTATTAAGTTTAGTACTATGCCGTTTTAATAATTGATTAAAAAAAGTATTCAAAATAATTGTCAAACTTGATTTTTTTAAACATTTTTTACCCACATTTTCTGAATATAATTAGAATAAAGCATTCTTCCTTCATCTGAAGAGCGAAACCAGGCATCAAAGTTTCGCATGAATCTTTTCGCTCTGCTCACGTCACTCTCTAAAAGTATTCATCTCAGAGTGCTGAAGAGCTTCACGTTTTCCGACAGGGAAAATGTGAGAGGAAGAGTGAAAAAACTGCTTATCAGTCTCTTCTTTCAGCTATGAAAGTAGAGTTGATGTGAATTTTCCAAAGGCGTCAACTTCAGCTCTCGGGGCAGAAAATACAGCCTGAACCATTTGCATCGTAAAGGCTTCTCAGAGGAAAGAGCTCAGAGGGAAAAGTCGCGAGGACACGTTTGAGAGTAGAGGTTATCTTGCTTCATAATGAGTTTCACGGAAATCTTGAGTGTGTCATATTTTCTTAAAACTCCTCTCCTATGAGGAAGAAATCAGCTGTGAAAGTCCAGGGTTATTCGGGGAAAGCTTTTTCTTAATTGACGATCGATTGATAAAGTAAATCCCCGACAGTTAGCATGTTATAGGGTTAAATTGAAATTTGCAGTTATATTTATAACGTTAGATCTACACCAATAAGTGATTTCCAGAAAAGTATCTAGTAGTATATATACATTTATGTAATATATATATATATAAAAATATATATATATATATATATATATATATATATATATATATATATATATATATATATATATATATATATATATATATATATATATATATATATATCAATGTAGTAATTAGAAATTATCAACAACAACAAATCAACAAATTATCTGCAACATATTGAGCAAATTTAAACAAAATAGTTTTAAGTATAATTGGCATTGTTTTAGACAAATTTATAATTTGCACTAAAGATTTTCCAGACAATCTCAGTAATTTATAAATCTAACAATTAAAATATTTTATAGAACTTAATGATTCTTGAACTCTGATAAACCTTAATAATTTCTACCGAAACATAAACTTAATTTGTAATATTTAATATTTATTGGGAAAAAATAATGTTTAGTAAAGGCAATCCTCAGTTTCTTATAATTAGCTCGAGTATTTATTATGTGAAGACTTTTAAATTTTCTAAATATCAAGCTGTTGTAATTAATATAAACGATAACTGGTTATAATAATATAATATTCATTATCAAAAAGACGTAAAGAAAATTTTCATAATTTTATCACGTTTTTTGTAGCTAATAATTAATTAATTTTAATGTAAAGAAATGGGATTAAATAAAGTAAGTCTATGAGCTTACATACTTAAGTTTGTAATTATTTTAAAAATATTATATCTCTATAAAATTTGTGTATCTTTTTCAGCAATATTTTGACATTTTGTTTATTTAAGTAGGATAAAATATACCTTACTTATAATTTAACTTCAGACCAGAAGTTGTATTTTATGATTATCTGATGCATTGTAGTAAATATTTTCGAAAAATTTAATGTTATTATTACAGAATTATTTTTGTCCAGCACTAATTTTTATATTTTTTGGCATAGAAAGTAAAGTTTATTTTTATATTAGCTTCCCTATAAAAATGAATCATTCGTAGTTAAAATTATGATAATAATAGGAGAAAATCCTGGAGTGTTTCTAAATAATAGTAAAATTATGCTGTTGCAGTAGGTTTCCATATTAGAGTTTCTGATATTTGTAGCTAAAGTTTCAATATCCTCATAACTTTAAATTACGCTTAAAACTTTAGAATGCAGATAGGAAATTTTAAAAAAATTTAAAATAATTTCAAAAGATCCTAAATTAAATATTAGGAATCATAAAATAATGTATTTTTAAACACTCTTCTTTATTGATTTATGAAACAGTATATTATACTTTGAATTAATATTCATTTAAATCACAGAATTACTCTTTTATAGCCACCCAATTGGTCTAGTGGTCAGCGTGCCTGACTGGTCTTGGGTTCGAATCCCGGTTCGGGCATGGATGTACTTTCTCTCTCTATCTATCCTGTCTTTGTCCTTTCCTTGTATGAATGGGTTGTGAATGGTTGCCTACCCTATAAACGGGTACCTATAGCATGTGTGTACTGAGGAAGTCGGACTGCACACCAAAATATGGTTCAGTTGGAAAAGTGGAGCAGCGCACCCCATAATGCCAGCCTAACTGGCACGCGACAACAACAACAACTCTATTATAAGATAAATAAAAAATTCTTGTGGTTTTCGAGTTGCCAATGGATGAAGTGAGAATAAGTATGCAAATTAGTTTATGACGTGGTTGAGACACCGGCCAGTCAAGAGAGGAATATCAGTCGTTATAAATGTAGGTAAACCATGCACATTCGTCAATCATAACTCGCACAATAATGGAAAGAAATAGACGCATCGATTTGGTTCTATGTGATGAAGTAGATATCTGGTAGACTAGTCGTCACAAGAGGTTCCCTATGAGCTGCTACTAACTGGCCAAAGGGTCACTGTCGACCTGTACTCGCAGCATTTCGAACGTTTGCAACAGGCATTGCAGCAGAAGCATCCAGCAACAGTGAATTGCAAAAGTTTATTATTCTTGGTAGATAATGCGAGCCGCAAGTCGTGCGGGTGACCAGAAATAACAAATAGTGACTTGGTTGGGAGATATTGTTCCATCCTCCTTACTTACCTGATCAACACCATATTACCACTTCTTCCATTCCCTGGACAGTCATTTCCATGGAAAATCCTTCTCCAGTAAATCAGACTTGTGTCAAACACTCATGGACATATTTGCTCCCAAAACTTCCGAGTTTTACCAAAATGTAATTGCACAACTGGAGACACATTGGCAGAAGGTGCCAGATAACAAAGGTGATTACTTCGAGAATTAACAAAAGACTATACTTTCTGTGGGTCACGTTCTTTTGGGTCATTAAAAATGCCAAATATTAAATTGTAATGTATATAATAGATTAAATGCAGATGAATGCATAAGAACTGCATATAAATATTATAAAGGATTTTTTTTATTTCCAGTTGCTATGATTTGCCATTTTACAAATTATATCTAAGGTATTTAGTGAGTAGATCACTGAAAAATAACCTTAGCAGTGTTTCATATTTACTAAGTATTAAATTCTGAATAGATTATTTCAAAAAATTCTACAATAGTAAATATATAATTATAAAGAAAAAGTATGTTTTATTTTCCTCAAATGTCAATATTAAAATCAATAAGTTAGTCCATACCGTAAAGAACGAGACATCTTTTTTAAAATTCGATAGATTTTGTTCACTGTATTAAAAATGCATGAAAAAATTGTTTTTATATATTTTCAGAGTTTATTATTAGACGTTAATTTCATATTGAATTTATGTGATAAACTCGTTTATGTTTGAAGATTGACAATCATCCTGCAATTTTGGGATAATTTTCAAATAAGAAATATTTTCTGTAAGGAAAACTATTTATTTGTCTAAGTTCTAGCCTAATAAATATGAGTTTACATGCGTTTTTTTACAAAATATGTATATCGTCTTTGAACTGTGTTATTTTATTATTATTAGCGTTCTAATTATTATAGTTATATTCGGGTTTTTCAGCTTTCATTTGTGTGTGAGTATGAATTTTGTATTTTAATATTAGACATTCTTATTGTGTTTTACAATAAAAAATAATTTTATTGCATTTAATTTAGAATGACATATCTTCTTTTATAAAAAATGATTTTATTAAATTCCCAACATATATATTTAAAAAATATTGGTTACTTTAAAAATATGAATTAGCTCTGTATAGGTGATAGTGTAATGTAAAATATAGTGGTTAAGTACTTAATGTCTTCATAATTGTAGATGAATTTCACTGAAAACAACATGGAAGTTTCGTAAGAAAATTTAGATTAGAAAAATTTGATTTAAATTTTAAATTAATCATTTGAGTTTACTTTTGTAATTTCGTACAAAATATTTAATAATAATTGCAAGTGTCAAAGATCATTGTTTAAACCTGAATGTGTTGATAGATATCTATCCTGTAATTCTACATGATTTAAACTTTTACAATTTTATTAAATAAATTGTTTCTGTGAACTATCTATATTTAACTTTTTTAACAGAAAGAAAAATAATATAATAAATTAAAAGTAATTCATATTTTTTAAACAAAGAAAGTAGTAAATTTAGAGTGTCGGCTTCAGAAAATCACGTTGTATGCATGTAATCAATTCTGAGCCGATATTGACGTGTGTAGATTATTTTCTCTTCTATAAATATATTTTTTGTGATAAGCATAATGTGAAAAAACGAATATTTTTCCTATTACTGATGTTATGAGAAAATACCTGCTTGAGTAGAATTTTATCAACATAACTTGGTAAAAAATGTAATTTTTATTTTTAAATTGATTATTACCTATTTTACAATGATATTAATGTCTTTTAGTGTAATTATATATATATATATATATATATATATATATATATATATATATATATATATATATATATATATATATATATATATATATATATATATATATATATATATATATATATATATATATATATATATATATATATATATATGTATATTGTCTAAAAAATGTTTTTCTAAATAACAAAAAACATTTAATGAATGAAGATTACTTTTCTTCAGAAAATAAATATAACTGTATTTTATTGCGCGTACTTTATATCGTAATTGACAATTTAAAATAAAACATCTGTTTTTGATAACTTCTTTCTACATCTCAATTTACATTTTGATATTAATAGAGAAAATGTAGCGATTTTAATGCATTACAATGAATTATTCTAAAGATATATTTGTAGTAAAAATACAATGCAATCATTTTTTAATAATATCCTCATTTTTCTCCAAATAAAACTATTTTTTGCTTAATGAACTAGTGTTTAAGGTAATCCAATCTAAACTATGTATTTCCCCACTCGCTTATAAATTATTTTTCTCTTAATATACAATTTTTTTTAAGGAAATGTTGCTAAAGTATAATATGATAAATATTTGCTCTCATAAGGATAATAATGTAATTTAATGCTGAATGTTTTGATTGAAATTGAATTCCATTTAAGTAAGTACGTGTTATGAGCAATAAAACTGTGTATACATTGAAAAACATATATTAATATTTATCCTACATACAATGTATATTTTTTTAAATTAATGAATGTTTCCTTACCTAATTCTAAAATTTTATAACAAAATAACTTTTGAGAACTTAACTTAAATGTACTAATTTATACAATAGAGAATTTTGCTTTTAGTTATGTAACATTTAATGTGCATTATAAACATGTTAAAAATGCATAAAGTTGAATCAAGTATTTTATTAATAAATTTAAAACCCGTTGAAAATAAGAGTATCTTGAAATTGAATTATTTTGATCATAAAAAAACAACATAAAATTGTTTTGCGTACATTAAAATTTGTATCAAGATGTAGTAATTTCAAAGTTTACTTTAACTTAATGATTCCTTAGCCTGAGAGGAAGGATATACTTGGTTGTGAGCAAAAAAGTAAATAAAGGGTATTTAATTGTGTTATTAATATTACAACTTTTTTGGAGGTTAAATAACTAATATTTTATTTATACTTTATATAGATAATTATAACAGTCGTATTAAAATTTGTGTTCACTTTTCTTTTCATTATTGCAGCTATCATATCATTCATTTTAATACAGATTTTTTTCCTAAAATATCTAGTATTTTAAATACTCTGGTATACTATCCTTTGACTAAAAATGAAAAAAATTAGTATTTACTCATAAGAACAGACAGTTGCAGTAAATACAATTCCGATTTACCCCGTTTTTGTTATTAACTTTTAATGATCACTTTTTAAACTCAAGTTATTCAAATAAATAAAACAAAATTTATGTACGTTATGTCTGTGGATTTTTACATGAATACATTTTTGTATTATTTTCTTTTAATGTTTGTGTATCCTCTTTGTTTTCCTCAGTATATACAACTTGTTAAATATGTGAAAACCTTTAATGAAAATAGGGAGCGTAATACGCAAAATAAATATTTAAAGCTTAAGAAGAAAAGAAGCATCTAATAATTTTATGTTATTTATTTTTACTTATGGTGTCACATTTTAACATATATAGATGAACTACAAATGATACAAACAATTTAATAATTGTCAACAATTTATATTTGGTAAGTCCTAGATTAAAACTTAGTTATTTAGTTTGTTTAAAAATTCCTTAATGTCATAAATCTTTATATTGTCATTAATTTATTCCATAAATACACATAGCAATGTGTAAGTTTACAGAAATTTCACATTATCAATGCATATATATTTTGTGTATCATTTAAGTTTACAAAAATGATATTTATTTCAAATAAAAAAAACTGTTTTTATCTTCAAATTCTCTTTTGTTATCCATTAATATTTAATAACATATCAAACCTATCAAGGAAATAATCTTCTTCTGATACTGATTCTAATTATCATAACACTTATATCTGTACTTTATCTGTATAGAAACGTATATATATATATATATATATATATATATATATATATATATATATATATATATATATATATATATATATATATATATATATATATATATATATATATATATATATATAACTTTGAGAAGTTAATAAAGATATATAAACACTTCTTACAGTTCATTTAAGACCTATAATTTAACACCTATATATCTCTATATGTGCCCGTTATTTTTGTATAAAAAATAATCACTCGGAATGATGGATGACCTGGCTGTCCAGTCGCTTGATAAGAACGAGTACTCGGTTGAGCAAAATGTCAGAAGAATTGATTTTAGACAAAGAACCAGTAAGGGAGTTTCGGGAAAATTCTTGAACACTAGAAAAGTATCAGTCACGAAAAATTTCTAATGTTCTGAAAAAGTTCACTGTACATAAATTTATCACGAAGTATAAAATAAGAATTCTTTCTAAATGCATAAAAGTCCTGTTCAAAAATGCCGTTGATGTTAGAAATATATCTTTTGTTATTTGGCATCTTTTGAATGAGTTAGTTAAATTTAAATAACAGTGCTGTAGAGTCTCCCTAATTAAAAGCAGTATAACATTTTTTATTTAAAGTGCAATTCTTTTAGATATATTTTGAGAATATAACACTAATTCTCAAAGTTATTCATAATAATTAAACTTTCTGTTGGTGTGTTATTCTATTTTGTTTATTATTTTTATGTTATTCAATTATTGTCATTATTTTGTTTTTGTATATTTACATTATGAAATTCAAAATATACTTCATAATATCTTAAATAATTTATTTGCTTTCAAAAAATAATTTTTAGTGCGTTTGAGTAAGATTGCTTTAAATGAAGTATATTCTAAAAAATGCAATGCACAGTCTGTTTGATTTTAAGATTAAATGCAATTTACTTGATTATAAAAGAATAAAGCTAAAAGCTTTCTCCAAACAAAATCCATTATTTAAAATATTACATTATACTGATTGGACTTAACTAGTGTAAAATTGCGTGCAATGTAATATGTATTATATTGCAATAAATTGTAATTAATCACATGCAGTATCTAATTTAAAAAAATGATCTTTAAAACAAAAACACTGATGATCTATATAATTCTATAGTTACCAGCTACACAAATGAAAAATCAAACAATAAATTACGAAAAAAGAGAAAATATGAAATATTGCCAAGGTTGATGTATAAAGCAACCATGAATTCCTAAAAATATCCATTCAGGTGACATATAGTATTTATAAATAGTCTTATACTGTTAAGGAATATTTATTTTATATTATGCCCTAAGATGACTTATTCTAAAACAATAATTCTTATCTTTTCTTTGCTAGGTGAAAGCCTGATTTTACTCCATTTTATCATCAACATAAAAATCAAACACATAACTTTTAGTTCAGAAATTCTATGTAATGATTGTATAAAAGTTGATGGATGATATTTTTTCTTAATTCCCTAATTCCATGAAAATCTAAAAAAAAACTATTTTGGGTATGTGAAGCACATCAACAGGAATATTTTTAATCGCTTAAAAATATAGTTTCTAACATTATCAAGCAATGAATGACGCATCACTTTAACTTTAAAACATTTTTTAACAAAAAAAATAAACATAATACAGCAAAGGTTTTGCACTTTTGTTTAAATTTATTGCAACATAATAAGAATTTGTTCAGATTGTATTCTAATAGTAAGCTATTTACAATCTGCATTTCTTCTCAAAATGCTCTCATTTCTTAAATTTATTCAAACTTTACAAGAATTTACATTTTTTAATGCATTATTATTAAGAAATACACAGATTACGCATTAATTTAATACACTGCTTTTATATTGTCACGAAGATTAAAATAACTACACAATTAGATTAAATAGATTATTGGATGTATTATAACAGAAACAGCTCATTTAATAACAGGATCCAGAATTAACTTCCAACTGGTCATGCTTGGTTTTTACATATACAAAGAATGTTCAAGAAACATCTAATTAACATATTCAAGAAATGTTTTAAATTATTACAATTTGAATAATTTCCATAATGGAATTTCAGCTTCTGTTAAAGTTCTAGAGGTGTACGTTAAAACTCTTTCAATGTTATCTTGAACTTCCAACAGGAATGACATACGCATGGATTTCTGCTAGAGCATTGTCGAACATTTTCATTACTGATTCGAAGACAAAGAATTTCTTCAAATTCTCAAAAGCCTCTATCTCTTCCCGACCCCTAGGAATTTTCCATCACCTTTAAATAGTAACTTCAAAAGGTTCAGTGTAAAAGAAAAACTATTATTGCACCTACAGAAGTATGAACGCAGTTCAAAAATGCTTCTAGATCATTTGCATTCTTCGGAGCAGGTAAATTGGGTAGGGCTTTCACTTTATCGAGATCTGGATGAAGGCCATCACCTGATATTAAATGTCTCAGTACCGTTTTTGCGGACAATAAAATCACTTCTTTAAATTGATTAATAGGCTAGTTGCCTGAAGGCATTTCAGAATGAACTTTAGTAGAGTAAAATAATCTTCAAATATTTCTAAGAACATTATTGTGTCATTCAGATAAAAATAAGATATGTTGACTATTTGAAAGGGTTTAGTTAATTGATCAATATCCTCTTAAAAGTCACTAGGAGATAACGGGGTCCAAACGGTATGATTTCAAACCTACGATCCTTCGGGGGTAATAAATACCATCTTTTCATGCTCTGCTTCATCTACTTGTATCTCCTAATATCAAGAGCGAAGGTCCAGGGAAGAGATGAACGTGGCACCTTTCAGATAGTTGAGAGTTTCTTCAATATGGGACAAAGGATAAATATCAATTTTGGTGACATAATTCAGCTTGCGATAATATACGCAAAAACGACAGTTTCCCTTATTTTTTAAATGAGTGTTGATCAGAGTTACAGGCACAATAAGTATCCACCAGGAACTTTCAGATGGCTGGAATATACATTCATCAAGCATTTTTTTTATTTTTTTACAAATGAGGATTCTTTGAGAGGGGATTCAATGGACTATTTGCTTGATTAGAGCATGATCACCAGTATGAATCCTGTACTTCAAATATGTCCTCGTGGCTGTCGTCTTGTCAGTCTTTGTGAAAATTCCAGAAAATGCGCGATGCAGTTTGACTAATTTTCATTTTTGCTTGTTTCTTAACCCAGGAGACATCATGACGGAAAAATCTTTCAGGGGATTCAATTTTTTTTTCGTATCGAGATCATACATACCCTTGTCGAAATTACACATAAATACTCTTCATCCAGGGGCTCGGCTAAGCCTATGCATATTCCTTTAGATATGACTCGGTATCTCGACTGGAATCTAGCAACCCACATCCCACTTTATCCATTATGGTATGAGAAATCATGAATGGTATAGCGATATTCCTTTCAAAGATTAAGTGTTCATTGCCGTCTATGATTATGTTTATGCATTGCCAGGATGAGCTTCATTGAATTGCTGTTTTGGTTAAAGGTTGAAGCTTAACTGTGTAGTTATTTGTCACATACAGCTGACCAATGCTGTGAGATCTTGGCAAATGTCTTCTAGAAACAGTTTCCTCAGTTCTTAGACTATTTGGGCTGGTAAGTTGAAAAGGAACTCCATTCAAGTGGTATGTCATGACTACAAGGTGATAAAACAATAAATTCAAATGGTAGTTCCTGGCTAATTATAAGGACATTCAAAATACAATTTTTATTGGCCAAACAAAACCTCTATAGGCGACTTTCAGCGTATTGTTTCTGTCCTCAGAAAATATTATTTTCTATAATAATTGACGATACTTATCAGAGATTACAGAAAAGAAATCTCCAGAATCCACAAGACCATGAAAAAGCTTATAATCTGTTATGAAATTAAGTTTGTTCCCATTATCTGTACAGTTTACTGAAGATTTTTTTAAATGCTACTTCACCTTATTAAAAATTCTCTCTATTTAGTTTTTCTCACTCCTACGGCTTGGAGATTGATTTAACAGAAGATACAGTGACACTGATCTGAAACGGCATGTTATTGACCGATCTCTAGTCAGAATATCAGAAGAATATCAAATAATAATTGGTCGGTGTGTATTAGCGTTAATTTCATCGAAGCTCTGTTGGCTATTTTCATGATTTATAAAAATGGGTTTCCTGTCTCTGTAGAAAATCACTACATGTCCAGCATGACAATAATGAAAACAAACTGGCATTTTGCCAGCTGTTCGCTAAAACCAGTTTTTCTTGACAGCACTTTATTCTCTAAGCAAGAACTCTTGATCTCTTAGAGACAGACTAGGGCAGTAGATATTTTTCTTCGTTGTGTTTCACCTGGTTTGACCGAAACTTGTTCCAGAGCCTTTTCAACTTCATATTGGACCATTTCTTCCAGTGACTTTGAATAGGAGTCAAAATGGGGAATAGATTCATGTGTTTGGCCAATCCTTAGATGTGAGCTTCCTCTTGTAAAATTCTTCAAATAAGAGACACCAAATTGGGCTCATCTTCCATGGCTGACATCGGTGTGACGTTTGTAGGTCTCTCCAATTTTCGTCGTAGAATCTTCTTCTGTTTCATATCCTTGATATAGTAGTACCATAAAATGAAATCAGTTGTAGTGTTGATTTCCTTCATCAGAAAGATCTGTTAAATTTTTTATGCCTTTCATTAGGTGAGACTGTTCCATCATCAGACAGTGTTGGATTATTTTCTTGACTGGGACTTAAAAAAACTTTGTATATAAAAAACTACATAGTTTCCCCTAAATGCTCTCTTTGTACTTCAGTTATTCTTCAGTTTTTCACGAAACATCTCCCACGAATTCAGAAAAGTGGAACTTTATGTTTCTATTCTTTAAATATTTCATTGTTTTCAACAATAATTTTGTTTGAAATGTAAGTAGATGAAATACATAAATAAAATATACTAGAAAACTCAAAATCTTAGAATAAAAATTAAAAAAAAAACATTTGAAATATTATAATTTTAAAAAGATTAAAAAAAATCAATACAATATTATACAACGCACAAAAATAATTGTTTTTCTTCGAATTTCTAATCCAAAACGGTTACTAAAATAAAACATAATTAAATTTAATATTAATTTACTTTCAGTTATTTATTTTATATAAAATATTTCAAATTTTTTGAATTCGTATGATTCACAAGTCTTAAAATGAAATATTTTTTTATTAAAATCCCTCTATCTTGAAATATTACATTTTGCTATTTACTTAGATTTTGTTGTTTTTAGCTTAGTTTGAAACAACGTTTTCGGAAGTTTGCTTTAATGAGAATATAATTTGCTATGTTGCTGGAAAATTTTTATTATTTTAATTTAATTAATAATTTTTTCGTGGTTAAAAGTTTATTATGAATCATGTTACTTAATTGGCAGAAACTGTTTGTTCAAAATATGTTTTAACGATTTCTATGCTTTGAATATTTTTTAAACTCATTTATAATCAATTAACTTTTTATATTCAGTTTCAATACAAAAGAATGTTCTTGATATTATGTTTCATTAAGGTATATGGGCTGACACAAATTAGACTTTTGCTTACTGTAAATCAATAATCAATATAAATGTATAATTACAAAATAAAAACAAATTATGGGAAATTTTTCATAACGTTTTAAATTTGTAGTTTTGAATATTAAATATGAAAAATTATTAGAAGATATCATCTTACTGTAGTTATTTTTATTTATGAATTTAAAATGTAAACATTCATTAACCATACATTTTTTAAAATAATTGAAATACTCTTTTGTAAAAAAATGAAGCATCCCTAAAAACCAATTTAATCATGTTAAAATTTCGCATTCGTATTCTGTACTCAAAGTACGCAAGTGATTAAATTCTCAAAGTCAGAGGATGCTAATTCTTGTCAGAATGTAAATTTTCAAAGCAAAATATAAGAAGTGATTACAGTGAAACAGAAATATATAAAAGTAAATCCGGAACAATCATTTACAGAAGCTATATCCTTATTATGTCCCAGATACAATTAAGAAATTCTCTGGATGCACAACAAATACAGAGAGTATTAACACATTTTTAGAACGATTTCGATTAAGAATTTTAAAAAAGTAAATGTTTTAGAATAAAAATTTTTAGCAATAGCTTATTATTTGAAAAGAGAAATATCGTCAGCTACTTTTAAATTTATTCTTCTTTCAAAATGTCGCAAATAAACAAGCTGTGGATTTAAGGACATGTTTTTGATCATGTTAAGAGAAATATTCTTATTCCAGGATTCAAAAACGTTGTGAAATGCATGTTATTAAAATTTCTAAGTGCAAAATTAGCAACATTATTAATCGGACAGTAAAAACCGTCAATTATTATTTCTACATGGAAAGAAGACTCCAAACGAATATCCGAAAAAAAGTGCGTACTGTTTCAAATGTTTCTAAAGTGAAATCACTGGTAACAAGAGAAAATCCGCCAACACAAAAATCAATTGCAAAGTCTTTAGATACATCTTTAGCACAATAAATATAATAATAAATCAAGATTTACAACTTAAAAATGCTAAAAAACATAATGTTCCCAAGCTTTTGCAGAGACATGTGGCTCAACGCAAAACAATTTGTAGAATCCTGTATGAAAACCATTTAGCAGGAGATAAATGGAAATACATTGTGACCCTTGATGAAGCACGGGTTTACCTAAATGACTGGAACAAAAACAGGTCTATTTACTATAGAAAACGAGGAAAAAAAATGTACAAACCTAGTTCCGTCAATGTAAAGAAAGTTTCAGCAAGGAGAATATGATAGTCGCAGGTTTCTCCTACAATAGGAAATTAAAAATAAAAAGAGTAGAAAAAAATGTTAAAATCAACTCATCAGGAGAAAGTTTTACGTCCAATAATTACAGAAGAAATTCCACTTCTTTGTCCCAAAGACTTTCAAAGATTGAAACTTCATCAAGACAAAGCTACAAGTCATACTTCCAAAACTACCACTGCATTCCTTGAAAAAATGAAGACTAAAACAGGTATTGCATATATAACATTTTCCTGAGAAGCCCCCTGACGTTTCACCTATGGACTATTGTGCCTTTGGTCAGTTAAGAGTTCTTTCTAAACGCAAACCTACTACGATAGATGGACTCTGGAAAGTAGTAGAAGGGGAATGGAAAGCAAAACCCCTGGAAATTTTACGAAAAGCTCTTCTATCATGGAAATCACGATGCAGACTTATTGTCCAGGAAAAAAGCTCTCAGATCAAACATTTAAAAAAATAGTCTTTACATTTTAAACATTAATTTAACGGTCCCGAAATCGTTAATGTGTTAATGAAATGTGTTAATATCCTCTGTAGTGCATTGATAGTGGGTTTAAGAAACTTATATCCAACAAGATGGCTTTGAATTTTGTTGGCTATACATTCTTTAACGTATCACCGTATAATCGAAATAGATGAAACTGGATGGACAAAGTTAGCAGTAGGTCATTACTTGCATCGTATGGATACGGTAGTGCGTAGGTGCAGTCATCAATAATTGCTTCATGAAAGTCATTTGAAAACTTAACATTCTGGATAACTAAAATGTCCAAATGCGAGGCAAGACCACATGGTGATGTGGCAGCCCCGAATTGTCCTAAGTCATTAATGTCTATTATTCAATCTGTTGCAACAACTTCTATATAACAAGTGGGTACTTTTACTAAAATGAGATACTTAACTGAGGAGGGGTTGCCCTCTCCCATTGGTCTTCCAGACACCAACCAGTCATTTCATATGAACCTCAGAATCATCAACATTGGTGTCATGGGTGAACGCAACAGTTCCCAAAAAATGTCAGCACACAATATTAAGCAATGAATTCCACTTCTCTTATGTATCAGATTCTATCACATTCTTCACATTCCTTTATGAAAAACGTGGAGCTCGCAGCCTTTGTTTCACATAGTCATACAGCATTACCCTATTGTGATGATGAAGGTGCTATTTTGTATGACAGATAATTATCGTTAGTCATCCTGCTTAATAGAGCAGTAATATGTCGATTCTATCCAGCTATTGTTGGTATTTTCTTACATGACATATCAGCTTAGAGTCAATTTTCATAAAATACATTTGCCAGGCCCTATGAAAATCAAATATGTATGGACTACCTAGGTGAGGTTAAAACTGTGTGCCATGAAAGATCCATACATGTTTCTCCAATCAAAGATGTCTTGGACAAGTGGTAACCCATCATAATCATATGTGGAAAAATATTGCAGATCTAGAGAAAAACTGATGGGTTCCTAGCAAAATATATAATATAATGACCTATAAGGTATCTTCATCTCTTAATATCCAGATAGATTAAACCATACATTACGAGGTGGGGTTGTATCACCAAATACAGGATTGAATGTTCAGAATCCAATTGCTTAACCGAAGATATAATTTCAGGTAGTAAACATTGCAACCACGACATATTTTACTTCCCCAAGGCACCATAAGTGAATACGATTGATTTTTCTTTGCGTTGGGATAAATACTCAAAACCTTCCTATTGTATGAAAGATGCCCTAAACAACTAGAACATATTTGAGTATATATATGCAAACCGATGGCTGATTGGTTACCTTTCCTGACTCCTGAGCTGTCGGTTTCAGGTTCGATTCCCGGCTCAGGCATGGATGTTACTTTCTTTCTCTATTTTTTCTGTCCTTTCTTCTGTGATGATGTATGAATGTGGGTCACTCTATAAATGGGTTTGTGGTGGTATGGCGCGGGAAACGCTACTCGGCTCCGTGACTTGGTTCACAGGTGCCCACCGTTGGAAAAGAAGAAAGAATATATATATATATATATATATATATATATATATATATATATATATATACACGTACAGTTAATGTAACTGTCATTTAAAAATGGTTCTGCAATTAAAATTCAAGCTCTGATATAAAAAAATCTTAGTTTAGAATAACTTTCAATAGAAATTATGTATCATTGAGAGAGATTACTCCTTTCGGAAATGCAGAGACACATAACTTTTTCAGACAACCTACAGGCAAACAAATAAAGAAAATTCATGCGGAATTATTTTTTATATGCATATAATTAATAGCTTGCAGTAACAATTTGCCTCAAGAAGATAATTTTACTGTTTTCTTTTTGGTTTATAAATGGGAGCAATAACTTCACTATAAAAATTCTGCTTTTATATATCAAAAAATTTTTCCGATGGAGAAAAATTATACTTTGATTTAAAAATAACGAAAATAAATTAATTAGCTACAACTTATATATATAGTCTTAATATTTAATAAATACTCGTACTTTACCATTATTTATTTTGTATTTCCACATTTATTTATGGAAAATTTAAGTATGTGAATAATTTAGTTATAATTATGAAAATGCTCAGTATCATTTAATATATCCTTGAGTATGTACTAAATTCAGTGTGAGAGATTAGATTTCTTCATGCTTTTAAAATACATTATCAATATTTCATTTTTTAATAAACTAGTAAAAATATAATTAGCTGAATATTTTTTATTTTCTTTAGTAGAAATGCTTGTAGAACTAGCAATTTTAATTGATTAAATTTCATTTTTTTTCATTTTTAATTTCATATATAATAAATTATTTAGAATTAAATATATGTATCTCAAAGTTTTCTAAAAAAGTTAAATTACGTACGCACATGTCTACATACATAATTATATAGTTATAAATTATATAATTAAAAAGTAATATAATTTTGAAATAAAAATAAAAATATTAAAAAATTCTGAACTATCACAAATGATAAAATATTTTCTTAAATATTAAATAAGTTTTGGCAACGAATAAGTCTGTCTTACAAATTTTATAAGAATATATCAGTTTACAATTGTGTGTGTGTGTATATATATATATATCTCAAAAAACGTAAACTAATTAAATTTATAAGCTTATATATTTCTAGTTAATTAGTTATTGCACTTATATTTTATGAAAAATAATTTAATTCAAATCTTTTTAAAATGGAAAGTAATTAGAGAAAACAAAGGAAGTAAAGTATATTTTTGATATGAATAAATTTAAGTTTCTTACTTATATAAAAAAAAAAATTATATGATCAAAAGTTTTATTTTCGTTATGAAAATTTTATTAATATTTATTTTTTCATTACTTTCAAAAATTTACATTATCAATTTATATACAAATAAAATAATTCCATTGTAATATTTTACTTTGAAGAAGATACCACTTATATGCAATAAAAAATTGTTGTGAGTTCTGAAAATTATATATGAGTTTTACACACATTTACTTAATCTAATATTTAACTAAAAATTAGTCTATATTAAATTATGAAAATTAATAAAAATTATCATATTTACTTAGTTATTGCATAAATGAATGATTTGTATGATTAAAATTTTGTTATATGTTAAAAACTCATAAAACAACACAATTTTTTAATATTCTATTGGTAAAAATTGAGAAATATGCATATAAACTTTCTCATTAAAAATAACTAAAGGTTTTTTATGAAAACAAATTTTCAACACCTAAAGTATTATGATTATCGCATCCAGAGCAGATCTAAAGACCCCAATTTATCTTTCTTGTCAAGACGAAATCATCGCACGTAACTGCAAGACAAATGATACTTGACCTCTAAGAGCACGGTGTGAAAATAAGAAGGATTACAGTTCACCGGAGACGACATGAACGTAGCTTGTATACCGGACACCAATATGTTGAATTTCTTTCTTTATCCCATACTCAGCAAAACTATGATTAAGATAGCATTTCTTTAATCACAAACTGACTCAAATGTTGCAGAAAATCATAGGATTGCGCCAAAATAAATTGCAGTAATAGTTACAAAGAGATATCATTTTAAATGGAATTACATCAAACTGTATATATATATATATATATATATATATATATATATATATATATATATATATATATATATATATATATATATATATATATATATATATATATATATATATATATATATATATATATATATATATATATATATATATATATATATATATTATTTATCAGCATAATCTGTTAATAAAAATATACAATCAGAGCTAAGTAACTAAAAATGCTTTATAAAAATGACGGTTATATTCATTGTAATGAACTTTATGAAAATGTACTTATGGAAACTTTGGGACTACAATTTAAAACATAAAATTTTATACATCATATTTATCTGCAATTAAATAATCCTATTTGTAAAGCATTACATGTTCTAGAAATATACGTTCAGAGATTTTATTGATTATTTAATAAAATCATAAAACATCTATATAATATGTAGGAAATATTTTTCAACTTTTTAGATATAGAAAGCGTTACGTTAAACAATTAAATATCATTTGAAAGTAGTTTTTGTTTTAAAGTATTTGATAATACACCACATAGAAAAATTTTCAAGAAACATTCTGTATTATTTGTACATCATGGCAAAAATAAACAATTTTTATGCTCTAGTTTTCTTATCTGCTGTAATATCTCAGAAGAGCCATGTTTATCTTAAAAATAGAGGGAAGTACAATAGCAATGGTAATTATGTGAACTTTATTTTCACACGTGGAATTCCTTATGCAAGAGTGTAATTTAATGTAGGAAATATTGCAACAAAATGAGGCGTAATTACAATTTGAAAAATCTGTATAATATATATTCAATACAGTTTAAATAATTGATGAAATTTTAATTATTTTTAGAAAATGTTAATAAATGAAATTCCTTATTTAAATGACCTAGCAAGGAAATTTCAAAAAAATTCTACAATATTTATCATGCTATTTATTCATATTAAACAGAAAGTCTATTAGGATTAAGAATTATTTTTTTATTTCAAAATCACACACATGAATTATTAATATTTAATTATTTTGACAGAGTCTAATATACTTTATAATTTATTTGTAAAATTATTGACACATTTTTAACCTATCAAGCTTAATTTAAAATAAGTATAAATTTTGTTAGAACATTGATGCTTCAATAACTAGTAAGAAATGTAAATCTTACTTTTATTTATATTTTAGTTCTCTGCCTTAACATTATTTATTATTTACTGCTATTATTAAAACTTAAATTAGAAGTTAATTCAAATTATAAAATTATAAATTAAAACTTTATAGTTAATAAAAAATTTAAAGAAGAAACTAAATAGTTAATTAAGAGTTTTTAAAAAATTTAAGTATAATATACTTTGTACTAAACACATACATTAACTTTTTTTCGTATTCACGTTTAAATTTTTGTTAAAATGAAAAATTAAAAATATATACTATATAAATCCTAAATATACAAAACTCATCATTTCAAGGTTGAACTTTTGAAGGAAAATTATTAGCTTTGCTAAAAAATACATAAATATTATTAAAAAATATTATAAATGTAGCATTAAACTAAAGTGTTTAAAATTTTTTTATGCTTAATATATTGCATATTAAATACATTGTTCTATATATTACATGCCTTTTTACATAAAACTAATATTTTTAACTATATTGTTTTTTGAAAATTTTGTTTTAAGCCAATTTCGGGAAATTCATAGATAAATTTGAATAGATCGAGTGAAACGTTTTCAAATAGTACAATACTTTCCACTATTGTAAAATATTGCACTCTTTTTAAAAACAATGAGATACAGTGCAATATTTTTATAAAAATATTTGCAAATATTTTTTGTGTTTTTAAATTATCATACATTTTTAATACATATAATTATTTTATAAAATGTTACAATATATTTCCTCTCACATAAGACTCAAATTACAAAAAATATTATAATCGTATTAATATTGATAGAGGAATTTTACCCTATTTTTAATATTTTTGTTTCACCAACCACTATAACACACATATTCTTAGATGAAACAAAGCTTTGTTCATAAAGAAATTTAATTTCATGCTGATAAAAATAATAGGCATTTAGCAAGTGTAGTAAAGTTAATGGTCGTAAACGAATGAATGAATAAATAAATGTTCCTTTTACTTCCAACCTGATCCTTTTAAATTATTTTAATCTATTATAAACTATTAATCATGAGCAAATTTAAATTTTCCTGATGTGCATTACAATTTATTTCACTCAAAGACAAATTATTTTAATTTATAAATACATACATGTCGTCAAGTATATAACTTAAATTAAATGAGCGGTAGGTGAAACTAAATAAATGGCAATGAAAATGACTACAAAGAAGTTGTATTTGTTTCACGGTAATAAAATTAATTCATAAAAATGCTATGATTAAATAACTTGGGCTCGTACAATTTTTTTTATCATAAGATAAATTTTTGCATTATTGAAATAATAATTAATTGGACTTTGGAAGACTGTAACACAAATTGATTTGAAAAATGAAAATGACTTTAAACTTTAAAAGTTATTTTATTAAATTTATCCTATAAATAAATGTTAATTAATTAACTACCAAAATTTGCATTTTCTCGATCTTAAAATTAAAAAAAGATGCGCCTTAACATTTAGATATATAAATTTAACATTTTTTTTAAATAAATGTAACTATGTTGAAATATTTCATTAGTAATCATACATAATTAGGTAAAGCATATAAAAAAACATAATTTATTTCACATTTCTGTGTTAAATCAAATGGATTTGAAATTCTTGGACCTAATTCATTGGAAATTCATCACCAACATTACTAATTTTACTGTAAACTTATATTTTACCAAAAGTATCTATGAAATCTTAATAATAATAAAGCTTTAAAAATTTGCTTATTTATACTCTCAGCGTTATATTTACAATTAAAAGTTATAAATATAAAACTTATATTTTTATATACTCAAAGTTTTTAAAATATAGAAAACATAATACTTTGCATTCATTACCAATAATTTTCTCAGATGAGATAATAATAAGTAAACTCCTATTAAAAGAAAATTTGTTCATCAATTATCATTTTCCATAAGTATTTCAAAAACATTAATTTAAAGCAAGAAACAGAAAGAATATCTGATTATGTGCTACTCGTATATTTGGCATTTATAAAAGAAATGCACAATGTTTTTGAATTGTTACTAAATAAATGTAGATTTCTTCATCATTAAATTTCTTCAAGAATTTTTAAGAAAACTTATTGTCATGTATTAGAGTTATTAAAAACTGTGGAAACTGTAATAGATGTGTGTTATAGAAATTGTTACACAATTATTTGTCAACTTTTTATTTAATAAATTATTACTATATAGTTAAAAAATATCTCATTACAATTTATTAAGAAATGATTCATTTGGTGTCATTTTAAATAAGTAATTTTGATTGAGTAATTTTATCTATATTTTCATTGCAAATTTTGGTTTCTAATTGACTATTTTTTTTTAAATTTACACATTTGGATATCATTTACTTTTATGAAATTATTTATCTTTTTACATTTTCTTGTATAAATACATGCTCAAAAATAGGCAATCGTGTTTCTAATTTTCAATCATTTCAAAAACTGCTGTAGTGAAACATAGATTTAGAATATAAATGATGCATTGAATTGAAATTTTAATTATTTATAATTTGAATTTTTAATTAACTAAATAATGTATTATATCTGTATAACAGTATTAATAATCGATATAAATAAAAGTATTTTAATAAAAGTTATTATAACGTTATTGTATTTATTGCTTAAAAAAGTTGTTACTCATGCATAAACTTCGTTATTATGTTTCATTGTAATTTTATGAAAACGTTTAATAAAAATAAATTTTTTTCTAGACAAAATAAATTTACTTTGAAAACTAACTTATTATATATTTATAAGGTTTGACTATCTCCATTAGCTCATTTCAAAACATAACAAATATATTGAGTTAGAATTAGAGCATACAATTTCGATTCTTTTTATATCTATATTCTTCCCCATTCATATTAAAACCTACCTATATAATATTTTAGGTTCTTAGAATAATGTAAACGTTCATAGAATAAATTTATTGTTATATTAATTTGATCATGTCTGTTAATCTTATACTGAATATGAAAAATATTACATTAAACGTCTTTTGAAAACTTGTTTCAAATAAATTTCTTTGAAATTGGTTAGTAGTTGAAATACTGTAGTATTAGAAATAAAATAGTGTAGGCACAAGGCAATAATTTGGAAAAATACTACTTCTTAGAAGTAATACTTACTTCTAAAAGTAAACTCAGGAATATTTTTGTATTCTTTTAATAAATTCTGACTTCATATATATTTTATAAGACGACTCCTGAGTTCTGAGTCTGGATATTCTTTGAAACAGCATGATTAGATTTTAAAATATAGACTTCTATATCTCTGAAAATATATTTTGTACATGATTTTTATCAAAATGTATATTGTAGATAAGAAAGGGCTAAGCAAGAAAGCTTGATAACCAAAGGTGGAATTTCAATACCATATGTATGTCTAATTAGAACTCTCACACACACTGCATATAAAATATTCTGAATTGCTTGATTTATTATTTTTTAATTTAAGATCATTAGTAAGGTTAGGTTTTAGGTTAGGCTTTGATTTTGCGAAAAATGTTTTGCTTATTAATTATTTCAATATTCTTAACATTATATGTAATGTGAGTATAATTGTTATTTAAAAATAATTTACGTTTTAAAAATTTTAAATTATAACTATACTTATAAATTGTCAGCAAAAACATAATTTCAGTAGGAATCAAATGAGAACTTTTCTAGAAATAAGGAAATGTAAAATTTAAATTCAAAAGCAGCATATTTTCTGAATTTTTTAATTTTATATTTTAAAGAGAGTCAGTATGTTTTTCATGAATTACTTTGAACTTAAATATCAATGAATTTTTTCAAAGGAAAATACTTTTCATAATTCATCAGTATTATTAATTTGTTGATTCCTTTGAAATGCTCCTTTGTAAAAAGAAGTAAAAGCGAAAGTTGTAGCAAGAGTGAAGTTAAGTTCTTGTATGCGCATAAGTGATAAAGAAACATATAGCTACAATAATAAATAATAGGAATAGTTGTGTAAATGTCAAAAAATGCTTTAAATTTTTGAAAAGTAGTGTAAATAATTTATGAAAATAATATTAAATGGCTACGGTTTATTCTATATTAATAAGAAAGACTGTATAGCAAATAGTTATTCCTTCAGAGTCAGGGATTTATTGATTGGCATAACAGTTATTATTTTTAATAAATGAAAAATTTACATTTAACCATACGAGAATGCATTCATTAAGTCAATTTCATTCGCATGTCGTTTTACAATCATCAAACTAAACGGTCAATGCTAATTCCGTCATTCTATACATAGAAAACCAGGGCTAACTCGACCGAGACTTACAGTTGAAAATGGAATCTGAATCCCTGAAACATGTGAACCTGTTGTAAAAACTGAATCCACGATCAGTAAAACCAAGGGCAAAAGTATTTATCATTTGGCAGCCATCTCAAGGTTCAATATGTTACAGAGGATTAAAAAATTCCAAGGAATCCTAATTTAGTTAAAATGATGATTTAAATGGTTATTTTAAGAAACACTGAAACTGTCTTAGGATAAGATTACAGATTTTCCTGATGTATACTGCGGTATTGAAATCTTTAAAAATGAATAAATTACAAATCTGTGAATACAGTTCGTTTTAGATAAAATAAAAAGTGTTTCGCTGTCATTTATTTTATACTTTCCTTTTAAAGTGTTTAAGAATTGAGTGTTTGTGTGTGAATTTAAAATAACAACAAAATCTATAAGTACTTTCTTACCATATGTTGTAAAAATTGATAGTCTTTAGATCAGTGAAATTATTTAATTTTAACTCTTATTGTTCTTTGGTCGGGTTACTGTCAAAACTGTAAATTTAATTTAGTATATTTTATATTTTATGCTTTAATTATATTTTATTTTATCAACATTGCTTTATATATTAGTTTTTATATTTTTATAATTTTCTGGGAAATTTTATTAATTGATAATCTTATTTATGCATTTCATATTATTCAAACACAACTAAATTTTCAATCATTTAAACTGTAAAATAAATTTTATAACTGATTTTAAAACTTATATATAATAAGTGTTAATAATGAGTATTATAATATGTGTTGCTTTCTAATGAAAGTAAATTAATATTTAAAATATGCGGAGTTAATAACTGTTATTTGTTAGTTTGAAAATATCACATATTTCGTTGTAAATTTTCAATGTGATAATATTTTTACTACATATAATTCGTTATATAAACATTTTCTTATCTTATATTTGTATTTCTTCTGATTGAAAAAAATATTAAAATTAAATTGTTTCATTCCAGCAATTAATTAGTTAATGCAAAATTGAAATTATATTTATAGGATACCTGGTATACAGTAATTTGAAATTCTACATGTAGTTATGAAATGCTATGTGATTAATGAAATTATAGTAATATATTTTATATTAAGTGGTTATAAACCTAACAATAGCTACAAAACAAAGAAATATCATATTTTCCCACATAATTGTGTCTGGCTTTTGATTTTATCTATGTAAAGTTTGCTTCTTTTTAATTTATCAATTCTGATGCTCATAATAGATATAGTATAAAATATGTTATTAGTGATGATGAAACGGAAACTGGAGTTTTTATAAACAATTTTGCTGATGCTGAAATCATAATGCAAATATTATAATAATATGCTACTAAATTTAACTATTATATTTGTTACCTTTTTTTACCTACAAATTTTATGTCTAGAAAATTTATTTGATTTTTGCTAATATCATTAGATATTTTATTCTCTCATTCACCAGAATTTATTAAGATATTTTTATTAATTCAAATTCCTAAGAATTTAATTAACCTTTCCATAGATATTGACTTGCTTTTGCTAATATTGTTTGAAATGATGATCCATTCTTTGAAGCGATAATTCAGATTTATGTTTTATTTTATTCTCTTCCAAATTTTAAGTAATTTACATTTTTTCTCCTTAGGGCAGAAATAATTGTACCTTTCAGATAGAAGCTCATAATATCATTCAAAATACATACACTATAATAGCATATAATTATATCATACGACAGCGCGTACTTTATTTAATGTATTGTACAAAGTGACATAAATTTTGTGATCTTTCTTTCTTAATAATACTTACATATGTAATGGGGCTTAAAAGCTCAAGCATATTTATATCCTGAAATTAAAAGTTTTTAGAGACTTCATTTCTTTTATTTAGTATGCTAGATATGATTGTATTGATAAAGATATGATAGTAAAATAAAATGTAAAGTTGAACACTAAGTAACTTATGTGCATTGAATTGTCATCGAGTTTTTATACAGTTATACCAAGAAACACAAAAAGAAGTAACTATATTTAACAATAGGCACATTAAACATCAGTGCTGATTTACCATATTATTTATAATTCATTATATATTTACTGTATTTTTGTATGTGTCGTTTTGTTTTGTTGAAAGCGAAAGTACCTCCTTATTGATGGGATAAATGATATAGCATCGTTGGAACTGACAGACTAACAAATGCTCACTCTTTTCTTCTTTTTTTCCCATGAATGTGAGCAAAGCATCATAATTTTATACTTAATTGCTTTGAAATTTCACAATTATATTTTTGCCGTGTTTCACTTATCACTTTGGAAATAATACGGCTAAAAACAATATTCGTTGTCTTTAGAGTAATGTCACTTTTCTGTAGATCGATATTTTTTTGCTATATCCTGAAAATAGCCATTAACTCTGCAAGTAGCAAGCAGGCATAAGCGAAAGATTGCATCCTATTTTCCTAATTACCTTTAAAACTTCTATCTTATCTAGGAAGTACCCAAACAAAATATGCCATAAAATATACACTGGAAGAATGAGTATCTTAGTTTTTATACAGTAATATTCCCTTAATTATGTTAATTATATGATATTATTGAAAAACAATTTCTTTTATTTAGTTGAAATTAGAAGCATATTTTAGAGTTACATAAATTTAAATTTAAAATTAAAATCTATGAGTTTAGTATTCTAAGTTTTAAATATCACAGTTTATAATATATTTAATCAATCAATTATGTCAGTAAATAGATAATTTATTTCTATATAGCTCCTTTCAAATCTTCATTTCAATACCATTTTCATTTGATAAGTTTTACTCTGCAAAAGGAATTAATATTACTCGTCTGGGATACGCAATAAATTAAAATGCTTATGAAAAAGTTTTATTGTTCATTTTTACTGAGATTTGAAAAAAATACTCTAAATTTACTTAAATAATCAAAATAATAAATCTATTTTGAATTTATGAGGATATTCACTTTATACAGTAAATATTTAATGTTAATTCTGTTTATAATAAATATTTGGAAATGCGTTGCAATACTGAAAAATCATCAAGAAAAGAAAGACGTATCAAAATTTAAAAACTATCAACAGCTTTAGATAAGATGAGAAGAATAGAAACTTACTGAGAAGTATACATTAAATTCATGTAATCCCTGAATGGTGTAAGCTTTTATGTTACTCAAAATATGACAGCTTTTCTTAATTCAATATTTATTTATACCTTTAAATACTTAATGCTTCAGAAGATAAACAAGCGACGCTTCTTTTACATCATACTTAAGAGGGAATTTTCCGTTTACTTTAAGTCCTAATCCTTTAAAATATATTTAGAGAATTAGGTATTTTTAAGTGTATAGCCTTAAAAGATTAACTTGAAATTAATAGTTTATTTTTTCAAATAACTTTTGAAAATAGTACTTTGAAACATTTTAAATTAATGTACTGTAAATTATTATTGCTCACTTTTTGATATTAAAATATATTATAAGTTTTAAATTAATTTCAAAATTAAATATTAATCTTTTTAAACATTATCAAAATTTATTTGATATTTCAGCAACAATTAAATAATATTTAAAATATATTGTAATGTCATTCGTTTTAGTGTATCACTACCAGTTTTCTTTACGAACACTTTATTCCTTTCATGCTTAATATAAAATGGTTAATAATAAAAGTAGCGACAACATCTGATATTGGTTATCAAAATTAATGAAATTAAACTCAAAATCTTTTAAAATAAATGAAAAAAAATATTGTACATTTAAGGTGAATAAATAAATTATATACAATAGTTTTTTTCAATACTTGATAAAAATCCAAGATTAAAATATTTTTAATAAATAATTTTGATCACGTTGATGCTCTCTAGGATTAAGAAATATATTTTCTTATACATATGATAGAAATACATTACTGGCCATTAAAATTACAAACCCATGAAGAAAAGTTAAAAAATAGATATGAATTGCATGTAAGCAGTATAATATAAAGAGGTAAAATGATTTTATTTGTAATAAATTTGGGACTTTACAAAGGTGAGAAATTATAAGAAATATAACTATGGATGAAAGTTTAGCCTGTCACTTAGGAACCAATGTTCAAATATTTTTATTCAGGGAGAGTTCTTGAGATCATATTGCCCAGAACAATCGAATACCTTCTGTATTGAGAAAGGTCAGATCATTCCATGCAGTACACTGTCTTGCAATATCTTGTTGAAAAGTAACGTTTCACTGGTCTCGGAAGGTATTGTACATCTACCGTTTTTAAGATGTCAGAAATGAACTAACCGCCATTCACATTGCAGTCAATGTGAACTAGAGATTTTCTTGTCATGTGCCCAGTTGTTATCCGTATCATTACAAACAGCAGTTATAAAGGTATAGACTGCCATAAGAAAGGTTTTCCCAGAGAATTTATACGTGTACATGACTATCAGAAGGATGCTTGCAAAACCGGAGCTTGTGTTTAAAGACTGCGTTGTGCCACTCTTGTATCCAACTATGTCATTGGGCATAACTGACTCACCATTTTTCTCTATAATGTAATGCCAATTGATGCTAAAGTAATAGTCACCACATTTTAATCCGTTCTACTCCAAACGTCATCACATAGGGACTTATTATTGTCTACATGTAGGAAAATGCTTTTCGAAGCATAAGGTCCCAGATTTGATCTCAGCCGCTGTTGAGTAGGAAAGCTGGATTTTAGGATCTGATGCTTTTATGACTGTGTATACACCTCACAATCTATGTTATCAAAAAGAAATGTTATCCCGAGATGAAATTTCCGCGGAGGGAATTAAAATACCTTTGAATGGTCTTCTGTGTTATATTGTTCATTACGCCGTGTAGAAACGTTGTCTCTTTGGGTTTCTCTTAGCCCAATTATTAAAAGTTATTAAATCAATATAGACAGAAATTGTAACAAATATTTAAATCATTAAACCAATATCTTCAATATTGGTTTAATTATTTAACTTTTCTTTCATACGTGTCATATATGTACTTTACAATGTACTCTTCACCTATGTGCCTAACTTTATTCGCTTCTATTGGATTATTTTACTCGATTATTAGAGTTATCTTATGATTACTTACAGATAATTTTTACTAATGGTTTAGAATATTAAATTTTTTCTTTTAGTTACCATTATTTTTACCATTAAAAAAGCATCCATCAAAATAAATTATTTATTTAAAATTATTTTTTTAAACTATTTTATGCATCAATGACTTGTTCAATTTTTGATTACTTATGAATTATACAAAATCTAATATTATAAAATAATGAAAACACTCTTTGCAATATATAAGTTCAACAATGGATTTGTTTTTTTAATGATATCACTATGTTAATTTAATATTCTAAATGATTATAGCTCAGAAATATTTTTAACAATTCACAAGTGATGCAATATTATTTCGTGTAAGATTCAAATTGAAAAAGTAAACAGAAGGGAATGTAATAGTTTATATAAATATATTTAATCAAGAAATTATAGAATACAGAAGTAAAATGATCATAAAAGTAAGTAAGTGCCTTGCCAAATTATGAATTTATTTTGTTGTGCAAAATGAACTATAAAAACCAAAACTTTCAGTTAGATTAATTAAACAATATTAATCTGCTTAAAAATTTTGTAAAATTATTTTAAAACCGCTAAGTCCAAGAATTCTTTTTATCCTACAGAAAAAAAATAAAAACTTCATTCCTGCTTCGAAAAGTTTATTGAATATCAGCATATGAATTAATTTTTCATTAAATCGAAAATATCCCACTATTTATATTGGATACAGCACTTTAAGCATAGTTTCTGGAATCTCCAATCATTCAATAAATTTAAATCTATATATTTATTTATCTATGCACCGTTTTTGTCCATCTATATAAAATGTACCCTCTTTTAATATATAAATATGAATGACAAATTTTATAGCTATTCATAACAATGGATTTAAAGTACTTTAAAATATAAAGTAATATAATTATGAAGTAATTCTTTCACCAAATACACCATCTATCTTAGATAGTTACGAATATCTTAGACCTGTTAGTCTGTCAATACCCAGACATTCTTCTCAAGAAGTAAATGAAGGATCTCTTGAAACTGTTTCTAAACAAGCAACGAGTCCTCAAACAATACATTGTCCTATGTTTAATTCAGTGAATAACTAATACCTCATTTCTTATGATTTAACTACTGTCTCTATTTTACTCTAGTCCCGTAGTTTATGTTTACTGCGAAAGTTGTTTTTTTAGATTTTCCTCCTGATACCGCCAATTTTCAGTTGGAGATGATTCGAAGTACCTCTCTGAAGTCCTGTTTCCATGCTCTTTAACTTACACAATCACACGTGACCATTCTGCTATTTTATAGTTTTGCCAATATTATTTCTAATCTGTAACTGACCAACGAAATTAAGGAAATTTAATAATAGAAATTTCCCACACTTAAAAGTCATTCGCAAAAATTGCAAAGATTCATCTACCATAACTGTCATCGTCGATGACCATGTATTCACTAAAGTCTACGCAACTTTAAGGTCCCAAAGTCTCTGAATGGGGGAAATTTCCAGAAATAAATGTATAAAACCAAAGTATTGACGTATAAGGCACACTCTATTTTTCAGACCAATTTTTAAACAATGAGTGGGATATATATATATGTATGTATATATATATAAATCTTACAAGAAAGTGTGTCATTTTGAAAACTCCACTTGAAATTTATTGTCTGATGTCTGAGAGTATTTGCTTATATTTTATCTATATTATATGTTAAGGCATAATCGATTCCAAACGACCTAAATTACTTATGAAGTTAAATTTAAACTAATCTGTTTGGACATTATTTTTAATGTAAAATTAATGTATTTTAATTGAATAATATGTATGCATCATAATTTAAAATCGTTAATTCATTCCATTTGTATTTGTATATTTTGAAAATGTATGTTTATGTGAATCAACTTATCAGATATGATGTTAATAACAAAAATGTTGTTTTAGTATCTAAGTTAGTATATTAATTTGTTTGCAAATCCTTTTCTCTCTAATATAAAACTTTAGTCAAAAATTTAATTTATTTAATTATAATTTCTCTTTAGTAATGTCAGATTATTTCTGATTTAATTGTATATCTGGAATAATATAATTCAATAATATCATATTTTCACAAATATAATAAACATACCCTGAGTTAAAATATTTAACCTTATGAAAATAAGAAGTTGTATTTGAATCTGAAATTATGCATATATATTTATTTTCCTAGCTACATATTTATAGATATCACCAAGAATCAAAATAATTTTAATGCAAAATATTCCCCATGAAAGAAATGTCTGCAAATATTTGAATGATATAAAAATATTCGGAACACTTTAATACAGAAAAATAAAAGAGAAGTAGAGAATATATTTCGATTTAATATTTAAATACCTTTATATACTTTAACATTTATTACGTTTCTGATAATAGGATATTTTTTTATAAAATTGGAAATTGTAGCAAACTTAAATTAAAGAATTTTATACTACCAAACTCATTTATATAAACTATTCGCATAATAACAATTTTGTTTCATGATTACCTTTCCTTGAATTTGAAAATGAGAAAAAATATCTTTGAGTTCAGATTAGGTTTTAGATGAAATACATAAAAATTGAAATGCTTAAAAAGATTTCAGTTGATCGAAAAAAACATATTCACTTTGATATTCTTTTTTGTGAGCACAATTCGCTAATTATATATTATATACAAATATATATTAGTTGAAACCCAATAATACAACTACGTTAATTCATTCAAGAGAAATTTTATTTGTTATTCAATTTATAATATATATATATATATATATATATATATATATATATATATATATATATATATATATATATATATATATATATATATATATATATATATATATATATATAGTATATATATATATATATATAAAGATAATTCCAATACTAGACCAACTTCACAAGTCCATAAACTGCCAGGAAATCTATAAACATAAGGGGCTTTCAAACACCTCTTCCAAGTCAAAATTCAAGTAGGAATTCTTTCACTACCAATAAATAGTGAAGCGTTTAGAAATGAAAACTACAGTGGTAAACACCAGCCCTTGCACTATAATAGCTGGTGGTACCTTTTAAATTGTTTGGAGAAATCAGCTCAACTAAAATTGATTTTGGTTACTGATAACTGTTTTATGTAGAAGTTCAAAAATATTAAGTCTGGGCATTTGATGTCTCATTTCGCAAACTTCACACAATTCAGGAATCTTATGTTAAACTTGAATGATGCATTCAGTCATTTTGTTGAAACTATATATTTTACCCATGAGATCATTCTATAAAAAGATAAATGGTCACGTGACACCCAATCCTTCGTATTTCCCTAGCATAATACAGTCTGTCACGAGGGGCTTCCCAGACTGATCCAAACCGAAGATCTGCAATTTCAATTTTCTCAAGTAATAAATAATGACACCTTTTATCACTACAGAGCAATTAATTCCAATGTTCTATGGTCCAAGATGGCCAGTTTTTCACTTTATATTGTTAATCGTTTAGTGATCAAAAATCATGTGTAGATGCATTATTAATATAATAGATCAAATTGGTTTTTTTGAAAGATATTTTTGTCTAGCATTTGTGTTCTAGATACCTGTTGACACTTTACATAAATGTCTGTGGATGTCAAAGATAGGTTTCTTCAAAACATTTGAGGTAACTCCTTACAATCACGATGCTACATTTCTTGTCTCTCATGAATGATGTTATATTTCAACAATCACATGTAAACATTCATGTACGAGTCCCATAGGTCAATACAAATTTTGAAAAATTCAGCTAATTGAAACTGTCATATGTAGGTAGACCTTTGTTATATGCATTTTTTAACGTATATATGTAAAAAATAAGTGGTGCTTATACTAATATATATATATATATATATATATATATATATATATATATATATATATATACATCATGTCCACTAAAGTGCCCCTTGCCACCCTCATAACTTCGTAACGGCTGCTACTATATTCATTAAAGTTTTGTCTAGGTATAGTAAAGTAGCCATGCGCTACTGAATGAAAGCACCTACCATGCCACCTGGTGGAAAACTGTGGAGTTAGCTTTCGTATCTCGAAAACGGAATGAGATAAGTAAAAAAAGTGATTTACAAAATTGTAGAGCATCCTCGATTTAGTACGAAAATACATCTTGTAGGTATTAATGTGAAGAATACAACGTTTAAAACACGCATTTGTTGTTTCATGCTGTGACGTAGCACATCGTATGTGTACATAGTTGAAAAAACAAAAAAATCGTTTTCGTGTTTGTTTTCGTGAATAATTACATTTTTCACTTTCAATTTGAAATGGGAAGAACGGAAGTATTAAAAATAATTCCAACAATTAGTATGCAGTATGCAAATATTTAAGAAATGTCACGCCTGTTCACCTGAGGCAGCTATAAAAGAGACATCTTCTTAGAATGTGTCTAAATTCTTGAAGTGAATAAAAATACTCAAAAAGCATAACTGACAGTATCTCTAGGTCTGTAAAGTAGTATTATTCAAATAGTAGTAAAAAATGGCAAATAATTTTTTTCTGTTTGGAAATGAAGATTTCCATGTAGTAAAGAAAAATTTTACATTGCTTAGAGGTGTAGTATGTTGATTCTCATGGTCATGGCAGAGTATTCCAAAGCTGAGTATTGTGAGATGGTTTTGCTGTACTGTGAATGTCGACGCAAGGCAAGATAAGCAGCAAGGTTGTACAGCCAATGTTCCCTGCAGGCTCTCGCATGTTTCTCATCAAACCATCCTAAATGTTGAAAAACGTTTAAGGGAGACCGGTTGGGTTACTAGTCGTCCTTGATTTGGCAGATCAGCTAAGGTAGGACAGCAAGTTCAACCGGATGAGGTATTAGCATATGCCCTCGCATATCCGAAATGTAGTGTAAGAGAGATCAATCAACACTCTGGTCTCTCTAAAAGTCAGGTTTGGAAAATCCTAAGCGAATCAGGTGCTCATCTATACCAACCAACTCCTGAACAGGTTTTAGTGGACGGGAATACCGAGCGACGCTATGCTTGGTGCAATTTCGTCATGAATCAGATACAGGTCCAGCCAACATTCTTGGCAGATATAATGTGGACGGATGAGGGATGCTTTTCACGGAATGGCATGTACAATAGGCAAAGCACTAATTACTGGGCGGTGGAAAATCCTAAATGTTTCGTCGACGTTCGACATCAAAAGCGGTGTGCTATTAACCGCATTTGATGTTTGGTGCGCAATTTACAATAAAAAGCTGATAGACCCAATATTTTACAATTGCACGTTAACGGGTGCACGATATTTACATTGCTACAGATGGTAATACCCGATTTTGTGGAGAACAAGCCGTTGTTTAGGCTTAAGAATCTATGGTTTCAACATGACGGCGTGCCTGCTCACAAGACATCTCCAGTAAAGCAGTACCTCGTCAAGAAATTTGGCAACCAAATACTAGGGTATGATGGTTTCAAAGAGTGGTCTCCACGTTCTCTTGATCTGACTCCACTGGACTTTTTCCTGTGGAGATATTGAAAAAGCAGGTGTATGCGACCCCTCCACAATAATTGCAAGACCTTAAACGATGCATTATGGTCGCGCGTTCCAACATGTGCAACGTGATCTTCAAGCGAGGATCCAAATGTGCATTGCAACTGACGGTGAGAAGTTTGAATATCTTAAATAAAGTATATTATTATAACTATTTGTTTTTTTTTTCTTTCTTAGATAGCTTTGTCACGTCACAGCACGAAATAACAAATGCGAGTTTTAACCGTCGCATTCATCACATTAATGCCTACAAGATATCTTTTCGTACTAAATCGAGGATGTTCTAAAACTTTGTAGATCACTTTTTCTCTCTATCTCGTTCCGTTTTCGAGATAGGAATGCTAACTCCACAGTTTTCCACCAGGTGACGCAGTAGTCTGTTTCATTCAGTAGCGCATGGGTACTTTACTATACCTGGACACCACTTTTATAAATATAGTAGCAACCGTTCCGAAGTTAAGAAGGTGGCAAGGGACTTTAGTGGATAAACATTATATATTTTTCAATATGAAATTAGACAAACATTTTCGCCTCTATATTCTACCTCATATCTTATAATAATCCTGTATATACATTATAAGATATGAGGTAGAATATAGAGTCGAAAATGTTTGTCTAATTTCATATTGAAAAATATGGCTTTATGTAATTTACTTTTTCGGTATGAGTTAAAGAAAATAATTAATTGTTTGGTAAAAACAGCATAAATAAAACTATAAAAGATTGAATTTAATTTCACACAACATTATATTATATAAATTTCTTAACAATACAATATACACCCAATATACATCCGAGTTGTAGTTATATTTTCTTATGTAATTGAGACTAAAAAAAAGTTTTGTAAAGAATATTTTGTAAAGTGTATTTTGACCTATACCAGGCAAAATGTTTCAAGAAAAAAAGGATAAAGTAGATGAATTTATGACATTGATTAATTAATAGTGAGGAAATTCCATTCGTAAATACGTTAAAAGAGTTTTTTAGGATGTCGTTTGGGCATAATGCAAGAATTTTGATAGTTCTTTGAGTGTCTTACAATTAATTTGTCATGGAATAATTTCTTTGTTGAAACAATGTCTTACCTACAATGGCTGGAAAAACAGAAAGGTATAAGATGCAATGGAAAAATGAATCCTCATATTTTTACTTATTTAAGCACTGGCTTTTTAAAAATGAAAGCACAATACGTTGTTTTATGTGTGGTAGAAAACTTTAAAATAAACATTTATATGTATAATAATCATGATTCAATAAATTGTTTCTTTATATTAATAGACATCTTTTTTTGCACTTCTCATAGACAATCAAGTTTGAGAGATTATAAAAATTTATATTACATCAAGTCTTCTAAACTCTTTAAAAAAAAGAAAAAAAAATAGTCTTTGATAAAAAAATTTAAAAAATCAAAAGTGAAAACTGTTTTCCTTTTTGAACAATTTCATTTTTGATTAATTTATGACAGTTTTATATTTGTTAGAAGAGTACATGTCAATGCTGAACTGCAATTGATTTTATCATTATTAAACGCTTATTTGTATCATGAAGTAGAGCCCATGTTTCCTCATAATCACAATGCATGCATAATACAATTAATTACACACTAATGGATTACATAGTAAACTTTTAAAGCAATGTAAAATTTTTCTTTACTACATGGAAATCTTCATTTCCAAACAGAAAAAAATTATTTGCCATTTTTTACTACTATTTGAATAATACTACTTTACAGACCTAGAGATACTGTCAGTTATGCTTTTTGAGTATTTTTATTCACTTCAAGAATTTAGACACATTCCCAGGTCATCCGAAATCAGTTCAACCAGTTTAATTGCAAATTAAAAAATTACTTCTGTAATTTTGAGATACCAAAGAAAGACGATTTGCCTCGTTATTCTATTAGAGGGTGTGATATACAAATATAATTTCTTTTACAAGAAGCATAGTCACCATATTTCTTAGTTCCTGACGTATTCTTTGCAATTTAAACATCTTTCTAACATGGATGTAAAAACATTTGAGGATAACATTCACTGCAACACGTGTTCTTATGGACAAATATAATTTTTATTAAATTTGCTTTTTGTTATGTGATCTATTATAGAAGGTTAAAGCACTTTTTCATCATAAACAAACAGCTAAGAATATTTTCTCATATCCTTCAGAATTCCCTTTTAAGGATCAATAGAAATTTAAATAGATTTTAGTTGAAAATATTATAGGAAATTTACTGCTTTGTGTGTGTGTGAACCATGTTTGAATAAACACTAACTATTTAATCTGTGTTTGCAATTTTTAGGAATTTAAAACAATTATACCCATTTTAAATATAAATTTTTTAATTAAAATATCTTTTATAAATTTCTTAAGATTCCTTAATATCCATTACAAAAATTTCTGTTAAGTTACTATTTTATTCGTATTATTAATCTAAAATTTAGAATTAAATGCTTAAAAAATTTAATTTTTTCATAATCATTGTATATTTTTCGATGAATATTTTAATATACTATTGTTATTATTTTTATTTTGCTTTTGTTGTTTAGATGCTTTCAGCATATTTTATGTTTTTTTTCAACACAGAATAGTACCATATGATGCTCATAACGTCTTATTTCACTTAAAGTATTGATTCATAACCGAGTAATTCTTATCGAGTAAATGTTCCTCCGATATACCAATAACTTACAATCTTAATATATATATATATATATATATATATATATATATATATATATATATATATATATATATATATATATATATATATATATATATATATATATATATATATATATATATATATATATATATATATATATATATATATATATATATATATATATATATATATATATATATATGTCATATTCTCGATTAATTCAGTAAAACAAATTCAAAGGAAACGTTTCGATTTATATTAGTAATTCTCTTAGAAATGTATGTCTTCAATATTCAAACAGTTTTAGATTTGAATGAAATATTTGAAGTAGTCTCTAGAAGTAATTTAATTTATCTTTTCCTATACATATATTTCTTTTCATAATATTATTTACTGCATTTAATATACTTTTCAAGCTCCTATGCTAAAAATATATTTTAAAATTTGAATGAGATTTTTTTCATAGTTTAGTTAAGACATGTTTTTTTTCTTAGAAACGAATAGGGGACATTAATTTTTAAATATTACTTTCAATGATAAATTGAAATTGTAGTAAAGATTATTCCTTTAATAGGATGATCTAAAATTCAAAATATATCAGCATTTTAAAATATGGGATTAGAATTGTATATATTGAAAATTTCTTGAAATCTAACTCTCTTTAAATTTATTAATATATACATAGGGAAGATTTTTTTCTTATATTCTTGTTTTATTAACAATATAATACTTAATCGGGAATATTTCTAATAAATATCAAAAGTTTAGAAGATATTTTTTAACAAACTTAATCAATAAATGAGAAATATAAATCAGTTCATATACTCTTAGAATAAGGAGAGAAAATATTTCTAAATTATATTAGTTCTTACAATTAGCTGTATTCACTGTGGCATTCAATGAAATAATGTGTTTCTGCTAATCAATATTATCATTTCAAATACTGCATATTGTACTTAATATAAAATTATCTTTTTTTCACAAGCCGAGATTGATTATTATGCTGTTTTAATTAACATCGATGATTGTAATTAACAAATAACTCCCGATTTCTAATTTTTATTAAGCCTTCATGCTTTCATTATTTTATATTTCTGAAAAGTTGGTGCAATTTGTTTCCATTTTCTATTCACAGTAATTAATAACACATTTCTTGTTATTTATTATTTTATAATGCTGTTAAATAATATATTATGACACTGATATTCTTTTAAATTATTTATTATAACGCAATTTCTCTAATAATATTTTTTGCTTTATTCACAGTTTTAAAGAAAAGAGGATAAAATATTTTTAAATTTATAATAATGAAACTGAATTATGAACTGTTTTACTATTTTTATACTATTCATTATGAATTTCTCTCTTTCTACTAAATTAGTTCTAATTCTTCACTACAATATTTATTGGGAAATCGCAATATTAATTAATTTGAAAATTACATGTACTATATATATATATATATAAAAGACAAGAATTTTTCATTAGTTTCCAATGAAAATATTATACTTACAATGCTTTCATTTAATTTACATTAATGACGGAAAATTATCATTTTCAAATTATCATCAAAATGTTTAGATAATTTAGAAGCAATTTTTTATAACTGTAATTAATAAAAAGAAGTATGTATGAAATATTGAAAAATTTTGAGACAAGAAATTTAAAATATTAGCTGTTTCATATTTTCAAAATTCATTAAAAGCACTTTTCAGATATTAAATATATCATTTATTGTAATTATGCGAAATATCTTAAAATTTAAAATTAGACTTTTGAGTTTTGTCAAAGAACTATATTTAAATTCTCTTTAATTCATTTTATTTCTTTTTAAATTAAATTTGGTCATAAAATATATATTTAAGAATAACTCCTAATTGCATGAATTAAACTGCTAAAACTTTATAACTCTTTGATGTTCATAAATTTTCTTTCCACCTTTTATATATTTTAACTTTTCATAAAATTTATTTTATATTTCTATTGGTAGAATATTATGAATAAGTATTTAAATTCTTGTAAAATGTTTAATAATTACTCTTCAGTAATATATAAATATGATGAAACAACCAAATAAATTTTACGCTGTATAATTTTTACTGACTTAAATTTCTTAACAATTAATCATGAATTTCTACGGGGATTGTTTAACAAACCGAATTATTCAAACTAATGATAACTGTAATCTTCATTGAAATGCTGTTTGTTAAGTTCTAACTGAGTTTACAAATTATTTTTTATATTACTGGCTATGTAATGACACAATTTATTTTTCAACCTAATTTTTCGGTTGATGTATACACTAACAGTTTCCTAAATTTATTATTTGCTACTGAGTCAGTTTTAATTATGTGAAAAAGGCTCATATTTCGTGATATAACTGTCCCACCAATATGAAGTGTTTCATAATAACAGATAAAGCACATGATTGTAAAGGATGTAGATAATTGTTGATTGCTATGTAAATGATAATAATACAAATATATTTTTTTATATTAGTAATTATTCTACTTTCACCTAAGAAATTGTTAAAACTCATGATCAGTAGATTTTGAAAATAAGTATTTTGAGTGTGCAGATTCTTCTTATTAAAAATATGTACAAACTGTATTCCTGGTCAATTGTAACCAAAATTTCTAGAAACATGATCAAAAAATAGGAAAAAAGCATTTTAAAGTTCCCGATAAAAATAATCCAAACAATTGTCTTGGCTATAAATAAATTGAAAGGATAGTAAAAAAACATAATTAGGCTGAAAGAATTGGTTATAACAAATGAAAATAATACATATTTAGGTGCTTATTGCTGACAGCTTAACAATCAATAAAGATGTGCACATTGTTGAAAGCACACAATCTGAATAAAACAAGAGAAGATGAGAGAGACTTGCACATTAAAGTTTCTGCCATTAAAATAAAAAATTATTACATAGTATTTTTATAATAAAATTGGCAATTCCTTGATTATTTTAAGCGCAATGAACTCTTTTAGAATAATAAAACGGAATAATAATAGGAAGCAAATATTGTTGCAGAAATATATTTAACATGAAAGTTTAACATAATTGAAGTGTGATTAAACTACAGAAATTATGCATATCACATTTATTTATATTAGGTGATATGTGTGTGTGAATATATTAAAAGTGTGATATAATTAAAAGCACCATATTTTATTACGTTGACACATTAATAAATACTTATAATACTTATAAATTTATAGAAGCTATTTTCTATAGATAAAATTTTATTTTCTGACAATGAGAACTAAATTTTAATTTCAGTAGTAAAATTGTAAAAATATTGCTTTTAAGATTATCAAATCTGTGAAATTAGTACGAAAAATAACATGGCTTATATATATATATATATATATATATATATATATATATATATATATATATATATATATATATATATATATATATATATATATATATATACAAGGTGATTATAAAAAAACTTTGCCAACATCTGCACTTCTAGCGTCCGTTCTATTTAACCGATCAAGATGATACTTAAAATATAGTTCTTTTGAGATATGCGCTCGAGATTCTGTGAATGGCAACACAGTGGCCCTCGCGGTTACAGTTATAGTGACAGAAACTCGAAATTTTCGAAAGGCAACGCCTACTTTTTACCATCGCAAAATGTTCAGCACATGCGAAAACCCTAAATAGCGTTGAAACGGTACCGATATGTTCGAAAACCAACGTGTTATACACATACAAACAGTTCTTCAAGGCGCATGGAGGAATAATGCATACGACAGAGACAAGACACTGCTCAATGATGAGAACACATAGAGAAAAAAATCTTTATTAATTTCAAACGTTTTCCACATGCGTGCCAACACAGGCAATTACGCATTGCATGCGGGAGACGGTGGACAATGTCGCTGCACGCAACATGGCACGAGGGATGTTTCCAATCTCACGCCGTATAGAATCCTTTAAGTCCGACAATGTTTGAGGAATGCACAGATAAACTCTGGATTCGAGATAGCCCCAAAACCAGAAATCCATAGGCGTCAGATCTGGGGATCGCGCAGGCCACGGAAAAGGATAATAGCGTGAGATGATGCGATCACCAAAATGCTGATCCAGGAGCCTTTTAACTGACCTCGCTATATGTGGAGGTGCGCCATCTTGCATCCAAACAATGTCATTGAGTGCATTCAGCCGACGCAACTCCGGTAAGGCATAATTTTTCAGCATGGCTGCATACCGAGGGCCCGTTACAGAACATGTTGCAGGGCCAGTCGGGGTCGTTTCCTCAAAGAAGAACGGGCCCAGAACAAATGTAGTTGTAATGCCGCATCACGCAGTCACTTTGGCGTCAAATAATGGTACTGGCGCCACAGCATGAGGATTCGTCTCTCCCCAGTGCACACAATTCTTTGTGTTAATGCTGCCATTTAAGGTGAAATGCGCCTCGTCCGTCCATAGTATGCGAAGTGGCCAGTCGTTATCCGCATCATATCGTAACAAAAATGCATTTGCGAAGTCCAGACGTTGTTGCGGGTCACCTGGCTCCAACATCTAGACGCGCTGGAACCGCTAGGGAATCATGTGAAGTACCGAGCGCAAGAGCTTGCGGACCGTTGAGTTCGGAATATCCAACACGCGCGCTATGCCTCTTGCGGTTTCTGTGTGTCCTGCAGTCACTGTATGGTGCACTTCCATGACAACGTCCTCAGAAGCAGTTGGTCGTCCGGAGTGCTGTTTGTCACAGGTGCAGCCTGTATCTTCGAATTTCCACACTAAATCACGCAGAGCTTGCAGAGTACATGGGCCGCGTCATTGTCGATGATTGCGGCGATACACACGCAAGGCTTCCGCAGCGTTCATCCCATTTTGGTAATAGAGTTTGATCAATTCACCGTGAACTTTCCTAGGAAGACTCATATCGTCGGCATGTGCGAGTTCCCGAATGACGACTTCGCATACCCGCTTGGTATTTTATAGGTTTCCTACGCTGAATATCTGGCGACCGGCGTTCTGCGATTGGTTTCTTGACTCTGTTACATGCAAATTCATTGCGTGCGCCCAGATCGTGTTTTATTGGCCGGTTTTCAGAACTCTTTTTTGTGTTTGCAGAATACGTCCGTTTTTAGACATATCGGTACCGTTTCAACGCTATTTAGGGTTTTCGCATGTGCTGAACATTTTGCGATGGTAAAAAGTAGGCGTTGCCATTCGAAAATTTCGAGTTTCTGTCACTATAACTGTAACCGCGAGGGCCACTGTGTTGCCATTCACAGAATCTCGAGCGCATATCTCAAAAGAACTATATTTGAAATATCATCTTGATCGGTTAAATAGAATGGACGCTAGAAGTGCAGATGTTGGCAAAGTTTTTTTATAATCATCCTGTATATATATATATATATATATATATATATATATATATATATATAAATATATAAACACAATTTTTTTAATCTTTATCTTAAAGTATTAGTACAAAAAATTATGTTTTCAAAATTAAACGTATTATATATATAATTCCTAAATTTCAATTTCATTCATAAAGGATGTAAAATTTAAATAACTGTGAAATCAATAATAAACATTTAATCAGAAAAAAATTAAGCTTTGATATTAATTTTACTTATGATTTTATAAATATTGGTAATTGATACAGACATTTCTCTGAAATAATATTCACATTCTTATCATCTTCATGTGCACATATGTCAGAAAATAACATTAAAACCACAGAAATAATCAGAAAGTGACAAAAATCTCAACATAAATCTTTTATAGGTAATATGACTTTATGCTTATAACTGGCAAATATCAATAAATAATTAAAGATCAATATCACATACTCTTTTATAGAGCGAAAGAGAGAGTGTGTATTCTATTAATTTGTGACACCCAAGATTATTATTCTTGTACAATCTTTTGCATAGATGTCAGCTTTTATTAGTTTGGACATTGAGTCTTCATGCTTTTGGAGTGCATTTATACCATGAAAACACGCTGCATTGGCGATGTCTTTCTTAGATCTTGTAAATTAAGCTGAAGGGGAGAGTTCTCTCGGATGAATCTTACCAATATATCACCCACATTTTCTGTAGCCTGGAATTTGTAATGGACAAGGATGGTGTTGAAAATAAGTTGGTGTTGAATCGATGTATAATTGGACTATTCTCCATGAAGTATCCGTTGTCATCAGAGTAAAACATGGCATATTGCGGAAGGTATTCGATCTTTCAATATATCTAGGTATATTACGCCAGTTTGTTCTCCATATCATCCCCTAACACATTTCAATAAGTCAAGATAGGTTCTTATGAATAATTAATTTTATATTCAAATGGCCAAATGTGAGATTAAATAAAAGTTGGAGAAATAGTATTTTAATTGCAATTTAAAAATGTTAGATTTTTTTTTGTTTCTGAAGAAAATAGTTCTTTAATCAGAATTTGTCATAGATTTAAACGTTTTAAATTAAAATTAAATTATAATTCTTGCTATATATAAGATCTAACACTCATAGACTGCACACATATAATTAGTTTCGCTTTTCTTTCATCATATTAACTTTAAGTTTAAAACGTGGTCATTTCAATATAATTCAATATTTTATTAAACTTATCTTAAATATTGTAATGATTTTCTTATCTTAAATAATCTTGCTATACGCAATAAAAGTAATTTAAATCTAAATGCTAAGTATTCTTTATAAGGAATTCATGTAAGGTTAAAAATAAATTCTTTTGACAAAAATCAAATTTTCTGACGTTAAACGGCATCATATTAATAAATTAAAATATGTAGTAAACATATTTTTCACTATCCAATATAAAAAGTCTCTCAACCCAAGTACTCTTCTAAAAGAAAATTATCAATAAATACTGCTTTTAAACTTTAATAATTCTGATCCATATGATGCTTTATCTGTTCTCATTTCTTCAAATTACTTCCATATCTGTTACAGCATGATGCGTAGTTAAAGATAGAGGAAGAAATTTATTTTTCATACGGAGATAAAATATGTTTCTCTATTTATTACTAAGTATCAAAATCTTACATGCCATCGTTTATAGGTTCTTATATGAAATTAGATTCATTCTCAACATTTTCCATATCACTAAGTAGCTATCCACTTGAGATAGCATGAGGATGAAACAATGAAAGCTATCAATTTAATAGCCACATACATATGTTAGTAATGCGGAAGACGAATTCAACTATTGGCCATTTCGCTTCCAATTCTCCATTTTCGTCAAATTGGTTCATTCTTTCTGAAACGATGCTAAAAACTAGGTAATAGAAGGAGTGAATCCGAGAGAGAGTGAGAGAGAAGAAAGTTACAGTTAAAAGATCAAAATATCTCATGCCATTTGAACTTTTTACTTTAGATTATTGCTTTGGATCCCCCCCACCCTAATATAAAGTATCTTTTTTTAGAATAATTATTTTAACTAAAGAGTCAACTTTTCAAAGTGTCTGTTTTTGAAATTCTTTCAACAATACACTGTTATTTCTAATATACTAAATTTGAGGTAATTATTTAAGTTTTTAATGAATAAGAATTTACACAAGAAACTTTTAACGTATACAATAAAAATGTAAATGGTAAGATTGTTTTCAATTAACAATTTTTAATCTTCTATATTTAGTATTTATCTACTAAAATAATAAATTTTTACTGTTAAAATCCTTAATGCATTCTAGTAAATTAATATTCAGAGTTTAGAACATCAAATATAAATAAAATTATGCGCAGATCAAATAAATTTTTGCATACCTACATACTAATAAAATAATATAAGAAATGTTTTTAAAATATTATTTATGTTTATTTTTTAAAATATTTCATATAAACAGAAAAAGTATGATTTAAAATTATTAAAACAAAGTTGTTTATTATATAAAATACGCATTTTAAAATAATTTATTTTCAATTAAATGTCTGTTAATTTTCCTTTGTTTATAGGTTAAGAAAGAAACTTGTAAAAAATTTCACTTATATATTATTTTTATTTATAATAGTAATTTTATTAAATAACCATAAAAATTAAGTTTAAATACTACACACACACACACACACACATATATATATAATATATATATATATATATATATATATATATATATATATATATATATATATATATATATATATATATATATATATATATATATATATATATATATATATATATATATATATATATATATATCAACTTGCAATAAGTTATATTAAATAAGTCTTTGCATGTACTGTCACTTTCCGTGTAATATGCAGTGAGTTTAAGAGATACATTACTAGCATATTAAAACTTCTTACACAAGAAATAAAATATAAAATGCTGTAAATATTTATTTGGTTAAAATACTTAAATTAACATTCTTGTAATTTTATTCAAAATAAAATTTAAGCATTTCTTCAATTTTATACTTTACACACTATCTGTTTTTTTATAATTTTAAAATTTTAATCGAAGAAAAATGAACATAGATATTGGGTGCCATAAATAAACTTTGAGAGAATTTACGTAATTTTTTTTCCGATAAAATAAACAATCAAGTGTTATTTGATAAAGTTTCTGATAGAAAGAAATTAAACACAAGATATGTATTTCATGCAAATATCTACAGCTAAAAGAATATATTTTTGTGTAATTAAAAGGGTTTTTTCGATAATTTGAACAAGTTAATTTGTTAAGTATCTGTTTCTAAATATATCAAATTTAAAAGCTCGCAGAAAACTATGTATGTATTCACTCTTCAATCACCATAATTGATGCTCTACCCATACCATTGAAAAAGCCTATCATACGATTTAATTAGTATGTATATGAGAAAGCTTTCTTCCTATTTGTAATTATTTCCTAATCTGTCTTTTAATGAGGCAAAACTAAAGATAAAATGTCGAGGTAAATGTTCACTTTAATTATTCCTCAGCAAAAGAGAATTCAACGCCTTTTCCCTTAAAAGAGCTGTCTTTCTTCTCTTTGTCTCCCTACGTAGGGGAAAACGTTTAAGCTATTGGAATAAAAGAATATATAAGGAGTGTGTCGACAAAGAAAGAAAACACCAATGAGCCAAACAACATTGCAGATATTCATTTACTGAAAGAAAAGCCAATCTTCTTCAGTACAGCCGTTCATTATCTGGAGCGGAAAAAAATCTCAGCTTGTTCATTTAATGGGACGAAGACGTAAAATAATATAAAAAAAATCTTACTAATAGTTTGTGGGATGAGCAACGTTTATCAGATAATGTAAAACACACACGCAGACCATAAATAAGATATTTAAAGTAAGTATCTTTTTCATTTAGTGTATTTTGAAAATTAGAATCAAACTAAATTCTTTCTTTAACAAATATATGAAACACTTTTGTTATGAAGTATTTTATGTCCAAGTAAAAATAAAAATATTTGTGTTTTAACTTCGAAACTACATCCTCAATTTCAATTACTTAGTGTGCATTTCCTGTCATGTAATTTTAATTTTTGATTTTTTATTTTAACTAAGAAAACTGAGGAACTTTAATTTAAGAATAATTATTTACATACCACAAAGAAACAATTATATATACTTTATTTCAGAGAGTAAAAATATCACATACATTAAAATTTTTTTTATTTATCATTTATAATTAATCTGTTTAGTGAAAACATTTTAGTTGAAACTGAAGAATAGTTAGTGAAGGAGGTATGATAAGTGATGAAGTGTTAAAACTACAAGAGAATTATTTACAATTTAAATTGCCTCACTTTTCTTTCGTATTCATAACTTAAGTTTAGTCTTATGTAATAAGCTTCTTAATATTGATTATACGCTTATAAATGCTCTTGTAGTATAATATGTTACATCAAGTATGTCTAACAAACTTGTTGAATGTTGAGTTTTCAGTTTGTCAGTGAATATTAAAAAAGAGTGATAGTTAAGAAATTTGAATATACATCTAATTGTGTTTAGTTTAAAGGAATATATTCTAATTAAGATTTTGTTACCTTTCCTTTTCTTCTAAAGTTGAATAAATATGCTGGATATAAAATTGAAAAACAACGGTTTAATTTTTATGTAAATAAGTAAACTATAAAATATTACAATTTCAAGCACTGAAAATCCCTTCTTATGATTGTAATGAAATATAATTCATTTGTTTCTCTTGTTTTCCATTTTCTGTATTTAATAAAATCAGTGATAATAAAGCTTAAAAGACTGTATAATTTTATTTAGCATTTAAAATCAGTTAACATGTTTAATATTTTATAAAATAGATTATTTAAAAAAATACATTTAGAGCATTTTTTTGCAATCAACGGTAGTGATTAAGCCCTGCTGTTTACTTCTGAAGTGAAATGTAAAGAAATCGAGAGTCTAAAATGAAACGGTAGATTGCAGAAACAGACTGATATCGATACATCAAAAGTATACATCGAATACCTAAAACTACTCAAGGTATGTAATCGATTAAATTTCTAATCTGTAATGTTTAATTGAAATCTTATTCATTCTCATTTCATTAAGCTAGATATATGAAATAATTTATGAAATTTTTTTAAAATATAAAAGTTAAAAATTTTAATTATTTTTTATCATTTAAAGCAAATACTATTGCAAATAAAATATACCTGTAAGAATTGCAACTTTAACAAAGATTTAAATATTTATATAAATGACTACTTTATAGTTGAAGCATGTCTCATAAAAATAAGTATTTTTTTTCTTACATTTAAATTAAATAAACACAGAATATTAAAATTGATAATAAATTTCTCGTACAAGAATTTATCATATAGTTATATTTGCTTATTGTCACGGAAAATTAAAAGCAAGAAATGTATTTTTTAAAGATAGAACTATAAGGTATTACCTGTAACAAATATCTCTTAAGATATTTTTAGAGTGGTAGATAAAATAAGACTTTGTCAAAAGATTTGATATGAAGATTTTCTATGTACAAACTTCAAAACTGGTAATTACTTATTATTTTTGAAGAATTTGTTCGCTTAAAAGCGTCCATCTTTGTCATTTCTATTATATTTAGAATTGTTTATTTTCATAGATAAACATTGTGGAATACAGACACATATTGCAAATCAACAGTTAAATAACATGAACATTTTCACATCTATTAATCTGGAATTAACTTATTACTTTTATTAATTATAATACTAATTAATCTCATGAGAACTATTCTATTTGCAATAAATTACCTCTGTTTTATTCCTAAATAAAATTAATGTCTTCCCATAAACAATATAATTTGATTTAAAATTGCATCATGTTTGCATACATTAAGCTGAATCTTAAGAAATTATGATTTTATAAGTGGTCAGCATCCTTTGAACTAGATCAAATAAAATGAGCAAACGTTCTATAATTTTCTCATTCAGCTCAAACCGATTTGGCACATTATAAAAATAAATTAGATCATTTCCTTGAAAATTCTCACAAGCTATAGAAACTATTCCCTTAAAGATAAACGTGTCATATAAGATTAATAATCAATAATATCCAAATGTATTTCACAAGAAATTGTGTACAATAAACAAACGTAAATGTGAATATTTTCAAACGGTAAAAAAAATTATGAAATCAATAGGAAACTTAAAATATTTTCAAAACGTGCAGTACAGACTCCAAAATAAATAGGAGATAAAATGTAAAATAATTTTGTTGACTTTCGAGACTTATATTCGATATACGTTTGGATTTTTTTGTAAGAAGTAACCAAATAAAATTAAACGCTATTGGATATTTTAAACTTGTACTCCTCAAATATCATAAAATAAGACATGAAACTCATTTGAGTTTCCCTTGCATTTCAATTTTTAAAATTTTATGTCAACCAAAAGTTACAATGTGTTCACATAAATATAAACTTTATGCTAAAATGTGTATTAATAAAACCTAACTTAGTTAAAATGTAGCACAAGTTATGATTTTTAAACTCAGCATGTAAAGAATATGTAGTAGTTGCTGCTTAAATGCATGGGAATTCAGTGACTGCATTAATTTAATATACTGCGTCAACAGTATTATTAAATCCTCGGACTTCGTAGGAAATGTTTCCCAGTACATTTATTAAATTACTCTTCTCTTAATCAAAGAGTCAGGATGCATAATTAAGCGGAGTCATCTGTTCCTGAATTTTCATATGCAAGCATTTCGTTTGATGAAATATAATTTTTGTGTTCTTAACTAATTTTGTGAATAGAGAAATAAATTATGCATATGATCAAATTAGAGTCTCTTATTGGAGAATTATTTGTTGCTTTAAAATCACATTTCATTTACCGGGATTTAAGCTAAAATTTGAGCTTTCATATCTATCAAATAATTGCACAAACTGTTTAAAAAATGTTATACATATCTATATACACTAGTTGAAAATGACTTCCATTGGATAAGTGTAGATAACTTTCCAATTTGGAAATACAACGATAACCATTTATCATTTTTAACTGTAACTAATTTTTGATAGCTTTGTTCAAATTTATGTTTTGCATAAGATCTCACATATAGATCAGGTGTAAAGAAATAAAATGATATGTGGAACGATTTAAAATTCTCTTTAGTAATACTGTTATTAGAGGTATTTAATTCGTGAATATTTTCTTCTGATTCAATAAAATCACGATTGGCAGCATAGTCAGAAAATCAAAATTGCAAACGTGGTATTGAGCGAAAACAATGTTTCTACAAAGCTGGATGCGATTGTTAAATACCGTTACTTTTATAAAATATGCATTGTAGGAATATAGAAAGAAACAGGAACTATTATAATCTAGATTTTTCTTTACCGTATGCTATGAATGATGACATCCTTAAGACGAGAAAATTACTTACCTCCAGTTTTGAAAGAAGGGCAACGATATGGTATGCATTGAGGCATAAGCAATTTTATCACGGTTTTAAGTCAGTGTTAGTTGAGGTTTAAATTAATTATCAGCTCTGTAGTAAAATTTCGAACCAGTTATATAGGATGCCATATGATACAATAATTCTGTTTGTCAATTAGTGTAGTCACTTAGTACACAGTTATAAAAATGCTCCTTGAAGAAAGGGGTTATAAATCTAAGAAAGATTCCAGCGCAAGACTTAAGGTTGAGATGGTTATCGATACTACTGAATAAACTGTATAATTAATAAAGAATATGATTATAAATTATAATTATTGGAAAATACAAAAATGTTTTCAATGGCTGGCCAGAACACTTCATAATTGTCACTGAGCATCAATTAAATCTGAGAAAAATTAATTCCAAATATATCAATATAATCAGACGAAATCATAAATTTAAATCCTAGGAAGATGTTACAGTTTACTTGTAGCCATAGAAAGAAATATGTAACAGACATAATTACTGTTTGATAGCAGAATCAGAAAGAAATATTTAAATAAATAATTTAATTTAAACGCTTTTATACAAAATCATATTTAATTTCCATGAACTGGGCAAAAACAGAACTAATATCACGGGTCACTTATTTCAATAAAACTCACTCATGTTTACTCATTAACCTAAGCTTTCTCCACTGAATTTTAATCTTTTAAAATTTAATATATGCTAAAGCAAAACGTTTTGAATTTAAATTTTTATATTGCATTTAATATTCAAATTTGAAAAAAAAAATATGGTATAATTTTGATGTGTTTTTTTAATTTTGTCACATAAACTGTCGGGAAAAAATGGGGACATAAATATCACGAGAAAAATATTTGGTTTCAAAGATTTAATAGAAAATTAAAAACACAATAACAATTGCCTTAAAATGTATTCTGAACATTATTGTGTAGTTTACAACCACGTTGTATAAGGACCATCTCACTAGAAATTCACATTTTTGTAGATTTCTGGTGAATTTTGCATGCTTATTTTAACTGTCAAAAAATAGTGAATAAAAAGAAACATATTATAACCCATTATAACTTATTACTTTATTTAATAAGACATTTTTAATAATTTATACTATATGTAATTTTTCATATGCGAGACATTGTCTTTCTTACAAAACAGGAGTACGTAAAAGTTAACTGTCTCTGATAATTTGTTCCTTAAAATCCACAAAATCAATAAGTCTCTATGATAGGGCAGATATATCGTATAACCTTAAAAAACTAAATCACAGGGATTAGATCAGGAGGGATTTGTTGATCATGATCTTGAGATTTTAATTCCTATATCAGCTTATCCTGTCATGTTAAAGGTTGAGAGCCTCCTTCAAAATTCTACTAACTGCTGAAATGCTTAAGCGGCTTATTGTGCATATTTTACTACGTTTATTTCCGAATAATAGTCACACAGCTTAGACTTCAAATAGCTGTATTCATATACCTGTACTGTTACTTTTATTTCAATTTTCTTTATATATATGTCCAATAATAAAAGATAAAATTCGTTATTTTTAAAAATTCAGTATTTTAGTGCAATAATCATAAGGCTAAATCATAATATTTATTAGCGTTTCTAAATTCCCGAAATGATATTGCTGTAATTGATCTGAAAGGAAAAATAATACTAGTAAAAAAACCCTTTTTATAATATATATATAATTTTATAATATATTATATTATCATATACTTGTATTAATTGTAGTGCTTGTAATATTGTTTATGGAGAAGCTTAGTTAAAAAAAATGTAAATTAGTTTTGCATTTTTGTGACTCAGTTACTCCTTAGAATCTTACTTAAGAATTTGGGTTCTTCTTCTTCTGACATAAACGAGTAATCTTACTAAAGACAATATTATTTTTGACTCGTGATTATAAAGTTGATATGGAGAATATTTCAAACTTAAAAGAAATGAGAATGCTATCTGTTTGGTAATCAGTGAATTTTAAAAATATTTTTGTATAAATTAATTTTCTGACACAAGTCTAATCTTTGTAGAAACTTTGGTACATTCTGTCTGATAGAGTGAGTTGCGAGGCGCTCAAAAGTGCATCACTTTAAAGGAAAAATTTAAAATATACATATTTATATAAAATATGTATGTGAAAGAAGTAATTAAGAGTAAATAAAATTAAAGTCTCCCATTTTTAGTTGTTAATTAGAAAACTTAATTTACGAACAGTTGAATATTTCATTATAAAAATAATGCTATACAATCATAACATAAAAAATACGCTTCCGTTATTTATGAAAGATTTTATCTTTTATCTTGGGAAAGGCTATTTCTATTGCTGTCAAAAGACGCCTCTGAACCATTTCTTTTACAAGATTATCCAGAAAGGCACTTCTTATTTCTCACTTCCTTCACATAATAGTTTTGTCTTCAGACATCACACAGTCATCAAAAAAGTTTACAATGATATTTTTAGTTTCTATATAGAATTCTCTAGAATATAGTTTATATCTATCTATCTATGTATATATATATATATATATATATATATATATATATATATATATATATATATATATATATATATACATATATATATATATATATACATATATATATATATATATATATATATATATATACATATATATACATATATATATATATATATATATACATATATATATATATATATATATATATATATATATATATATATATATATATATATATATATATATATATATATATATATATATATATATATATATATATATATATATATATATATATATATATATATATATATATATATATATATATATATATATATATATATATATATATATATATATATATATATATATATATATATATATATATATATATATATATATATATATATATATATATATATATATATATATATATACATATATATATATACATATATATATATATACATATATTATATATATATATATTTATATATATATATATATTATATATATATATATATATATATACATATATATATATATATATATATATATATATATATATATATATATATATATATATATACATATATATATATATATATATATATATATATATATATATATATATATATATATATATATATATATATATATATATATATATATATATATATATATATATATATATATATATATATTTATATATATCATATATATAAAGCATGATTAGAAATATCATTAGCTAAAATTGAAAGATACAAGAATAGATAAAACTCTTATGCTTAAGGATACATTCAGTGCAAAAGTAGCTTAAATAGAATTACTAAAATATAATTAATAATAAATTTTTATAAAATTAATCAAAAATTGAATGGAGAATAATAATTATAAATTTATAAAATCAGTCAAATACCACAAATGTGGAGAATAATTATCATATACTAAATGGAGAATAATACATTGAAAATATGAAATATGGTAAACAGATGGAAAAAATTATCAGTAGATAGTTTAAAATTTCAAAAAGAAAATATAATAAAGGAAAATGGAGCGAAGTACCATCATAGCCAGCTTCTTCAGTGGCTGTTAACCACATTAGCACAAAGTATGACTTTTCTGCTTTGCCCCAAGACTGTAGTCTTAAAGAAACCAATGTACCCCAAAGCCACACAAACAATGTCAAACCAAAATATCAAACAAGCATAAAAGAAATGCCAAGTTAAAACATAATCCAAACTATATAAGCTAAAATATAATATTAAATCCAAAATTGCCAAAATATACACAAAATTAACTTATAGTAATCAAAATTAGATCCAGATCCAAACCCGCAAAAACTGCAAATAAATACTTTGTGTAAATTAAATAAATTTCAAGACTAAGCGTTAGACATAAATTTATATACATATATGTATATATATATATATATATATATATATATATATATATATATATATATATATATATATATATATATATATATATATATATATATATATATATATATATATATATATATATATATATATATATATATATATATATATATATATATATATATATATATATATATATATATATATATATATATATATATATATATATATATATATATATATATATGAAAGGCTGAAGTATTTTTCCGATTTAAAGAATGTGTAAAAAATTTCAGAATTGCAATAAAAAATAAAACTCAAAGGACATTTTAAGCTGAATGTCTGATTATGTGTGCTCAATTTTTTTCATTTCGTGACGGAGATATTTATGAGGTTGTAAAGATTTCAAGTAACATTTCGTTATAAAACATTGATTTATGTTGTCTATAAAAATTTACTTGATGTAAATTATAAAATTGCAACGACAAAGTATTGAACTTAAAATATCTGTGTCTTTTAATAACTATACTTACAGTTGTTGAAGTTTCTTAAAATTATGTTCTGTTTTTCATTCTGTGAAACAGAAACATTTTATACAAAATAACATTAACAGAATAACAGATAAATAATAGAAACTTTTAATATTTTAAAAATTGATACTTCCATTTTTGGAAAAACAATTGTTAATTCAAAATTAATTAAGAATGACAATTTATAAAAGCAATTTAATAATAAAATAAAAGCATTTATTCTGCAAAACATTTTTAAATCTAAGGCAATTTTACTGTAATTAATAATAAAACAATTTATTTCAAAATTCTACTCGTAAACTTCTATATATTTTGTTTTTTTATTGTTTTCTAAAACTTAATAACTGAAAAAGGAGGGAAATGAGGTAAACTTTGATCATTAAAATTACTCACAGAAAGAATGATTTTTGAAAGAAATTGTATACAGGAATGTTTCCTAGTGAAGAATAATATCTACCTAAATGAATTTTTGCACAAACTGGAACAAAATATTCTTCGAACTCTACAGCATACATTATGTGATATGACATTATTATGACCTGCGACAATAGAACATCAATTTTCTACACTTTGTTTTTTGAGTTTGACATTTTGACGTCAGTATACATAATGTCAAAATCCTTTAAATATTTAGGAAACTAATATTTAAAATACATTCGTACTTTCAAAATAAAAACAAGAAAATTTAAATGACTTAAATTTTATTGCTGTTATAATTTTGATACTATTATGGTAATATTAATTATTACAATTATTGACGATTACGTTAATAAAAAGGAAGAGAATTAAATATAGAATGGTGAATAAAGAAAAAGGAAACTTGATAATAATTTGTATAAAACATATAAAATTTTTTAAATTTTAATCAGAATTTTCTTATTTTAGTTAAAAGTTAATTTAATTTTTAATTTATATTAGTAGTTTCTAGGCAGTTATTAGTCATTTTCAGATATCATTTTTATTTAATATGAATATTAAAATATGACTTGCAAACATATGAATTAAAATATTGCTCATTAATGTCATTTTAATGCTTCATTAATTGAGCTGAAGTTTGTATGATCTATGTAAGTTTATGTAATGCCAGTAATTATTTTATATACTCGAAAAATAATATTTTAGAGAAATTTTGCAGAATAATTTTAAAGTAAGAAAAACAAAATCTTAAACTTGCGTATTGTACTTAAAAATATAGATTTTAATTACAACGTAATATTTTCTTTCTAATATGTATCATAAATATTTTTAGTTGAAATAAATTTATTTATAAATCAACAATTGTGTGTGCAATCCATTTTCAAGAATTACTAGTAGTTTTTGATAATTTTGATTTCTGAACTTTTCTAACAAAAATTATTTTTATTTAATGTTTTTACATTTTTACTCATATAAAATTTAGGCATACCAAAAAATTAAGGAGTTCAAGTTGTGTTTTAAATTAATAAAATATAACTTTTCAAGATTTACAAAAAATATTTAAGTTACTGAATAGCAAAATATGTAGCGTGTGTGTGATGATATATTAATTTATATAAATCTGAAACAAACTGTATTGAAATATTATAAAGCAATTGTGATGCAAATATTTGTAATTGGTTATACTGAAGTAAAATATTATATTGGACAACATTCATGATTATCCGAATCTATATCTGTATTATGATCACTAGTAAATATCCATCATAAATATTTTAATAATATTAAGGTATATTATAGTAAAATAAATGACATTTACAACATATTACAAAATTCAATAAGGAAGCTTATAAATAAATAAAACCATGCATGTAAAGACATTGATCAAAGGATTTGTATCTCTAAGAAATTCATATACTAAAGTAATAGTTTTAAGTTTAGGCACTATAGATATTTTTGTTAATCTACTTTTTAATTTTTTAAATTTGATCTAATCATTAAAAATAATACACAGTTAAAGTTCATAAAGAATTTACTGGAAATATTCAGTAGTTTTATTTTTAAGTTAACTTAATTAAATTGTAAATTCTCTTATCAAATTATAAATGGAAACAGTTCATATTTTTAAAGTTTCTTAGAATGCAAATGTTTAAAGTTAGCTAACTAAAAAGCATTCCTGACAAAAGTTACATCTTTAATATTTTAAAAATCTTATACATTTCTTGTTATGTAAAAAGTAAATAAATATACTATCCATTAAGTATAAATGAAAGAAATTCATAAAATAGCACAAACAAAAAATATTATGGCAATAGGTTTTAAATTATAAAATAATTAAATACATTATATTTATATCTAATTGTAAGGTATTTTCCAAATTATATTGAAATAACAATCAATCTAGCATTTCTAAAATGAGATTATAAAAGTAAATATTGGATAAGACAATTTGAATTCACCTTGATGTCCACAAGCTAGAAAAATGTGTACTTAAGTTTGCCTTTATTACGTTATACAAATTTTTACATTTATGGTACAAAAATCAGTCTCTTAATTATTTATCGAAATGCAAGACATGTATTAAAAGGCATATTTTTGAAATCTAATGCATAAATAATGAAATAAAAATATTTTTATTAATAAAACTAAAAGACAAATATATTTTATATAACAAAATACTTATGCAAATCTAGCATTTTATGTAAATTTACTGCTTAAAGAATTGAAAACTTTTTCAGAGTCTTAATATTTCTGACAGTAAAGTTGCAGTTTGTGCACTGCTAATAAATTCTTAGTATTAGATTTGTGATTATTTTTACAGTTTTAATCTACCTTTTGTACTTTCTTTGTACCTTGTACTTTCTTTTCTTTAAATATAATTTTAGTTGAGTCTTCCTTTATGAAAGATATTGATTATTTATATTTTTAGATATTACATTATATATCTTTCTGCCAACTAATATCTGCTCGGCATAAAGTCTATGAGTCAAATTATATTATTTCTAATTATATTTATGATATTCTTATTCAAAATTTCTTTCACAAAATTACAAAATAAGCAAATCGCAAGCTATTCAGAAAATATATAAAAACATATTTTTCGTTGAAAGACGGGTTAATTTGGGTTCAAAATTATTTTTAAATTTTGAAAATGCATGGCTGCAACAAAGACTTTTAAGAGGCGAAGAATAGCTGGAGGGTTCATTTGCTTGATTTATTTCCCTATAGAATGGAACAGTGAAAGAAAGAAAACCGAAAGTCTCAATTAACGATTGGACCCTAGTCAAAAACAGTTCCATAAGAAAGAACCAAAACATTTCTAAATTCAAATATTTCCGTTAATGACTAGTACCCATTCTGTAACAAAAATCTTTATCGGGTAAAATTTGTTACTCAAATTTTGAAGTCTCAAAAGGGTATTAAAAAGTAATGGGAATCGATGAACAGAGTATAGCTCTAGGTGTATAAAATTGAACGTACTTCTGCTTAATGGGTACGTAAATGATGGTTCCTTTTTACATGACTGTATCAATTTCAGCCCCCTGATTAAAACGTATCGAGAATAAACATCAAGTGTGTTAATTACTTGTCTCCATTAATGGACCATTTGCGACTCGGAGCCTTAAGTAAAATCAACGAACATCGAGTTATAATTTCAATATGTCATGAAATAACGAGCTGCAAAGCTTTATCATTTCAATTTATTATTTGTTTTAAGCAAAGATAATGATCAAAAGAGAAATTACCTAATTTACAAAGATCACGCTTAAAAAGATTTCGGGGAAAAGTATAATTAGCTGAAAACAAAATATTTCTGTAAAAGGTTCGAGGATATATAGAATGGAAGGATAGTAGGTTATTTTTCTGTGGAACATAAAAAATTAAAATAGCATTATTTATTAATCAAATGTGGGAATAAAATTTTTCCTTTTGGATAATAATGAACTTGATATGTCAACTTACTTTAAGATGTACACTTAATTTGTAAATAATATTAGAGAATTATCACAAAATAAATTATCATCATTTATAGTCCTATTTTTCAGAATTGATAATACAGTGTAGTAAATTCTGAGATAATTCAAATTTTGTCTGCATTAATTCAGTATTTATGTGTGATGATTCAAAAAATAATTAAACTTTTTTATTTAAATAAGATTTTCTCCATCACTTACACAATGTTAAATTTGCCTAAGTAGTAAAATTGAAACCTAGAAACTATATAAAAATTCTGCTTAGAGATAATATGAAAGTTCTTTAAGAAATGAATGTTGGTACTAATGAATCTAAATTTCATTGAAAATATGATTATGCATTGTTCTAATTGTATAATTATATAGCAAAAATTTATCATTTATATAATCATTTCTACTAATTTCAATATAAGTTTTATACTACTGGAGAAAAAAATTCATATTTCATTAAGGAAACTATATGCTTCTATAAATTACACGTTAAATAACAAGGCTTCCGTAGAAATAATGAATGTTATATGTCAAGAAAAGTAGACATATATTATTCATTGATGGTATATGATATATGAGCTGGAATTTATGTTGAAAAATATTTAAATCAATGCGTATTGTATCCAGAATGCTCAGCAAGAGAGGTATTTGAAGGATTTTCAGTATTTATCGTTTTAGTAATGAATCATGTGTGGATTCATACATTTTTAAATTACAATGTGCTTAATTCATCTTTCTATTTCAAATAATATAGAGAGATGCATTAAACGCATTACTATTTAAAAATTTAAAACACCTACACTGAGGAACTCTGGTATGTTATATACAATTACTTTATAAAATGAATACATAAAAAATATAATGTAAGCTACTTATTTTTAAGGATATCAAGTAGTATGTATATACATATATCGTGCATATATTATTATTAACTTTATTTTGTGGATGTTTCAATCAAAATAGTTATGTAAAAGCTTTCTTCATATTTATTTATAAAAAATAACCAAGGACACACAGTTGTTTAAATGATAATTAAAGTGATACAATTAAATGCTTTCAACATTATAAATTGGTTTTAAAATATTCGTTATAAAATATTTACCTCATCCAATTAATTCACATATTTAATCCAATAAAATACCGCCAGAAAGTACTCAAAATATAAATCAATGCATCATTTTTGAGAAAAATAGAAATTTGGAGTAATTTTTAAGAGAAGGTCGTATCGTGATAGACTCCATTTATTACTAAGCTTTTCGAAGAAAATACAAAAGATAGTATGTAACAGTGTGAGTATAAGATTTATATTTACTTCGATAGGGAATATTTTCACTTCTACACTGTCAGGAAAGGAAGAAAAATTGAATGAATCCATAACTCACAAGCTATAGTATCAATTCAAAAAAGTTTAAATTCTTGCTTTATCTTGTGTAAAATCTGCTTATCTAGCATGAAAAATAATGATGTTACATTATCTAGGAAAGATACTAGTTATTATGCTACCAGATTTATCTGCACACTGCTTTGTGTAATTATTTGTTAGGTGCCTAATATATGACATTTTGTAGGAAACATATATATATATATATATATATATATACTTCATGGTGATATCTGTTATATGTCCAGACACAATTTAAATACTTAAATAACAATATGCGGGGATAAATTATGTAATTCCATATTTTATTTACTTTTTTTAATCACATAAACATTTTCTAATTTTATATCATTTTCTAACTAAATCTTAATACTCCCAAATTTTGTAAAAATTGTTTTTGATATTTGACATTTTTGAAAACTCTATGAATATATTAAATTTAAATTAAATATGCTTTATTTAAATTCAAGTAAGCATTTGTAAACATATTTTGTAAGCATCAGTATAAGCATTTTTTGAGTTTCAGAATTAAATTTTACATATTATTAGGTGTTCTAAATTTTCTCTGTATTTCACACTTATGAGGGAAATATGTCTGTGATATTTAGCAAAAAAATTTTTTTTCATATTCAAATTTTCAAATATGTTAATTCTAAATCTTTATAATTCCGTGAAATATATCATGTGTTTTATTAGTTTATTGGATAAATTTTGGTACAAAAACTAAGAGTATTAGAATATCTATTTGGATCTTTTAGAGTGTATTTTATTATTCTTCGCGAATGTAATTTAGTTAGCAAAAGAATGTCGTTAAAATATGCATTGGATTTTTATTGTTATAACGAAAAATACGAATATTTGTATTCAAATAGTTTTTATTCTTTTTAAAGTAGAAAGTTAAAATAAGCATATATTACAATTCTTATTAATATATGTCACAATTTTATAAAGGGAACTACAAGGACAATATCATGTTTATATGAATAAAAATTTTCCGAAGTCCAAATATTTTAATAAATACAAAATTTAGCACTTTTTTAAATACTTTATGTAACTGATTACCTTTAACTGAATTTAGTTTTATTTTTAATAAGTACACGGAACATCAAGTCTCTAAAAAATTTTAATAAAATACTACGTGCTGGTGATTCAATCTTAAAATATGTCAAATAAAAATCTTTCAAAAATAATATTTTAGATGAACTCATTTCAACATTTTTTGGTGTAATTAAAAAATGTATAAAATATTTAAAAGTGTTTTTCATGTCTTTTAGCTTTTAGCATTACTAAATATATTTTTATTCATATATCGTGGATACAGCAGCAGTGTATACATTTATTATAATCTGCTTCTTATAGATTGTAATGTAAAAATCACATTGTAATTTTCTGATTTGCCTACGCTAGATTAATACTACTTAATAAATATGCTAGATTAATAGCTATGAAGTGTCGTATAATGTAAAAATATCTTAGTAAAAATGAGTATACGCTTTATATTTAGCTCTAAATTAATTTGAAATATTATTTTGAATTGAATTATAAAACTTTATTTATAAATTTTATCAAATAAGAACGTATATATTTTTTTCAAATGTGAAATTTATATTTTCTTCATTTGATTCATAAATAAAATGTCATTTTAATATTTATATAATGCCATTCATAAGCTGAAATATATCGCATAGATTTGATTTTGTTCAATGAATATGTATTTTCATCATCATTGTAAGAACATCATTAAACGCATCCTAAACATTATAGATTTCAGCAGACTTTCAGTCATGATTACTTAAAGTATCTAAATATGGAGATAAATTCACATATACTGTTGTATCAAGTTTCTAATGCGAGACAAAAATTGATGTTGCTTCACGTATTGATACAGTATTTAAGCATGCTTCTTTTTGGAGGAAAATGAATACTTGACCTAAAATCTCTATGATGTTAAAGAATGTTTATTATTCAAAGAAAGAATGATTTCATGAGATTTGTAACCACTTTGAATGAAAAATTTAAATTAAGATGTATTTTAAAAATATGTAAAACAATTTATGACTTTGAATGACATTTGTAATGAAATATTTTTAATAGCAACTATTGAAAATTAAAGAGCATTAATGCAGAAATAATTGACGGTCCCATTTCAATTATTTAATTCCCACTATGGAATAATACCATTTGTATTCACAGAGAAAGTTATTTATTCGTTAATATGAATTTGTTTTAAGATTCTAGTTACTGGAGATACTAAAATTTTTAACGAATATTCATTACATTACTGAAGAAGTTAAGAAATATTCATTTTACCCTTATGATATTATTTGAAGGATATTTGCATAACTGTTATACCATAAGTATTAAGCATAATATTTATAGTGAAAATAAAATATATTATCATCTCTTTTAAATAAGTAGACAAAATTTATTCATTCAAAGTTTCTTTATAGAGAAATCGTGAATAATATAAAATGCATGGACAAATTTTGAAGAATTATATTAATAAAGAGAATAAACGATTATATTTACCCCTCAGATGACATTAAATGGCAAATTATCATTTTTCTGAAGTACATTTTCTAAAAAAATATAAACTAATGATGTTTTACATAATGACGAAACATAATGATGCTTATCATGTTAGTATTATTATTAATATCCCATTTTTGATTCCGGTAAATATGGAAAACAAAATGTTAGCATTCTTTATTCGCTATAAACAGAAATATACTGCTGACCACCCAAATTGCAACACCAAGAAATAAAAGAGACATCACATCAAAATTTATTTTGTAGATAACATGATTACCAAATACCAAATGATTAACTTTATAGACTTCTAAGAAGAGTGGTTCCTGCCAAAATCAGTAGCCAGAGTAGCCACCATGGTTGGAGATCACCTCTGTCACACGCATCGGCAATGATTCAAAGAGATTTTAGATATGTTCTTGTGGTACAGCAGATCAAGTAGATTCCACACTATGCCAAAGTTGATCTGGTGTGACAGCTGGGGATGTAATCTGGGTCAATCGTTGAGCAACCACGGGTCACATGTTTTCTATTGGCGAAAGCTCCGGAGAGCGAGCCGGGCACAGAAACAATTCAATCAGGTGATTGTCTAAGAACACTTGAGCATTGCGTGCCACGTATGGTCACGCATTATCCTGTTGAAATATGACTGTGGGCAATCTCTGAAGGTAAAGAAGGACAACTGGCTCCCAAAACTCGGAGATGTACCGATGCCTGTTTAAAGTTCCGGCAATGCGTACTAGAGGAGGGCGAATGTGATATCCAATACCCCCATACCATAATACCCGGTGCAGAAACAGTGTGGTGGTGCATAACGTAGCTGTTCAGAATCCTCTCTCCACGGTGTTTCCAGACTTGAATGCGACCATCGTGGTGTTACAGACAGAAGCAGGACTCGTTAGTAAAGACAATTTCATTCCATGTTGCCGTTCACATACTTCTTTCATCGCACTGTTGACGGTGGAAACGTCTTTTGTTCTGCGTTAAGGGTAGACGAAGAAATGGACGTTTGCGGATTAACCACTCTGCTGTAAACGGCTTCAAATGGGATGCGCAAACACTGGATGATGCGTTACAGACTGAATGTGCTGTCCTATGTTTCGTGATGTGGTTGACGATCCGGCACTACCATACGCACAACTTGCCTGTTATCACGTGAAGTGGTGCACTGAGGTGGATGCGATCGAACACGCGTTGGTCCGTAACATGACTACCCATTTCCTTGAAAGATAATCCAAGATTTTGATAAGCCACTATCCTTCTTCTGTTGAACACGGATACTTAATCAAAAAATATTTGCTGTTTTCTACGAGGCATAATTGATCGTTTTTTTCTGAAAAAATTATCACAAGAAAAACACAATTACCTAAATTGCAATCGTCAAAATCTCTAATATTTAAGTAGCGCTATGAAGTGGCACCACAAGCTCGAATTATATGTGTCTGGGTAGAAATTCTAATTATTTGCATTGCTCACCTCCGCTAATGCATGTTGTAAAATTCATGTTATTTGCATGCTTTCTTCAGGATGCTGAAATCTGATGCATCCTTTCCAAGTAATTGTATATTTTACTGATTTTAATCCAAATTTATTATTTTATTGGGTGGGCTTCTTGAAAGAACTTAGAATTGAAAATCTACTTAGTTTTTAAATTTCAAAACTTCTGATACCAGTCAAAAATATGCATGCTTCGTGGAGTATTACACTTGTAATTTTTACAGCTTTTGTTCGTTAACTATCTTTTAAAATTTGAAAATAATTTTATGTTTAATTATTGTTTAGTTTTTGCTATTTACTACACAGTCAAAGTACATTGTACAACAAATCGATTATGAAAAAAGATAGCAAATGCAACTTTAATGTATATGAACGAGAAGTAAACTTTTGCTTACGGCATCATGCAGGTCTATCTTTTAATTGATATTTTAATAAGGCAAAAAATGGGACACATGGTACTTATGCAAATCATCTATATCTATCAATCTGTATACTGATATACATATGTACATGAATATTGACCATAAAGTGTGCAACAACAAGGCTGTTTTCTACATGTGAAAAATTTATACTGCAGAAAGAAAATGTTACCTTATTCCAACGTTTACATTGTGGTAGCTCCAACAACAATTGATTTAAATAAAGAAATTCTGCAACCTATGTCTCATAAGCAAATTACATTTGAAAAGTTGGTTTGAAAATCTAAAGAAAAATTGTCATTTTTCATTAAAAGAGAAATGCTTAAAAACACGTTTCTCAGTTTTATAGGGATCAAGTTGTAACCTAATGGGATTGCAGTATATCATCTCTTTGTATCGCTGCTTATATCGGTTGACATCTTATGACAATCTGTATAACGTAAAATTGATGGATTAAAGATATATATACAAAACACCCTTTTGGATTGCAGCTGTATAGTATCACTAACAAAAAAGACCAATGTATTACCATCATGATATTAATGGATCAAAAACCCATGTAATAAAGCCAGAGTCTTATAACTAGGTCTTTTGCAAAACATCAAATGTTTGGATAAACATTTCGAAGGTGTTTGCTACACTATGGGCATTCAATTGATTCGTTATTCAAGCTTTGTTTAACGGCAAGTTAAAAACACAGAACAGGAGCTACTTCGGTGTGGTAATCTACGCTGGACAAGGATGTAGCGATTGCTTGGGTCATGTTTTGAGACAAATCCCGCTGCTGTTAAATGCATCAAGATGGTTGCATGTGACTTTGTCATCATCAAGAAATTTCTTTCAGAACATGCAGTCCACACAGTCATACTGGCCTATCACGATTCCTGATGGAATACGTTTGAAACTGTCTCAGCGTCTTTTAGATTGTATTAATGGTGTATTTAGATTTCGTTGTATATATATATATATATATATATATATATATATATATATATATATATATATATATATATATATATATATATATATATATATATATATATATATATATATATATATATATATATATATATATATATATATATATATATATATATATTTAGGTAGATAGATGGATAGATTAAGGCTGCTAAGTTATAAATGATGAAATTAAGCAGGTATGTTGAGTTGACATTTAAAGTGTAAAATTTCAAAAATGAGTGAAATAGTTAGTTATAGTTTCAGAAATAATTTTATTTCAATAAAATAGTAATATTAAGAAACAGAAATAATAAAAAGAAAATGATGATTTACTTATTCAAATCTAGTAAAAAATTCTAATGTAACACAACAAAATTAAAATTATAGGAATACTATAAAAATGTTGGTGATGAAAACTTCTGCTTTGTTTTCCGAGAAATTAAGAACAAAAGAAATGGTGTTTTGGCATTCCATGTATAATAATTTAAATAAAGCAAATGTAATTGTTTTTTACGCTGTTCAAAAAATATCAAAATGGTGTTAAATAATTAAAGAATAGAAAAATTCACATTTAAAATGCAATAAAAATTTTGGAAATCAAAGAGAAAATAATAAGTTTAGATTCCAGTGTTATTTGTGAAAAATATTAAAAAAAAATCTTCTCTAAGGATAAATGAAAAAACGTTCAAATAATTTATCAAATACTAATAGTACAAGTAATAGGCTAAAAGATTAATTAAGTTAACATTCAATTGAAAATTTAAACATAAGATTAAATTATCACTGAATAAATCTCAATTCCTTCAGCATAATTTCAAAATTTTTTGATTTGACATTTTTTAATTTTTTAAGTAGAGAGATAAATAGATTGTATTTCAAATTGAAATTATTATTTTTACTTTAAATATTCCCCACTATTTTGTGTTAAATAAATGCCTCATCAAAACTGAGGAAAGCATATTTTTTATCATTTCCAATAAAGAAATACACGCATTTGATTCACTCAAAATCATTAATTACCGTAAGCGTATCATTTGGTATCCTTGGAGAATTCAAATTAACTGTATAATGCCTTCTAATAACATTTAATTCTCAGTGGGAATACAAGATCTGTGAGGGGAACCAGGAACCCCTCAAACTCCCTGTATTCTAGGTTTTAACCATTGTTAACTGCTGACATTACATTAACACCAATTATCCTTGAGCTAACTAGCATTATGCACAAGTATCGTGTTCAGCACCGTTACGCAATGCAATCTGCATGCAAGTTACAAAACACCTTTATCCATCATTTATACCAATCCCTCATCTCAATTAATTTTAAAGTGGTATTTAATACACTAAGACATTTATATTGTAGATTTCCGGGTAAATCAAATGTAGAACTTTAATAATATTAAAATCAAATTAATTCTATTGTTGCAATTGTATATAGGTATTATAGGTTCATTTAATGTTTCAATAACTTTATAAGATGTCTTATTCTTCCAAAACTATTACTTTCATATTAAAATGGTCCGAATTTGAAATTCTCTTGATACATCGAATTAATTTATTTTACATCCATGATTATGTCGTCTTAGTTGTATATATATATATATATATATATATATATATATATATATATATATATATATATATATATATATATATATATATATATATATATATATATATATATATATAAGAGTTAAATAAATATATATGTTAAGAGTCAATGAAGCGTACATTTTGCTATTTTAATGAATAGTTTCTTCTAAATTCCACTGGACTTCTAAAAATTGGATTTCTTATAAATGAGAGAGGTAAAAGACTGACACCATTTTAAACGTATGATAAATTAAAAAGTAATGTCGAATTGATTTGTGAAATAAATTTTATAAATTGATTATGCATTTTTACAATTAAGAATGTTTGATAAATTGTAATGGAAAAAACTAACTTAAAAATAATGGTTAGAAAATAAATAATAAACCTCATTTTATAATTAATATCGTATAATAAAGTTCAAGGTTGTGTACGAAATAACCAAGTAACTCGTTTCTTAATTTTCATTTTGAAATCAAATTTCTACTCTTTAAATTTATTTTTCACCATTATAATGTCCTTAAATATATTAATTTTATAAAATTAAATCCCTAACTACTTAAAAAAAACATAAAACGTTACTATAGATTACTGACTATATGATTTTGCTTTAAGGAAATGTTATCACAAAGGGAAGGAAAACAGTTCTGGCAATCCATTAACCCCCAACGACCTTGTAAGGCTATTTACGACAGAACTGAAACCACACAACGAATATATCCGATGACACTTTAAAGCACGGTAGAAGATTAATATACATCAACTTCCCGACCTCCGCAAAGTTATTCGAACTCACAACATGACTGAGAAAGTGGTTATCTGAATATTGTGTTTCTATGGTGAATATAGGGCTTATGTTTATTAAATATAAAATTAAATTTAATTTTGAATATCTAACACAAATTTAGCATTTTAGTAAAAATGTAAATTTAGAGTTGATTTGAAAGATAATGTAATGTAAATTTTAATTCTTAATGGATAATAATTCAGGGGGGAGGAATTTTCTTTAAAAATATCTAGCTTAAATATAACTAAACTATATATTCTTCCAGATAATTATATAAAGCTAAATATTTTTGATTGAATATTAAGAGTTCTTTTTTAAATTTCTAATATTTTTATCGAAATATTCTTATATCACTTTTATTTTTATTATATTTGGGCTTAAATTTAAGTTTTATGTGACTGGTAGATTATATAATGTAAATTTCATTTTTAAAAATTAATAATTCATGATATTCTTTAAAATATTATTAAATATTAAAATTATCAAAATTATATTTATTTAACTAAAAATGAGTTTTTTATTTAAGCAAATTTTAATCAAATAAAATGAAACAGCTAAAAATAATTCATGGTTTTCATAGGAAAATTAATTTATTTTCCAAGCAGAGAGAGAGAGAGAGAAAGCGGAATGTTTGAAATCTCGAATTTGCATTCGTTCAAGTTATCGGATTTTGTCGGGGAGAGTTTATTTCAAATATTCCCCAAAATCGAATAATTGAAATTACATTTTCACCTGGTACCCATGGATTGAGGAGGGGATGACCAAATTGTGGATATCCACAACATATCAATTGTCCTCCTCAACACATTGGGAAGATCGAGAAATAGATTTATGAATATAAGGAGAATTAATATATTATTCTCAAGAGAAACAACGATTTAGGATACAGTCGTAATCAATATTACTTACTGAAGTTTTAAGGGTTTCCTTATACATTTATGTTCTTCTTTTTACATTCCTCAGCTTCTGTTAGATATTCTCTTCAGTTTATTCATATTTTAATGGTAATGAAATTTTCAAACTAGAAATTATTTAAATAATGAATATATCAACTGAGGCCTGCTATAAAATGTTATTTTGGGATTATAAAGCAATTCAAAATATTTTGTTTTAACTTTAATTAATAAATGTACACATACACACACATACACACACATATGCATATATATATATATATATATATATATATATATATATATATATATATATATATATATATATATATATATATATATATATATATATATATATATATATATATATATATATATATATATATATATATATATGATTTTATTGAGATCATAAAATTTTAATACATTTTATGTTATAAAAATTTCATTAAAGAGATACTAAAACAAAACTCCTTTATGTTTACAGCACACATATATAAAAAAATCGTGAAGCATACATAGTTATAGTACTGTAACACAGTTTCACATATATTTTTATGCACTTACATACTTGTATATATATTGTAAATATTATTTTTTTAAATTTATATTGTACTGTCTAGCATTGAATAAAATATTTGAATTTCTAGAAATTAAGTTAACTACATAGAGAAAGAATCCTCAAAATTAATAATTAAGGCAATGTTTAGAGAAATGATATGTTTTCTTATATTTTTAAATTATAATTTTTTTTCCTAATTTTTTGTGTATTCGAATAAAAAGAATAGTAGTTAGTAAACCAAATAAATACATTATAATTTCAAAGAAAAAAATATTACACTTGAAATTTTTTTAATTTTTTACTAATAGAAATAATTTTAAAATCAATTTTTCACTAATATCGTTTTATTGTTTACGGTTACTAGAAATATTTTTAAAAAATCCTTTAAATATCTTCCATTACACAAAAATCAGTGATATTTTCAGTCTTAAAAATACCCATTTAAAAGTGTAGGTGTTTTGTTTATAATTACATTCGGCTCTGTAACTTCTACATTGTAAAATTATTAACGCAAATGTATATTTTTAGGATTATTTTTAAAACACTAGCTAAGTACCTTTCAAGTTAAAAATATAAAAAAAAATACTAAATTCTAAAATTTTGTTATCACATTACATATTTAAACTCAGTTATATCAAAAACTGTGTCTAGACCAGTCTTTATTTTTATAAATAACTAATTATTTTAAAATGATTATGAACTAATTATCATGAAATATTTTATAAAGTGGAATAGATTTTTTAAATGCCTATTTTAAGAGACCCTAATTTTTTATTATTTTATACCAAATAATCCTATTAACTATCTTATCATGCTTTAATATGTATCTCCTCATTTATTTTTAACACATATTAAATAATTGCCCTTTATAAGGAGATTATATATCTAAGTTAATATTGTTTATAATAAATCAGTCCTTATTAAAAATAGACCAAGATATTCAACATATATTATATATATATATATATATATATATATATATATATATATATATATATATATATATATATATATATATATATATATATATATATATATATATATATATATATATATATATATATATATATATATATATATATATATATATATATATATATATATATATATATATATATATATATATATATATATATATATATATATATATATATATATATATATATATATATATATATATATATATATATATATATATATATATATATATATATATATATATATATATATATATATATATATATATATATATATATATTACAATTCTGTAATGTTCTAATTTTAATAAAATTAATTTCATATAAGAAATATATAATGAGATATTATTTTAGGTATGAGAGTTTGGGATATTATTTTAGATTAAATTTAAATTAAAATTATGAATAGCAATCGAATCCAAAAATGTTTAAAAGTTTTAATAAGAATTTACTTTTATTTCTTCCTGCACTCATAAAATCGCTGATTAATGAAACAATAAAATCGATAAAAAATTGAGTAAAAATTTATTTTTTAAAAAACATAACTTAAACGGCATTCATCGCTTATTTTTTCACTTATTTGAGGTTATTGGTATTAAACGTGCTGAGACAAAACTAAAACGGAAAAATTATGTGAAAAAAAAGTTTTAAATATACGTCTCTGGGTAAAGCAATTTATAGCTGCGCATGAAATAGAAATAAATTTTCTGTGCCTGGAAAACTTGAAATAGAAATTCTTGTTATTAAAATGAACTTGGAATGTAATAAGCGTTGGGGAAAGTAAATAACGTGAAATTCTTCCATCTGAAATCGCTTTTCGAATTCTAGTACTCAAATTATTTCCTTTTCCGGGGGTGATTTCTAATTTCATTTTGAGTAATGCGGACGTCTTCCTCTACCTTCTTCCGAATATGGCCCTTGAAATCGACTGGCGATTGGATTGTCGATAATGACGAGCCTAATAACCGCTTTCTCTCATCCCCTTGTATATCAATAAAGGAACTCACTTCCTTAAACTCACCATCATCAATCGTTCGAGGTAGACATTGTATCGATAAAATAAAATGCTATTGTCTCTCATGTGGTGAATAAAGATTTCCGATACTGTACTTTCTCTTCGAGATGTGTTTATCCCCCCGTAGAGGGTAGAAGGATTGTGAGTCCCGCATTTAAAACGCTTTTGAAAGTTTTCGCTTGACCGTTCTTAAGGTTTCGATTTTCCCAACTGCTTAATGATACACAATCAATCATTTGCTGAATATTTGTAAAAACAACAGTCTTATGTATCAAAACAAGCCTCTGAACAATGGTTCCTTCGTGAATATGTCATGAAAATAGACATTTTTTGAATAAAAAAAATGTGATTTGTGAAACATTTATGAAATGAAAGTTAAAGCACAAAGAAAGTTTTCGATATTCTTGAACGAACTGTCAAATGCAATGCTAATTTCTTTTATGAAATTCATCTGCATTCGTATTCAAGAAAATGACAACACAATGAATTGTAGTTGACAATTTCAAAAATTTCTTGCTTGTTTTAAATCTATTCATTAAATACTACATATTCATATTTTTTATACCTTCTGAAATTTATTCATTTGATTTTTATTATTTCATATTTGATAAAAACAATTTTTTCATGAAGATATAATCTATTTGCCTTTTAGAACAAAATGTACACGATAATATTGTATTTAAAAATTTGACATTTTAAACAAAATTACTTAAGTATAGCTCTATTAAAAATATTCAGTACTAACCATGAGATTTTTTTGGTAATTTGATAATAATCAGGAAGAGGAACTATTATAAATATAAAAAACAATAAGTTTTGGAAAAACGAAAAAAATAATTATTTAAAAAATGTACATGCACAAGTAACTGTAATACACAGTTATATTTAATTTATTTTTTATTTATATTTTTATAATATTAATATTTTTTAAATAATTATAGTGGTTTATATGAGAACTTCTACATATGCATCTAATTATCAGGTTCAAAATGTTCTTATAAAAATAATATAACTACCTAAATATTAAAAAAGATAATAATAGGATATGTTATTTAAAGATGGAGAAATAAAAAATGACAAGAAGTAAAATGAAGTTAAAATAAAATTTCAACTATAAGTAATTATATTCTAAATTATTTTTGTATTATAAATAATTATATTTTAAAAATAAGCTTTTAAGAAATATTTAAAGTATAAATAATAGGAAAATTCCCATTCATTAATTTAAGATCCTTAGTTTGTTTCAAATTAAATGTTTTGTGCATGTTCTGTAATTATTTTTATTATATTGAAACTACTTTTAATCAGTTTCTGTGTATTATTTTTTTCTTAATATCCGGTATGTTGTAACTTTCTTTAATACAAACACATTTCTGTTTAATCGATTATAAATCATTGTATATAGACAAATAATTGATTTTCAAATTTTATAATATTTTTATTTATATAGTCAAAAAATCAGTTTTATTCATTTTTTTCATTACTTTTTTGTAACAGAATGGAATGTTTATTTCGTTTAAAGTTTATTTTTCCTTTTATTTTTCCGCAAAATACAGAACAATCTATAGAAAATAATTAAAAACTCAAAATAACATTTCAAACCATTTAATAAAGAATATGAAGGTAGACTTAATAAATAATATTCCATGTACCAATGTCTGTGTGTAAAATGTAATACAATTCTAATGCATTCAATAAAATTTCTTACATATAATATTATGCAATCTGAAATTTTGCATATTAGAGCATTTATTGAAAAAAGCATTAGTATCATTTATTGAAGAAAAAGACTTTCTAAATATTTTAAGCAGTAAACTATTTGAAAATAAATCCCATATAACTGAATATCAATAAAAACATAAGCTAGTGGAATGCTAAGAATATAATGCATATTTTATAAAAACCATCTAGTACATGGAATTAAGTGGATAAGTAGCCTCCTTATGACCTATAAACTCAATTGAATGAGTTATAGAATTTATTATTTAACCACGCGGTAGAGTCTTTCAAAAAAGGGAGAATCCAACCTCTCTTGTAATGGATTCTCGAAATTCCCTCATACAAACTTAAAATACTTGAAGAATAAATAAAGGAAGATAAAATGTTTCAAAGAAGGCCCCTGTCTCATAGTCTGATTTCTTTCCATACAGGTATAATATCAAATGAGAGTTTTGCGTGTTTATCCATTTTCTTGTTCACATTTTTCAAAACAATGTCGGAGAAGCAACCAAAATTTCGCGATGCATTTTATTTCAGCCTTTTATTATTTTTTTTCCTTTTTTATATTTTTAGTTTATTCAAAAACAGTTTCGAAGGGAAAAGTAAATTTACCCGAAGCTCTGTAGTTTGCTTGATGAGATATTCTAAACACTTCGGAAAAGCGCTTGTGTTACTCTAGTACAAAAACTGTAAAAAAAGAGTACAGTGTAGAATCTGAAGAGAGAAAGAGAGAGAGAGAGTAGAAAAGTACAATCAATCAGAGCTCTTTGAGAACGTTTAAACGCCGGGCTCTGCATCATTTATCACTTATTTTTTCAGGAGTGAAGGAGTTTATCCACTGAAACGTATTATTTATGCAATTAAAACATGTTTCTAGTACAAGCGACTTAAGGTTACAAGCGATTTGTCTCGTAGTGCTATTAATCACGAGAAAAATAGCTAATGAATATATTTTACATACATAAAATATTTGATAGAACTAATTTTTTAAATATTTTATTTAATATTAAAAACAAAAAAAATGTTCGTATTAAATGCAATAATATAGACTAATCAGTTTTTTTAAAATTGAATTTGTTTGAAATAATTGTGTTTCTGGAAGTAAATTCCGTTAAGAAAAAACTTGTACTTTAGAATAATACTTTTTCTACTTATAAACTGTCAACATTGAATCTCATCCTTCATGTATTTTAGCATAAATTTATTTCTAAGTAAAGATATATATCTATGTACACATTAGTTACTTAGATGCATTTATGTACATGTTAATGCTATTCGGCAACTTTTCAAGTGTTTTCTGATATTTTTAATATGTTGTTGTTGTTTTCCTACGACACTTGGACAAGCCAAGCTCGCTTTTGCCTTTGGCAGTGCGAATTAAGTCAAAGGGAGCGTCTTTCGTTTGGATCAGAGCACCACGAGAGTTAAAGTATGACTTATTTTTAATATGCTTTTATTTAGCAATATTTATATATACATTAAATAAGAATAAAATATTAAAATACGAGAACACTTTCGTATATTCTCTTTATTAATAGAGAGTAAATAAGAACTTTTTATGGTAATTGATATTTTTAATTTCATACTGTATGAAGATTAATAACTAGCACCTAGTTCTTAATGCATAAATTCATTGTGCAATATTTCAATAAATGCGGAAGATTTTATCTCTCAAAATTTTGAAGTCTATATTGTTGAAATATACTATGGAACATAATTAAATAAATAAATGGATTTTATGTATGATAACTAATATTTTTATACTTTAAGTTTTAAACACTGTTGTTCTTTTAATTAATAATTAAAATTTTGAGCAGAATTATTCTGATAAATAATTGTATTGTTGTATCCAATAGTTGTATTGTTAAACACATTTTAAAACTGAAAGTGAATTGGCTAAGTTTTTTTTTCATCATACTTATCATGCATATTAACGTCATTGTCATAAATGATAATTTCGTTGTGAAGAACCAATATGATACTGCATAAAAAATTATCTATTAAGAAAAATAAATTTATTTGAGTTTAATACTCAGCAAGTGATTGAGAAAGAATACTATTAATTCTTAATGGTAAAAACAACAAATTGTGATAAAATATAAGTACTTAGTATCTAATACAATATCCAATATTTTGTGTACAAACAATTATCTCGAAAAATATTTCTATTAACATTAAATAAAATTAAAGATATAAAGTTAAATATCTAATGTCAAAGCAAAATTACAGACTAATACGTTATCCATTGAAGTTAAATCATTAATTTTTATAAGTAAAAAGTTTGATTTGGTGACGCAGTGATCAGTACTCAGATGATCTGCTTGATAATTAGTACGTTCTATTTCATTTTGGCTATCAGATTTTTGTTTGAATCTGTTATTCTCTTCGTGTACACTCACAGACACTCACACGTTTACTTTAATTTACACCTTATATGCAATAAAGTTAATGGAAAGAGACAAACATGATTCTTGTATGTTTTTATGAATCACATAAAATTCCCAATAACTATTTTAGTAATTAGAATTTACTTTACTTACATGTAACAAAATTTTAAGTTCACGTGGGTAGAAAGCATATTTAATTTCTTTTTAAATTACAACCTCAAAATATGTATTAAACTTTAAATTGTATAACAAATTTTGTTGTTCTGTAAGGTTTTTAATGCTAAAATTTTGACACTAAAAGCTTACAAGGAAGAATAAATTATTTGTTTAAGTTGTTTATCAAGTTACTTTTTCAGTATGAAGCTACTTTTTCACCATATATAATTTTATATGAAATCGTAAGTTTGTACATTTAGTTGTAAGATTTATGATTAATAAAATGTTGGGCTTGTGAGTGGCTGCTTACTAGTTTTTAAAGTTACATCTATGAATTCCTTAAACGAACATCTGAGAACAAAGTTAAAAAGGCACTTATAAAAATGTACACTAAATTTTTAAATAGTTTGAAAAATTTCTACAATATTTTCAAATGTTAATAAGGAAAATTGAATACGGTTTCTCAGTATAGCAGTAACTCAGAACTATAAGAAACTTAAATGTTAAATAATGTATTTCTTTCTCTACAAGAACTTTTCGTCTTTTTTATTTTTCTAAATTTTTATTTTTTAATTCAATTGCAATTTAGATATTAGATTCCTTTAAAATAGTGAATGCTTAAATTATAATATTAAAAAATAACATTTGTGTAACTCAAATATGACAGATTTCAAAGTTTTTTAATCGGAAATATTTTACTTTAACACACGGGTTTACTTAAACATGGGACCATAAATATAACTGTATTTGTAAACTACTTATATCAATGCATGTCAAATTTACATAGCAAACCTTTAAGCTTTTAATAAAAAATCAAGATTTAAATAGGAATAGTTACCAACACATCAACCATAGTTCAAGAGCAATGTTACTTCAAAAGGACAACTAAACTCCATTAAGTATATGATATAAGGCATTGTCAACTTCAGTCTATATAACTAATGGCCATTTTCAAAACAAATATTTTAGAGCTGAATATATAGGAGCATTATTTCATGTAGACACAATAGCGGTGAAAGTACCTTCAAATGGATGATAAAATATATTTTTCCTAATGGCTTTTTAAATTCAGTATACGGCATTCTGATTCAGTTTAATAAAAGTCTTTAGATTCAATCCAACATTCAGAATCATTTTGAAAGTGGAAAACAAAAGAAAATTAAAGAATATTTAAGAAGCATAACTATATCTGTGAACTTTATATTGATATTATAATGTATGATAAATTAACTAAGAAGTCTATAATCATTTATTAACAGATAATTGTATTTTAGAACTTCAAAACCATGCTAAAAAAAGCGTTTATATGAAAACAAAGAAAAAACTAAAAAAAAAAAAATTGACGCAAAATAAAATTGTAGCTGATTTTTTTACGCAACAAAAATACAAATTTTAGCAGAAATATACATTCTATTATAAACTAATAATTAATCTTCTTACATTAATATAAGAAAAAATTGCCTATTCAAGACAGACATGCAGACAGATATACACACACACACATTTATATATATATATATATATATATATATATATATATATATATATATATATATATATATATATATATATATATATATATATATATATATATATATATATATATATATATATATATATATATATATATATATGTTGAGATTATTGAACTGTAGAAAAGCTTCACAGTATGGAATGATTTTTATCAGAAAGTTAACAATTTGCTGTTCGCTGACTTAGAATACAAGTTGTTTCATTCCGAAATATAATAAATAATTTATAATTAGTTTAATGGTTATTAATACTAAATTGAATTCACAAACTTTCTTAAGCCTTGATGCTTGCTGTTCAAAAACTGCTTCCATCAAGAATGGAGGCGAATGGTACGCTAGTCGCTTTTATAAATGTTATCTATGAGCAGCGGCAGGAGATGCAGAAAAACATTTTGTCAGTAAAATTATCGTTTTCTGCAATGTGAGCAAAACATCATTTTGAACAAAGATTAAACAGTGGTAAATAACATAATTTTTTTTAAATCGCAATTTTTCTCCGATAGCGAAATTTATATTTCTCATTTAATTACATGTCCTTCGAAATCTGAGGAGATCTGAGAGTTAATATTATATATATACATAGTTGGCTAGTAATATATAAAATGAATCTGGAGTGTGGGCATTTATTGAACTTTGAAATTCACTGATTTTACAAGGGATATGCATTATTTAGAAAGTGTTTAATACCTAGAGTTATGTAGTATTTGAAGTGAATATTGACAACATGTATGCGTTTTCAAAAATAGTTTTACATTTATATATAATTTTCATATGATTCATAGATTTTTATATAGTTTGACTTTCTCTTTTATTGGGGATCAAAATGGAACAAATATTTTTAGTAGTAAAGAGATAGAAAAATGATTTTTCTTGCAAAAATTATCAATAGATTGTTTTTATCTTCCAGTTAATACAGGAGAAACATAGCACTTAATTCCCAGAATTACTTAAAATAATTCATAATATATATATATATATATATATATATATATATATATATATATATATATATATATATATATATATATATATATATATATATATATATATATATATATATATATATATATATATATATATATATATATATATATATATATATATATATATATATATATATATATAACAAGCTGACCCAGCCACGCGTTGCAGTGGCTGAGTTTTTATAATACATTGAAACAAATTTTTACTAATTCTTGGGTATAATCAAATTAATATTTTCTGAAAAAAATTTATAGGTTCATTCATATGAGATTAAAAATAAAACGTTTCGCAAAAATTTAAAAGTAATAGGTAAAGTATTGAAATTTTGAAATTAAGTACAAACTAACATAAACTTTCTGAATTTACATTTTATTCATCTTATATTAAATTATAGTTTGTAATCAGTGACTTACTCTTATAAAATATACTATGTAAATTAAAAACATCTAAGAATAAATTGTTATAAATGAGGTAGATATCATTGACATCGAACTATTATTTTTTCAATTTTAAATTATTAAAATTAAAATTATCTAAGTAATACTTTGTGTACAACATTTCTGGTTAACCTGTCTTTCGCTAACACGAAGAGATTTGATGGTTTTCCTACACGTGAGCAGGCAACATATAGCTGTCCATGTGAGAAACATGTGTTTTCCAAATCCAAACCACAAATAGACATTGTTTGGCCTTGAGATTTATTTATGGTCATCGCAAAAGCTAAGCAAATCGGAAATTGGAGCCTTTTAAACGGTATTGGAGATTCTGACGCTATCAGTGGAATACGTGGAAACAGGACGATATCTCCTTTAAATTTTTCCGTCAAAATTGTTGCTTAGAAAATATTTTCTGTCATTTCTTTTATGACTAAGCGTGTACCATTACATAATTGAGGTGGGTTTAAATTACGTAGAAGAATAATTGGTGAACCAATTTTCAATTGAAGATTATGTGGTGGCATTCCTGGCATATCCAGAGAATTCAAAAATTCAGTTGGAAAGTTTACGGCTTCGTTTTCATCAATAACTGCGTCGATTGATTTAAGAGACATCAAATCACCGGGCAACATCTGTTGTATATTGAAGTTAATTTCGTTCGCATCAAAGTTTCTTGCTGCCGAAATAGCACGACTACAGATCCAATTAGCAAATTATAAAAGAAAAATAAAAAAATAAAAGTCTATAAAGAAATGCATGTTTTCGAGGTGGTATGAAAATTAGTAGAGAAAATCAGTAATAAATAAAATTTTATTTTACTATTTATAATATTAAAATATTCAAATTGAACACTACACAATAATAACACAATACAAAGTATAATTATAAAAATGATTCACGAAAAATTGTTACAGTATGATTATACATCATGAAAATATATGTAAACTCTATATTCAACCACGCGCTTGCGCTCGCACGCTAATTTACTCTGGGAGATACTATAATTTAGAAAAATAAACACGTCGCCATCTGCCGAATACCTGTGCAACTTAGATGCTAAATCACCAACTATTTGGAATTTACAGAACTAACTGATAAATAAACACTAATATCGTACAATAAATATTGATATCAATAATTAAGAGATAAAAATTATTCTATCTTTTAAGTTGGACCATATTATAAATGGTTACAAAATTTTATCAAAATCGGTTCAGTAGTTTCGGAGTTTATCGCGAACATGCATCATGACACACGAAATTTTTATGTATATAGAATTGCTGACCCAGCCACGCTTTGCTGTGGCTGAGTAATTATAATACATTGAATGAATTTTTACTAACTCTTTGGTACAATCAAATTAATATTTTCTAAAAAATTTAAAATAGGTTCATTCTTATGAGATTAAAAATAAAACGTTTCACCAAAATTTAAAAGTAATAGGTAAAGTATCGAAATTTTGAAATTAAGCACAAATCAACATATACTTTCTGAATTTACATTTTATTCATCTTATATTAAATTATAGTTTGTAATCAGAGACTTACTCTTGTAAAATATACTATATAAATTAAAAACATCTAAAAATAAATTGTTATTAATGAGGTAGATAACATTGACGTAGAACTATTATTTTTTCAATTTTAAATTATTAAAACTAAAAATTTTTTCCGCGGCATTATACTGAAATAAAAAAATTAAAAGAATTTATCATTTGAATAAATAAATTAGATCAAAATGTACTGCTGAATAAATTAATAATTATCAAATTGTAAAATAAAAATAAATAAAAGGCTATCGAGAAATAATTACCTGTTTTCGAGGTGGTATGAAAATTAGTAGAGAAAAACAGTAATAAATAAAATTTTATTTTACTATTTATAATAAAAATATTCAAACTGAACACTGCACAATAATAACACAATACAAAGTATAATTATGAAAATGATTCACGAAAAATTGTTATAGTATGATTATACATCAAGAAAATATATGTAAATTCTATATTTAACCACGCGCTTGCGCGCGCACGTTAATTTTCTCGAAGATGGTATAATCTAGAAAAATAAACACGTCACCATCTGCCGAATACCTGTGCAACTTAGATGCTAAACCGCCATTTATTAGGAACTTACAGAACTAACCAATAAATAAACACTAATGTCGTATAATAAATATTGAGATCAATAATTAAGAGATAAAAACTATTCTATCTTTTAAGTTGGACCATATTATAAATGATTACAAAATTTTATCAAAATCCGTTCAGTAGTTTCGGAGTTTATCGGGAACATACATCGTGACACGAAATTTATATATATATATATATATATATATATATATATATATATATATATATATATAGATAATTTTTATTTTTACTAATGATTCTAACTAGTTGCTTGGAACAGTTTTGATAGGAGATATCATGTATGATGTAAAACGACTATTATGAGGAAACGACTATTTTGGGGAAGTAACTTCAAAATTTTATCCTTATTAACATATTTTAACAATTAGTGGTTAGATTTTATCAGTCACTTTTGAATTATTTCGTCATTCACTCTCGATTTTCTTTATTTACCATCAACTTATTTCAAATTAACTAAAATACTAATGCTAGCTAAAGAAATTTATGATATTTTGTTGTTATACGTCCATACAATGAAGAAAAATTGAACTAGTGATACCTTTTGTCACGTAAATTTTCACTTAATGAAAACCCTGGAATTGACTCGCACATTTCTCAAGATGCAGAGTGTTGTTCATGATATCAGTAATAGTCAAAACTAAAATGGGTATGGATTACTCAATTTCAGAAGTTTTAGAAATAGTTTTCACTGATTACTGTATCAAGTACGCTTTGAATATGTTGAGTCTAGTTAGAACATTTCTGCCAAGGTAAACTAAAACAGATAATAGTGAGTCGATGATAATGTCATCAGTGACTAGACTGTAATTTAACTATGAAAAAGCTGTCCGCAGGGCAATAAATCAGCGGTTGATTTTACGGAGTAGTGTACTTACCTTGGCTTAGTGGTAACGCTGCATTCTTCAGAACTATAGGTTTCGCAGTCAATCCCTATCGTTGTTGCAACCGGTGATAGAGGCTCTTCTTTCTACATTCTCGGCTGTTTGGATGTTTTCCTGGTTTCTTTCTGTGCAGCTTCTATGAAAGGACCTCCAGGAAAGAAATTGTGTAGTGGAACTTAAAATGCCCTTAAACCATTTTACAATCTATAAGGCAGAGCGAAACTGCCAAAAACTATCCATTTTACCTATATCAGGTTTATTTCTTCTCAATGGTATTTTTCATCATACTACGAAACTCTCTCCACTGATTTCACAAGGTACAACTGAAACTCCTGTTCACCACTGTTAAACCGTCAAACCGTTATTAAAATTTTGGTTAGGAAATTATATTTTCGGCATTCACTCACTGTGGTGAATGAAACCCAAGACCCTCTGCAAAATAATCGACAAAATTTTGATATTAGTCAATTATAAATCTATAATTTTGCAAAATCCTGCAACATTTATATTTTTAGAATTTGAGATAACGAATTTTAAAATTAATTTTAAATAAATATGTAGCCATTAACTAAATAGCATTTGGTGAAACGCAGCTGTTTTCAAATATATAAATCATACATTTATAAATTTATAATTATTGATCAAAATTGAGGGTGAAAAATATTTTTATTGTGTAAGAGATTTTTTCTTATTTTGTACATATCCTGTTATATTTAACAATTACTTCAATAAAAATTTATATAAAAATTTCAATTTAATTAAAGTCCTTTTATGTGATCTTCAGAACAAATATATATATATATATATATATATATATATATATATATATATATATATATATATATATATATATATATATATATATATATATATATATATATATATATATATATATATATATATATACATATATATATATATATATATATATATATATATATATATATATATATATATATATATATATATATATTCAGATTTATAGACATTATTAAAAATAAACACAAAACTAAGCATATTTTTATTTTGAATAATAATAATTTTCTTTTCTCACAAATTATGTGTGTTTAGGTACTTCATAAATTTTTAGGTGCTCCTATTTGATAGTTTTGACCCTTAAATACTTTATGCATAGACATTCTCAGCATATTGAAGAAAAATAGTAAAATTAAAGTACCATAAATAGTTAGCTATATATTTTGTTTTATATCTAGGAGAAAAGTACTTGTCAGATTCACATGGGGAAATGAATCTCACGTTATGAGTGATAGGCTTAGCATTCAGCAAAAAGTCACGAAGAAGAAATTTTTCAACCCCAATTTCTGAATAAAGAAATTTATGTATCTGAGGTAATATTAACAATTGCTTCCTGTATGAGATTTCTTATAGCAAAATATAATTCGCGTGAAAGTATACATGCTTTACAAGATATAAAAATTTTGCTTTATACTATTTTGACTGTTTAAAATACTGTTTTTATTTACCACAAAATGGTATTTATACAAATTGGATTAATATATATATATATATATATATATATATATATATATATATATATATATATATATATATATATATATATATATATATACAGTATTTTAATGGAATTAAAACGTAATGTCATCAAATTAAAATAAAATCAAGCACTCCAAATTGATTTTTAAAATTCTTAAAGCTTAAGTATTTTTTTGAATTAGAAAAAGGGCTTATACTTTTATTTCTTATCAACGAAACTTTATTACTTTTCGGTGATTATTTTTAAGATTACCGTAACTATTAATTATAAGAGTTATCAATAATTGCATATATTTTATGATAATCAGCAATTCAATGAAATTATATAAAAGACTGATTCTATATAGGTTAGTCTTTTAATTTTTTTTAAGAAAAAAATGAAAAAATATATTTTAAAATTATATTAAAAATTAGTTTCTTATATCCTTAAGGAAAACAATTAAAATTATAATTTTTTTTTGATAACAGAATCAAGTCAATAGCTTTTATGGACTTGCATTTAGAATATTTATTATTATAAAAGTCAAATTTCAAATCAAATCCAAAGCAGAAATCTGTTAAATATAGTAATATAATTCAAATATTATATATGGTACTCCTTACATTAGATAACTGAGTTACTTGATTCAAATTTCTTTTTATTTTTAGTAAACACCGAATGCCATTAAATGAATTGATTAAATTGATAGTTAATTTTTACAGATTAATGTTAAAATTTGATTTCCTCTTGTTAGTTAACCAATTGAGTGATAAAACAATAAAAATTCTTAAAATCTATTTTAATAAAACATTATAACAGCAATAATATGTTAATCTAAACAAATTTTCAATAAAATAGATAATAAAACTAATTGCGATAATTTACAGCCTCAAACATAAATTTGACAGAACTTGATAATTGTATGTATAATTTCCGTAGACAGTGAAACAATTTTATAATATTTATACTCATATTAGTTGCGTAATAACTACAAGCAAAATCAATGAAAATATAGTTTTTGGGTTTTCTACTTAATTTAAGAATAGTTTGTTGTAATTTTTTTTTATTTTTAAAGATTGCATAACTACTTTAGGATATTTTCTAATTGCTCATATGTCAAATTGCTTAAAATAAAAAATGAAATAATTACGCCTTTTAATATTACAAAGTTAGAAAATGAATCTTAGATCTCTGGCGAAAATTCAATTTTAGAGTTTTACTTAGAAATTACGATTCCGCGTGTATTTATTTTAGTTTATTCAGAAAGTCAGCAGTTTCTTTTCATCCTTCGAGCAAAATTTCCAAATTAAAGATCGATGTGCTTTCATTCTTAATTAAAGCAAGCGACGTTCACTTTATTAAGAAAATAATTAACTAATGAGATAGTTGTTGATCAATTAATTTATAAGTTTTAAAAGTTATTATTTAATGATTTACAAATTAAATTTCTTTATTTTATTTGTTTAATCTGCAAGAATAATTTAAAACTTCAAAAATATGCCAAAAAATAAGAAATTTTAGGAAAACACTTAAATTTGCTAAAACTCTTTATTTAAGTGTTACGGCAAATTAATTTTTGAATTAATTTTCTCTAATAAACTTGCCTGTACGCATATCTTCAATGCATTTATAAAATGTATTATTTGATTTTTAAAATGCATCGAAACATATGTAACAAATCAGAATTGTGAATAATAATTTTGCGAATGACAAATACAAAATTAAAATGAATAAGAATAAAACAAGAATTTAAAAATATATTCAGCGTCACACATATATTAATAAACTTTAATAAATTTACCAGGAAATTGCAAAAAAAATTTCCATGGTAGTTTTCTTTAAAATACTTCTATCTAAATTTCCAAAATAACTTAATTGATAAATACTAATATACAAATTGAATGTGATCTACGCATTCTTTACATTATTTGTTGTATACCTGTTTCAGACTCTAAAACATTAAAATACTGCTATTAATTAACATTTTTCACAAGAAAGATCTCATAATAGCTAAAAAGTGGCAGTAAAATCATATAAAATTTTAAGAACATTTTCAAATAAAATATTTCCATTAACATGTCTTCAATTATATGTAATATTATTTTTTTTCTATCCAGCAGAATTTTTATCATCGGAAATAGTTGATTGGTATGTTTAATATGTCTGTCATTCAAGAAAAAAAATCTAAGGAGAATATTTTCCTCTGTCTGAAAAAAACAGAAGTAAAAATTTCGCATTATTTAATGTAATATAAGTATGATGAACACAATTGAAAGAAGTACGAACAACGTAAATGATAATAAACATTTTGTGATGTTATTTTCTCATAGAAATATTTGCTCCTTTTAAAATACATATGATCATTTGGAAAGCAAATTAAACAAAAAGCGATTTGTTTGCATAATAGTTAATTAGAAATTACTCAGTTTATAATTCCATATAACAATAAAAATAAAATTTTATTGTTGTATGACGTATATAAATGAGCAAAAAATACTATGCTTTATACTCGATGATGTTCCAGAGAAATATTTTGAATAAGTTGCATATTATCCGTAATTTAGAAGATGTAATGACAATTCTTGTGCTACAAATGAATTTACAACACATAAATTATTTGCAAAGTTCTTGAAGAAAATTGTCCACTTAACTTTATAAAACTAAAATGTTTAATATTCAATTGCAATTGTTTTAACCAAACAGAATTACTTTCGAGTTACTAAAAAAGTTCGTGACCAAAATTATTGGAAACATGCGAAACAACTAAAAGCGTTTTCCCACATGTATAAGGTAACATTAAAATTTTCAAGCAACTAAAGAAAAAATTACTCAACATAATAAGACATGTGGTTTGTAATCCTTTATTTAAAAGCATATTTTTATTTACTTTGTGTATACTAGTTGAATTAAGTTGATCCGCGGTGAGAGAAATTTTAAAATACTCCATCCTTACAAAAGTCCTCCATCCTTACAAGAATACATTACAAAAGTAACAGGAACACCCAAGACGCAACAAAAACATAATGTCTGAGGAATTGAAATGTTCCTTGAGCTAGAAAAATATTTTCTTTGTCATTATTCTATGAAAACACTGTGTTTGAAAAGATTGAAAAGGCAATCGTTCGAAAATGCATTTCTAAATAATAGTATTGTCCTAGATTTGGAAGAATTTATTTTTATACCTGAATTGACTTTTATGTAGCATGGTCCTCAAACAAAGCTCTAAAATTCCCTATTTTCTGCAAAGTAAATAAATAAATTTATATTACTAGAGATCAAGATAGAGAATATATTATTTCATACAAAATATTTCACTCTACCGCATTGAATGAATTGATTTGATATTCAATAAAATTTTTGAGATTCTTTTATAATTTTAAAATGAAAGAAATTTCCAATTCTAGATACATATCTGTGTAAAACTGATATGTATACATATCACTACATCTATATGCATGCATATATATATTCTCCTATAACTGAATTATGCAAATGCAGTAATATGGTAATACTTTAGGCGAGAAATTCTTATTTATATTCGTCTGTACAGTTACATATGTAACTACATACACATGTATAAAGCTTCGAATTTATTGTAACTCCATTTCTAAAATATATGTACTTTCACTTTTCCGTAAAAATATAAGTTATTATCAAATGGAAAATGACTCTTGAAATTTTTGCTGTTTACTTATTTGAGTGTGTGTGAACACTCTTTTCGAAATATCTTTTGATTTTAAGTGTTTCTTAGTTTATATTTAATTTTTTTTGCTTAATTTAATAAAATTTTTAGTGTTACTTCCTGATTTAATTTTAATTTATATTTTCTTTTCTAAATATAAATTTTTCACTCATTTATTTCTGTTATCATAAGTATACAATCACATTGGCATGCTTAAAATTTACTAACATATACATTATCTTTGATCTTTACCACAATAAACTTTTTCTAAATCAAGAAAAGTAAAATACATAATATTGTTATTCATATGAATTGAAAATTGTGAGTAAAATCTGCGTTCACACACATACATTTTTTAATAAAAACTATAATGTAAGCAATATATGTTTTTACTTTTATTTCTGATTTATATTAATTTAAACTTTATGTTAGAGCAATCTGAAATTTATAATAAATTGAAAAATATTCTGCTTGATCTTGGTTTCTTTATGTGATTGCAGAAACTTTAATTTTAAATATTTTTACGATGACAACAAGCCAATTGATTTCGGTATAACCAAACAGTTTGTTTCACAGCTACCGGCATAGTGTAGTTTGATAGTTTGATATACAATGCATATAAAACACATTAATACATTAATCCACATATGTATACATACACACACACGCACACACACATATGTGCGTGTGTGATCTGGACTTTGCTGTTGCTAAGGAATGTGTTAGAAATCAGACTGATGTTAAGCGAATTAAAATTGAACACTTCCGGCACAATATTGGATTGCTTTGGCATTCAGCGCTATCATTCTCTCCCAACAGAACATGCGCTATGTACTTTCACCAGATCCTTGCACAAGCCGAGTAAGGCAAGATAGATTCATAGCTTAGTAGGGTTCTTATCAAATTTGACGTCCTCTGTTGGGACAAAATAAGGAATGCCATGATGTGTTACCCATTTTTACCACATTAGTTATTTTCAGTTCTCAGATGTCCAGTGTCCTTTTTCTGAACATCAATGCAAACGAATTTTTGCATTGTCAGCCATAATCTGTAAATAAAATGCAATAAAAATATTTTGCTAAGTCTCTGTTCTCCTTTAAAATTTGTCAGATCACACTTCTAGAAAAGTTTACTATACCGCAGTTATTTATTCTAATCAGAGATTTTGGGATCTGATTCCCAAATCATAAACTTTTGATATGGCTACTTTTGAGAACTAGTGAAATTTTCTGTCAATGAAATTAAGATTAAACGCGTACCAACAATAAGCCCTTTTTCTAATGTTGAAATTTCTGTCACTTTTCTCATTTTATTTAATTCCTTGTGAATATCACTCGTACACTGTACTTATGTTATCATTATAATAAAATATCTTATCATAGAAAAAAACACCATAAAATGCTTATAAAATTTCTTCCTAAAAATATTTAAATAAACATTTTAAAGTTCATTGACTATTATATACACATATTTTATTCTGAAATACATTTTTATGAAATTTGGAATGAGAATTATCAAAAAAGATAAGACATGATACTTACGAATGACTGCAACCCGTAATCTAAAAATCATTTGAAAACTATTGTGATTTTCTTCTTGAGATTTAAATGTGTCAACGATGTCAAAATTCTTTTAAAATTGGCATCAAGAACTTTATTTAAGTTTACCTGGATAAAATGCATTTTTCTACATCACGTATTGATAATATGATGCAGTACATTCTATTATTATTACTTACGACATATTTTGTATTTCTGAAACACAGTTTACAGAATGTTCATAGAAATAAAGATTTTAGAACAATGTCATAAAACATTTTATTTTTCAAATTCATTCATTGTCGTGTGCCAGCTAGGCAGGTAACATGGGGTACGCTGCTCCACTTTTATAACTGAACCATATTTTGGTGTGGAGTCCGACTTCCTCAGTACACACATGCCATAGGGACCCGTTTACAGGGTAGGCAACCATTCATCTCTCATTCATACCAGGAAAGGAGAAAGACAGGATAGATAGAGAGAGAAAGTACATCCATGTCCGAACCGGGATTCGGACCCAGGACCTCCTTATCCGTAGTCAGGCACGCTGACCACTAGACAAGTTGGTCGGCTATTTTTCAAATAATTTAAATTTTAGTCTAGTTCATACTTCATATAACACCTCGTGATAGATGTATGACCGATTTGTACTAAGCATTCATATTTTTGCATATTCAAAATTTATTTAACTGTAACATTTTTCTTTAGATACATTCAATTCAATATACTGAAGGCTAATCTATTTATGGGATTTTTATTAATGTCTCATATCATTTACTATAGAAATATTCTTAGACGATAGTTGTCAGGAGAAATATAGGATACAATTTGTGGAGAAAAAAACCCATTTTTATTTTAAACAGCTTATACCCAAATAAGCACAAAAATCCACACGATATCCAAGAGATATCTCTCAGACATTTATCTGGACATCGCTTTGTCTCTTAGATATCCACAAGATATCCGAATATCGTCGTTATGTCCACCAGTTATCCAAATGGTCGCAGCAAATGGATATCCTGTGGATATTTGGATATTGCGACATCTGTTGGATATCTCTTAGATATTTTGGATATCCTTTGGATGTTTCCTAGATATCCAAAAGATATCTACGGGATGTTCTGATATCCATGATGTATCTATATAAATAAGAAACGATATCCAAGAGATATCCAGATCGAATCTTATTAGTTATCCTAGTTATTCTTATTTCTGGAACATACAATACATATATATATATATATATATATATATACAACATATATATATATATATATATATATATATATATATATATATATATATATATATATATATATATATATATATATATATATATGTGTGTGTGTGTGTGTGTGTGTGTGTGTGTTCCAGAATTATTAAAAGCTAAAATGCATTTCTAATAAAATTTTCATAAATAATGTTAGTATTTTCCCCATAATTTTTAGAAGTTATCAACTGAAACAGTATTTTGAAATATTTCATAGCAGTTTTTATATTTTATAACATACACGCTCCTACTTTTTAAAAAAGAATAAATTTCTATTATGTGAAATAAATTCTTTATTGGAACATTATGCATTTACAGCACTTCCATGATTTATTTTTTAATAAAAGAGCAGCTAAATTCATATATTTTTTAAATTTATAATTAAAAATTTAGTCTGATTTTTATGAAAAATAATTTATAAAAACCAATTTAAAATGCAATTGTATTTTATCCATGTAATTGATAAATGCATATATTTTTCCATAAATAGAGTCAATTTATCAATAAAAATCATTACAATATTTATTTTAAGATATAATAGCGATTGCCAAAGATTTTTTTTTTTACAAAAATATTCTAGTTTAAACTTATTTCTTTTAATATGATTCATTTTCCAGAAGTAATAAAAACTACTGCAATAAAGAAATATTAAATCTAAGAATATGCAAAATTTAATGCACTTAGTATAAATTGTTTTACATTTTGAATATAAAAGCGTACATTTTAATAATAAATAAATATCATGAGAGTAAAAAAGGGAAACAAATATCAGAAAGCAATGTTTATTGAGAAAATTTATTTTTATATAATCATAATGAAAACATTAACAAAGCGACTGCTAAGATATGCTTTCCATGCCAACTAAACATCCCACTTCTCTAATGTTTCAGCACGAACTAAATCAAGAAAGAAAAAATGATGGAACATTAACATGAGTAAAAATTAATTATATTTTGTAATTCAAAATTTTAACAATAAGGACACTTAATAAAAATATATAATGAAGTCACTAGATAAAAATAAACAATAATCATTTATTTATAAGACTCTTGTAAATTAAAACGTAACTAACATTCAAAATATATTTTTGACAATTGAAATAAGAAAAAAAAAATATGCTAACTTTTATAAACAGAGCACTATCTCGCAGTCTTCATCAAACAACTGTTTCAAAGTTGATAATATTGCCAACTTTAACACAGGTTAAATTACTTTAAATGTTTGCATGCGATATAATACTAGCCAATAAAAATAATTGCAAAAAAGTCAAACAGTAAGCATCAAAATTTATCTAAATCTATCATATGTTACATTAAAAAATTTAAACGTAATGTCACTATTAAATATCAATCTAAAAATAAATCATAAAGTAAAAAAAAAAACAGAATCTTTGTAGGAAATTAAATATTGCCTATCAATCTGTCAACAAATTCATTGATAATAAAATATACAAGTATTTGCATTTTATTAGCTCAAAAGTAAATTATATTTGTTTTAAGTACCATACACGTTTAGATTGCAAAAGAAAGATACACATCCAATGAATTAAAAACAAAATTTATTTAAAATTTAAAAATTAATACTAAAACATGTATTACTTTTTAATTTAAATTAAAATTTTTCCAAACGCGCGTATACACACTTTTGCTTTTAAAACTATAAAAATTTACATTTTTTTCTGGTAACAATAGTGCTTTTAAAATGTTGATGTTTATTCTTAAAAAAGTGACCTGTTTTACAAAGTACCTTCACAAGTAATGAAAATAAAACAATAATTACATAAAAAATATTCTGCTCTTACCAACACCATTGCAGAGGATTTGACAATTTAAATTATAATTTCGTTGATTCTCCTTCTTCATTCAATTTATTACTTCACTCATACATCCAACTCCAATATTACAAAGTAAAAATATGCAAACAAAAGGTGTAATATTAATATTGTACACATATGATGGCGAATGCAAATTACTCAAGAAATATAATTAGAAAATAAAAGTTTTAATTCATAAAATAGATATTTATTTCAAAACTAGACTATTCCTTTTAATGCAGTAAAACTAATTAAAAAATCACCGAGTTTTTAGAATATAACTAAATCCAGTAAAGTGAGCCAAAATTTATAACTTGAGTTTTCTTTAAACTAGTGAAAACTTAATTTTAAGAATGATAAGATTTGTAAAACTTTACGGAACCATTTTTAATACTTTAATATGCATGAAGTTAATTTAATAACAAGGAAAACCCTGTTTTATAACACTTTTATATTAGCTATTTCTATTTGTGAATAACAAAATTTTTTGATTTCAAATACAAATGTAACACAAGATTGCCCTATAGCATGAACTCAAGAGATATTTGATAAATAATAATTAGTAGTAAATTTCTATTTCAAATAGAAATTCAACATTATAAGAAAGAAGATTACAATATGTTATGATTTATTTAGCAGGAATTTTTGATGACTGAGTCTCAACATAATTTTAACAGCGTTCGGTGTAGAATCGGGTACCACTTGGTTTGGTGATACATTTTGGCAATAAACTTTAATCTCTGGTAATCCTGGTAACTCTATCTTTATATATCTTTTGTGTAGTGGCTATCTTGGCATCAAAAATATCGCCAAAGAATCATGAGGTACCCAGTATTGAACTTTTACCCTTTAACATTTACTTCTGATTTCATTTACCATATTTGAAATAATGAAACCGAGAAGGGAGAGCAAATGAATAGCTATAAACTATGAATAATTTCCTAAACGTAATAAAAAATGGTACTTGTGCAAAATCTTGGCAACCAGGAGATAAATAACACTAAATACGAGGTTATGCAAACAATAGAAAATTATATACAATGCATGCTTATTACTTTAAAGAAACATTCCTGTTTTGTTAAAGTTCTAATAACTTTTTGGATTTTGTACCCCACAAAATATTAAAAATAATATAAGTATAATGATAAATTTTTGGATGTACACTTTAATTTATAAAAAAATTAAATATCCACGAAAATTTTAAGAATATTTCTCTACAATTACTAGTATACAGAATTTGTAATGTAAAACAATTAAACTTATGAGTGCCTTAAAAATTTTCTTACATTTTTATTCAATGATGCATATATATATATATATATATATATATATATATATATATATATATATATATATATATATATATATATATATATATATATATATATATATATATATATATATATATATTACGGATAACAGAGAGATCAAACATAATGTGCACTTAAATCAGCATCTTTCATGAAAGCTCTAACTTAACAAATGCTGTCACCGTATGATACATAAGGGACATTTTAATTTAAAAATACTGAATTGTACTTGAAATTATTATTTGACTTACGATACTGAGAGTAGTGACATATTTTATGCAGAAAAAATTGACTGATATTATTTTGTTCTTTGTGGAAAAATACCTTAAATAATTATTATTGTTTGTTAGTTTGTAGTATCAAATGCCCAATCCCACTTCTAATAAATATATTACTCAAATTTTAGACAAAACTAATTAGTAAATTAAAATTAGACTCAACGTGAGTTAGTAGATGGATCGTGCTCTACGCAACAAAAGATCTCAGCTTCGATTCCCGCCTGTATCAACAATGGTAATCAAAAATAGAATAATGAAAAGCCGAAGGCCATTGTAAGGCATTTAGACTTTTAATGCTGTTTGAATTTCTAGGTGAAATTTTATAGATAATACGCCCTATTCATGTGTCGAAAGAAGAAAATCTGGAAAACCTCAAACATGTACCTAGCACGCTGAAAATAAAAAAGCAATGGCTATTACCCTGTCTATTATCAACATTGGCTGGAATATAATCCAAGATTTTCAGGAGTTAAAGAGTTATTTTTTAATTTTATGTCTATATATTTCTATTTATTTTTTAATTAATTTAATATTTTTTTAATTTTATGTCTATATATTTCTATTTATTTTTTAATTAATTTAATATTTTTTAATTTTATGTCTATATATTTCTATATGTCCATATATGAGAATGCCTGCTCGGAAGTTTTCCGGGACTCCTCCCTTGAAGAAGAAGAATATGGTCCCCTATCAACAAAAGTCTTCTGTGAAACAAATACGCTGAGGATATTCAAATGCTTTTCAACAGTCTTAAGTTGCTAAATCAATGAAATAGTGACTATTTAATAAATAAAAGCGATGTAAACTGTACACTAATTATTGCATAATAAAACAGCAATTCACAGTATAATTTCAGATCCTTGTAGTATATGATTTTCAAAGGAATAAAAATTTACCAGACACATTTTAGTTATTTTTTCGGCTTATAATCATTAAAAATATAAGTGTTTATAGGTATCACTATGCATTTACAAAAATGCATACAATACATGTATCTCTTAATATTTCCAAAGTTGCTGTGATCAAATGCTTAAACATATGAAGATAAATGTATAATTTATTTTAATATCATATGAGATAAGGCTAATGTAAGTAAATTAATTGAAATGATTTGGGAGGATTTGAATCATTACATTAATTTGAACATAGATATCATATATACATTTTATTTATTTCAAAAATTCAACATCAGTCAAACTTCTTTCTTCTTCAGATGAGTAATTATTTTTTCGCAATTTTTAGAAAACTAAAATAATGTGAATGATTAAGAAATTGATAGGTAAATTTGAGCATTGTAATTATTTTCAATGTTTCATTCAACAAGAGTGATTATACTTCCTAACATCAAAGATTCAAGAATTATTTAAAAACACTATTTCTTTAACAATAATGTCAAAATATAAGTTTTAGTAAATTTCTTTTAAATATGAAATATCTATGGTAAAAGTTATAAACATTTAACAATAAATCTCATAAACTTTCAATTTCTGAGGGTTCAACATATATCAGAATTTTCAGAACTATGTGAATATTTAAAAATATTAGTAATAAACTTATTACTAATATTTAAACTAATATTTATCTATAAAAGTAAAGCGCCTTGAATTTTACTTTGCTATAAATTACTTTTTTTAATATTTAATTGTTGCTTATAAATATATTTGTAATTTATAATGTGTGCAGCATAAATAATGCTCACAAATTTATAATTTGAATACATAATGTTTTAAATTAATTCCTTTTTGTGTGCTTAAAATTAATCAAAACCTAAAAAGTAAATATTATTTGCACACATTGAAGTATATAATTTGAAGCATCCACTTTCTGTGTGAAGCAGTTAAATACCCAATTTTGCTATCATATAATATGACAGCTATTTTTTAATAATTTAATTTTTGATGCTAATATGCTGAAAAAGTCTTTCCCTAAAAGAATAAAATAAATAAAATAAAAAAGAGTAGTCTAAGAGTTAAATTTTTATTGTATGAAACAGTTTCTTTCAAATAATTTGCGGGTAAATTACATTGATTAATTTTAATACTTGCATTTCTTATTTACATTTTCATTTTAAACTTAAAATGAATTGAAAAAGTACTTCACTTAAGTAAATTTGAAATTCTTAGCATACATTAGATTAATAGTGTGCAAGTTACATTCATTTGATAATTAATAACATTAAATATGACTGAAAACAACGTTTGTCCTTTCAATGAGGTCTTAGCCTCTTCTGGTATGAAAATGCAGTTGTTATTATTTTAAAGCATATTCATCTTTTTAATAAGCATTTTCTTTTTTATAACTCTGAGTGACACTGTTTATCAAGTAGAAAGCTAATTCATTTAAGAATATGTTTCAATTTTTTCTATGTAAAATTTGGAAGCAATCCTTAAAAAGAAATAATGTTATACATATATATACGAGATAACATAATGTAACGATGAAAAAAATTGGGAAGAAAACAAATTCGAAAATATGTAAGCTAACAGCTAATAGTTTGTTAAGACTTAAGAAATGCATTAAGAAACAGAAAAAAAAAATTTGAAAGAAAAACAGACTCAGTGTCTATTTGTTGACGATACAATTAATCATTTATAACGTATACTAAAGATATTTTAAATTGCTTTGACTTCTTATGCAACAAATATTTGATTATAGTTCATCAGTAAAGAATAAGAATTTCTTCTTTAAATTGAATTTTCTATGCAACAAATTTTTTATCGATTCCTAGTTCATATTCTAAGATTGTAATCATAAATAACATTCAGTCATTTGTTCATATTTTATCAAGCGACTGATAGTAAAATGTTTTAAAGAAATAAAATTATTATTTGAGGAATTTTAGTTCGTAAATTTCAAACAATTATTTATAAAATTTATAGCTTTGTCGAATGAAATGGCTTTATTTTTTCGATTAATTGTATAAACAACTATTAAAGGAAATAAAGATATTTTAGCTTTTATAATCAGAGATTATAACGAAGATATATAATTATTTACTTATTATTTTTATATATGAATAAACTCCATCAGTAAACTTTACTGTATGTACAGGGTTAGCAAGAAATAAGTTTCCCACTTCAGAGGGCTGTAGAATACGTTCTATGTGTCCAAATGAGATAAAATTTGAACTACAGATAATTCAAATAATGCGCTTGACATTTATAAAAAATAGTACAAAATTTCGCCGATAGATGGCGCTGTAATACACATAAAATCATTTGATATGCTTTATAAATGTTAAAAAATAATAATAAAAAAGTAACATTACAACTGTTCAATATGCCTCCCTTCATTTTCATCAATGTGCTCTAATCGCAGAACCATATTTTCAACAGCAGACCGGAGTGAGTCTGTCGGAATATAAAGGATAATGCGCCAAATGCTGTCCCTTAGATCTGGTACAGATGCTGGCCTTTTACGGTAGACATTGTCCTTCAAAAAACCCCACAACCAAAAGTCGCAGGGGGTGAAATCCGGTGAACGAGGAGGCCATGCCGTAGGGAAATGACGGCTGATAAACCGTAACTCAGTAAAATGCTGTGTTAGCAGTTGCTTTACACGACGATCAATATGAGAAGGTGTGCCATCCTGCATGAAAATGATGTCCTAAAGGCATCCACGCTGCTGAAGTTGTGAGATTACAAAATCCCTCAGCATATCTTGGTACCGTTGTCCTGTGATCAAACAGGTTTTGATTCCATTTGCAGTTATCTCTTCAAAAAAATACGGGCCAATCACAAAAGTAGCCGTAAACCCACACCATACTGTCACTTTTTCAGGATGCAAGGGTTTTTCCTGGATAGCGCGAGGGTTTTCCGCTCCCCAAATTCGATAATTGTGGGTGTTGACTTGCCCATTAAATTGAAAGTGGGCTTCATCAGTCCATAGAATATTCCATGGCCAAGTGACGTCAACAACCATTCGAGCAAGGAACTGAAATGCAAAATTTTTAAGAACCTCTGAGTCCCCGTCCTGCAACAAGTGCAGAGGCTTGATTTTGTAGAGATAAAAATGCAAAATCCGCCGTAAGATTTTTCGTACAGTGGAATACGTCATATCCAATACACTTGAAACAACTGGCACACTCACACTACCATCCGGCGACTGACTGCTGGCTTCAACGACCACGGTAGCCACATTTTCGACGCTAGAAGACTGCATTGGCTTTCGTCCTCTACCGGGAAGAATTGCAAGTTGTCCAGTTCTTTCAAATTTCTGCATCATCTTGCGTAACGCACATGGAGACATTGGACCTCTTCGTATCTGCTTCATACGGCGAAATTCTTTTACAGATGCAATGGAGTTCTGCTGGTTCTGGTAGAACAATTTTACAAGTAGCGCTTTTTCTTGCAAAGAAGGCATGATGTGCAGAGAAGTAACTAATGCTCGTTCAGAATCCGCCTTCTTTTTACCCAAAGATAATGTTAATAGGCATGCGCTGTAAAGCAAGTGACTTTTCATATTTTCAGTATATGCAAATAAGTTCTATTAGTATTACAGCGCCATCTATCGGTGAAATTTTGTACTATGTTTTTTTTAAATAAATGTGAAGCGCATTATTTGAATTATCTGTAGTTCAAATTTTGTCTCATTTGGACAAATAAAACGTATTCTACAGCCTTCTGAAGTGGGAAACTTATTTCTTTATAACCCTGTACTTTTTTAATGATTAAAGATTTAAGAATTTGTCCAATGAATTGTTATTTAATAAATTTACATTTTTTGTCGTGTCTATGATAGTCGTATTAAATAAATCCGTGAGTTTTTATAATAGCTTCTGCAATTTCTTCTAAGTTTTAAGAGTATAGGTCTACCAATGATGGCAAAACTTCCATTCTTCTTAGATCAGTTTTTATAGCTGAGCAGTCAAAAACGTGATCTGGTATCAGCTGCATGTCTGGACAGTTATCACAGATCATGAAGACTCTCCTGCCGTCTTTGTCAAACTTTATGTCTGGTTCTAAGCCTAATGTTGTTGAGATTATTGGCTTCTTTGGCTAATTTATATGCATTTTCATTTCCTGAAATATCAATATGTGCGGGTAAAATTTACAAATCAATAATTTACTAAACACATTTAAAAATATAAATTCCTCAATTAAAATAATTTTTATAAAAGTAATTGTTAGCTTGTAGTATTTCTTAATAAATATAAGATATTTGTGAAGCTGGATGATGTCTATTGAACTTAGAACAATTTCAAAATTAATGTGATGAATTACACACTACATTCACATTTCGCATTAAGAAATGAAAGTAAATTATATGATAATATTTTTCTGAAATAAATATTTCTAACATGTACTATATAATAAATATTTGTTACATGTTGTTGTTGTTACTCATGACACTTGGACAAACCAAGCTCACTATGCCTTCGAATTTAAATAAATAGCATAGCATAGCGAAGTGGCAGGACCCCGGACTTTACCAACTGGTTATCGGGTTATGCCCCACCATCTCCGAGAGCCTTCCGTAACATTTACGGGGGCCCACTTACGACCCAGCCTTTGGTTTATTTAAAATTATAGTCACATTGGTAGGACTTGAAAGCCTACAGACATCCTAGCACAGTAGGTGTCTGCATCACAGTTCAGTTACATGATTGAAACTAGTTATAAAAATTAGTGAAAATATTATATTAAGAAAAACGAGGAGTTATTACAGAAAAAGTAATTAAGGAGTTATACAATCTTAAATTAATAATAATTTACATGAATTGACAAAACATTAATGTATCATAATTCTTGAAGTATTAAATATTACTCTAACAAAGTAACTATATTATTATGAACAATATGTTATATATACAAAATTAAATGAAAGTATAATTATATAGAATTATTATGCAAGCTTACATGGCACTAATTACAAGGTTTAAATTTTTTTTTATATACATTTGACTCAATTAACATATGAAGTCATGATGTTATGGAGCTCTAATAATTGGTATAAAGTACTCGTGTTCATTATTTCCTTTAAAATTATGCATGAATTATTTAAATAAATAGGGAGCGTCTTTCGTTTTAGTCGGAGCACCACGAAGGTGAAAGTACATCTTTGCTATTTTTAAATCCTTCGATAGATGGCACCACCGGAGGATCCACACCCGCAATTTTGACATTGATCTGAATGGGGAGGAAATTTTCACCAGACCATTGCACCCATGGTAACTGCTCAATGACTGATCACAGAATTTTCGATTCCACAGATTTAACGAGCACGTATAATGCATGTACTCGGTGGGTGTTTAGCGGCATTGGGAATGGAACCCCACCCTTCCGGATGGAAGGCAGATGCACTAACCATTAGGCTACCACGGCCCTTTTCGATTACATAAATGTTATGAAAGACACAATTCTGTTCAACTTATTAAAAAAAATGTTGAAAATACTAGCCTGTAACTGAAGAATAACTAAAAACATTTTCAGTAAATCTATAATTTTTATAACATGATATTATATTTAAAGTTATTACTCTAGTTAATTGACATCAAGTTAATGCATTAAAAAAGCTCAAACTACAATTATTTTATATCTTTTCCACATATAATAAAATATATGTCTTCTATAAAAGTGAATCTGTAAAAGAAATATGCAAGAAATCAGTAAAAAATATTCTTTTTCATTCAAAATTTAAAAATTCATTCTCAAATGCATACAAAATGAAAGGAATTTCTTTCTCCCCAGAGCTTTCCTCAGAAAATTGAAAGTATAAAATAAAAAAGAGACTTTCATAAAGTTTTACAAGCAATAAAATAAACTTGGGTCAAGACAAAAATTTATAAAAAAGTTGTTTTATTATGTTAAAATTGGTTGATCTGAACAATATGAAAAAAATATGCGTTTCTATTCATAAAATGATTGTAAAGACTTTTGTCGTTATTCATCGAGACTAAAAATTTTTAACTTTAAAACACAAATGTTGTTATAAAATTTATTACAACTGATCACGTTTCGCTTCTCCAATTCGAACTGACTTTCAAATATTTATATCAATAAATATAGTTAAATGTGAAAAATACGGAAACACTCACAGATGTGACAAATAAACACAGGAAACATTTAATAATAACACGTTCTTTGAAAAAAATGCGATTGGAAATAGTTAAAAAATATTTTTTTCTGCTTAAGCCTTACGAACACATTTTTGGATTGTACTTTATTTCTAAACTAATTTTAAAGCAAAACTAGATTTCTTTAACTTTTGCTTCCCCGAATTATTTTCTTGTTAAATTACTTTGATTTTTTGAAGTATTTTGTACAAAATACCAAAATCAATCTATTCGGTGTTATTAAATACTTTTCTTATCTTTAATGATGTTATGAAACTTTCAATTGTCATTTTGTATTTTAAACACGTCATATCAAATCAATGATCCTTTTGCTTTTCAAAGATATTTTGTGGTAAAGTTTTGTTTAAATATTTAATCTCTAATGAATAGTATAATTTTTCAGAAGCATTTTTTATATGACAGAATCACATTATTTTTATTTATTTCAGACAACTTTGAAAACTATATTTTCTGCTGAAACATTTAGCCAAATATTGGTAAGAAAAATGCATAGTTGAGCTTAGCTCCATTTAGAAAATTGTAAATTGTTTATTAATGGTAATAGCTTTCTGAATTTTTACAAATTTTCGTTCTTAAAGGAATTAAATTTTATTATTCCTTTAAAAAATAAAAATTTTCAAAGGAAAACCTGTTATATTTTTAAGAAAAATCATTCGGATAAGTATTCTTTTACATTTAAGTATTACTGCAGATACAATTGCAATATATACCAACGGAGCATTATATAAGAAATATTTTGAAATTATTGTTAAAAGAAAGTACTAGGTTTTAAATTTAATGTTGAAATCTGACATATTGTATTCAATGCACAATATAAACTACTTTACATAAAAAGTAGTATGTATTCATAAATTGTTAGAAAAATTATGTTTCTATGTAATACTTGTTTCACTTTAAAACAATTTTATAGATGGCTTAATAGTCTGCTTATAACTGGAAACTCGAAATATAAATATAGATATTTCATGAAATAGTATAAATCTAATATATTGAAAGAAACGAATAGAATGAGCAGATCAAATGAATAGTTTGAAGGAATGATATCGTAATAGCTTCATAAATCGTAAATTATCTATAGAAACTTAACCTTTTTAATAATATATAAAGTAAATATCTCTTTGATATCAAAATGGAAGGCAAAAAACATACATTTTTTATATTATATTAGAGTCATTCTACAAAGTTTATCCAAATGGAGAGAAAACGTTAAAGCGAGATTCCCATTTATTTTTCTCACTTAAGAAAAGGTTTTTTAGAGTGAGGGCAAATCCCACATTCTTTCCTATTTACAATGGTGTAATTCTGTCGTAATCGGTATTACTTTGGTGCAATATGGCACACTCTTGACTCCAATCTGATGAAAGTAATGCCAAAAGAAATAGACAGGTGCTTCGGAACGCTGAAAACAGCAATAAAGAACGCTAATGACGTTGTGGTGATTCCCTTACGTTGCAGTTAATGCTTCTAGAGATTCTGACTGATCCCCGAAGGACATTTGTGGACACGATTGCATTGAAATTGAGGGGATTCGTCTTCAAAACACATAATTGCGTTACTGGTTGTTTCAGATTAAAGTTCTTCTGGCAAGAACGGAAATAAATATGTTATTAATACATTTATTCGAAGATAATGCTGAGAGAAATTAAATAATAAATATCCTAGAGTAGCAGCAAACGGTATCTGCATTTAAAGTGCAACCAATATTTCTTTTTTACTGCCAAGAAATAAAATTGTAAGTGATTTGTTGTACTTATAAATGAATAGAATTTTTGATTAAAAAAATTATAAAAGCTAAAAATGCTTTTATATGACCGTCTTAATATTAGATATGAATTAGATACATTTTACGTCTTTATAATTCTTCAGTTTATTTATATAAGAAGTAAATATTTTTATTAATTGCAAACTTAAAATTTTTAAGGCGTATTATATTGAGAATCTTTTTAGACAATATCCTTGATTTTTTCCCATGCCATGAAAAGATTCATATTTTAAATGATAAAAATGTACGACAATAGGTTTATTTTCTTTACAAACATGAAACACGTTTAATAATCAATGATGATTTTATGTATTTAAAACGGAAAGACAAAATTTGAGAAATATCTTAAAGTTTATTTTATGATTTATTTTAATTTAATATTAATAAAAGTGATTGATTTTTTTATATACATTATGATAAAGGTCACTGAAGGTAGATAATGATAACGATGAAATTAATAACCATTTACCTATTTTACCCTGTTATTTGATAGAAAGTATAGCAAACTCCACTTACTCAGCTATTACTTTAAGTTGATGTTTGGTGAAATAGTTTTGAATATAAAATTTATTAGAGAAATAATCCTTTATAATGCTAAACTTCATATTTTTCAACAGCTTTTTTTACTATTTATTGTATCATAGTTTTTATCATTTAATGTATGAGAATTTTTTTTTCTACGACAAGTGAAACGGGATCACAAATTCTCAGTGTATATCTCTATCTTATACAGAGAATATTAACACATTTTTAGAACGATTTTGAGGCCGTTTAATTAATTTTTAAAATTTAAAGACTACTTTTTTAAATGTTTGATCTGCTAGCCTTTTTTCTGGACTATAAGTCTGCATCGTGATTTCCATGATAGAAGAGCTTTTCGTAAAATTTTCAGGGGTATTGCTTTAAATTCCTCTTCCACTACTTTCAAGAGTCCATCTATCGTGGTGGGTTTGTGTTTAGAAAGAGCTCTTTTTAACAGACCAAAGACAAAACCGTCCATATTTGAAACGTCAGGGGACTTCACAGGAATATGTTGAAAAGGTATATATGCAATACCTGTATAAGTATTCATTTTTTCAAGGAATGCAGTGGTAGGTTTCGAAGCATAACTTGTAGATTTCTCTTGATGAAGTTTCATTCTTTGAAAGTCTTTGGGATAAAGAAATGGAATTTCTTCTGTAAATATTGGACGTAAAATCTTCTCCTGATAGTATGATGAGTTGATTTTAACATTTTTTTCTACTCTTTTTATTTTTGATTTCCCATTGTAGGAGAAACTTGCCACTGTCATAAACCCCTTACTGAAACTTTCTTTAAATTGACGGAACCAGGTTTGTACATTTTTTCCTCGTTTTCTATAGTAAATAGACCTTTTTTTGTTGCACTCATTTAGGTAAACCCATGCTTCATAAAGAGTCACAATGTATTTCCATTTATCTCCTGCTAATTAGTTTTCACACAGGATTCTACAAAATGTTTTGTGTTGAGCCACATGCTTAGGCAAAAGCAGGTGAACATTATGTTTTTTAACTTTTTTAAGTTGTAAATCTTGATTTATTATTTTATTTATTTTTGCTACAGATGTATCTAAAGACTTTACAATTGATTTCTTTGTTGGTGGATTTTCTCTTGTTACCAGGTATTTCACTTTAAAAACATTTGAAACAGTACGTACCTTTTTAGGATATTCGTTTGGAGTCTTCTTTCCATGTAGAAATAATGATTGACGGTTTTTACCTGTCTGATTAATAATGTTGCTTATTTTGCAGTTAGAAATTTTAATACTATGCATTTCACAACGTTTTTAAATCCTGGAATAGGAATATTTCTCTTCGGAAAGCGCAATTACCTATCCTTCAATCCGCAGCTTGTTTACCAGCGACATTTTGAAAGAAGAATAAATTTAAAAGTAACAGACGATATTTTCCTCATTTCAAATAATAAGCTGATGAAAAACATTTTTGTTCTAATACATTTACTTTTTTAGAATTCTTAATCGAAATCGTTCTAAAAATGTGTTAATACCCTCTGTATATAAAAAAGTTCTCAGTTCAATTTCAGCAATTTTAAGCGACAAAAAATGCACGTAGATGTTTCACTGTTTCAAGATAATTTGTTGTAAATGATGCTTGGAAATATTCCGAGGTTTCTCTCTTATGACATGTAAATATGAAGTTAATAAAAGTCTTTCTATAGAAAGTAATAATATGTAGTGGTTCTTAATATGCCTTTAGATGTTAAACTGTCCTTTACGCAAGGTAAAATAACCACAAATAGCGTTCATAATGCTATAAAAATGTAACCAAGTGTAAATATCGCATTTTCAGTTCTGTAAACTCAATGAATCGACAGCAGTCATTTTTTATTAAGGGATGATGATAGTTTTTAATATCAAATATATATATATATATATATATATATATATATATATATATATATATATATATATATATATATATATATATATATATATATATATATATATTGTTGCTGTTACTTATGACACTTTTACAAGCGGCAAGCTCACTATGCCGTTGGCTATATGAATTTCAGGCAGTAATGTGCATCTTTCGCTTAACTAGAGCACCACGAAGGCGAAATTACAACTTTGCTGTAAGCTAATCCGATAGATGGCACCACCAGAGGATCCAATTCTTCAATTTTGACATTCATCTTAATCTAGAGGAAAACTTCTCCAGACCATTACACCCATCATAACTGCTGAACGACCGCCCACAAGTCTTTCGATTCCACAGATTTAACGAGCGCGTGTATGGCATGTAATTTGTGGCTCTTTGGCGGCAGGCATTGGGAATCAAACACCGCCCTTCCGGATGGAATACCAATGCTCTAAATACCAGACTACCATGGCAATAAAAAACAGCTATTTAAAAAAGAACATTTTGAAAATTTTTTCAAGTAGTTATTTTAAAGAAATCAAAAGAAACGTGCTTATATATAGGTATATATCCGAGTTTCCTATCTTGCGACATGCGAAGCACTGTCTTAGGAAAGGCGATTTATGCAATGAAAATTTAAATGCGTTAAGATATCTTTTAACTGTTATATGCTTACTACTTGCAGCCAAAGTCCTTCATTATATCAAGGAAATAGCAACTCAACTGAATAAAAATTTCTAAGTTATTTTGGAATATTTCAATGCAAATTGTGTTCTCAAATTTAGCAAATAGAAAAAAAAGTTTAATTGTCCTAACAATCAAAAATAAATTCAAACTTGATAAAACAAGCATTCTGTTCATAATAAAATTTTCCTACATAAAAAAGGTAGCCATGTTTCTAAAGTAACAGCAAAAATACCTAGTAATATTCTTTCCCAAAAAAATTTATTTCTAACTCTTTCTTCAGATAAGATCATTTTCATGGCAAAACTTGTGTGCACAAAAAATTCAATCACACAACACGAATGGTCATTCCTTTCATTGTGGCATTTTCATGGTCACAATTGATGCTTCATAACAATCAGAGGTATCTTAGTTTCGTGAATAACGTTAAAATAAAACATAGGAATGCCTTCACATTGTATTCTTTAATTAGTTTTGGGTTTGTTCAAAGCATTCTGATTCTTATTACATCCATGTTTGGTGGTATTTCAGAGAAGTACCTTAAACAATGAACTTTGGAATCATAAGGTTCCATCATATGAAGCAATGGTGAGACATGCCATTGGGCACACGTCTTAATCACTAATTGTTTGTATTTATTGGTACATTGAATTCTTTGACTATTGCATTTTTCTGATCGTTATTTAGGCTCATGTTTTTTTAAATTCTTTCAAACCTTAGAAAACACTTTTTTCAAGAAGGATAATGTACGACCGTGTGTTGGTAATACTGTACGGCTCTCGTTGGATAAAGAAAAATTTAGCTATTGAAAGCTCGATACTTTCAGTAATATACAACACTAGCCAAAATTGCTAGTGACATTTTAACCCCTAACATTGTTTCCAATAGTCCGAATTTATCAGACGTTGGAAGAGTTAGTTTTCATTCATTAAAACTTAAATTTCATTCGTAGAAATTATAACTTTATTTCACTTAAATAAAGTAATAATTTCACAGTGTCGATGATGTTACCTACATAATTAAAGTTTAATATTTTTTTATCAATGTTTTATTGATCGGAATGAAAAATCTTAAATTAAGGCTTTATAAAAGATTTTCTTTTAGTTCAAGATGATTTTACATTTTTTATTTAATAGTGAAAATTCATCAACATAATTCATTATGTATTTTAAAAGGTATTACTTTCTATAGAATAAAATATCTGGTTTTTGATTTTAAAATTTTATTTTATCTCTCACTGTTTAAAAGAGTGCATGTTTTTACTGAAGCAGAGTACACTAATACAAATTTAAACTCAAATAATGACATGAATTTGAATAATTTTTTTTAAGAAAATATCTAATATCCTCTTATTTTGTATGCTGCAATTTTTTAAATAACATGGTGAATTTAATGGTAATTAAAAAAATCTTACATGTTAAAAAATTCTCACTCTAATTTTTTCAAAAGCGTTTTAAATGTTATTGATTAAGGAAAAATGACTTTAAATTCTCTTTTGTATCCCTTTGTTAAACATTCCATGATTTGGATGAAACAATTTAATATAGAATGCTGAAAAATGATTTATCATCAAAAATTTTGATTATCTTGAATTTTCGTCTATTTATTCTTGAGAATAAATTTAATTACGAAACATTGCATTAACAATAGATAATTAATTCATCATTCACTTTTTATTCCTTTAAACCTACAGCAAAATTAAGAAAATTTTATATATATTACTTATTGAATGATAGTTAAATACATAAACTTAGCTGCTATGTGTGTTTTGTCTTTTTATGCATATATAAAACTAGCAGAAACTTAATAATAAAAGTATTTTCGTCCGTAGATTAAATACTGTAAATTCTACTGTATTTTTCCTATTATGTGATAAGGTATTTCTTCTATTATGTGATTTAACTACTTCTTCTCTGTGTAAAACATAAATATTCTACAAATCTTAAAAATTTAACAAACACATGGGCAACCTGGTGTTTGGTAACAAACATTATCGAACTCAAAAATACAAAGCAGACCCCAAAATTTTATTATATTTATATTATTTAAAAGTAAAGATTATCATTTTTGGTTAATTTATTAACAGAGATCAGTGTCCTGAGGCTACAAGCACCACATAATTAATGATATATATTTTTCTAGTTTTAATAACTAATACTAGCGTTTTGAACATTTATTGTGAATAAATGTTTAATTTAAAATTTAAATTTCAAAGAAATTTTGAAACAGCTAAAAGAATCGGTTGGGAATAAAATAAAAATAAGTTGTCAATTTAAATAAGCACATAAAAATATAGTTTTATGTGTAGACATTCCTGGAAGATTCACAGGATCCTTGACTATATATTAGTTTATATGAATGTTTTTAAACTTATAATATTTATATTCTCAATGGAATAATATTTTAAATTTATAATTATTTAGCTTTTTTCAGGGAATAATATCTATAAAATTCAGTGATATTTCAAGGATTTTCTTGTGGATTATTATTTTATGGTAATATTTGTGTTAAAATAGGAAAATTTAAAATCAATAACTACTCTTAGAAGAGGTGTTATTAATTTAGCTGTCTTAAAATAAATTAGTTATCATTATATTTTACTTTTGTCTAGTAAAACACTTCATGTAGAATTCAAATTAAGAACAATCTACTTATCCTTTTAACTTTTTTTGAGTTCTAAAATTTTCAGAAAAAGTATTGAATGTTTAAATATGCTAAAAATGTCAATGCCTAAATAAATACACCCTCTTAAAATTAAATAAAATAAAACCGATGAATTTATCAAGCAGAAGAAAATTGTGCTATATTCTGTCTAAGAAGTAAAGTTAGCAAAAGGAATTTTGTGAAAAAAAATTCCTTTGCATATCAATTGATTTTTATCTAATTGAATATAAAATCCTTTTATTTCCTATATTATTTTCCTATTATTCCTATAATTCTAATAATTTTCCTATATTTTCCTTATAATATTGTTTGATTATTTTTCCTATATTATTTCAGAATTAAATTTCCTACTGAGTAAAAACAATTAGTTTTCTATAAAAGTCTATAATTCATCCCGAGAATTAGGATCAACTTACTAACTGCAATTTGTATTTAAATTTCAAAATGTATTTTTACTCTCCTCTGGTAGCATCAAAAACTCTTATTATAATCCAAATTGAATTTAATCATGTTATTTGAATATAAGTATAAAATATAAATCTGCATGAGTTGCAGTAACTAGTTACAGAAGAAAATTAGTTCATTGCATTAGAAAACGATGGGAAAAAGTTATATTCATGCACATTTGCTTGAGAATTGGAGATTTGGTTTTAACAACAAATGAAAAGAGCTTGTAACTGATTAGTTCATGGAAATGTTATTACAATTTAAAATATACAACTAATCCTAATATCTGAGAATTTTCGTACGTATACCTAAAACTTTCAAACTTTAACAAAGTATTCTAGATTCAAAATCTGAATGGTATTCACATCAAATTTCAAATATATTTTTATCATCCATGTTACTAATAAAAATCGAAGGCAGGAATTACTTATTGTTGACATTTAAAATTTTCTTAAAGCATACAGTATTTCTGAAAGATAGTATTAATATAATTTTTCAATAATAATGGCTTACTTTTGCTAAGAATGAGAGAACTATCTCTTATGAGATATACTGGATATATATTTGTATTATATGGGGATTCATAATTTATCTTTGATTAAAGCTGCACTGTTTGCTATCTAGCAATTATACTGAAGGAAATCCTAAAAAATATTGTGTATTTGCTTTCTGATATGATTAAAGTAAAACATAGATTTTTTATCAGTCATTTCCTAGACTTTTACATTAAAATATTTGTGATAGTATAATGTGACACTCAAATTTACATCAAGGTTTTGACTATTGACCTTTGAATATACGGATTAAAAAAAATCCCATAGTCATTTCTTAATTTTAGTTCTTTATGGCTAATGTAATTAGGAGTTAAAGGATTTATATGAAGATTTCATAATAGAAATCACATCTAGTTTTAACCATGAAAACCAGTTAACGAAAAAAATACTTAATGAAGTAAAATTTCTTTACGTACCATATCATACTGATTGAATGAACAATAGTGTTATTTCTTAGCGTTGTGTATCGATTGATAAAATCAGCACACCATGACTTCGATATGATATTACCTATTCGAACTGGCAAACTAACCTTTAGAGATCTTGCCTTCAGTTCTACAGTACATTGGTTTGAATCCCTTCTTGTCCTTAGATGTGTAGAGTGATTCGAAAAACACATTAAGTTGTATCTAATTAACCCCTCAAATGTGAAAAATGGCTGTTGAGTGACAAAAATACAAACCATGACTTTATCTAAACTGTAAACTATAAAAAACTGTATGCGAAAGAATTTCCCTCTATGACGTCATCAGTTATTATATTTTCTGTTGCCTTTAAAGACACGCATTCAAAAATAATTTCGTTGGAAACAGCTAAAATTAAAATATGTATTTAGAAAAGTATATTGTCCTGAAACTAGTCTTCGTTTCCTACTTCTGAGAACTGTGGTTGTTGTTCTTGCAAGTTTCATTTTAATATTTGCTTTCAGTTCCTGCAATCTTACATAATAATTAAATCAAAAACAATTATTAAATAAGTATGAAAAATTTAGGGCATTAAAAATATAATTAGTGAAAATTAATGTAGTCTAGCATGATTTCCAGAAAACGTAAGGTATGTTACAATTTCATTTTAATTGAAGTGGTAAAAATAAATAACAAATTTTAGCATACTTCTGTACAGATATAAATGCGAAATATATTGATATGCTTTCAGAGAAATGCGTTATTAAAAAGGCAGACGTATTTTATTATTATTATGAATAAGAAATTATTCATGATAATATTCAGGAAACATGATTTTCTTACAAGATGTAATTCCACATGGGAATTACATGAAATTAATTAAATATTATGTTTACAGTTGTGTATTTTAGATAAATGTATTAAGTTTATTTATTTATCATTCACAATCATCAACTGATAGAAGCTGTGTTAAATATTTATGAAATTATTTGTTAGCAAAATATAATCCAACATAAAATAATTAATTTCTATATCATAAGTATTTTTTGCAAACAAATCTTTGAAAAAAGATTTGGAACACGTATTTTCTTATTTAATAGCTTTTTTTCCTCTAAATGTATGTTGAAAGTAAGCAATTTAATTTTATTCTCTATCCTCACAATTTATTTAATAAAAATTCTGTCATATTTTAAAATTAAAAGCAAAGAAATGAATTCGTTTACATATAGCATTATTTACCTCGTAATATTTTATATAATTCGCGACGCATTCTAGCTTTTTATTTTGCTCGCTTACATCACTTTAAAATATTAAAGAATATGTACAGTTTAATATACATTTCTTACTTAATCATTTTAAAATTTCAGCTATATTTTCTTCAAGAATATTTTTATTCAGATGACATATTTATGGAGGAAGTCATTAAAATATCATATTATGCACATAATACTTATCAAATAAGAAACAGAAAAAAATTATGCTCTTCTATAGCGAAAAACAAGAAGCTTATTAATTATTAACAAGCATTAGAATAAATTCAATGATGAATGCATGTAGTACGCTGCAACATATTTTGCAAATATAAAACATAATGCGAAATATTCTGCTTTCCATGCCTTAAAGTATAATACACTAATTTCATTTCATTAGTATAGAAATATGTAAAACTATACTGTGTAGTCTCTGTCATCTGGAAATGCATGTAATGAGTATATCTCTAAAAATTGATAATAGGTTTCAAATCATTTATTTGAACTTTTTTAAATTTAAATAATGCCCATCATTTTAAGCTATTAGACTTAGGTATTTTGTACACTTCAAGTGCTAAATTTAATGTTTCGAAGACAATATATTAAACATAAGAAAAACTGATGCATTTACCAACAACCCTTTTTATTTATTAAAATTTTCAAGTTCAAATAATTCGGTAAATTTTGCTTGAAGTTAATTGTAATTAAAAGTATTGTAAAATTAAAATTTTTTAATTTCGATTTCTTTTAAATAATATTAAATTATTTTTCTAAATTTTATATTAAAATTTCCAACAGCTAAAATAATATTTACCAGAAATGTTGCTTATAACATTTTCTGAATTAGTTACATGACAAACACGAGATGATGCATCATTAAATTTAGTTATTTTCTCATATTAATTCATAGAAATAACGATTGAAACTAATTATTAATTAACTTCGGTACACTTTTGCTTAAGTAACTAATGTTATGATATTTTATCTTAAGCAAGAGTATTACTTATATGCACTAGACAAAATCTTTCAACATTCTTTGGAAATGATAAATTACTAAATTATTGCCAAAGTGGAAAAAGAAATTAGGTTTTTGTTTTCACATTATTCTATATCTATCAGTGATTTTTTTACAATAAGGAATTACTAAATATATCAAATTCTTGTGCAATTATGAGGCTTTATTGCATCTGCATGCATTTGACGGTAATAAATTGCATTTCACATGCAAGCGCATAAGGCATGAGGTTTATTTCATTATTGCTTATGCATAATGAAATGAACTTCATGCCTTATGCGCTTCTATGTGAAATGCAATTTGAACCATAAGGCCTGATGATTCCTTATGATTCAAATTTATAAAATTTTACTAAATTATTTAACAACTTGCATTTAAAAATTATTCATAAAACTTAAAATATTAATAATTAATTTTTAAAAGAATTTATAATTGCATTGAATAAAAACTTCTTATATTCAAAAAAAATAATGCATTTGAGCGAAACAATCAAAAATTTCTGAATCGAAATTATCAATAATGTATTTTTATGTTTTTTATTGAGTTTCCTATGCATGATTTATTTCAACAAACGTATCTAATTTTTAATAAGTTTATGTTTTATTAAATTATTAATATATATATATATATATATATATATATATATATATATATATATATATATATATATATATATATATATATATATATATATATATATATATATATATATGTTTGTATGTATGTATATTTATGTGTGTGTATAAACGTGTTTTCACATAAAATCAATGATTATGTTCACTGCCTAATGATGTTCCTTTCTTGTAACAATATATTTATTTCTTTACGTGTTTCTATGCTAAGAAGGATGTGGTTTTTTTCTTATTTTTTCCTAACCTATTTGAAAACGTGATGATTGTAAAATAAATAACGAATAAAAAATTGCTGGTTTCTTTTCCCAGCGCAAATCCTGGCACGCACAGGGAAGTCTCTTCGCTCGGGTAAGTTTTGAATCTACGGAGCGCTTATCTCACTCCACCATCATTCTTTGAAGTATGCTGACAATGCAAGCGCTTTTTTTAATAATAAAAATTGCACACCCAGAAGTCTCTTCACTCAATTCTGGGGTGATTCGAAGTCAGGCCAGGAGTGAAGGAACAAATGAAACTGGAAGTTTAGCTTCAAGTCGCAATTTATTTAAGAAAATTTTTTTCCAAGTACAAAAATGCTAAACTCGCTACTCATTTTTCCCACTCGATAGTAGTGATTGGAAAAGAAGGCTTTATAAAGGCGACGAATAGAGTCCGGATGTAATAAAATCTGGGAGGAAATAAGAATATCTTTTTGATTTTTTCTACCCCCGTAGCTTCTCACAAAATGAAATGATGTAATCGTAACTTTCATTTCTGCACTTTATGCAACAGAGTCAAAGCCAAATCTCGGGTCAAATAAAACCTCCAATATGATGCACACAAGGAGAACGTCTCTGAGGAACTTAAACTTTGTAATTTAGAAAATGGGAAGGATCTCTTGAGAAAACTGTTGAGAAGTCAGCGGAAGTGAAAAAGAATAACAAACGAAAAAAAAAATAGCGTAATTTCAATATTTCCGTGTTTCTTTCGTGGTAAAATAGAATGGAGAAAAATATCTATAAAATGTATAAATGTATCAGGTGTTTCTTTATACTCTTGAAGCTTAATCACACTTCCTGTAGAATTGAAATAAGAGTGGATTCCATAGAAATACTTTAATGACTTGTTTTCAGTTTTATTAAAGTTACAAAATCTGCATCGCTAATGTGAAATACTTTGTTACTTAAAGTTAAAAGAAATTTAAATGCGATACAAATTAACTTGAAGAAAATCTATAAGCAATAAATTAAATATTTAATTATTCATATAAAAGTTCTGGTGCACTCAAATACTCTGTAATTCCAAAGTATAAAAGTGAAATTAGTTAATTATTTATAATATGTTAATAAGATTCATAAATATGCAACTAAATTTACGGCCTAATTAAATAATCGTTAATCAATAAAATACATTGTTTTCCTCTAATAATGATACTATTTCTTTAATACTTTTAAACTAAACGTTTGAAACAAATTATTGAACTTAAATTAAATTAATTATATAAACTGTCAATAATATCTACACTTTTCTAAATAGAATAACACATTTAATTATTTTTAATTAAGTGTGCAAAGAAAATGAGTTCTAATATGCAGTGAAACTACACATACTCATTTCTTTCAGTTGATTAAGAATATAAAAGATTATCAATTGAAATTTAAACAAATTCAAACTTTTAATATATTTAGTGCAACGTTAACTTATCATACTTTATTAAAAATTTACTCTGGAAACATTAAGTTTAAGTTTTCACCGAATGATATTTGATAAATTTTGGAATAATGATGAAATAAAGACAATTTAACATTTGGTCTTCATCTGATTTTGTGAGCAAAGACAAATGATTTTAAGAATCTGGTAATTAATTAGAGAAGAAATGTTGCTGATAAATATGCAATATAGTAATAATTTAAACTAAGATGCAGAAGATTAAATTTAGTGAATAATTTATAATGTTGATAACTACGTTACTTAATGTTCACAGTTTTATATTAAGTTAATGCAACTATTTTAATTTACTGTATCATAATGAATATTTATCAGACAAATTAATTTTAATTCTCATAAAGTTACTCCTATATTACTAGATAAGAATTCCTTTAAACTTTGTTTGAATATATGTTTATATTTTAGTGGCAATAATTTAGTTATTGAGAAATTAACTTTATTTGTAATAACATTTAAATACATTAATTTATAATTAAAGTTGAAGGAAACGAATGTATTTTACTCAAATAAGACTTGATAAAAGCTAACTAGAATGGAATTAAAATATTCGAACAAAATTTCAATTAAAATTCTTTTAATTTAAAAGTATAATTTAGAATGAATAAAATTTGTCCTTTTTGAAATAAAAAAATGTCATTTTTAAAATGCAAGCTAAAATAATTGTTATTAAGATGTCAATTTCTATCAAAAGAATATGTGTTATAAATGAGATAAATTCATTTAATACGTGATTAATCTTACTATGAAATATAATGCAGAACTGTTATTTGAAAAAAGTTTCTTGCTCCTTATACAAATATAATGTATTATTGAAGACTACATTTTTACTAACACAAGTTAGAGTCATAATTCAATAAAAATAAAATTGCAGTAAAATATTCCAAAAATGTGATACCTTTATTAAAGGAAAATAAACAAATATGCAAATATAATATATGGAATATAAAAATTTGTTTAATGAAGTAATTCTGATATTTATAGACATATAAAATTACATAAATGTCTAATTTCATAGTAAGATCAAGTTAAAAACTTACATATTAATACACCAACTGTCTCAAAGCACCAAATTAATTATTAATAACTTAACAGTGTTTTACTCTAATACTCTTTTTTTCTATATTTCTTTTCTAAGTATATTGTCTACTACATATTGTTGGAAAAGCATTTTATTCATATTAAATTCCCTTAATAACAAAATTATATTAAATTTGTAAACATAAGCAATTTTATATTATATAATATTCACAAAAATTTTAAAAAATGAAGAAATATCTATTAAAAATAAACTATTGAAATTGTCATTTGCAAACTGAAACTTTTCTTTTAATGATTGAGAAAACTTCCAGAAAATACCAGACAGTTTCTTCAGATGAGTTAAAGAGCATTTTTTTTTTCATTCCCAGGTGTCGAAAAAGAAAAAAAAAAAGGGAAAACCCTCCAACCGATAAACATCAAACACAGAGTGGGGCAAATACGATTCAGTTAAGCCGGCATTCTACTCCATTGGATTCCGCTTCTGGCATAACGATGACAAAGTCAGAAGGTCCGACATCATAAAAAAAATCCAAAGCGGCAAAAAATGATCGTAGGGGATCTTATAAATAATTGATGGCCAAATTCCTGATGCACTCTGCCCTAGCCGTTTGTGTCCAAAGCAGAGAGACTTGACGTATGTGACAAGACCATACCGTAATCACCTGCTAATGGTCTGACTTCCAAAAAAGCTGAAACAGATGGCTTCCAGTCACAAGTAGAAGTCACAAACTATCGCCTATCTATTTCTCTTGCATTTAAAATTTATTTTTTCACAATTTATGTAATAATTATATCGCTTACTCAAAAGAAACAAGGCTTATTTGTAAAATATTCAAGAACAAATAAGAATACAGATTAATGTGTGATTACTTTCAAGTGTTTCATTTATAACTTCATATAAAATCGTTTGATGATAACAGATTTAATTTATATTCTTTTCAATTTAAAATATTTTATACTTAATGTAAATATTTAAGCTTATGATATGCCTTTTAATAATTTAGTTTTTAAATTTTACTGTAATTTCTTAGTTAACAAATTTATAAATGATGTCTTAACCAAAACGCAAAGAATTAAATATGTTGTAAACTGTTAATCAACTTTATAGAATATTTTATAAACTATTAGAATTAATCCGGGGAATATAAATTTAATTTTCATTAACAAAATGAATTAAGAATATTATTAGAAATACGAAATTTTCCATGACATTTTTTATACTGGTTGTGCATAAAGAATATCTTAAGTGCATAAAATTTATCTGTAAATAGAAGAATAAATTAAAATGCAATTAGAAGTAACTACCGTTTAAACTATTTTTTATTCAGTTAAAACTTAAGAATATAAACTTAAAAATTACTTAATGACTTCAAAATACAAGTTCTTAAAATAACTACACAATATGGACTCCAAAACAATTTTTCAAAACTTTAAAAGGAAATAATAAATAACGGTTTGATAATAAATAATGGTTTACTATTTCATATAAATTTACTTACATATGTTAAAAATACCATGAAGAAAAATATAGAATTTGTTCAAACTTTTTTCAAGAATTGCTAAATTTTTCACACATTTTTTTTGTTTATTAGTTTATGTTTTTCATACTTAAAGAATTTTAATGAGATAAATTTGGGTATGTATTAAGCATATATTTAACGTAACTATCGTGTATATAATCTCTTTTTTGTTTTTTAAAAATATTTTTCTAAAATAAAATTGAATGGATTATCGATGAATGCTTATTTTAATTTCAAAGATAGATTAAAGTAAGTGAATTATTTTCAAATGAAATTTTGTAACGAAAATTTCGTTATTTTTTAAACATATGTCTAATTAGAAGTCTCAAACTTTCAAAATCAATATAATTCAGCAATTTGATTGAAAATTTTTAACATATTCAAAAGAATTTACAATATATTTTTTTTTATTATTTAGATCTAAAATTGAAGGAACAATTCTTTTCAATGATTTGTTTAAAAAAATATTATACTGAATGTGAGATTACTTTGAAATAAAATTTGCATATATAATATTGTTAAAATGGAGAGATTTCTCTGATATTATAAACTTTTTTTCATCTCTCATTTCTAGAAACATTATTTATTTGCTTATGCCAGTCTTGTGAAAATAGTTTCAATTCTTACTTTACTGACAATAAACTACAATTCTTACTTACTTTACTGACTGTATACCACAGTTATAGTTTAATGTCATGGCCAGAGAAATCTCTCGTCTCTTCAACTCTCCCCCACTTATTCCTTATCATGGCACTGAATTGCGATTGGAGGGTGTCTTTTTTCTGTGTCTGCGAGAAAGAAGTGCTCATGGGCTGACGCTTTGAGGACACCTCATATTCGAAGTAAAGTAATCTATCTACATTTTTCTTACATATGTTGGCAAAATTTTCTACAGAAAAATGTTTGAACTGAGTATTTCTCCAGTTCAAATGTAAAGCAAAGGGTAAAGCGATCAGGTTGAATTTCATATTTTTAAGAACAATCCATAAGTAAAACTTTTTCCTATGTATTCACTATGTATTTCACTATGTATTTTTATATTCCTATGCATTTTTATTTGGTATTATAGAAAACAATATGTGTAAGATTTTTTTATTTCTTCCTGTTTAAAAGGAATTTTATTACTATATATTTGTTATGATTTATAGAATATGTCCTTTGAACGAACCCAAAACAAAGCAAAACTTTACCATTTATCATTGCTCTAAATATTTATCAGGTAATTTGTAACCTTAAGTTTAATAATATTAATATAGTTCAATATGAAATTGAAATCCTTCAAACTATTTAATAAGATATTCATATAGTTAATGACTCATTAATAAATCTCACTAAATAATTTAATGATTTTTACTATCGCTATATATTTTAAAATTAAATTAAACTTTTAAATAAATATATTTATAAAGCTATGAACTGATAATATTTTTCAATAGTATTTAAAGCCAAATTGCTTAATCTTGTTTTAAGAATAATTAATAAAATAATAATTATTCTTATTTTTGCTTTTGTGGTGTACATAATAGTATTTATTTTGAACAATAAGTGAAATATGATTAAATGTTACACATTAAGAAACAAGCACTTTTAAGTAACTATAAAAGAATATAAAGTTAATATTTAATTTTCTTTATAATTAATATGAATTTTCTTCACATGGTTTTGATTTCAAGTTTTTGTTTACTATTAATACACTTAATGATCTTTTAAAATATCATTCCATATACTTGTACACATATAATAATAAGCTAGATTCTTTATATAAGCCTGTGAAGTATTTTAATTTAAATTTTTCTAGCAATTTCTTCTACAATAGCATCAATGTTATTTATTTGAAAGGCTTAAAAATTTCTTATTTTCACTGAGACGAAAATGAAGTGATATATAACCACATTTACGAGGAGATTTATTAATTTAAGATTTTTCTTAGATTAGTCTATCTATTAGTAGATAAAACATAAATAGAAATAATTCTATTATTTCTACATCTTTCATTTCAAATTTAGATATTTAAAGATCAAAGTATTAAACCCATTTTTAATACATAGTAATATCTGTAATAATTTAAATATTTACACGGAGACTAATTCTTAAGGATATTACACCATAAAAACAACGGTCATAATTAACTTATGAATTCTATTTTATTAATACCAGATATACCAGAAAATACACAAGAGAAAAATAATATGCAATTGAGAAGAAAGCCAAGTTTTCTGTCAGATTTTTGAATAATGGGGACAATAGAAGAGACTTGGAACATATCACAAAATATAAGAGAAATCACATTCTGTTTTCATTATAACAATCTTGATTATTCATTATCAACTTTGAAAACTATTGCCAAATGGAAATAATAATGGATACTATATAGAAAAAAAAATTTATTATTGTAGAATTTTCAGTACGTATTTGTAAGGATTAAAATATTTGAGAATTTTAAAAATTTATGAAAATCAGATATAAATAGCGAATTCCATATAAAATATTTGCTTTCCTGTGCCAACTAGGAAAAAACATAAATCTGAGCAAATATTTTCTTACTAACATTTTTCAAGGAAAATACAATCAATTTTTTAGATTTTTAAATTTTCTGTCTTATACAAGAGTGAATACATACATACATCCATACAAAAATATACATTCGTATATTCATACATCCATATACATTCATACATACATATTTGCATACGTATTCGTGCCTATAAGTGCATATGCGAATATATTTAGTTATTCATTTTGTATGTTTTTTCACCTATATTTTCATGAGAAAAATATATAGTTTAATGTATTTCAGACCTTAATTTAACTTAATTTAAGGAATTTTCGTGAAATTTTTCTAATGGAATTTAAATTCAAAGTTAACTTAGAATGAAGAGTTAGTTTTGCAAATTTAGTTTATCTTGTGATTGAGTTGTTTCTGAATTGCAATCAGTTATAATCATTTTCACTAATTTTCTACGATTTTAACTAAAATATAATATTAATAAGTTGTTTTTTTTTAATAGCGTAACCCAGATGGCTCTTTTGAGCATACGAAGTCTTGCAGCCAATTATAAAAAAGAAGCATCTCCTGGAAGGGATAGCATGTTAGATGATGAAGAATCATGCACATCCCAGAGAAGAGAACAATTCCAGATTTGCCCGGGATCCATCTTTACAGCGATTAATTAGGAGAACAGAAGCATGAGGAATTTTTTTTATTCTATTTAATCATCATCCACTAGAAGATTGAGCTAGGTTACCAAAGCTGGTTTATTAAAATAATTCCCAGAACATTATAGTATTTTATTATAGTACATTTCTAAAATTTTGCATTGGCTACTTGTCATAAAGTCAATTTTTTTTTTTTAAATGAAGATCATTATAAAATGTCCAATGTTTGTTAGCGATGCAAAATATCTAATTAAACAAGTTAAAATGCTTTGAATAAAATCATTCAATTGTTCTTAATTGGTTATTTCCTATTTAAGAAACTTTTTTCGTAAACAGAAAAAATACGGTGCAGTAGAAATTCTTCTTTTTTGAAAATTATCAATGCAAAGACTATGCATATAAGCATCTGGAAATTAGAAGCTTATACAATATTTCATATTTTTTTATTACTGAATGCAACCTTTCAGGGCCAAATATAGATTAGTGAAAGGTCAGCAGTCCATATTTTAACATGTTTTCCTAGTTATGCTATGGAATAGATGGCAATAAATACTCAATTATATTTATTGATAGTGTTTCTCTATGGTACAACATTAACGTTCCTAGCAAGAACGGCAGTATGTTACCTCAGTAAATGTTCTGAAGCGTTGGTACCGATCAAATCTAATTTTTTTTTGATATTGAAACCAAATGATTTTAAAATTTAAATAAACAAAAATTTGGAGATTATACTTAAGAGATTCGTAATAAGTTAAACAGCTTGCCATGCAAAATACCAGAAACTTATTGATAGTTATTTTGGCATCATATATGTTATTACCAAAATAATCTTGTCTCACATTTTAAAATATATTACAAAGAGAAAATCTATTACATGTGCATTTGTATACATCTGCGCCTGCTATTTATAATATTTATAAAAAATATAAATATGATATAAATATATTCTTTAATAAAATTTACTTAAAATGTAATTATTTAAAATATTTAAAAAAATATACACTTAATTTTAAGTAAAGTCAAAATTTGTTTTTCCTTTTTTTATTATTTATTAATTTATTTATTAAAAAAATAGTGTATCGTTTTTATAATGATCACTTTTTTTAGAGTTAAAAGACAGATATTATAGGAAAAAGCGTATTTTATCAAAAATATGCATGATATGATGCATTAAATTCACCAATGAGGATTCAACCAATTTAATTGGAAATATAAGCCTCTAAATAGAAAAGATTAGTTTGACTTCCTTTCATTATTTTTAACCGTGCACATCATAACAGTCCACTGCTTACAAAGAAATTCTAGATTAGGAAGATGATGAATAGTTCTTAAGACTGGATTTAAATAAACTAATATAGTAAAAACATTAAGCAAAATGACCTAAAGTGAACAGAGTGATGCAGATTAATTAAAGTCAGGTTTCAAGTTCTCAAAATAATGATACCTTTTATTCATATTTTCTTGTTTTGGGTACAATGGTATCAATGAGGTTTCTGAATTTGATACGGAAGTATTGATCTTGAGAGAAAGCATTATTTACGATTCACTGTACCCCAATTTACAGAAGATTCATCTTTATCTTTAAACATTAATGGGGTTGTAAAAGTCAGTTAATAGGATTTCAAGTGATGTTGAGTTTGTTCTTACACGTAATAAAATTAGGAATTACTAAACATCCGACTGTAGAAAGTTCTAGACATCTTTTCTCATGTTTTCAATGTCAAATTCTGACCTTCATTGAACCATTAGTTTCTATTTCTTAAAATTTAAGGTTTTATTATGCATTATAATTTAGAACCTTGAGTAAATATATGAATGAAATTAGGTAAATAAGACTGTGACTTTTTTTAATTTTGGAAGAGAATATATAAATATCCTACTTTAGTAAAAACATATAATTTAAATACTCAAATAATAATAAAAAATATTGATATTCGAATAATAAAAATATATAAAATAATGAAAATAAATATGATTAATAATGTACATATAATATGTTTTCCTTTAAAAACAATTGAGTTGTAGATAATTTGTTGTTGGATGAGATATGAATGAATGAGTTTCTTGCATAACTGTGAATTTAATATAGTATAAATATAAGTTAATAGTACGTAAGATTGTTGAAAATGAAGTGCTAAAATTATAAAAATATATTTTTCATATCACATGTTTAAATTTACAACGCATATAAAAATGTCTTTATGCGTTCGTGTGATAAACTCTTTTATTTTTTATAGTTTAAAGAAACAGACTTTTAATTAAACTTTCCAAATCAAATTATTCGACAACAATTTTTTTTAAAATGAATTCATAAAGCAGTTTTTTTCATCTTATTTCAAGTAAATAACAGCGTGACACCTACAGCGCAATAAATAGAAAATCTAGAAATTAATACGAGAGTTACTCTGAAATTTTTGAGATACGCGCAGACGAAAATTTACAAAATAAAAATTACGGTTTAATTTTAAAGTACAAAGTATCTTAACACAAAAGACGATTTTTTACTGACTTACTTCAACTTGTTTAGCGTGGAATAAATTTTAAACAGAAGAGAAAATGGAGTTGACGCGAGAACATTTTCGCGCTATGATTTTCAACGATTTCAAAGCAGGATTAAATTAAGAAGAATGCGTTCAACGGTTGTAATTAGCATTTGACGATAAATCTCCAGCTCGTGCTACTGTATTCAGATGGTTTAGAGAATTTAGACGAGGTCGCAATTTTCTTCAGGATGAAGAACACACAGGAAGGCCTCCGTCGGCAGTAATCCCGGATAATGTGTCTACCATACGAAAAATGTTAATGGATGGTAATCGCTGCACCTATCAAATGATTCAGAATGAACTTAACAATGGATCCGCAGCCATACACAAAATCATTCATGAAGAATTATGTATGAAAAAAGTAGTTTGCCGTTGGGATCCCCATAATCTAACTGAGCATCAAAAAAGGAGCGTGTCTGAATCGGTAAAGAAACTCTTAATATGCTGAATGATGGCGGCCACGGCATACCGTTTTTGATGGTGGCCCTACATACCGTGTTTTGACGTTCCAACACGTCAAGAAAGCAAAGTATGGGTCTTTGAAGATGATCCCACGCCGACAACGGTGAAAAAACAACGCGCACTGAAAAAAGTGATGTATGCCGTTTTCTTCAGAAGTACGGGATTCTTCAAAGCCATCAAGTTGGAAGGACAGAAGAAAGTAACAGCAAACTGTTGTACCACTAAATGTCTTCCAGAAATTCTACAAGAACTGAATGTTAGGGGACTAATGCTTCACCATGACAATGAATCTTCACATACAGCCGGATTAGCAGTTGAATTTCTTAAACAAAAACAAATTAAAGTGATCGAACATCCGCCGTATTCACCTGATCTAGCTATGTGCGACTTTTGGTTATTCTTTAATCTAAAAAAGAACTTACGTGGACGTCGTTTTCATTCAGAAGAAAAGATTGATGTGGCTATAAATGCATTTTTTTCATCTATTCGAAGAAATGAATGGCTTGAGACATTTAATCAGTGGAAAATTCGTCTACAAAAGTGTATTGATGCTGGAGGAGACTACTTTGAACACACCTAGAATTTTGTAAGTATAACTTTAAAAACATACTTGTATCTAAAAAATTTCAGAGTGACCCTCGTACTACTTAAAATTCTTATATTTCCAAAAATGTTAATCTTTTTTTATTGCTTATATTTTCAAATTTTTCAAACTAAATTTTGAATAATTTTATTTCAAACTCTTTAAGTGATGTTAAAAACCAATACTTATTTTTAAGTAAATTATTTTATCAATTTTATGTTAATATAAAACATAAAGCAAATGAAAAGATCACTGTCAGCTTCAAAACACGTCCTGCAAATAATGTTTGAATGCAAAGATATCGAGAAAATAATTGTAAATTTAATACTTTGTCAATAAATAGTTTTGAAAGTGACAATGAGAATCCAAATTCTTTATTTATATTAAATGACTAAAGTATTATAAATTATATTTAGATTTAGGATATATATGTAAAGGCACAAAAATAGAAATTGCCTTCTTTACTTAAAATATCTATGAAGAGCTTAACAGAGTCACTTATTCATTTTAAACAAAGGGTTTTCATTTCCGTGTATTAATTATTTTGTATGTTTATCGCATTAATTAGAATTGCTCGCAAGTCAAAACATTTTGTCTCTTTTGTAAACGCAAAACTCACATTAATAATCTTTCTATGGGTGACAAATTCTCATTAATTATAGAACGGAAATTAAGTCCTCCCAATTCTGGTTTAAATATTCGAAATATAACATTTCTCATTGCCAAGAATAATATTTTTATATACATATTTTAATATTTATTACCTAATGCAGGTGAACAATATAATTATGAGAATATATTGCAAATAAATAAAATTTATCCCATGTACTTATTATTTTTAATGATATTTTTCCTAGTATTTAATTACATTTATTAAAAGAAAGTGATTATATATAATATGTGTAAGATATAGCTCCGATATAATATTAAGTTAATAATTTTCTCAGAAACTATTAATCTGAGTAGTCAAAATATCTCTCTCCCATGTTAGTACTCTATTTTGCACTTATCAAAAATTAAGTAATTAAATCAAAACGAAAACGTGTCAAACGATATATTCTGCTTCTTCTTAATGAAGTAAAAGGAAAATATTCCCTAAATGTTTAAAAATCGAATAATATCTAAAATAAAATATAAATAACTAAATTTTTATGATTATTTATATTTTAAATTTACATGAAAAAGAATTTATTTTTGCCTAATATTTTACCCAGACTCATAATTGAAATATTGCTCCTTTTAGTAAGAAAAGTATCATTTTATGAGAATATTTTAAAGTTTTTTTTTGAAGTCCGTTATTTTTATGATTTGTAGTTTTATTTATATTTTTTGCAGGAGTTATAATCTGCTATATAACTTCTTTGAAAACTAAATACGAATCGTACTATGAAAATGAAGTTGACACATTTTGCGTCATTTCACATTTATATAATGAAAGAATATAATAATATTTTGTACCGTAAGTGCTTTGAGAAAGTATTTCCAAACCAAATTCATCCATTTCCTTAAAAATCTTAACATCCAATAGTAGAAGTCTCATAATACAATTATAACAAAAACAATAACAAATTATAACATAAAAAATGCTTTATTGCTTTGGCAATTCTATGCTTTACTACGGAATAGAGAGTGATATTTTTTGCCAAATTTATATTTAGTAAGAACGTATTTAATCATTTTTATCAATCGGTTTTACCTAAAACTAAATTAATTATTTTTATAAGAGGAAGTCAAATACTACTTTTTATTTTTATTTACCTCTTACACTCCTCTCATTGAAGTCTATCAGTACTTTATGCAGGACAAATTTGTATACGCCTTTATTAATATTCATATAATATCAGAAAATTCACACTTGAGGCTTTGGAACATTTGTTCATGAATAAAATGCTTTATTAATAATTTAGTTAAATATTCTGAAAAATGCTTTCAGAATTTTTAACTAAATAATTAAAATGCTGAAATGCTGAAAATTTTTTCCACACATGCCATTGTGTAATAATTATAAAGAATAAGTTTTTCGTTTTTATATAGAATTACTAAAACTGAATAAAAACTAATAACAGTTTTTATTATTTTTAAAGAAATTGAAACATTATTACTTATAAAAGTATCAATATCTTTCTCTTTGAAAAAATATTTGAGTACTTATGAAAAACAAATCCTTACAGAGCATAACCATCTCTCAATTTCTTACATAAGTATATAAATTAGAATATTTAAAAATGACTTTTCGCTTCAAAAACTTTATCATAGGAATTATTTAAATATCTGTATGATACTTTTAGTTGTTAAGAAATATCCAAGCCGTTTTTTAATATGTAACGAATACTCTCAACATCTAAAGATGATAACTACTTATTTTGTGCCCGAGGAATTGTTCGCCTCAACTTTTCAAATAAATTAGGCTACTGGATTGAGAATAAATTTCAAAGCAAAATGATATATGTATGAAATAGAACAAATGTAAGACTAAGATAAACTATATTAATACTTTAGCGCGCGTTAATTAGTTTATACTGATGAACACAAACCAACGCATTGAATACCAAAGCCTTATACTTTGTATCATATTTTATTTCCATTTAATCAAGAAATGACTTAAGTAAATTTTATAGTGTGATATAAAAAATCGTTATAATTTTTCCGTTTACAAGAGTTAATTATATTCATATGAAAATAAAATTAAGTGAACACACGCCTGTGTAATAATTTGCTAAATAATAGATTTTAAAAATGCAGTGTACAGTATGCCAAAATCAGATGTTTCTGCTAAATTAGTTCAACAGAAAGATAATACATTTTTCTAAGACATGTACATAATTAGTAAATAAACATTTTAAATACTTTATATTCACAATGTATGATTAATTCATTGAATAAAATATGAATCATTATAAATAAATAATAATTATTTTTATAATATTTCCTAATTGTTTCTATAAAGAAAAAATTTATAAATAAACATATGGCTGTAGTGAATATTCCTTTTTCCTTTCCAAATAATAAACAAATTATGTTTGTTTCTCATTATAATCTATGCAAATGTGAACTGAAGAAAAAGTTAATAAATTAACAGAATATAATTTGCATGCTTTTGTACTACAAATAATCAATAGCGGTATAGAGTTATAAAAATGAAATAAAGTAAATATAATCTGTAAACATTATTTGTGCAATAGGATTTATTTGAAAATTAAAAAAAATGATTTGTCTCTGAATACAAGATCATAAAATTTGATATTTTCTTTACATATTATTTAAAAAGTTCTTCAAATTTTCATTCGTTAGTATAAATATTTTTTTATTTAATGCATGTGAAATAAGTTTGTTTTCATTTAATTAAAGTTTCAAAGATTGCATGAAAAAATTATGAAAGAAAATATCGTTGGTGTAGCAAAGTGACTAGTTATTTTCTATTCCTTTTTCTCACATTGACTGCATATAATAAGGATTGCGATGAATGATATTCTTTAAATTGAAAATATCTTTAAGCCTGTTATCTAATATTTTAAAATTATTTCTATTTTTTCATAAATATTGCAATAAGAACTGTGCTTAAGTGTTTTTGGATAAAAAAAAAACACAAAATGAAACCATTATTAATTGTAAATAAAAAATACGCTTTAAATTTATAAGTAACAAATACTTAAAAAATTTATTTAAAACGCTTAAAAAAATCAAAATTAAAAGAATTACTCTAAATAAAGCATTGAAACTATTTAGTAATGTGATGGTTGTGCAAAAAATATTTTTCCCCCATAAAAAATATCATTTTAAAGTGGACAAAAAATTAAAATCAATTAGAAAAAACAGAATATCTGCAAGGTATGTTACTAATGAATAAGAAACAAATAAAGAAGTAATGATATGAGCTAAGAAGAATACAGATTTAAGGGAATTTGACAAGAAAAAAGATTTAAAAAGTTACTGTGAAGCAAAATAATTAAGAAAACTCTATAAGTCTTCAAGATGATTTTCTTTTGACTTAAAGCGATGTCACCAATTTTAAAGACGAATTAGTTACGTCTTTTGCTATTCAAAAATAAATAAAAAATATGATACTCTACCGCATTTGAAAACATAAATAAATTTTTAATATTTTAAGACAATTTTTCAAATTTTCAATCACTATTTGTCATTGAAGAGTATCAATGTAGGGTTTAGTAACTGAAAGAAAATTGAATCAAGATTGCAGTGTTTCTAATATAATTTTAAAATTTAATTAAAGCTGATTTCAACTCCCTAAATTGCTTATAAAGTCATGTAGTTAAATTACAATATGTAATCTATTCCTCCAAGTAAAGTATGTGGTGGAAATCTTCCTGCGCTAAGAAAATATCATGTGGTTTTCTTTTTAAAATTGCTAACTATTTTCCATACTCCTTCTTTCTATATCTCCACAGAGTATATGAGACCTGGCCAGATATTTTTTTTAATAATACTACTGAGATTTAATTTTAACGTTTTTAAATGCATTTTCTATTAGAGAACTGACACTATTTCTATATTAAAATTAAATAAAAGCAAAAAGTACTTGCAAATTATTCACATTTCTTGCAAATGTATAATGTGTTTGCTACAGTTGCTTTTATTGCATTTAGCACAACATATTACCGATTTTCTTTTTTACTCTGACATATTGTAACAAGTGTAACATATTTTCTATTGGTTAATTTTTTAACCATTCTTGAAAGTTTTCTTGCATTGCTTGATGAACAATGTTCAACTGACAATTTTCACAGATGAGGTTATTGTTGTATGCTTCTATTCTGTATATATTTTTTTATAAATTTCACAGGAATTTTATTCATAAGTTGTCACCGACTTTTTATTGATGTTTGGTTCTTAAATGGTAATAAAAGTAAACTGATGCAGTACTTAGTACATGAAAAAACACTACCACTGACCATCTTTTACTTTTTCAGGCAGTGGAAATGCTTAGACATTTTATGCAGGATATTTATTGTTCCCTTTGTGAGATTATAAAATTTAATGGTTTCAAGGATTTTACATCACCAGTTACTGAGAAAGTATATAGTTTGATAAATAGTGTATATTAATGATAAAACTTATAGGAATTAATTGTTTTTGGACTTATGAAACCAACGTCATTTCTTATCTACTTTTCGGCATTCCTACTGATGAATTCTTTGGGAAATTCTCATTTATTTTTCTATTCTTCTTCACAGGTGTAATATTTTCCGTAATGAGAAGTATTTACTTAAACTATAATCTGTACACTAATTGTCCAATGTAAGATTTTTCAAAATTGGAGTGCTTCTTTAACAGCCTTTATGATTTCGGAACCACAATTATCAGCCGAGCTGGCAGCCGAATGGTTAGCGCTCTTGCCTTGGGTTCGAATCCCACCTTGGGCATGGATGTTTGTAATGGTTTGGAATCCACTTTAAACCGTAGGTCCTGGTCTAATTAGCCCTCGTGTGCAAAATATGACCGTTGACCGACAAACAAACGAACCACAATTATTTAGTTTGGCCATCATTTTTGAAACTTGCATAAATTTTAGAATTTCAGGTACAAAACATTATTGAATTAACAAGATAATAGATTTTTATACAATGGTAGCTTGAAAACTTTTACTCTTGATAATTCTAAAACCATGCTTTGTATTGGCAAAAAATGTAATGTCCCAAAAAAGCGTTAATATTTTCTTCAATTGTTGTGAATTCATTCACAAATTATTTTAACTGTTTCTTATAAAAGCTTCAAATATATCGGAGAGAGTTTGTCTCCCCTTTTTCTTAGCACTATCTATAACGTCATCAAATGTTAAAAACATCATTTAGAAACGCAAGGAACATCTCAAAAAGAATTAAAACATTCAGACACATTGTATAAAATAATCCCGTCAATTAAGTTTCCGTGAAACAACTAACGAACATGCATTTCTTCTGTCACATCTGTTGTCTGGTAATAATACGCGAGAAAGATGTCTGACATTTTGCAGGTTTGTAAATTTACTCTACTTTGTGCAATCTTAAGCAATATAGAAATTTTGAAATGAGATATCTTCAATTTTTCCTTTGAGAAGAAGATTTATAATCATTATAAATTTCTTCATGATCTTCATTTATTGATTTTTCATTTGTTGAAGTATCTCTAAACATAGATTCAAGCCATTTTGTTTCCTCTAATAAATCATTTCATTTTGCTTCAAAAACTATAAAATGATAACTAAAATCAAGATACTCTAGTGCACGTGTCAGGCTTATAATTTTCCAACACAAATGTCAGAAAAGTGAAATTAAAATATTTGAAAATTTTGTGATTAGAAAATATTTGACCTTATATACAGTTTCTGAGATTTTAGACGACTTTTAAAAAAAGGAGTATCTATCTACATTATACTTTAAAAATGACCCTTGCTTTAATTACAGTGTGCAGATCTATTCGCCATTTTTATTCAAAAAAGTATTGCTTTGGCCGTTTTCACTAAAAGCGTTTTTGTCTTTCCCAATATGTTACGACTTCAAAATGCGTTATAATGCTGATAGAAAAACTCCAAGCTTTAATATTAAAAATTTCTATAAATAATAAAAGTTTAAAAAATAATTTATACGTCATTCAAAAATATCGATCAAATTTAATATTTTCCTAGTGAAAAGATAATCGTATTAAAACATGAATAATGCGAGCTGTATTATGAATTTACAAATTGGATTACCTTTAATATGCAGATATTGGTAAACCAAATAAATTGAATTTAATCTTGTAAAATACTTTTTAATTATTTATGCACTTTACTCAACAATGCTGGTAGAACACAAAGAAGTGAAAAAGTATATAAAAATGATTTTATTTCAACAAGTATTTAAACTATTACGCTCCAAACTGTAATTGAAACTTAAGCAATAATCTGCAAATTTAACAACTTTTACACAATTTTTTTCTGACCTTTTGGTTTATTTTATTTACATGAGAGGATATAAGAACCTGATTATTTTATCTATATTTTTTCTCTTTAAATTAAATTTAAAACTTATAATATCATAATGATAATTATCATTTTCTTATCATACATATTGATTATTCAAATGATGGAATCATTATAATAACTTCTTAAATTTCCCATTAATTATCAAATTTACCTAATGAACATAAACGATTTTACTTATACGAGGGCATAACTCATACTTGATTGAATAAATACACCGTTGAGTTTTTACTCCCCTGGCAATAAAGTTACGCTCTTTATGTTAGTTTTCAATGATATATAAGTTTTCACTTCACAGCTACTGTGTTAAGCACTTCTTGATCTTAGGAAATACGTCAGAGATAAAAGAAATCCAGCTTCTGTATTTTTGCCCGAGTAACCAATGTTTCAAATGACACTGACGTTGAGTGTTGTGTATTGTAGTGAAAGAAAAGTTAAGAACTATCTAAGAAAAATTTTAGATACACAATTTATTTTGTCAAAAGCACTGTGAAAGATTAAAATGAAAAAGTTGTTATTCTATGTTCGCCGGAAATGTAGCATTTTTACTCTAAATCATATATTTGCTGTTGAGAACCTAAAGAGATAAGCTGTTATTTATCTTGATCTTAACCAGGACTTTTCAGTTGGCTTATATAAGGATGTTTTGAAATCCTTAGACAAAGTTGTAATCAAAAGTAAAATGGTATATAAAAATGTAATTTCCGACAACAGTTGCATTTAAATATTCAAAAAATATTTTTAAGAAAAATGTACTAGTAACAAGCAAATGTATCTTATTCAAAATTTAATTTATTGAATTAACTTATTATCTGAGGTACTGTGATATATATGATACTCATCTCTGTTTTCCTCTAAAATACTACACCATATCCTAGTTTAGTATAATATTTAGAAGGTTCCAAATATTTTTACATTAGGTAAATATTCATGCAATCTGATATGAAAGTTTCAGCAGTTTTGTAGAGTTCAATGTCAATCACAAGCATTAAAAGACTTTTTTATGATGTAACTAATTTTTTACATTTATTTTTTATAGGAAAAATGTGCTGATTTAGCTAAATAAATATTTCCATAACACTATTCATTCATACAATGCAAATTTTAATTGAATTAAGAGAGCAATTCAAATGTTAAATTGATACACTGAACTAATTTCAGTGTTATTCAATGAGGTCAAAATGAACACAAATCATGTTAATTTAATAGTTATAATTTGAAATTGTATATAATTTGATATTTTTGTTTAAAGATTTTTTTTCACTGAAGAATATTACTTAACAAATTGTATTTTTAGTCATATTTGTTTCCTCACTTTCCGTGAAAAAAATTTCTGGGATGTATACTTAAATGAAAATATGTTAAAATTGCTTCCATTTAGAATTCAACTGAGTTTGGTTGAATATTCTAGAAACAACATAATTTTACTGCTCTTAATTTTATTTAAAATTATGCTTTGAATAAAATTTGATTTGTTTTTTATAATTTGTTGATGAATGAAATATTTAGTGAAAATATAAATATAATTAAAATGAAACTTTAAAACATAAAAAAATTAACATTAAGTGTGTTCTTTTTGGTATCAGATTTACTATGGATATATTTATCTTACGAAATATTTTACAAAGCAAATATCAACCTTGCAACTTATACTTGATCATTGAGGGAAATTCCTTATGTACTGGGATTTATTAAAATTTTTTTAATTTAAAAAAATAGTTAATTTTATTAAGATTTAATGTTAATCTCAATACTTACAATTTTATTAATCTAACGAACCTCAGCCTAAAAAGAAAAACGTTTCTAATATTTTACTAGTCTAATCTTTTTGAGAAATATGTTGTTTCATTTCATACCAAATTAACAGCATAACCATGGTCTGATTTCGTTATTTAAGATATGGATTTTAAGAGGATATGTAAAGATTCTTAGCAATTTTATTATTTATGATTTTTGTGTGTAAATTCTCTTTTTAAACTATACACTAAAGTGTTAATATTGGAAATAAAATATAATATTCAGTCACAAAATTGCGCATAAAAATAATTATTGGACATTGATATAGTCATAGTCATACAAATATAGTCATGCACTGATGATATCTCTATATATCATTCACGTTATAATTAAAGCATTACAATTCAATGAATATTAAATTTATAACTTTTCTATTGACAACAGAGATAACAAGTTTTAATTAATTTAGTTAAGATAGATTTTAGATAAGTTTTTAATTAATATTGAAAATGAGTAAAGTTAGTTTAAATATAATTTAAACGTCACAAATGCTTAAGACACCTAAGAATTAAAAACCTTTATTATGAATTATAAAATATTTTGAAAATGCTTTGCTTTTATTTTTAATCTGAAGAAGTAGTACATATAATTTATTACACTTTGTGCATAATTTATTAAATTTTGAGCATTATTATTCAAAATTTAGAGTTAAGGTCCTAAAAGGACACATACACAGAATAAAATTTTCCTACATATGATATATGCAATGGTATATCCTGGGATGCTGTAAATAAAACCATGAAAACAATAACATTTCAATAAAAAACATGAAAACAATAAAAATATAAAATGAAACAAAATATTGAACTAATGTCTCAAACAGAAACAAACACTAAACCTTATATCAACATAATACAAAGTTTAAATATTCATTTTATAATATTTACTGCATATATATAAAATTATTTGATTTGGGGAAGGATATTTCCATTGCCTTAAAAGATATTTATAATTTCATAATAATGACATGCAATTAGTTAATTACCAATTATTTATGTTTTCTAACTAATGGATAAACTCTGTTTATTCCCTGACAAATTTATTAAAGAATATACGTATCTTACCTATTATTATATTATTCGATCTTATCTACAGGAACAGAATTTTTTACATGATTTAAAAAAATCATTTTTATTTATATTCCAAAGATGCATCTAAAAAGAGCAAATAAATCTTCCTCATTTTTCTTCCATTTTTAACACGTCTTTACTTATTTTGCTAAAGGTTCATTTACTCCGTTGACTTTTTATGAAACAGTACCGCAAATTTTTCTGTTTTTTGTGGATTCGCACAAGCATTTGAAGTCATCTCAAAGAACTTCAGAAAATTTTGCTATGCAAAATATCTCCTCAGGGTTTTATTATTGCAAAAATGTCAGAAACATTTTAAGGTGGGAATTTATTTTTCCCTGAAGCGAATAAAATTTTTATCTCGAAGATTTTTCTTGGCTTTACCTGGAAAGGAAAGCATTTTGCTTTTTTCTTAAAAGCAAGTACTATGGTTTTTTGCATTAATTATTTTCTAAAAAAACACTTACATGGACAAAGTTTTTAAATTAATATAATATTGTATCATAATTGTATATGTCTTTTATAAAGGACTTTCTATATAATAATTCAAATTATATGCCACTTATAATTATTATATTTAAAACTCTTTCTAGTAAGTAAAACATTCCAAAAAGCAATTCAAGTTATCATTAAATAAATTTAATTCGAAACTTATATATGTGACATTCATCTTGGATTCATAGAATCGTAATGAAATGTAAAACTGATTAAGATCTGCACTGAATTCACTGACATGGCCACAAAATATATATTGTTAAACTCTTTGTGTCTCCATTTTACGCATAATTAACTGTATGCATAAAATATGTGTTTAAAATTGAAATCTTAAGAAACCTTAAATTTTTAAATACTTTTACAACAATTAATAAAATAATTACCAAATTTAAGTTACGAAATTTATATTTTTAACTAACTTGCTAATATAAATAATGTTTTCAAATGGTACAAAATTTATATTATTAAATGACAAAAAAATACATGTTTTCTTTAATCACTTGATTTTTTGTACATAGAGTATTGAGAATGCTTTTTAATTATTAGTTTTATTAGTAAAAAAAAATCTCCTCATTAAGAATTTTAATGTCTGGATTTCCAGTATGAATTTAACTTAGTAATTATCTCTTTCAAAAGTCAGTATAATTAATTTCTTAGAACATTGTTTTTTATCGAAATTTTTCTAAATAATATTTTCATTAAATTAAAACAATCGTTATCCATATTTTCAATAAAATAATTTAGAACGAGAATGAACTAAGATGCATTATTAAAACAACAATATAAAAACTATAAAAAATGTAAAAAATTTCTAAGTATAATAAAAATTACTTATTTAATTTTACATTTTCTTACTTTCTTTTTCCTTTTAATCCTTGTCAACGCCATTTAAGATGAGTTAATTAACTAAATATTTTATTAAGTAAAAAATGAAAGTAAAAACTTTGAAATTCAAAAGTCTCTCTATCAATTTAGATATTAGCAAATATAATAATTATTTTCCTCAAAGTTTTAATAAGAGCAAAACTTTTGGTATTACTGTTATTCTAAATGTTGCATACAATTACACAAAAGCTTTACATATAAGAATAAATTTGTGATCTAATCTGGCAAGAAAACAAACAATTTGTCTCATTAATTTAAATGATGCCAGCAATATTAATGAATGAAATGCTCCAAATATTTTTTATTGCCTCCAAACATAATTATATCAATGAATCTATAATTTGGAAAAGATAAAACTTTTCTTGACTCTCTTTTAATTATGTATGTAAATGCATAATTGACTTCATACTATTTAAGCAAATACTGTTGTTAAAATTTTGCGCAATTAATAAATTTTCTTAATTATATTGTATAATTCTATTTTAGTTATATAATTTCATAAATTTAATTACATAATAATTATTCAATAAAAACTTTCTGTGTCTTTTATATCACAAAGAAAAACTTATTAAAAAAATTTTTCTATCATTTTTATTTGTTTTATACCCTTATGATAATAATACATCTCCAGACCAATATATAGAAGATTTTATTACTATACAAAATTTTCCAGCAAATGAACTTTTATAATCTTTTCTGAGTGATCAGTTCTTAAAATTGAATATACCCTGCCCGATGCCAAAATTGCAAGAGCAAGAAGGTGTTACCAGAAAGTTACGAAACTCGGCAAATAGAGAGAGATAGCAATGAATAAAAAGTGATCTGTATCTCTAAATGATATGCATAATACAGAGTCAGAACAGGGTCCGGTCAGTAGGTTGTAGGATCACCGTGGACAAAGGTACACGAAACAACACGTCTAGGCACAGAATCAATGTGAGTACTAATGGCGTCCTGAGAAATGTCCCTCCATAACCTGTCAATCGTTTGTCAAAGGGAGTTTTATGAATTAGGCAGTGGCAAGTTGCAAATGGCGTCCAATTCTAAGCCAAATATGTTCCACTGGGGAGGAATCTGGCGAGCACGATGACCAGGGACAGGGCTGTACACCTTGCAAGACATGTTGGCTGATGCAAGCAATGGGTAATAGGGTGTTAAGACTGCTGATACAAAGCATTGTGAGCACATTGCTGGTAGGGGAGTGTGAGTCCATGAAACGCAGCACATCATCTATGAAACGTTGAGCTGTCATAGTGCGGTGAATACAAACTGGAGGTGACTTAGAATCTTACGCAATTGCACCCCAAACCATGATACCGTGATTTCACTTGCAGGACTTTCCACAATTGCCGTAGGATTGCACATGTTTTAGCGTCACCGCCACACGCGTACGAAGCGAGTATCACCAAATAAACAGAGGAGAGACTCATCTTAGAAGACCATCCTATTCCACTCCATCGTCCACATCTCTCTAATCGGGCACCATTCCAGACGTTAGTGTCTATGTTGTGGGATGAATAGCAGTCTTCGTAAACTTGTATGTCTGCTGGAACTGACTCCGTTGACGATGGTCTGGTATTCTTTGCAATTACATGTATCATTGGCAATAAGAACAAACTTTCAATGGTTATTTTCCAAGAGGCAATAATGGTGCTAATATTGCCGGCTCTGCTGGTTCCTCACCTTATATCACATCCTTGGTGTGCTGGAGAGCTGTCCATTTCAGATCATTTGCATATCTCGGTAACGTGAGGCTTACCCTCAAATTTGCTTAACATTCTGACAACTCTTTTTGGGTGTTGCATTTTCAATGTCAGGTAGTATATGTTATAAAAAATTAAGCATTTTAATATACATTTCATTATTATGTTAATAAAGAGCACTAATTTTGATATAAATTTGCGTAGATCATTAGATATGAAAAATGTCTCATTAAAGGACTTAAAATAGCTATATATTTTTAAGTTTATAAAGAACGCACTGTTGTATTTTGATAATAAAAATTTAATACATTCAAGATCAAACGAGGGTGTATTAAAAATATAATACTTTTCTTTTATATCAACATTCTCTAATAATTCTTATGACTGACCACTGTTTACAAAATTGCTGAATTATGTTTTATGCATATAATGAATCAAATTCCTGTAAATAACTTAATTCTGAATAATGTCATAAAACATTGAAAGTTGTTCTGTTTAAAAATTTTAGTTCTCAGATTCAATTAGATTAATAAAATTATTATAAATATCAAGATCCAAAAGCAGTAACTGAAGTTTTCTTAATAATAAGATTACTTATTCTTTAAAATATGTTAATTTTTATTATATGAAATATTAAAATTTATTTTGGACGCATGTATTTCCGAATTCAATTTAAATTAAATTTTCTTTCGAGTCAGTGTAATAGTACTCTTACTGTAATGTTTAAGGACAGTGTAACAAAATTTTATGATAAAGTTTTACTTATAAATTTAAAATTATATAATTAGTTTATTTAAAACTAAATAATGATCATAAATTTGACTAGACATTTTAAAAAATTCTGTTTATTTTTAAATACTATTTTTCACTCAATATATCCGAAATAATTGATAAACTCTTAAAATACGTCATCTGTTATATTTTATTAAATGCAAGTGAATTTTAAGTTGTCTACACTGTACTGAATTTTAGTGTAATAAATGAGAACTTTATGAAAGTCAATTTTTAATGCTTATGTAAGTTATAATTTAAATTCATTATTGGTTCACATAGCTTTATAAGAGTCTGCTTTTTCACAAATTGTTAACAAATACTTACCACAATTTTTCAAATTGAACTAAAAAATTAAAAACAATGATGATGAATTTATTAAATAAAAAATGAAATAAATCTTAAACAAAATATAAAAATATTTAAAGAAAATTAGTAACAAGTAAAATAGTAATAAGAATTTAATTCTTATTCTAATAAGAATTTGAATTTAGTTATTAGGTAATATACTCGGAACATGCGGAAATTTAATTCCTGTGATTGATAGATGACTAGTATTAAGGATTTCAAACATATAATGATCTAAGGAATCTTAATAACTAGTGGGATTCACTCTCGATGCGGTAGTTACATAATAAATCACTCCTCTTCCATAGAATAAATGAGAAAACTAGCTGGGTGAGAAGTATTTCCATATTCTTATTCCATCATGTTTCAGCTGCAGCTTATATGCTGCAGATAATAAATAGAAAATATTATTTTCCTGGAAAATGTAGAAACGTAATGTAATGTACTCCACCATCAAAAGTAAAGTAAGATAACATAATTCATAAGTACTTAGAAAACAGTTCGATATAATACGGTTAATTTCTTGGAAGAATGCAGGTTGCTTAAATAATTTAATAAAAAATGTCTTTCAATTATAGATTTTAATCTCAATACTCTAGCTTTTATCTTTTCCATCAAGCATCATAGATTCCGAAAAGCTCTCTGACTTCTGAAAAGTTCTTTCGACACAGGTAAGTAATTTTACTTAGACATCAAAGGGCGTTGAAATTTCAGTATTTCTTATTTTTGTTTGCTAATTGGTAAATGTAAGCATATATTTATTTTTAAATAAATATGAGAAATGTTATTCCTTTGTAGAATAATTATTTATATTTATTTTTGCTATTTAATTTTAGATTTTTGGTTTTGTGAAAACTAAAAATGTTAAAAAGTGCACGAGATTCTAATAATAGATTTCGTAACAAGATCTAAAAATTTGAAAATTTTCTATTGAAAATCTAATTTGATGGAGATTCCATAAGTTATTAAACAATTACAGAAATGCAAATGTATTTTTTAAATTTTTATTTAATTAATAGCCAAAATTTTCTTTGATGGTGATGACATTTACGCATATTAGTATATTATTTATTTATGATGATTTTACATCAATAAATAATATTTAATATATATATATATATATATATATATATATATATATATATATATATATATATATATATATATATATATATATATATATATATATATATATATATATATATATACATACGAGGGTTACTCTGAAATTTTTAAGATACGCGCAGACGAGAATTTACAAAATAAAAATTACTGTTTAATTTTAAAATACAAAGTATTTTAACACAGAAGACGATTTTTTACTGACTTACTTCAACATGTTTAGCGTGGAATAAATTTTAAACAGAAGAGAAAATGGAGTTGACGCGGGAACATTTTCGCGCTATGATTTTCTACGATTTCATAGCAGGATTAAATCAAGAAGAATGCGTTCAACGGTTGCAATTAGCATTTGATGATGAATATCCAGCTCTTGCTACTGTATTCAGATGGTTTAGAGAATTTAGAAGAGGTCACAATTTTCTTCAGGATGAAGAACACACAGGAAGGCCGCAGTCGGCAGTAATCCCGGATAATGTGTCTGCTATACGAAAAATGTTAATGAATGATAATCGCTGTACCTGTCAAATGATACAGAAGGAACTTAACATTGGATCCGCAGCCATACACAAAATCATTCATGAAGAATTACATATGAAAAAATAGTTTGCCGTTGGGTTCCCCATAATCTAACTGAGCATCAAAAAGAGGAGCGTGCCAGAATCAGTAAAGAAACTCTTAATATGCTGAATGATGGTGGCCACCGCATCTTTTCTAAAATTGTAACAAGTGATGAAACGTACATACCGTTTTTTTACATTCCAACACGTCAAGAAAGCAAAGTATAGGTCTTTGAAGATGATCCCACGCCGACAATGGTGAAAAAACAACCCGCACTGGAAAAAGTGATGAATGCCGTTTTCTTCAGAAGTACGGGATTGGTCAAAGCCATCAAGTTGGAAGGACAGAATTGTAAATTATTTATTTGCTACCTATCTAATATTAAATATATTTACAGCTGAAATTATTGAATTAAGCAAGACTACACTGCTGGCCACCCAAATTACAACACAAAGGAAGACAAGAGATATCAGAACAAAAATTTTTTTACAGACAATATGTGGAGAACAAGTTTCAAATGATTCAATTTACAGACATCTATGAAATGTGGTTGCTGCCAAAATAAGTAGTTATTTTGACCGCCATTGTTGGAGATCACTGCTGCCACACACATTGACATTGATTCAAACAAATTTTGGATGTATGTTCTTGGGGTACAGCAGACCCAGCAGCTTTTACACGTTTCCCAATTTAATCTATTGTGGCTGCTGGGGATGTAATCTGGGTCAATCGTTAAGCAACCATCGTTCACATGTTTTATATAAGTGACAGATCCGGAGAGCGTGCTGGCCTGGGAAGCATATCAATCTGGCGATTTACAAAGAACACTTTCACAATGCGTGCTAAGTGTGGTTGCGCATTATCCTGTTGAAGTATGGCTGTGGGTAAGCCCTGAAGTTAAGGAGAGACAACTGGCTCCAACACCTAGAAGATGTAGCGCTGGCTGCTTAAAGTACGGGAATGCGTACTAGAGGAATGCGATTGTGATATCCAATACCATAATATCAGGTGCGGGACCAATATTGGGGTGCATAATGCAGCTATTCAGCATTCTCCCTTCCCGCTGTCTCCAGACTCGAATGCGACCATCGTGGTGTTGCAGACTATAGATTGACTCGTCACTAAAAACAATTTCAATCCATTCTGTCGTCTCCACCCTTCTTTCATCATACCATTGGCGGTGGAGACGTCTGTGTAACTGCGTCAAGGGTAGACGAAGCAATGGATGTCTTGCGGATAGACCAATATGCTGTAAACGGCGTTGAATGGTACGTGCAGACACTGGATGAAGCATTACAAACTGAATATGCTGGTCTATCCTTCGTTATGCGGCTGAGCGATCCGTCACTGCCAAGCTCACAGTTTGCCTGCCATCACGTGGAATGTTGCATTGAGGTGGATGAGCGCGAATCTCTCTGCTTTGCAATTTCCATAAAAAATAATCCTCAACCTCGTTAGGTCACTGTCCTTTCTCTGTCTAACTCAGATACTTGATCAAAAGTTATCGCTGATTTCCACGAGGAATAATTGATCGTTTCCTTATTTGTAAGAAAAAAAATACTTATTGAAAATACATTTGTTGAACATGAAATCGTCAAAATTTCCAAGGTTTAAACAGTACTTTAAGTCGAAGCCACAGGCGCACATGATATGCGTTTGCGTTGAAATTCAATTCATTTGCATATATCACCTCCGGTAATGCATGTTGTAAATTTCATGTTATTTGCATGCATCCGTCAGGGTATTGCGTTTACGGTTTGCAGCAATGTATTTTACTACTTCATCTCTACATATTAAATTATATGATAGTAATTATTGGTGCATATTGATTGAGTTGAATCTTTTAGCTTCTGTGAAACAGAAATACATCTGCTAATTGTCCACAAAATTTTTTCCAGTACTTGATTTGAAGATGTCTGCTAGGAATGGAGTGAAATATATATTGGGATTTGGTCTCTGGTCCACTAAAAATATAGGTAATAATTCATTTTGAAGCTTTGATTACACCGTTTTTATTTATATAAAGTCAGAATTATAGATTATTTGAATTCAAAGAAAAGTTTCTTACGCAGTAATACATACCATTTCTGATATCTACTCGTTTCAAGGATGGAAGCGTATCTCACTTTCTTCTGTTTAATAATCTCAATGCTGATACTAGAAATAAAAATACGTACACCACTTTCTATACAGAAAGTGGTATTTGCATAGTAAGTGGACCATTTTTATTATTTTTAAAAAAAGTTTATCCTACATTTTTTTAAAATAATAAAGATATTTTGAAAATTTATTATTTTTGCCCATTGCAGTAAACGTGCTTTTGCTTTTCCGATTTTTCTATCCATTGCAAATATTTTGAAACTCAAATAAAGATAATTTTGACTTCAAAAATTATTATTTTTATAACTAACTTCACTTTGCAAGCATTCCATTATACATTGGACGTGTTTTTATCCGATCTTTAAAGATTTCTCATTTTGGAGCATAAAGTATTTTGTGTACAAGTCTAAATATGTATAATATTTCACAAAAATTAAAAAAAAAATTTTTTTTTCTAATCGTAAGTTTTATCTGAAAATTTAAAATGGATTTTCCACAAGGAATTTTATGGCCTACTACTTAATCATATATAATTTTTTAGATATAAATTTTGTTATACACTATTTCAATGTAATTGTATCTTAATTATTTTTTACATCATTTTGTAAGCATATATAGAAGCTATTGGTATAAAATGCAATTTGATGGATTCTTCTCAGTTGAATAAAGAGTAGAAACTTTTTAGTGAATACAATTTCAACAAGACTTTAACAGGAAGTAAATTACACATCCCGACATTGAAAATGCAACTCCAAGAGGGAATTACAATAAAGTGAAGAAGCTTGGCAAATCAAGACAGACAGCAACGAACAATAAATGATCCGTATTTCGAAATTTTATACATTATACCGAGCGAATACATGGTCGAGATAGTAGGTTGTAGGAACGTGAACGTATCGGCGCTGAGTCAATGTGAGTACTGATGGCAAAGTAAGAATGGCTCGCCATTCCCTGTCAACCATTTGCCAAAGTGCTTCTTTTGAAAAAGCCAATCGCAGGGTCTGCAAATGGTGTACAACCATACCCAATGTTTTTATTGTTCAAAGATTCGGCGAGTACTGTGGCCAGGAGTACACCTTGCAGGGCATATTAGCAGTTTAGAGCATTGTGCGGTCAGGCGTTATCCAGGTGTTAAAGAGTATTGGGCATCCCCTGAAAGACGGGGAGTGTTACCGGCCGCTGGACATCATCCATGAAATGTTGGGCTGTCATAGCACCGTGAATACGAAATAAAGGTGACATGGAATCATTCACAATGGCACCCCAAATAATGATGCTGCATTCTTCCTTAGTGAGTCATTCCACAATTGCATCAAGATTTAACCCACTCCCACGTCGATGCCACACTAGCACACAGAGACTATCACTGAAGAAATAGAAGGATGACTCATATAAGAAGACTCAACCGCTGTCCACATCAATCTAATCTACCACCATTCCAGACATTGGCGTCTATGCTGTGAGTGAATGTCGGTCTTTTTAATAAACGTCATGAGCACAATACACTTGCAACCAATTATCGGCAAAAATTTCCGCTCAATATAAGAACATATAGAGTGTCTTTCACATGCTGCTGAATTTTGGTGGACGTGCAACTACCTCCCATCGGATGAATCAATCCACGCCTGCTGACGTCACTCTGGCTGCACCGGCACCCCGCACACTTTCCACAGTTCCTTGTTCCAGCCGTCATCCGCACAGCCAATTCACTAAGGACGCTTTCAGGTGTGTGTCAGCTGTGATTTGCCGTAAGAACCAAGCTGCCCTTCTCAGTCAGGCTACAATGCCCTTCGTAAGCTCGTTTCTCTGCTGGAACTGACGTTTTTCTACTAGAGCGGACACATTTGATTGTGGTCTGGTATTCTCTGCAATTGTAGGCGTCATTTGCAACAAAAATAAGCTTTCAATGTATATTTTTCTATCAGCAATAACAGCGCATATATTTTCCACTCTACGAGCTCCTCACCTTATATTTTATTCTAAGTGTGATTCTCTTCATTTGCATAACTCGGTAAGGTGCTTCAATCCTGAAATTTGCATAAGTTTCTGCCCACTCATTGTTGGTATTGCATTTTCAATGTCGAACTATGTATATAAGAAATATTTTAAAATAATAATACACAAAACACATGTTTTGTTTCCACTAGTTAAAAAGACAATGTTTCTTAACTTTTCAGTATTCGCATCTATATTTAAAATATAATTTTCATTCCACCCCCCCCCACTTAAAAAATTATACAATGATTATCTTTTGAGTATTTTGCTGCCAAACGTATACTACGATATTAGCATTAAACTTTACAATTTAACAAGAACACAAAAATGTAGTGACGTTTGATAACACTGATTCTCTGCATTGATTCTGCTAAAAGCAAGAATCCGGTGCTTTTCTATTGTTCTTATGTCCACCATATCGGGCATTATAGCTTTTTCTCTAGAAATTCTGATTTGTTTTAAACATTCTGGAATGTTGATAACATGCCGCCTAGAATATTTGCAGATATGAGGAAATATTTTCTCACAAGAAAAAGAAAAATGTTTGATAATGCCAGTTTCATTCTAGCAAGTCTCATTCGAGTCAGCCTTTCTATTTATTGTTGTACAATATGTGTGTTTTGGTGTTAATTACAATTCAACTTTTGAAATGTTCACGGCAGCAGATTTAATCAGTATCATGAATAAATTTTTAAGCTTGAGTAAGCGAACATTGTATATCGTCAAGCATCAACAATTACCCAAGATAAGCAATGTTCCAGAAATTAAATCAAGAATATCTTCTAAAGAATACTTAAATTTTATATTTGCCAATACTGAAGTGCAGCGTAAGAAAATCAATGTGTGTATCATTTGCTCTAAAACGTTTGATGCGGACAGCAGGAAACCATATCATAATACTATCGAAGAACTCTTAATTGTTGAGAAAGAAACCTTCACAGAAATACCGACAAGTAGTGAGATAATCACATTATCTGCCTACTCTAGAGTTTTTAAGCTTTCTAAGGGCATTTTTGAGAATTCACGCCTATTTTTCATGAGCATATATCATCTGCCTGCACCAACTCAATATTTTTTGTCCTACATTTTTTCTGATTATATTGTTTATTGAAAAAAAATATGTTGTTTACTTACATCAAGTCTTGCGTTAATATAACTTAAAAATTTGTAATGAAAGATCTGATATAATTTATTTAATTGTGTTTATAAAATAATGGAAATGTATTTAAATTAAGAGCCTAAATATTATAACAGTTGAATTATTTAATAAACCTGAATAAACTTAAACACGTTAGTTTTCCATCGTTCTGAGAGTATCAAAACTTGAGTTCAAGTTCTATACCAACAAGCATGTTGACATAGACAATTGCTATTTCGATTGTAATCCTGGTTTTCAAGCCATCAATATTTAAATTTTTTCTGCCTGTAAATGATGTCACTTACAAATTTTTAATGCAAATCGTCTAGGGGCATTTTATCGAAAGATCCGGATTGCTCAAGAATTAGGTCTTATCACCAAATCTACCTTTCTGTAAAATGGTCATTTCAGAAACTACATATAATACTAAATAAGTTGTTGAAACAATTTTTGTACAGAGTTACGAGTATTAAGCTGTTTCACATATAGAATTCCAACGTATTCCAATATGTCTACTATATGAATGCCATAGGTGAGTATCTTTTCAGGGTAAAATGAAAGTGCGAATGAAAAGTCTTACATTAGAGTTAACATCACATATTCATCTTTAGGTAATGCTACTCTACTTGATTGTATTAATGAGAGAGTTACTATATTTACTATTATATACTTAAGAAATTGCTTTCATATTGCTATAAATATGAAATCAATTTCTTAGGTGAACATTATACTACTAAGAAATTCAACATTATTGTTTGTTTCCTTAACATTTCCATTAAGAAATTCATTCTCCCATGATTTTTGTCCAGTTTTATATATGTCTTGAAACACTGAAACTTTTAACTATACAATCGCAATGTTTTCCTAAAAATTTAATCAACAGTCGAAATGCATTTCTGTAATTATCTTGCATTCAATCTCATCGATCTCCAAGGAATCTCTCAAAACGTCTCTTTCAAATGCTCAAATGGATAAAAACAAGTGGAAATCTTATTTAAGTTGCCAACAAGTTCATTTAATTTCTTTTATTAATGTTACTGTCTTTAGTACTTCAATGTTTCTCGATGGATTATCTTCATAACATACTCTTTTCTAAATCTAGTGTGTTTACGTTATTGATTTCATTCCAATAAACCACTCCATAGTCTCGAATTAATCTTAAGATTTTATTGTTCTTCACAATATTTGATCGAATTAATCATACAACTATAAAATCAATTGAATAAAGCAACATCACCAATAATTATAAACATAATTGTCACCAAAATCAAAATAGAAACTATTGGACAACTAACATTGATCAGATGGTTTAGAAACGATATTCAAATTGTAATCTTTATTGAGAAAGGAAATATTTTCAAATGAGAAATGAAAATCATCAATGGAAGCGTTAAAATTATATAAGGTAACATGTTACATAAGAGCATGAATTATTCGTGAACAAATGAGATATGTTTATTCATATCTTCCATATTTTGTGAATTATTAAGCATCAAAATTTGCATTCACTTTCACATATATTTTGTACATTTTTTTGATTGCAGACTGTTTCTTCACATTGTCAAAGTTTCTAAGGTTGAATATTATTTCCATTATAAACTTTAAGTATTGCGAAATGATATATGTGCATGTTTTTTAAGCTTTAAATAAATGCTTACATATCATGAACATAAGAACGATTCTAACAGAAATACATACACACTTTCTGAGCTATATTATTACATTATATTCATAATTTATCTTCGCATATTTTTAATGATTATTAGTCATCAAAATCTCTCAACCTTGTTATGAACAACCAACATTATATGTTTTTGCATACTTTAATATACAAGCCATATTTCCAGGGTTCTTCCTAAAAATATTTCGTATTATTACAGGATCGCTGATTTTATTTGAATGCACTACACATTTTAAATTGATTATATTACAACCTATCTGAATTGAATTCTGATAGTTATTATTCACCTTAAAGTTTTCACATATAAATCTGAAAGTTTTTATTGTTCACATATAAGTTTTCTAAATCTAAATTTTTAATAAAAGTTTTCTCATTGTAATATTTTGTAAAGACAGAATAATTACAAAATTATTTTTTACAAAGAAATTTTTTTATTTGCAACTAATATATGATTTATATGGCTTTCAAAACATTACAATAAACACCAGCAGTCACAAAATACAGGAAAACATAGTAAGAAAGTAATTTTCAAATAGGATTTCCTACAAAAATTTAATACAAGTTTATTAGTTATTTAAAAATGTATGTAGATTTAGCGAAAATTCACTACTTATCCAAACATGAATAATTACTTAAATTATATTAGATAATTTTGATGGCTTTGAATATTTTTATTCTTTAACATCATTCAGATATACAGCTCAATCATAAATTAATGACTTAATTTCTAAGCACTTTATTATATAATGAATTTGGAAATCATAAAATTTAAATATTTACCGAATCAACGGAATCATTTTTCTAAGGATGTAAATCGTTAGCTTTAATAAGAATCACAAGTCTGATGTTTATTTTAAAAGAAGCAAAGAAAATATAAGTTGTCATATAACAACATGTATTCCAAAGATCGCACAAGATGTATTTAATGACAAATATAAAATAATACTGATGCAAAAAGAATAAACTATTGGGAATTTAGATTCAGAATACAGTTGTCAATTATTTTTTCCCCGTTTTGATGAAATATGCTCTTTTTGGTGAAGCTGTTCGGAATAGTCATCAAACTAAATAAAAAAGATAAAATACTTAAGTGAAGGAAATATCTGGAGTGCAAAGTCATCTTTAAGTATATTTCACACTTCAGTAGAACTTGGTTCGAGGAAAAAGTAATCGTTTCCTAAAAAAGAAAGTAGAAGAGAATATATTCGTCAGTTTTTCTTTTGGTTATGGATACCGTATTTTTTTCTATTGAGAAGATAAGCAGTAAAATTTTGACTCTATCTAAGCTCTTTATTCAATATGTGAAAAATCTATGCAAATTATTTTAGAATTCAATATGTAACTTTTATACATTGCAGCTTTTATATCTAGCACATGTCAAATTATAGAACAATGACTAGTTTCAAATAAAAATAAAAGCTATTCTAAAGGAGATATAAATGTGTAACATTTTAAGACATTTTACCTAATAATTTGTGTAATAATTTAGTTGTAATTTCTAATAAAACTGAATATAACAGAACAAATACTGGGCATGCGATATGTTAATTATTTTTATGAAAATTGTAATTTAAGACCGGACTTTGAAAATCTCTCAGAATCTTCGTACACATTATTTTAAAGTAAACATGCATATTTTTACTTTAAAATAATGCATAATATAGCACATATACAAGGGAATCAAGAAAGTTCTTGCCAATTTCAATGACCCAAAAGAACATGGTCAACAGAAATTGTTGACTATTGTTAGTCTTCGAAGTAATCACCTTCAGCCAGCGTGTCTCTAGTTATGCAAACGCCTTACGGTAAAACTAGTACGATTTCGACATAAATATGTCCATGAGAGCTTGGGGAAAGTCTGCTTCGTTATTGAAGATTTTTTCATGAAGATGATTGTCCAGGAGAGGGAGTATTGGTGATCTGAAGGAGCAAAGTCAGGCGAGTTAGGAGGATGGAACAGTCTTCCAACCAAGTCGTTGTATGGAATTCCTGCCCACTAGACATGTGGCTTCGCGTGTTATCAGCCAAGAACACTACACCCTTGCGATTAACCGGTACTGTTTCCTTCAGTTGCAGTGCCTGTTCCACACCTTCCAATTGCTGCGATTACAAATCCGCTGTTACCGCTTGGCCCATTGTTACCAGGTCATAGTGAACCACTTGTTGACTAGTCCACCAGACACAAAGCATAATCTTGCGTGGGTCACAGAGGGACAAATCTCCCAATCCAAATGTGTGAAACCAATTTCTTTCATTCACAGCATTATCCCCAAATGCTTGACATTTAGCGACTTGATGCATTAGCTGATAAGCCCACTTTAAAGTCGTAAAGCAAACAACACTGAACGAGCTCCTTCGACACGTCAATTCCTCTTTGCTGTTGTAAGAGTTATGTGTAGAGCGCTGTGGATCAGCTTTCATAACGACTGATGTTCCAACTCTCCACTGATTGTTGTCTCAACAATGTCATACACCAATTTGCATACTTATTATCACTTCATTCAATGGTAATGTGAAAACGGCAGACACTTTTTTATCTTAGATGTTGTCACTTTAGTAAAGAAATCTGCGTTTCTAAAGAACTAGAGTATTCTGGTTTATAAACATTATTTATTAAATGAGTTGAACGAAATTCGAAAGAATTGTTTTACCAGTGATTTTTCAACCCACTCAATAGCAGTACTAGGTATACTTAAAAATTTCTGAGACACCACTAGTTTGATGAATTAACCTTCATTTTTTACATGTGAAAGCGAGATTCATGGTACAAGTAGTTTTCAAAACACTGCCATTAGCAGACATGGGGTGACAGTTGAATTCAGAAAATGGAACAAAAGTGACTAATCATTCATATTACAGTTCAATATTTAAAATAGAAAAATCAGTGAAATGAGTTAGACTTCATGACAATCCTTAAGCTTGGACTCATGCCAATTACTACGAAAACTGAGACCATTTAATGAGTATATTTGAAGGAGAGTAAATTAGAGAACGAGCTCTTATGCTCATTATTCTTGGAAAAACAAAATCTAAATAGAACAAACATGTTATAACAAGTTCTGACATATTAATTGTTGCCGGAATATGAATTCACAACATGCCCAACGTATTTTTTTCTGGGATAATGTACATTTTTTTCTGTCAGCTTTGAAAACATGTGCTGTCATGGAACTTATATATAATGCATTTCATTATATTAAATTTTGGATTGAAATACTGACCATGAGAAATGAGTCATAGATATTTAAAAGTGTTACATCATTTTTCGTAGGGTTGAACTGAAAAAAAAAACCAATCAAGGCACACACCATTCAGGTATTGTGGGGTGATTTGAATTTTATTTTTCAGATACTCTTCATTCTATTTTGTACTGACTCGTAAAAACAATGCTCAATGTAAAGTATTCAGAAAAACCAATAATCAAACTCGTAAAAATAATGCTCAATATGAAGTATTCCCAAAAACCAATCATTAATCAGTATACTAAGCACACTATCATAAATGTACAGCAATACATTTGAAATATTCTTATACTTGTGATTTATCAATGTAGACTTATAAGCAGTGGTTTTAATGAGATAATTGGTTTTAATGTTATAATTTTCGTAGACAGTAATCTCACCGATTAATTACTGATTGAAACAGCATAAAATTATTTCTATTTTCTAGATTGAAATATAATAAATAATGCACTAGATCATAGACTTTAGTTATAAATTCTTCAATAAGTTTAAAAGTTTCTTTTACTCAACAATAGTTCTAAAAAATAACTTACTAAATTGGAGAGAAGAGTAACTAGAAATGTCTGATTGATCAAAAAAAAAAAAAAAAAAACCCAGCTAGTTTAAAATTTTGCAAAAAGTACAAAAACTATAAATCTTTTACTGCCAGAAGGCTAAAGTCACTTTTATGGAGAAGCTACTGAATATTATACCAGGATATTCCTCAAGAAACCGATATACTCAATCTTTGACCATTTTGCTTTGAGTTTAAAAATATAACAGACCTTATAGTCTCAAAGACTTTCATTTCTATTAGACTACTCTTGCAAAATTCACACTTTGAATTCTACATGGTCATGACGTTTTCTTGGTGTTTAAATTTTATAAAAATATGAAAGAAGCATAGAACATATTTTTATTTAGTTTGATAAATACATACTTTATCTTATCTTGCAAATTTGTTTTTGTGCTTTCTATCACTGAAATTATTTAACTAAAATATAAGGCATGTATGTGTTTCAATTTTATATTTAATATTTACTTGCAAAACAATGATAGAATTTCACAAAAAAATCTGTTGATGAAATTTTTGTTACATAATTTTAAACAAAATTTTTATTTCTAATTGTCAATCTACATAAATGTATTAATGAAGTTGAATTTTTAAATTCATAACAGTTGATTATAGCACTTTAATAATGTAATATGTTAAATATTTTATATTTTGATGCTTAAAGAATTTTCTTTCTGGAAACAAACATATATAATTATAAACCGTAATACATATATATCCACTTCATTTATTATTTTAATAATAACATAAATTATACAAGTTTGTGATGAAGGCAAAGTTAAATTTGTCATTTTAATAGCGTCTATATGCACTCTGTAAAGAATCTAACACTGCGAATACAACAATCCTGTTACATTCAATCATGATTTAAGTGACGAATAAATTTACTGATATGTGGTAATTTAGAACGATTTGCGGTTATCATATCTTCTGTGACTTGTGATAGGTAATAAGGAACATATATTTTTAGTAGAAGATAATTTATTCACATCTGCAATAAAACGTGAAATCACCTCTAATTTAAAAATAAGACTTTTAAAATGTATTGTATTATAGAAGTTAATTTACGTCAAATAAAATAGATCATCAATCAAATCATCAAATATATATATATATATATATATATATATATATATATATATATATATATATATATATATATATATATATATATATATATATATATATATATATATATATATATATATATATATATATATATATATATATATATATATATATATATATATATTTATATATATATATATATATATATATATATATATATATATATATATATATATATATATATATATATATATATATATATATATATATATATATATGTATGTATGTATACATGTTATATAATATAATTATTTTATGTATCTCAAATGAAGATTAAAGGAATAAACTGCTTTTTAAATATTAATTTTTAAATTCAATAAAACTATAACTATGTATTAATCATATAAACTAAGTATTCTTTTAAGTTCTAAATGTTAATAATATATTTCTTGAGTATTCACATCAGAATTAATTAGACTAACAGTTACTAAAAATGGTACATATTAGTTTTCCATTTCCCATGCAATAAGATTCTAGATTAATGTATCAAGATATTGTGAAGTATTTTATTCAAGCGTATATCTTCGTAGCCAGTATTAACATTCGAAATCATTCAGTGAAAATATGAAATATTTTTAGCAGATTATATATATTTTTGATAAATTGTTATTTTAATTGTATCAAAAAGTTTTATTTTGCACCAAAATTATAATAATATAAAATGATTCAGCTGATATATTTGCAAAGTAATAAATTTTGTTTATGTAGAGAATAATTACTTGGTAAAATTGTGGGATTACCTCGTTTTGTTATGAACTTATTATGAAGAATAAGTTAAAGGAACTAGTATATAGAATTTCACTTAAATATTATCATGTTTAATTGAAATTTTGAATTAATATTTTCTAAACTGACATCATCAAAAATAGTTGATGTAAGTAAGACATCTCAGAATAATATATTTATTGCTTGGAATACTGTTTGAAAATAACCTATAAATTATTTATACATTTGTTTCTTTTAACTGATAAAATTAAATTGTGCAAAACAATTCTTCTGTACTTAATACTATGCTAAAATTTTATTATACTGAAAATAAATTAAAATCTACTATACAAAAAATAAATTCTACTATAATGAAATTAAGTCATCCAATGCAAAATAATTGTTATGAAAGATAAGATACTTTGGTTAGCAATTAAAATTGCAGTAAATATATATTTTCTAGTATATAAATCAACATTTTTTTCATAATATACTTTCAAATGTCTTATATGTGTTTAAAATATTAATAGAACATATCAGTTAATATCATTTTTTCTGAGATGTGCTTCCTGGGTTCGAATCCCGTTTCGAGTATGGATGCTACTTTCTCTCTGTGTAACTCTGCCCTTTCTTCTGTGAAGATCTATGAATGTGGCCCACTCTATAAGCGGGCTTGGGTGGTATGGTGTGGATAATGCTACTCGCCTCCGTGCCTTGGTTCACAGGTGCCCACTGAGTAACTACAAATGAGTAGCAGTTTCCGGTCTTGTTGTGGCGAAAGATTGGTTTCGAAGAGCCCACAGTAGTTAAAAAAATATATATGTCGTCCTTCTTATTCTTGTATTTTTAATTGTTTATAAATAAATATATGAAATAATACATTCAATATTGTTTTGCACGGCGTTTATCTAAAACGCCATTATATAAGATAGATTATGCAGACTGATGATCTACCTGAAAAGTAGCCTTCATCATTTATAGTGTGATTGACTTACAAATTTTATACAATATGAAAATTTTTTCCTCGTTTTGGATTTAGATGAGTCCTAAACTACTAAGATTAAAAATAAATAAATGCGAAAAAAATGTCCAATAAGTTCTATGCACAACAAATTATTCCATGTGATGAAACAGAGATTATTAAGAACATTATATTATTACTACAAGAATTCGTAAGCAGAAAACTTTTGAATAAATATCCCTTTCAGATCATTATAAATACCTATTAAAATTATATTTGGTGTTTTGGTCATTACCATTATGCCTATAATTTTACTTAATCAATAAGATTATATAGTTTTAAGTCTGGATCAATCAAACATTCAAGTATCTTAAGTAGTGAACTAATATATATATATATATATATATATATATATATATATATATATATATATATATATATATATATATATATATATATATATATATATATATATATTTATATTTATATATACACACACTGCTGGACAATTGTTAAGGACGGATCACAAATAGTAATGTAGCATAACATTCAGCGAGATATGAGGCCTAGTAGGATAAAATATAATTACAACACTGTTCAGACATTATAACAAAGAATATTTAAGAAAGAATGTTCTGTAAAGTACAAAAGTTGTGAAACATTTGAAAGAAAAAATATTTTTATTTGATGCTGCAGACGGTAAAATGGAACAAAGCCTCTAAAAGTCAGCAGGCACCTTGAAGAAAGGTATCAGTATGGGACGTGGAGCGTGATGCAACATTCCACACGTCGTATCATACTTTGCACAACATTATCCAGCAGCTGTTGTTGAGGCAATTTATCCCATTCCTCTGGGAGTGCACGGATGAGGGTGTTCTTTTTTGTCGAAGTATAGTTTCGACCAGCAACTTACCTCCCCAAACCATCCCACACACTTTCAATAGGTTTTAGATCTGTAGAACGGGATGGCTATACGAGGCGTTGAATATCCTCGCTGTCTAAACAATCCTGAACAGTGAGTATTCAATGACATGTTGCGTTGTCGTCCATAAAAACAAATTTATTACCGACAGTACCACGGAAAAGACAAACATGAGGAAGTAGAACTTCATTAATGTATCGCTGGCCTGTCATAGTCCCATTCGCAACCACATGTTCTGGCAAGCGGCCATTGATCATGATGCCGGCCCACACCATGACACTGCATGTCGGATATCGTTCCCGTTCCTGGATATTTTCTGGACGATAGGCAGTACCACTCTCGCGCCAGATCATATGGCGTCTACAATCCGATGACAGACTGAACCTACTCTCATCTGAGAATAGTAGGCATGCCCAGTCCTGTTCAGTCCAATTGCGATACTCACGTCAACATTGCAAACGGGCGGTACGGTGCTGTCTGGTCAATGGGACACACACAACAGGTCTGCGGACGTATAGTCTACCTCCCCTCAAACGTCTGGCAACCGTTTTTCGGGAGATCTGCTTTCCGGAGGCAGCAAGAAACAGATTTGCCACCTATTGAGCTGTGGTGCGGCTGTTCCTTTTTGCTGATAGGACGATATATCTGTCTTCTGCAGGCGTCGTACTTCTAACACGACCTCCCCCATGCCACCTACTACACATTTCAGTAGTTTTAAATGACTTCCACAGTCGTGAAACAACGCTGTGAGCCATGTCGAACTCCCTGGCAACATCTGTTATTTTTCGCCCTTCTTCGATCTTTCCAATAATTCGGACACACATAAAATCATCTAAGTGATGTCGGGAAAACATGCCAAATATGTCAAGTTCATCTATTAAATCTTTCCTGTAAAACTTTGACTTGAAACAACAACCGTCCAGACGCGACAAAACCTTTAAAACTCTTACGAACGCTATCACGTGATGAACAGACGTGGAAAAAAAATTTGCATACGCATCTTTCTTCTCACTATATCCCGCACTTATTCTAATTTTCCACATTTTGCTTCCTTTCATTTTGTGGTTGCTATGGATGATATTTTTATCCGTCATTAGCTTTTGTCCAGCAGTGTATATATATATATATATATATATATATATATATATATATATATATATATATATATATATATATATATATATATATATATATATATATATATATATATACATATATATATATATATGTATGTGTATATATAATACTATTTTCGTAATTAAAATGATCTGTATGCTGAAAAAAATTTAATTCTCAATTATCTAAAATATAACCGATAAATTTATTAAAACCTAATGGTACATAATGTTTCTTGTGGGCATTTTTATTGAATCAGTTGAGTCTGAAAGCCTACTTAAATAATAATTTAATAATTAACATGTTATGTATTATTTAATAAACTTAAAGTAAATCAAAAAATTTCGAAGCAAATATTATTTTATAATATTTTATTTGTTATTCTACAAACTTAACATGTGTACACCAAAAGATTTAATGATAAAGTAACCAATGTTTAATTTTCTTATTCAATAAAATAGAAATAAAATAATAATAATATGGCATACTTTGATAGTGTTGAGACAAAATAATTGTGAAAACTTTACATTTTATTAAATAATGAATGCTCTTTTAGTGAATAAAATGTCCTCTTTATCTTGTTTAGTAACATCAAAAGGAATTTTTAAGATACACGAATCATCTTACAAGTTATAAGACAATATTTTTAAAAAAAAGTTTCCGAAGTTTAATATTTATTTAAAGCAAACTCTTTAAATTTATTTTCTGTACTGTTGAATATAGTTTAAATTATTCATAGAATTAAGTATAAAACAGTTAATTGAGTTTATCGAATCATCATTACGTACCTTTAGCAATGGAATTTCAGTGCTTCTCTGATATTGAGATTAAATATATAACTATATATGCTTATGTGTCTTTTACTGTTATTACAACAATGTAAGACCATAAAACTTAACAAGACTGCAGACAAAAGCCATTTTTCACTCTTTGTTATTTATAACGATTCATTTTCGGTTTCGGTTGATAAACATATGTTCTAAACTTTTAGGGTGTAAAATAGGAAACAATGAATAATAAAAAAATATCTTTGAAAATAACGAAGCGCGCTTAATCGCTCCCTATTTAATAAAACCGCGTTATGGCTCAGTTAAGTTTTTGTTCAGGCTTTCCTAGGAGTAAAAATCCCTCTTATCTCTCTGGCCTTCCCCCTATCCCACCCACAGCACCATCCCCCAATTCATTCCCTTTACTCCCCAATTCTGCGCAGTTTAAGTTCCAAGCCGGAGCGCCGCCTATCGGCGTATCCAAACGTCCGGTGAGAACCGTTCTCTTTTCGAACCTTGGAGTAGGGAGTTGACGGCCAAAACTTCAGCCCGTGCCTACTTCTTCTCTGCTTTTCAATTGGAAGCTAGGACGAGTGACTGTCCAGAATGACGTAGGACAGACCGTCTTCCGCGCCTCCGACCTCTTTCCCTTAAGTTTGTCTTTGCCGTGGTACTTTTCCAAAAAATCTCCACGCTCTTCGGAGTCTTGGATTGTATTTGTGTAACTTCATCTTATTGAGGAACTTTTGGGACCTTTCCTCCGCGCACTTTCGCCCCTCAAACTGGATATACATTGTTCCTTCCCCAGTACTTCCTTCCTTTATTTCCTGGAGACTGACTATTAACAATAACCGTTAGTTAGATTATTATTATATATAAATAACATTTTTCTAAGAAAAGTACTTTTAAGAAATATAAGTGTGACGGAATAAAAATATTGCATATTTACTCTGACTATCTAGTATTATAAAGTTTGTTCATAAGCACTGCTTGTGTTTATCCATATTTAAAAATATTTGAAATATAACAATATTAACTTTACGACGTGCATATACACGGACTTATATATACATATATCTGATAGATTTCGCTTTAAGTAGGATTATAGAGACAAACTTCTGATTCTTACTGGATGTTTACATAAAGTGTTTTTGTATCTACTGTTATTGCTGTAATATTTGGTAAGTATTATATTAATAAATCATTTTAATTGAATATGTTAAAATAAAAATAAATATTTCAATAATGATTAACTTTATATGTACATGTATATATATATATATATGTTCATAAAATTATATCATTATAATTTAATAGAAATAGTTGAATTTTAATGCTTGCAATTATAATATGAATACCACTATATTTAATTAAATGGAATGAAGTTTGAAAGTTCCTAATATACTCATTATTTTTTTTATTTTTTGCTCACTTTTTATGATCGCAATGTTCATTCGACCACATTTTTTTGTCAATATAATTTGAAACAATTAAATAAGGATAATTTCATTAATAATTTCTAAACCAAAATGACTAAATAATAAGCTCATATTCTAATAATAAGCTAAATAATAAGCTCATATTTTTGCAAGTTTTTTAATTTATGTCACATTCCATTTCATTTAAGGCGTTTGAAAAACTTTTAGAAATCTAGGTGGCGCTACAGTAATTCCAAGTCTATATATTTTGTAATAAAAAGTAGCTATTTTAATTTGGAAAAATTACTTTGTATTTTACAAATAAATCTAATCTTTTTCATGTTAAAATGAAGTTAAATAATTTTAAATTGAATATATTTAGTATAGCATCGTTAAATTGATTCAAAATAATATCTATGTTTTTTTCTGAATATTCGTTTTGGATTTACGCAAAGGATTTTATGCATTTTAAGTAAGGATTGCGTTCATAATTTAGTTTGATCAATTATTTCTAGGAAATAAATAAAATAAAATGACTAAAATAGTATATGATATTTAAATATTTGGCAATTTATTCGATAGTTTATTAATAATTCAAAAGTTGTGAAATAAAAAGGTAATTTAAAAAAAATAATTTAATTGCCAATTAAAAATTTAGAATATTTTTTCTACTCTGAAAATGCTTAAGTAAAATAACAAAAAATAACAATAAAGTTTATATGTAAAATAACAATATTATCATATAGTAAACTTCTTTGTTTTTTAAGCATATTTAATGGTAACGTGTTGATGATATTTTAAGGTTTGTATCCTTCTGAGGTCTTATAATATAAAATTAACATTTTGGAAATATTTAGTTAATTTTTGATTAAAAATGCATAGATTTTCCATTATACTTATTTAAAAAATGAAATATTTTTAAATACTAAACATAAGTTTCAAATACAAATAGCTGAAATATTCTAATAATAATTTTAACATAAATAATGAATTCAACTTCTATTACCATAAATAAAATCCAATATCCCTATTGTATTATCATCAATAAAATGCAATCAACAAATTTCTATTTTTTAACTAAGATACTAATCTAAAATAATAATTCACGGCATTTTGTAATTTCTTAGAAACGTAAGCTGTAAAGTATTTCTATAAACTGTCATGCGTTTCACAGTAAAAATTATTGTGCTTTATACTTTTATCATAAAATAATCATCTTATTTCTCCCACAAAATTTTTAGTTAAACGATTTTATCTTGAAAGCATACATTGAAATTTGAATATTTAACGTAACATATATGCTTAACATTTAGCATTTTGAATAATTTTTAATTGTAACACGTTGTTTTACAAAATATTTTAATTATAACATGTTAAATACAATGAATTTTAATTATATTAATAACACAAATGAATGATTGTGTATATATATATATATATATATATATATATATATATATATATATATATATATATATATATATATATATATATATATATATATATATATATATATATATATATATATATATATATATATATATATATATATATATATATGTATAGTAATGCATGTTCTTTAGATATTTGATGAAAAACTTGTTTGAAATGATAAATCATTTATCTATGAAAATATTCATCAAAAAATTAGATATTTTTAATTTTCAGTCAAAATACAATATTTTATATATTATTTGAAAAAAATAAATTAATCAATTTAAAACTTCAAATTGCAATAATTTCACCACTTTATCGATGTGGTAATATTCAGTTCATAGCTTAAAAAAAAGATTCAAAAGCGAAATATTAAGTAAACGTATCAATTATTTTATTCTGTAATTTTATTGGCGAATTAAATATGTATAGTGATATATGTTAATTAGTATAATAATAGGTTATTTAATTTAATGAATAATACAGAAATATATCAATAATAAATAAATTTTTTATTCATCAATAAATTAATTTGATTACTTATACACAATTCTTTCATTAAATAGTAAAATATGAATTTCAAATTTTATATTCTGAACTTCAGCTTTTCCACTTCTTCAGAAGTGCTTAAATTCTTCAATAAAAAATGCAAATGCTTTTAAACAAGAAAAAAAATTTGAGTTTAGAAAATCACATGAAATATATCCGAAATGTTTTTAAATGCATAAAATGGTCATAACTCATTAAATTAAAATGTTTTCATAAAGATGCTCTTAAATTGTTTTCTGCAACGTACAGTGATTAAAACAAATGTAAGAGTCATTTTCACGAAAACAACAATATCATTTTTTATTTGCTCTTCATTTTAGAGAAGGAAATTAAATCTTTAAAGTGGAAGACGTAACTAAAAGCGAGAATGCTTCATAGAAAATCCTTGACTGAATAATTAACTAACACTTCAAGGCCGACTTCCGAAGCAATCTAAGTTAAGACTTTAGGCTTAAAACTAAATGAGTATTAATAGTGAACTTTAGGAGACATATATTGCCATGATTGTTCTAAGAATATTATTAGAACTATTCTGTTTCCCCTTTCAGTTTCTTACATTTCTCTCTAATTTGATATATATGATAAATCTACTTAAGAAATTTGAGATTACTAAATGTTATATGTATGTAATAGCTTATTTTTATTAATTATATTACTTATTTTTATTTTAAAGGATAAATACATGTTACTTTTCTAATATTATTAGATAAACTTAAAAATTAAATACATTTTTATGTTTCGTAAACTAAATGAAATATTTTCTTGTACCTAATCCAAATTATTACATAACCAAAGAAGAACAGAATATATTATACTTAAGCATTACTAATATGTGAATCACATATACGTAATGTATATAACACAAATATTATGAATACACAGAAACTTCATTTAACTAAGCCCAAAATTACTGAAAAAAAATTCTTAAATTTATTTTAAAATCTCAGTAAAAATAGTTGAATATAGCAAAAAGTAGAAATAAAATTTTCCAGACTTGTTTCTTAAAATTTGTGTCCTGATTTGGAGTTTGATAAGTAATACTATTTTAACTGCATAAGAAATTGCAAAATATTTTACAAATATGAGAATTTTTTTGCGGAAATTTCATTTATTTTGTTCATAAAAACTTGATAACCATATGTGCTTGGAAATGATTTCATCAGTCAAAAAAAATCCATGTTTAATGATAGTAAAATACTAAAAATATTTATTGAAGTATTATATTCATTCAATAAGTTTTTTTATCTATTATTTTAATTAGTCTTATTTTTAATTCAAAATAAATAATTTAAGAAACCTAAAGAGTCACTGTATCAATTTTTTTAACTTTTAATTTAGTTCATGAAACAAAATAATTTATGTTTCTAATACTTAAGAAAAAGAAATAAAAAAGCTGCAACATACTTGTTGTCTCCTATTAAATACAGGAAATAAATTCAATGTACAATCTGCTATTAATATTTAATGAAAACCATTACCTAATAAAAATTCATTTGATATAAAATCTGAATGAAATACATTTTATTTAAAAAAGTATAGCATGTGTTTATTAATGCAAATTAGAAAATGATTGACAATATTTTAGAAAATGATTATTTGACTTAACATTGTTTTTAAGGATGAGCGTATTTGTTTTCTAATTGCTTAACAAATATTATAGGGTAATTTCTTTGTTGCTGAAATACTAAGTACAAATAACTTTATAGTGGATGATATATTTTATTGTAAAATTATTATAATTTCATCATGTGAGACTAATGAAAATATGGCTTAGAAATGTGGAAGCAAAGACTTAATTACTAATAAATGAATAAAAAGAAAAAAATAGTAGATTAATTAATAACTAAAAATCACAAATTCAAACGCATTTTTTTAATTTTTAATTAACATGTATAATAATTTCTATTAGTTAAAAGGGTTTTAAATTAATTAAAAATATAGAAGAGAAAAAACGTTTAATATAATAAATGTATTTTTGACAGTTTTAATAATTTATATTATCCATGTTTTTTTCTTTTTATTGTCATCTTGAATTAATTTTCATAAAAACATCATAGTAAAATTAAATATTTAATTTTGTAAACAAAATATTGAAAGATGTTTCATATGTATTTTTAGACTCTTTAAAAATTTTATATAAATGTTATATAAATTTTAAATATAATATAAATTAATTAATTCCCGAAGATATGTACACAAACATACTTTCTCAGATGTTTTTTAATCTTGAATTTAAGAAATTATACTTGTACTTAATTTACTTTATATTCCAAAAATACCCCTCTATAATAATTATAATTATATGTTATTATATCTAAGAAACTGTTTTGAGATGTGCACAAACTGCTTCTATCAAAGTAATGCAACTGCACCCTAATTTCATCCATGTTGAATAATTTTAAAATATAAACAGTAAAGATCAAAAGTCATTTATTATTTTATATAAAAACAATTAGGCGTATTATATAAAAATTAATTAGAATGAAAAACTTAAACCTGAAATATTGTTACCTTACATACATTAAATTTGCTTTATTAAGATTAGTTTGATGATTATTTTTTTGAACAAAACTACATATAATTTCTAATTTAAATGTTCTATGATATTTCTTTCCCTCATTCTTCATGATTATTAAATATTTAAATTAGCATTAAACAAATATTTCTATGTTTAAATTTAATGTTTTCTAGTAAGAAATTAATCATAGCTTTTCTATTCTAAATGAAAATAAATTAGTTCTAATTATTTGATTAAATATTTCCATTATATATATATATATATATATATATATATATATATATATATATATATATATATATATATATATATATATATATGTGTGTGTGTGTTTGTGTGTGTGTGTGTGTGTGTGTGTGTGTGTGTGTAAGCAGGGCATTTACCTTATTTCTCTTTCAATTGAAAATTAAGTAATAAATTTTAAAAATACATTATTGTAAATAAGAAGATCATGAGAAATTATTTGCTATTCATTTCTGAACTGGCCACAAGCTTTTCAGATATTTCCTAAAAATATGCATAACGCTGAAATTCAATGCAAAGGGATAGGAAAAACACATTGCTGCAAAAAGTTAAGGACAATTCAACAGAGATTAGTTTCATTGTAAAATATATCACTACTTGAAAAGTCACCATCTTAAGCAGCATGTTTAGAAATAAATGATTGAGGGTGTTACATTTTTAACGAAGTTTCATTTATCCGTTGAAGACACTCTTACTTACATACACATACTTGTAAAGATAACCATGAAATGATTTATCATTTGCTTAATAGATTTACCATTCTGAAAATAATTCTTCTAGATACTTGGAATTACAAGAAGTATCACGCTTCCTTTTTGAGTAAGAAACACTACCTTGTTCATTATTTATCTCAAGTTTTTAGATATTTTCCTGGACTTGATTAAAACTCCATCTATATACTTTATTTCATTGCTTTTCACGGAAACAGCCATATCCGTTAACTTTTCTATGAATCTGATGGTTCTACACTATTCCAAAAATAAACTGAACCAATGTATATGAATTACATTAAGTGTTATATTCTTTTGCAAAGTCCTTTTACATGCATTGGTTATTTTAAAGATTTCTAGAACAGTAAACCAATGCTCAAGTGTTTAGAAAATCAGAAATTTAATTTTTAGAAACTACCATAAGTTGTGAGGAGTAAAGAAGCTTATATCATGACGTCTAGTAAGATTATAAATAAGCTGAAGACAAGAAACTATTAGGCACAAAAAACCTGTTGCTCCTTAACTTTTCGAGGTCAGTGTACTTAAGCTTTTTAGGACAAAAATATATACAGGAAATAGTTATCGTCCGCCACAATGCTGTTTCAATAACTTAATTCCATCTTATTGTGTTAAATTATGGTATGTTGTTTAAATTTAATTTATTTCAAATAAAATATCTCATACTTTAATGCTATAAAATCCATCATTTTAACAGAATACAACTGAAAAGTAAATTGCAATGTGTTTAGAATTAAAAATGATCAAGAAGCGAAAATTATTCGGAAGATACATCTTCGATTTATATTAAACAATGATCTGAAATATCTTTTATATCAGAGTTGATTTATAACTAAACAACATCAATTTGTAGTAAGAAGTGTAAGGAAAATAGAATGTATTTTGATTGTACAAAATATTATTTTAAATGCACAACAATTATTAGCCATTTCTATCACTTTTATTTATTTTAATCAAATACAGCAAATTGAAATAAGATTTTGTTTTGACAATATATTACTTTTCAGAAAAGCGTGTTATTCCTTAAAATAGGAAAAAACATTCATACGACATTATCATTGATTATTAAATTTTATGCATTACTTATTGGAAGATTGTAATTTTTTTGTGATACAACGTTAATTAAATGACAAACGTTAATTAAATGAAATATAGTATGTTATGTTTTTAGATTTTATACTTATCAAAATCGTAATCCTCAATTATAAAAACATCTTGTTATCTAACTACTCAGCTGTCTCTTCTGTCTCCGAATCTCGGTGCAGATTTTTTAAATATATATAAATGCTTAAGAATGTGTTTATATATTTATAAAGTTTATTAACAATCCTCTGTGGCAATCAGTATTTATTCAGTGTAATTTTTCTAGTGAAATTGATTGTCCTTATATGTTTTTCAATGCTTGATAAAAAGTTAAATAATTAAATGTTCTGCAGAAGCTCAATCGTTTAAAATTAGTTTATAAGATAAACTACATTGTATGTTTGTCTTAGTTTAATTTTATTTGTTAAAAATTCTTGAAATTTAAATGTGTAATTTTCAGTATTGCTGTAGAATTTTGCATTATTACCTGGTAAGTAATTTATTATACACTATTGCCTATTTAGCTTATTTTTAGCTTTGAAATAAGATATAACCCTAAATTGCAGCTAAACGCTTAAATTAATTTGTCACGAGTAGTTATTTAAGATATAGTATATTTACACTCATTTTGTGCATTAATTAATAACCTCATAAGAACTGCTTAAGTTTCATTAATTACTAATTAATTATTACAAATGTTGCAGAATCTGCATCAATGTATTTACTACACATGTTAATATTCCTGTGACTTTAGGGAGAAGTTTTTTTTTGACTTGTAATTATAAACATAACATTTCTAAAATACAGGTGCTATCTGTACCTTTGCTATGTTTGCTTATACATGAGACAGAATGTTATAGGCAAATGCAGCAAAAAGTAAATTTTAAGCGACAGCTTTTATTTATTACTTAAAACAATTATAGCAGAAAACACTATTTTAAATGTATAAATAAGCATAGACAAAATATGTATAGAAATTTTGAAAATAATAAAAAATTTGTGAGTGAAAGCTCCTCCTTGATATGTTCAATTTATCTAACCATGCAGCTGTAAACCTGAAAACTGATGAAAATCTAGTATTCATACAAGCATACAAGACGAGAAGATATTTTGTAAATTTGAAAGGAAAAAAGTTCAATGCAATTTATTTAAAAATATTTATTGACATAATCAAATTAATGTATATAATTTTTTCCTCGTCAAAACTACAATAAAATTTTATCCTTTTAATGAATTCGTTATATTAGTATTAGTTCTTAGGTAATAACAATTAAACGTTATTTGCCTTCAAAATAAAGGATAATATAAGCTTCAGCACAAACGTGGAATTAAAACAAATGATTAAATTCAAAAATATGTTTAGAGATTTAGAAACCTTCAAGATTATGACTGAAAATCTATTTTATACAATATTTTAATATATCTTTCTTATTTTCATTACATTTCTCAACATCGGTTAATGATTTAATATTGCAATTTAATTTCACGTATTGCAATATATAATTAAACAATATAATTTTAGAATAAACTTCCTGGGCACATACCGTCAGATATCAAATGTTCAGAACTAAAACAGAAAAATTATAGTAACAGATAAAACAAGACAAAGTGAGTGTGAGAAATAATTAATTATTTTCTATTTACTAAAAAGATGTAAAATTTAACCATGTTAGTATAACTTCTCTGTCTCTCTCCTTTTTATCTCTTTCACAATATAGCCTAATGCTTTTTTTCAAGTCACCGTCGCAATGAATGTTTCAAATAAAATCTAAGTATTCTTCTTTTATATATATATATATAAATATATATATATATATATATATATATATATATATATATATATATATATATATATATATATATATATATATATATATATATATATATATATATATATATATATATATATATATATATATATATATATATATATATATATATATATATATATATATATATATATATATATATATATATATATATATATATATATATATATATATATATATATATATATATATATATATATATATATATATATATATATATATATATATATATATATATATATATATATATATATATATATATATATATATATACTCACTACTCTCATGTTATAGAAGCAGCTAATAAAAGATAATTACATAAGCAAACAAAAATGCTTTTTATTTATGTGTGTGTTTCTTAATTAGTATATTTTAAGTGTACTGCATTTGAAATAACTAGATTTAGCATAACTATTTCATTAACAATGTTGTCTGGGAAAAGTTATTACATAAAAATTCTTAAGCATTTGCAGTTTTTTTAGTAAGCAATTATGAATAATTTGCTGATATTAAACAATAAAGTTGTACAATAAACAGCACACTTAACCATTACGCACATCTATCTATGCATATATATATATATATATATATATATATATATATATATATATATATATATATATATATATATATATATATATATATATATATATATATATATATATATATATATATATATATATATATATATATATATATATATATATATATATATATATGTGACCTTTTTTATGATCAGTCTAGAAAGTTAAACAAGAAAGAAGAAAATTTTATCTTTCCATTTTGATTTTAGGCTCCTCTGACTTATTATTAAAAAGATAAAAGTTATCGAGTTTTCAGCAATTTTGATAATTTTGAAAGCTGTAAGGATCACTTATTTCTTTAGTGAAACTAATCGGTGCTCAAGTTTTACTTAGATAAAAGAGGCCATAAATATAGAAATCAGAGTGATCAGTAAACCGGAAAAGCAATTTTTAAGCGACAAAGCTCTCCACCCAGAGCAATAATTGAAGATGTGATTATCCTTTATTGAACGCGCATTTCGTTTCACATTCCCTTATTATCGTAAAATATGCAAGCGAAGGAGAATGATTTCTACAGGAGATGTATCAGTGTCACCTTAAGTTCATATTTACGCTTCTTAAAATTAGTGTGTTAGAAGGAAATCTTAGAGATAAGGAAAATGAAATTAATTATTTTATTTAGATAATAAAGTTATTTTAATTTATTTTTCTTGGGAAATTATTTTTTAGGACTTAATAAGAAATGCTAGATAAATAACAGTAATTTAAAAAGTAATTCTTTGTGCATTCATTTACATAGGTAAGAAAAATCCCATAAACATTTCTTGAAAGTGTTTTCTTATTAATTTTAATTTATGTATAAAAATGTTAAAAATCCCTTAATTTCAGAAAAAAAAACAATTTTTTAATAGTTTTTCCTTAACTTACACGAATATTTTACCTAGGAAATTTTTGCTGTTTTCTTTATTTACAAATTTAATAAGTATATACACAAATATTTTTTATCAAATATGCAGCAACCAAGAAAATGTGAAAGCTTTATAAACGCATCTTTTATGAATGCATTTTTTAAGAATAATGTTTCTGCTTAAAATTTAGTAATTTGAATTATCCATATTCTTGTTTAAAAAAATTTTTATAGTTAATTTTTTTTCTAATATATATAAATATTGTCTTCTTAGCAAAGTGTTTTCAAAAAATTTCAAATATTTCGAATGAACTTTTATTAACTGAAAATGTATTACCATGATTTCATGTATCACGCAACATTCAATAGATTTTGAGGTCTTACTGATCTTTGCAAGAAACATTTTTTCGTACTCAATTGTAAATGCTCAATTTTGTTGCAAAAACCTAAATTCGTTCACTTTATTTATTTATTTAACATTTAAATAAATTTCATGAATAAAATTACGAAATATTTATCCCTATTTCTGAAATACACATTCATATTTTTTGATAGTTGCTATTAAGATCAGTTTCAATTTATTATTTTAATAAACCATTTATTGATCTCTTGAAAATTATAAAAGTATTTAATCCGTATAAAAAACTAATTATTCTAAAGAATAAGTAATAGTTCTTTTATAGATATTTATTGAATAAATCCAATTACATTTCCATTCATTCATTTTCCTGATGAACAACATTTCAACCTAATAAACATTTGTAGGGAAAAATAAAAGCTTTTCGTCATTTGTTTCCTAACAGATTTCCGCTCAGTAATTGAAGTTCCCGAATTACTCTTATACAAGTACTCTCTTAGTAAATGGATATCCTAGGATAGAGACGATCCTCGCAATACTGTTTCTTATCAGGGCACTTGCCCCCAAATATTATCAACTCTATTCTCAGAATGAGTTCATTTCCTGTAGGGTAAGATACTTTATGGAGAAGGAAACGAATAAGGGGAGGATGAAGTTCTCTCCTCTATATTCTCAGATGAAGCAATATGCAATATACAGCCAAAGAAAAGTGATAATGACGGTTATTCACCTGAGACAATATACACGAAACTGTAATCAGCCAAAATATCTGCACTTTTGACCAATGCTTCCATCCGTAGTAAAATATCTGAAACGTATGTAGAAAATATTTTGAAATTTCATCTTTGACGGCTATGTATTTATAAAATAAAATACTTCCATATGAGTTTACTGTGCTGTTACAAAATTCGCCCTATTAAACTATTTTTAGTGAGTGAATAATATTATAAAAATTAATATCATTACTCATTACAGATTAAAATGTGTTTTTTATTAGATTATTTAGGTTGTTTTCAGAGTTAACGTATAATTTTTCATATTTGTTTTACTATTCATATTTTATAGCTTCAGTTTATGTTTATCAATATTTATTAATAAATAAATTAATTGAAATATCAATAAATAATAAAATTCAACGTTTATTTTTATCTTATTTAGAATTCAACATATAATTTTTCTAAACAGTAGCAAATTTTAGATAGGCGTAACAAAAGTACTTCGAAATTACATACGTTTCATTTGGAATAGCCTCATTATTAAACTGTGACATCATTAATAGATTCCGCAGTTATAAAAAAACTTTAAGTTACTTTAACTTATAAAAAGAAGTAAAAATAATATTATATAACAAATTTATATTTGTTCTGTTACCGACAGTCAAATTATTCGTTTTGAAATATGTAGAAACGATATTACTAAATAAGAGATTATTATGTGATAGTTTTGCTACAGAAAGGTTGGTGTTTGAGACAAATTAGTAAAATTTTATGATGTACAGGAGACAACTGTCTCATTTATTTCAATCTTGGTAACTACTTAAATACGGGAGATAAAAGCTGCAGTTCTGCTTTTTATACACTGATCTCTCTTGATATTCACCAGGGAATTTTTTTGTCTCTTTCCTGATAACACTTAATTTGAAACCTTAATTTCCTCCAAGCAGTTAATAATTGGTAAATGATTGGTAAATCCTTAAAGCAGATTTATGTTGTGAAAATTCTCCGAAATTCCAATAAAATATGTACAATAAACTTAAATAGGCATTTTCTTTTTACAATGTAATGGATATACTCTTACAATAAAGAAATTCTGAAAGATAGAAACATCATAATTGCATTTCAGTCTAGTCAATACTTTTTGAAAAACTATGTCTGGACTATGGCTAGTTACAATGATATTCATAAGGATGATTTAAAGTTTTACTAAAATATGATGCTATACTTATAAACTTAAAATTTTAATACCTTATGCGTAATTGATTTTCCAGTCATAGAAAATTCAGGAATATTCAACTATAGTGAAGTTTTCTTATAATATAAATGAAACATGAAAAAATTTGATATTGTTTTCTTTTCATACTCTGATTAATTAAAATACCAGCATAAATATTTTATTTTAATATTACGTCTGTTAAAGTTAACGCACCTCCTGGAATCAATCTTTAACATATTGTATGTTTCGTTACTTTAGTAAAACGTAACTTAAATTACTTTATTTGCAGTTATCTATAATATATATACACAACATATTGAAAAATCGATACGAAAATTACATTAAAAAAGCACAAGTTTTCAGAGAAAAATCAAGAATGTTTGTGATGATTCAAGATAACTGAAAAACTATATAGAAATGGGGGCAACTTGTAGTTTTGTATGGACCATGAATTATTTGAAGAATTTGTGATTCAGTCATTTGAAGGCTCACTGTCAAATATTATTTCTTCTGCTTGTAAATTATATTTGAAATTTGTGCTTGTTGCAAGAGGCCTGCAATTATTTTTACCAAGGTTTGACCAATTGGCATTTAGATTTCTGCTAATTACCATCAATTTGCAATTTTTAACTTTTGAGAACTAGAAGAGTTTCTGTTGCTATCATAATTGATTAATAATTGGCCTTTTATTAAGTCAAGGTAATAAAAGCAAAGAAAATTATTAAGAAATTAAAAACATATTTTAATTACAAATCAATTGTTGACAAGTGTATCATAGGGAAATGCATGATCGAGTGCAACCTCACTTTAACATCATCACAATAATTAAAGAATATTTCTGCACCTGAAATTGCTCAGGATTCTACTCCACTAATCCTTTGAAACTATTAATATTTTCCTGGATGAAATTCTCATGCTCTTGTTTAAGCATCCTGTATTCTGGTATCAGTTGAAAAAAAATATTTGCTTTGAAGCACCCACAAAGGGAAAGTTTAAATGATGATACTTTACGATTGTAGATATGCCATGAAATGCCAACAAAACAGATCATGACATGTTGAGAACATTAAAGTGATTTTCTCGAGACACGAGATAGGAAATAAATGAGTACATTTATCGTTTAAACTGGTGCTCCTTGGATCAATTCATATTCAATCATTCTCAATTGTTATAAATTTATTTTCTTTGTATTCTAAGTGATATTATGGAAAAGCGTTAAATATAAGTATTATTTTATTTTTTTGGATGAGTTTTCTTGGATTCTAACTCTAATTATATGTTAGAAATAACTAATTGCTGGTAATTCTTGAAAATCAAAATAAACTACATAAAAGATAAATAATTTGAACGCAAGTTTTAATGAAACATAATAATAAGCAAATAAAATTCCTCATGAAAGAAAAAACATTCTAAATGAAAGCATTCAACATTCATAAGTATAAATAAATTTCATAAAATAAACGTTTTAAGGCACTTGCAATAATTGTAAAACATATTTATACAATAATTGGAATTTAAATTAAAACGATGATCATATTTTTAACAATTGTATATAAAAAATAATAACTTGCTTAGAATAAAGAATATCGTCCTAAATATGTCAATAAAACATAAAAATACTGGTATACATTCGTTTCAATTGTTATCTGTGTATGAGCACCATCTTACTGTATGACAACAGATGATTTAGACATCTTTTCAAAATTTATCCAAATGATTTAACAATATTTATCGACAAATATGTAGCAAAAACAAATATTTTACATATATACGAAGAAAAAACATATTTTTAATAATACAAAATAATTCAAATAAGAATAGTAGCCAAAAAAGTTAGAAAAAGATTTTTTTTTATCAGAAATATAGTATATTAGCTGCGCATTTAATACCACAATCAGTAATCATGGCTTGAACGGTTTTACTCACTATTTTTAGCAGCTATATAGCTACATCAAATATAAATCATAGGTAGGACTAAAACTGAATATAAATTTCTAAATTACTTGCCATGATTTCTGTAATAACATTCCACAAAAAAACAATAGAAATTTTAAAAATAAATTTCATAAGCTGTTACTAAATATCTTATTATATGTAAGAAATGTATACGACGAATACATTTCCAATCAAAACTACGCTAAATGATTTACAACTCTTCATTTATATATTTTCTATACTGAGCTCTAAAAAATTACAACTATAAAGAATGAGTAACTAAACACTATGAATGTTCTTAAAATAAAGTTTTAACGCTTATTGTTTATTTTGAATAATAACCTTATTACTGCAACATAGATGTAACAAAAATATTATTTGATTGATATGGCTGTATTATAAAGTTTGACATAGTTTATTCTAAAAATTCTATTATATTAATCAGAGGAAACTGATATATCTGATTTGGATAAAAAAAATATTTTAGCTGATAAATTGAAAGGCTAGTCCATAGAAGAAATTTAAAAAGCTAATTATTCAATTAGCAGTAATTATTGGGAAAAATTGTCTATAGATAATTACATAAATTAAACAAATTTAAAACAATTTCAAAATTTAATTAATAATTTCTTAATTAGTTATTTTAGTTTAATTGATAATTTATTACATATAAATGTCCATGTATATTTTTATTTGCGGAATAATGTAACATCTTTGTTTTAAAAACAAGATTTTGAGAATTAGATAGCAAGTCTTTCTTACTTATATTTTAATGGATATTCTTATTTCTAATTTTAATTCTAAAAGTATTTCTTATTTTCCCTAAAAAAGGCAATTATCATCAGCTGATAAGAAATTATAGAATTCATTCCTGAAAATTCATTTTAGAATAAAATTATACTAGATTATCAAGTCTAAGAGGTAATTATATTTCAAGTTTATAATAGATTACAATGTTGTCAACAAATATATATCATAATATGGTTGTAAAATATACCAAAACAAAATAAAATAATTATATAAATGCAATAATTTGCATTAAATAAAATTATAAAAAAATCTGAATCTCTTAAAAAGTAGGAAATATTTTTATGATGCAATATTGAATTATTTTTAGAAAAAATGCTTAAATTTTTCTACTTTTGCTGAAGTGCTGCTCATTTGCAACGTCTGTTTTTATAATATAAATCATTCCATATATATAAGCAATTAATGTGATTACATATATATATATATATATATATATATATATATATATATATATATATATATATATATATATGATATATATATAGATAGATAGATAGATAGATAGATAGACAAGTAGATATATGAAATTGATATTCGCATATGTATATGTAAGTGTAAGTTGATGTCATATATTTAATTCTGGAAAATATACAACTGTATATAACTGTAAAATAAACACTATATAAATACCTTAATACTTCTAAATAATACTTATAAACATAAATATGTTTATAAGTACTTTCATGTACTTTTTGCATAATTGTATCAATTAAAGATCTTTTACGCAAGCAAAAATATCTTAATGAAAGCTAAACAGTATACATACATTTAAATAAAATATTTAACATCACTCAACGGTACTTTTAATAAAAAAATAACTTTGAAATTATGTAATGTACTGTACAAAATATTTTCATTGTTACCAATAATATCCTTAAATGCATTTTAAGAATAATTTTTGTAATGTCTCAAAATTATAAACAAAATGTTAATGTTTAAAATTTCCTCGTTGACATTTAAGCACATTTTTTCAACGCGAAATTAATGTTTTAAAATGTATTCTTTTTGATAAATATTTTAAAGATTAATATAGTAAAAATATATTAACTGTCTATTATGAATTTAAAATTCCGAATTATTTAGTAATTTATACAGCTAAATGAGAAGTAAATTATTTTAAAATTTTGTGATTACAATGCCTGAAATTTATTTTTATTTTTTAATTTCTTAATAAAGTATTATAGATAAGCAAAGTTATATTCATAAATGCTTTTAATACATTAATTTATGTAATAAGATAATTTGACAAATAAATTTTAATAAATACATTGTTTTCATATTTCTCTTAAAACAAGCTCAAACATGCAGCTTGGATGTTTATATTTGTCAAAAAATTTACATTTTATAACTTTACGATGTAATACGTATGAAAATTAATTTTTATGTTTTTAGTCCTAAATTATGTTTTTAAGTGCACTCACACACACATTAAAAAAAGAAAATAAAGTGAAAATTTAGTTAAAATCATGATTATTTAAAATTTTTATTTGAAATTAAATAGAATCTAAGTGCTGTTGAATATCTAAAATATGTAATAAATTTAAGAATTAAAGGGTTTATTTATTACATATATTTGAATTGATATCAAAGCGTTTCATTATATACATTAAGTAATATCTAAATGATTTTCCTTTGTTGAAATAAAAACATCAAACATTTTCAATAATGAATCGCTGTTTTGCATATTATAGTATATAACTTATGAATATTAAATAATAATTGATATAGAATGAAAATTTTTAATTATTAATCTCAATATTCTATGATTTTGATATTGTGTTTTTAAAAATTAATGAAAATGTTTTATAAGAATTTTAATGATTATTTAATTTATTAATTAATCTTTTATTCTGAAATTTAAAATAATCTTTTTTTACTGTTTTATAGATGAATACATTTATTTTCATCTATATAAACAGTTAATTACGTTAAGTTCTAAGATTTACCAGTTATTAAAAGTTATTTTAAATAATTGGATGTGAAAATATTTATTTATTATATGATTAACCACTGTCTAAATATGTGACACTTGTATATAATTATGCCCAATAACGATGAAAGGTAATTTTGTTATACTAGCAACAACTATGTCTATCTGATTAAGCACTACAGTAAATGATAAGAGACCGTTTCTTTCTGTTTCGAGTTCATTCTTGAAGACAGGAAATGATTATGCAGGGGTAGTAATATCTTGATTTTAATTATTGTATTTTACAATTTTCTGCCAAAATCCAATTTTTAATGTATATTTTTTCTTAATAAATTTTATTCACTTTCTTTCTTTTTATTCAACCATTTCTTTTTTAAGCTTTCTTGTTTTAAACGTTAACTTTTAATATTCATTAAAATAAATCGGAAGCAGAAAAAATAAAATCAAACAAATTTCAAAAATACTAAATGCTAAAAATGTAATTTTCACATTTCGAACCAATGTGCAAGAATTTTCAAATAAACAAATGTAAATTATATTCATTGATTTTAATTTTATTCTTTATTGTTGAAGTTAATCAATTAGAATTCTCTATGATCGACTCTAAAGTATATGTGAGACACATCCAATAATGTTGTAAATAACACCGTAAAAAACACTATAACTGACTGTCCGATTATAAACATAATTACAATATTAAGATGACGAAATTGGCAGTTCATAACTAATTTAAGATATAAGTTAGCTTTTATAATCCGAAAAGGTAAAGTTACATGTAACGATGGTTGTTATAAAATATCATCGGTGAAATAAAGGCAATGTATTTTGAAGCTCCTGAAATCGATGCAAAATCGGAGACCTTGAGGCTTGTCCTAACTATCCTAATATCATATTTGCTATTAAAAGAGATGAACCGGTATCGGATCCTTTCTCAACTATCCGCACTTGCCAGTAACGTGATTATGCTCCTACCAAACTTTAATATGCTTGTCTTTAACCATATATCATCAGTAGAGTAATCTAGAGTGGAGTCATTCGGACCAAGATGATTGCCCATTGGCTGATACCACACAACTTTGGTGGATAAATCCTTCCTCAGTTTTGCAAATGGTATTTGAATTCGTTCATGAATGATTACGATCCAAATGTGCCAGTTTTTGATTAACTGAAGCTTTCAGCTTTAGCCATAGTAAGATAGTGATAGAAACTAACTTTTAAGACAGAAGATCGTGTTTATTCATCATGCATATATCTAATGTAGATTAGCGATGTATCCTCAAAATCCAGTGGTTCCAGTGGTATAATCTGCGTGATACAACATTTTGGTGCCATTTTCTAACAAGGAATTTTCAGCTTTTGCACAATATGTTTGAGGGTAGGGTAATTATTGTTGATATTTTTCCTTTATTAAAGCAAAGTCAATAGACATTTCACGAATTTACTACACATTTTAAAGTAATTTACGGTTCTGTTATAAATGACTTAAGTATTTTAAATTAATTAACATAAAAAGAGATTAAATATACTATCAACTTTGCTGAAAGTGTTCTTGGATATTTGTGAGAATTGAGTTAATTCTTAAAAGTATTTTAGTGCAAAATGTGAATGATGCATCATTAAAATAAATTATTTTCCCGAAACATTTTTCTAATGTATGCCGTAAATGAATAATATTTTAGTTAATTAGTTAAATCCTTCATATCGTTAACATAAAATTATTTTTTGTGGAATGAAATGTCATGCATTTGCATAAACCAGTATTTATAAAATTTTCAACAATAAACATAAACTTTTATGTATGCAGAATAAATTTATTTCGTTCAACGAAATATTATAAAACTTAAATTTAATTTCCTCAATTTCCTTAATTTTGTTGTATCAAATAAATAAAATTTTAAGATTTTATTATTATATTATCGTTTTATATTACACTATTTTTAAATATAGTACTATTTTTATTCATTTTATCATTACAAAAATTATTACTTCGTGATGGTCACAAAAACACGTTTGATACCAGCCTTTTACAATTTATTTTAAAGAAAACACAATCTCCTTATTAATTCTAATATTTATTTTAACTTTTTTAGTTTATATATAAACCATAAAATCCTCATTGAATAGTTGGAATATTCTGTTTGTTTCCAAATCCTTCCATGTTTTTTATTTATGAAGTAATATTCATTTACTTGAAAAGGATTTGTAAATATATATTCATGTAATCGTTTGTTTATAATAAATATATTTTTAAAATAATATTATATAAAAACATATTAAATAAGCATAGTAAATAACTAGAAACAAGTAATTCCGTTACTTAGTTTAGTTTATATCCTTACGTGAGCATTCATATTAACTTTAGTTCAGTTGTTGCTACCACAGGGAAATTATGATACAGGCTTTTAAGCATGCTTAAGTCTTTGTTAATGTTAGAGAATTAAAATATTTTTCATATCTTGCTTTGTCTTAATTGCTTTTCTTACTTTTTTCAGTCTTATCTTGCTTTTTTTAATTTTTTACATGGTTTTATTTTTAATTTTAGACTAGAATAGTTTCTGATAAATAAATTACTAACCGTATGACAGATCGACTGAATTTGAAAATTGAAATTATTTCTAAAATGATTTTGGTTTGTTAAAGAATGAAGGCAAGAGAAAGACAAAAATAGAGAGAGAGAGAGATTTTTATATGAATTAATGTAATCATTTACTGAAATAATATTTTAGCCCATGGCAAGCATTTGCCATTATGAGTGTTCTTAGTTTCAGTTTTTTCACTCGACTGATTTCTACTGAAGCCTTTTTCATTAAATGACGGTAACGGTAAATATAAACGACAATTATTTTTAATATTGTGATATCGTGAAATAGTTTATCAAATAATATAGAAAATGTCATAAAAATGTATTGAATTTCTATCTAAATTGTAAATTAAGTATAGCTGTTTTATACGCGTTGTATTTCATATAATCAAATGGATTTTAAATTGTGAATATATTCTTTTGCCTCTCCCATCCTGTTACATGTATAATGCAAATATCAAACGAATAAAGCATCTGTGTTTCTTATAACTAATCGTGTTTTACTAATTAATATACATCCACGTAAGTTATGTAAACTTAAGTTATGTACATTTAAGCACACTGTTTTAATGCATCTCGAAAGTAGCTTGGCCTAATTAAAAATATGTACTGATATTTAATATTTAATTTGCTTATTATATAGTGGAAAATAGTCAAATGTAAAATATTCCTTCTCTGCTGAAAGATTCAGTTTAGCTATAGCTTCTTTTCTTTTGTAAAAAATATTATAAGATTTTATAACATTTTCACTCTTTTTAATCCTGTTTGGAGAATTGAAATACCATCACACTTACTCCGATGGGGATATAAGATTCTACTTTTGTTTTTAACTGTTCTTTATATAAAATTAAAGCTACTACGAAACACTTTAAGTAAGGCATTTTCTGTTAAAAAAAACATCGTATATTTTATTTAATACTTAGAAATACTAATAAAATGTAGTATTAACTTCACTTAAGGTTAATAATATAATTTATTTAATAATGATTACTTTACTTATCTATCTATGTATATATATACAGGCTATGATAGAAATAATTTATTTAGACTACGAATAAATATTGATAAATCAGAGAAAATGGTATGGAAACAGAAAAGATAGAGCTCAATAGACCAAATGACTTATTAGACTATGCACTTTCATATGCCAAGACAGAACATGAGTATGTGCTGCACATACTTTATTTATTTTTCACATGCACACGTGTTTTATTTATTGACAACAATTATATTATTTTCTTTTCTCAAATTTTCCTTAATTTAAGATCTTTTTGAGGTATTAATATTATAAAGAAAGTAAACATCCTCTTAATTTCATCATAATTTTTACCATAGAAAGGATACCTAGGATTCTTAGGTTGCAGATTAAGAGATTGATCATCTAGAGATTAAGACATTGAAGTAAACAAGATATTTATATTACGCTTATTTGTTGATGATTCAGAAAAAATAATTACTGGTAATTTTGAGGAAGTAATAATTTCTTAACTTAAAATTATATCTTGTTGTTTGTTATATATATATATATATATATATATATATATATATATATATATATATATATATATATATATATATATATATATATATATATATATATATATATATATATATATATATATATATATATATATATATATATATATATATATATATATATATATATATATATATATATATATATATATATATATATATATATATATATATATATATGTATATATATATATATATATATAATTGGTTGGTTGATTGACATACTGAAAGATTGTACAGTATAAGCCTACTGACTTACTTATTAATTGTGGTTCAAAATTAAAATTTAGAAACAAATTTGACAAAAAAAGTAATTAAAAGTAATGTAAGCTCAATATGAAGTAACTGTTATGTAAAGGTAAAAAAAATAACTTAAAAATTAGCGTAAAAAATTGTATCGCGAATAAATTTCCTTTTTGAGAATTACGAACATTCATTTTTGTTAGAAAATCTGCATTAATGTTAGAGAATCGTTGGAAATATAAAGACACTGTGGAATGAACGATTTGGTTCTGAACACATATTAACTCAGATAAAAACGAGAAGATACTCTACACGTAAGATTTTCAATATACATTTGATAGATACATAGCTTGTTTTGCATAATTTGTGTCATATCTGTGTAATATTTCTCTGTATCATAAGTTTCCTTTGTGTTTTACAGAATTTTAGGGAATGCAGTGAAAAAAAACTCCAAACTTTTAATAAATCTGTGAGCTCTTTTGAATTTGGAATCTTAAATATTTCCATTACCAATCTGTACAACAATTAATGTGTTACCATCTTTCTGAAATATTTGCTTTAACTAATATAGTATTGCATCCAAAGATTTTATTAGATTAAACATAGTATTCAAAAGTTGAATTTGAACAACAAATTTCAGATTAAGTTATACCAGATGTAATATTAACTGAAATGTGTTAAAGAACAATTTAACTTATATATATATATATATATATATATATATATATATATATATATATATATATATATATATATATATATATATATATATACCGGGTGATCTTTTATAAAATGACAGTGTTAGGAGTGCCCTGTAGCGCGATCTAATTGCCGAAATGGTACCAAGCTTACGGGGAAAAAGATTCTAGGGAATTTTGAGGTGCTTTACAATGCATAAAATGTGAGAAAAGAAAAATACTAACACATTCAATCGTACGGTTAAATTATTAATGTTTATTTACTACATTAACTTCCCTGATGAGGAATTAGACCACATTCAATGTGAGCACTATTCTCAGAAATGACACCGTGCATTCTGTGCTCAACGTTCTCTATAGCCGTACTTAACATATCACGAGGAATATTCAACACTGTCTTTGTAAGTTTGTCCTTTAGAATAGACATATTTGAGACTCCATCAACATAAACGCACATTCCGGTAACGTGAGAGACATGGCCACTGGAGCTCACTTATTTCAGCTGAGATAATTTATCGGAGCTGTCTACTACTTGCTTTTATAGCCCTTATTACTGGCGCTGTCATCGCACAACATTTGCATTTTTCTTTGATACCCGTGTTTTATGCTAATTCTCATTATTGTAAGCTGCAGCAGCTCCACAAAATGGCCTAGCGGTGACTTTTGGAACAAAATTATTTTTTCACGGAATCATTTTTTCCATGTCTTGATTAGTCTAAATAGCAAGTTTGGTGTCAGTTTTGCTATATTAGATCGTGCTACAGGACGCTCGAAAATCTGTCACTTTTAAAAAAACACCCTTTATATATATATATATATATATATATATATATATATATATATATATATATATATATATATATATATATATATATATATATATATATATATATATATATATATATATATATATATATATATCTATATATATATATATATATATATATAGTATGTCCATTTAAAGTCCCTTGCCATCCTCTTAACTTCGCAATGGCTGCTGCTATATTCATAAAAGTGGTATCTAGGTATAGTAAAGTAGCCATGCGCTACTGAATGAAACCACCTACCGCGCTACCTGGTGGAAAACTGTGGAGTTAGCATTCGTATCTTGAAAACGGAACGAGATAGGTAAAAAAAAGTGATATACAAAGTTGTAGAGCATCGTCGATTTATGACGAAAAGATACCTTGTAGGCATTAATGTGAAGAATACAACGCTTAAAACGCGCATTTGTTGTTTCCTGCTGTGACGTGGCACATCGTACTTGTGCATATTTGAAAAAACAGAAATCCTTGTAGTGTTTACATTTTTCCATTTTATTTAGAAATGGGAAGAACGCAAGTATTAAAATTAATTCCAATAATATGTATGTTTTATGCAAATACGTAAGAAATGTCACGCCTGTTCATCTGAGTCAGCTATAAAAGAGACATCTTCTTGGGGCTGTTGTATGTTGATGCTCATGGTCTTGTCTGAGTATTGTGCGATGGTTGTACTGTACGGTGAATGTCGACGCAAGGCAGGATCAGCAGCAAGGTTGTATCGCCAACATTTCCCTGCTGGCCCGTATCCTTCTTATCAAACCATCCTAAGTGTTGTAAAACGCTTAAGGGAGACAGGTTGTGTTACTAGTCGACCTCGATCTGGCAGACCAGCTAAGGTAGGACGGCAAGTTCAACTGGATGATGTATTAGCATATGCCCTTACATATCCGAAATTCAGCGTAAGAGATATTAGTCAACACTGTGGTCTCTCCAAAAGTCAGGTTTGGAAAATCCTAAGCGAATCAGGTGCTCATCCATACCGACCAACGCCTAAACAGGTTTTAGTGGACAGGGATGCCGAGTGACGCTATGCATGGTGCATGATATTTACAATTGCTACAGAAAGTAATACCTGATTTTGTGGAGAACATGCCGTTTTTTATCCTTAAGAATCGTATGGTTTCAATATGACGGCACGCCTGCTCACAGGACATCTCCAGTGAAGCTGTACCTCGTCAAGGAATTTTTCAACCAAATACTAGGGTATAGTGGTTTTGAAGAGAGGCCTCCACTTTCTCCTGATCTGACTCCACTGGACTTTTTCCTGTGGGTTACTTGAAAAAGCAGGTGCATGCGAGCCCTCCACACAAAATTGCAGGACCTTAAATGACACATTACGGTCGCATGTTTCAACCTGTCACACTGTATGCTCCAACGTGTGCAACGTGATCTTCAAGTGAGGATCCAAATGTGCATTGCAGCTGACGATGAGAAGTTTGAACATTTTAAATAAAGTATATTTTTATAATTATTGTTTTTCTTTCTTTCTTAGATCGTTTTGTCACGTCACAGCGTGAAACAACAAATGCGAGTTTTAACCGTTGTATTCTTCACATTAATGCCTACAAGGTATCTTTTCATACTAAATTGAGGATACTCTACAACTTTGTAAATCACTTTTTCTCTCTATCTCGTTCCGTTTTCGAGATAGGAATGCTAACTCCGCAGTTTTTAACCAGTTGGCGCAGTAGTCTGCTTCATTAAGTAGCGCATGGCTACTTTACTGTACCGAGACACCACTTTTATAAATATAGTAGCAGCCGTTCCGAAGTTAAGAGGGTGGCAAGGGATTTTAGTGGACATACTGTATGTATAGAACTTTACTTGACTATTTGAAGGAAAATAGTATTTTGATATAAATAAAATATGCCCTTAAAATGTGCAATTCAGAAAACATTTGGAAGCTTCATTTAATAAGTAAGAGACTTTTATGATTTATGGAAAATATTACAATATTTCATAGAACAAGTATTATGTTGCACTCAGAAAATTAGTTAAATAAGTTTCACAAGTGTTTAATTTCCCCTTTATGATTTTAAAACTGTATCCTTTGTCATTCATGATAACTGTTTCAAACTTTAAAACTTTATAAATATTAGGTATTTTAGTCAAACAAATTATTACTAATTTTAAATTCCCATGAAATACTAACTAATTATCTTTCCTCCTTAAATAACTAATGAACTTCATCATAATTTAAGTGTTATATATATATATATATATATATATATATATATATATATATATATATATATATATATATATATATATATATATATATAGATATAGATATAGATATAGATATATATGCACATACACATAATTATGTAAAAATAAATACACAAAACGTGATTACTTGAGAAAACTCTCTCGTCATATAAGATAGTATAATACCCCTTTCCTTTAGAACAAAAAAAAAAAAAAGACAAGGTGAATTTAATACTAACCAGCCAACTGATAATCTTTGCCCCAAACAGTAAGCACTTTAATAAAGATTGAAGTAGTACTTTAGATAAACTGAACTTTTGCAGTACTATTTCATACTACGCTTGTTATAGTTACGAGGGTAGCAGAAAATGGCAATACTTACATCTCTCTTAAGAGGAGAGTACTATAATGAGACCTTCAGGGCATAGGTCATTCCAGAAATCTTCTGTAGTAAAAGGCTTAAAAGTCCAGACACACGTTGATGATATCATATATATATTGATCACTTTTTGAGAACAATCTTGAAAACATAACATTTAGATTTAAGCTCCAAACCTATTTTTACCGAATTTGTCAGGGATAAACATCTTTGTAAAAGTTTTCAAGACTCACGTTTGAAATTTATGAATGCAGTAATCCAAAGGCATCGAAAAAATGTATAATTTCATTGTATGCAGTTTAGAGAAAATTAAAAAGTAATTGAATTTTTTACAATCTAATTAATATTATAATTTCTTTTTTTATGTAGTTTTTAGTTGTATTTAATAATTTTAGTCATTTCTAATTTTATTATTATCAGAAATTAACTCGGGTTGAACTATTGAACAACAGCTTTATCTGCGAATTTTCTAGGCTCCTGAAAATTAAATCGTTAGTTAATATTGAATTTTAATTATTTGATAAGTAAAAACAAATAATAATAATTTTAAACAGAATATTTGTGAATTATTTTTACTAAAGTAATTCTTATTTATTTCATAAGACATTTTCTTCTATTACTTTTATTATGATATCAGCCCTTTGAGAAATATAAAATTTGCAAATAAAATAACATTTCATCTTAAAATATTTAAGTTGGTACTATTTTTAAGAAGAATTTTTTATTTATAATTATAATAATTTATCTCAAAAACGTAATTCTTGAAATAAATTATAATGTATCACAAAACTGCATAATATTGTTCAACATTTTATTCCGTATATGATTGAAACAAGAGTACATTGCTTTATGTAGACATGTAACTTAGGTGAATTGGAGTGCTTTTATAATAGTTTCCTTTTGTATTAAATAGCTACTATATTTGTAAAATTCATGTATCTTGAAAATTTTATAAATATATTTTCTTATCCTTTTATATATTATAAATTTCTTTCAGATTTTGTATTTCAGCATTGACAAAAAAAAAAACATTATCTTTTTTTTCTGACATTTGACATTTTACGTATTTATATTTTTCATAATATAAATTAAACATCAAAATTAAAAATTGCTGAATTATGCAATAATTAATTAAAGTTAATAAGCGATGTCTTCCTTCTACTGAAAATTAAATAATTACGAGAGAAGCATAAATATGTAGTATTAAATTCCGGATATATATTTTAAACGTGTACATTATTTCTTGTTTAAATAAAAAATATTAAATTGTATTCTAAAAATATACATCGTAAGTACAATATATACACACACACACACACACACACACACACACACACACACACACACACACACACACACACACACACACACACACACACACACACATATATATATATATATATATATATATATATATATATATATATATATATATATATATATATATATATATATAAATATATATATATATATATATATATATATATATAAATATATATATATATATATATATATATATATATATATATATATATATATATATATATATATATATATATATATATAAATATATATATATATATATATATATATATATATATATATATATATATATATATATATATATATATATATATATATATATATATATATATATATATATATATATATATATATATATATATATATATATATATATATATATATATATATATATATATATATATATATATATATATATATATATATATATATATATATATATATATATATATATATATATATATATATATATATATATATATATATATATATATATATATATATATATATATATATATATATATATATATATATATATATATATATATTAACATAACACGTAAATTTATGACTACTTGTTTTCTTCAAATATTGGCAGTATATAAAATCCGGAGGCATGCATTACTTGAATAATTCGAATAACAAATAAATTATCTTGAAAGAAAGAAAAAGCAAAATTACAACTCAACAGTTTAAAAAAGCTTTTTGTGAAGAATGAAGATTTTGGATTAAAGCCAAATAAAGATTAATGGAGATTAAAAAATTTTGTTTCAGCTTTGAACATTTTAAACTTTTAATTTAGCTGAAGAAAAATTATCGTAGTAATTAAAGATATAGTAATTGCAGAAGCAGAATTGTTGTCAGTTTAAGGGTACAGGATTGATTAAATGCTCTCAAATGAGACATGGGAGAGAATTTTGTTAATTATATATAATTACTTGAAATAATTTGCATTTTTAAGTAATTATACATTAATATGAATAAATTGTTTCCCTTTTTTCCGAGTAAATGAACTTAACTTCTAAATTTTTAAAATGGGAAAACATATTTTTAACTAGTTTAAAATATTTTTGTATAAATTACTTTATTAAATCACAACAGAATGTCTCAATCGAAGACATTTTTTTAATTAAAAACTTTAATTTTCGGAAGTATTTTTCTCTGATATATTCTCTACCTCATAATGTTAATAACACACTTAATTCTATAATAAGATTTAATGTTCGCTATTAAATTTAATATCAGCTAGCTTTGTGAAGTGTTTATTGTTTTATTTTACAATTTAAAATTTTTCATTTATATAAAGGAATACTTAACACAAACTTACCAGAAAACTAATTTCAAAATAAACTAAATAGTTATTAGCAGAATTATTTTACACTTAAGTCTAAATAAAGGTGGAAAGCTCATAATTATATAATAATTAACTTGATTAGATTTTAACGGTTGTTAGCAAACTCTTTTTAAGTATATAAGGTTCAAGAAAAATATTTTAAGCTATAGCAAATAATTACAAGAGAAAAATAAATCGTGCATACATATTTTTTTTAAATCTGCATCTGTATTTGTGTCAATTATCATTTTTTCATAGATAATTTTTAATTTATATCAATCTACAGAACATTGTTAACAGATATAGCAAGAACGTCAATGCACCAAAAATGCAATTTAATTATTTAAATATATTATTCTTAAATACTAGTTATGTTTGTATGACCAAATTAAAATGCAAAAAGAAACATTTAAAATGTGCAAAGAATATCTTAGTTGCCTGCCTTATGAAAAACGGCATGATGCTTCAGAATATTTAGGGTACACCAAATATTAATATATATTTTGTTAAAATTTATGCCAAGAAACTTATAGTATTGTGTAATGAATCAGAAATGTATATTTTATTGTATTTTCAAAACAAATTAATTGTTAGAAATATTTCAAATGACATAGAATTCGTATGGAAAAATTCAATCCTTTCCATCTTTATCTGAACATACATAGATTAGCAAACTGGAAAGATTTATAGGCAAACAAAAGACAAGTCTAGTTTTTTTTTAAAAAATAATAATTATGCTGACAGGATTATATGTGCTCAATATTTTCTAAAACATTCAATGATTATAGTTTTAAGAGCACAAACTCCATTCACACCGATATACCCCATGCATAATACACCCATACACACATGTTCTGAGAATCTACACAAATAAAATTAATCGAATGTGAATTAGGATTCCAGAAAACGAAACCAATCATAACATCGTTACAAATGATAAATAAACAAAATTAATAAATATTTTGTTGAGTGAGGTACAGAATCTAAGTGTTTCGTGAGGTAAAAGTATAACAACATTTTTGCTATATTTTAATTTAGTACCTTTGGGAATATTTCATTTCTTTGTGTCTAAATTAAAAATCGAAAAGTCTGTGATATTTTTTGTTCCCTGAAAAAACATATATTATAGGCTAAGCAGTTATGGATAAATATTTCTGCAAGTTGAAGTAAGAGCGCGAAAGTAAATTGATTTACACGGAAGAAAAATTGCGTGTTATCTGACAGAATTCCTAAAGAAAGGAAAATTATTATTTCAAACATTCAACTTCTAAGCATAGCATATAAAATGTGCAATAACCTTAACTAACTACCAGTTTGGAAAAAATATATAATATGAAAATAAAATAAAGACAGATCATATCCTTTTCTTTTTATCACAAAATATCAAAGCTTATAAATTTATTTCAAAATATAAAATTTGCTATTTATTTTTAATATATATATATATATATATATATATATATATATATATATATATATATATATATATATATATATATATATATATATATATATATATATATATATATATATATATATATATATATATATATATATATATATATTTATATATATATATATATATATATATATATATATATATATATATATATATATATATATATATATATATATATATATATATATATATATATATATATATATATAAAGGGTGTATGTGTATATAAAGGGTGATTAGAAAAACAGGTACCAATTAAATCAGAATCATATAAATGACATAAGACTAAAATTATTATTTTCATTCCATTAAATCTAAATAAAAAAGGAAGAAAATAAAAGAAATGCATTATATTTATCAGTTTATTTAGATATTCTGCTGTGTTTTATTCTTCATACATAGATTGAATCATATAGATTAAAAATAGTAAAATCTATATTAAATTATAAAATTGTCAAAGTCAAACCATAAAAAGGGTAAATTATTTTCTAATTAAAATGATTTACTTTTGTAAGAAGGAATTTATCTTGTGTTATGCATGTAACGAAATTAATTTAATAGGTGATTTAAGATAAGGAGAAGAGAAATATTACTCTTCACAATTATCATTCTTAAATGTTAAAGTATTTAAGTTGATTAAATATTTAAATCTATGAGTCATTAGATCATTAAGTAATTGAATCCTTTAAAGATGTTTCACACATTATACCATTTCTAAAATAATGCGAAATTATTTTAAGTGGCTTTTTAAAGATTGTTAGCATTTCATTTAAATATAAAGCTTCAATAAAATATGTTGATTGTGGGAGCATAAGGTTTACCAAAATACTTTAAAATTCCTGTTTTAAAAGGAATTTTAATGCTAGTAGAAATTTGATTGCACTAGAAAATTGAAAAACAATTTCCTAGTGTATTGAAATCTGATTACAGTGACACTTGTATAAATAGTTAATTGCTGATTTCGGAAAATTATTTTTGTTATTTGTTAAGATATACTTAACTCTAATAATATTATTATTAATTCTTATTTTATAAAATTTAATAATTTTACTTCATAAACAATTTTTAATTCTATTATATAAATCAATAAATTTTTTATCTATTTCTGTTGATATTATATGGATTTAAATGTTAATTACATCAGTAATTATTAAATTAAATATAGTGGATAATTATTTTGGGCCCACATTTGATATACGACACTGGTAATATTTTTAAAATAAAATAATTGCTCTAAAACATTAATTAAATTTATAAATTTAATCTACTAGTTTAATTTGTACCCTCCTTTAATTACTTTAAATTATATGAATTTGTATTGCATTTCATATAAAAGTAATTCAGTTTTAAGAAACTCCATTACATTTTAAATATAACTGTTAACCAAAATTGGAAATAAAATAAATGAAAACAATGCTTTTCTTAATCATCTAAAATTATTGTATTTTATTGCTGAAAAAATATTAAATCATTTAATTAATTTAAATAAAAAATAAAATTAATTTAAATAGAAATCCCTTAGAATTACTTTATAGAGAGCACAGAGGTCTTAATTAAATGATTAAAAAATGAAATGTATTGGTAAAACTTTTTTCAGGATATATTAAAAGCGATACTTAAAATATGCATTTTAAGTATTGTATTGTACATATTTGTATTTAAAAAATTCAAAATATTCTTTTTAAGGAATAAGTTTTCGTAAAAAATTTACGGCATCAAAAGATGCAATATATATTTGGCGTCAAAAACTTAAAATAAGTAATTCGTAAAAAATTGTAAATTTACTATTTAGAAATATTTGTAAACTATGCAAATTCTCCATACTTTATTTTAAATTCGTTAAGTATAGTACTATGAATTCAAAGCAGCTCAAACACATTTAAATTACAGTCCCAATTTATGTATATTTTTATAAAATCTAGTTGAAAATTTATGTACTTTACAACAGCTAAATGTATTCCTTTAACAGATACGGATCATCTCTTAATTATATATCAAATGTCCTTCACACTGGAAGATAAATTATATAACTTTTCTGAAAGCAACTAAATTTTGAATTTGAGATCTAAATGATTTTTATGTTTTATGTGCTTTTTTATTTTATTTTATAAATTCAAGATCAACTAATCGTTTTTAATTTTATAAAAGTAAATCCTTCTACAAAAGATTTTAAATTTTTTGAATTTGATATTTATATATAAATTTATAAGCACGACAGACCATATAAGAGCCTACGCCTACAAATGGTCTGTCGTGCCACTGATCTATTTTTATTAACAAAGGGTCCTGGGTGGCGAACCATGTACCCCAGTTGAGCTGTCAGCTAAACTTGAAACCTCCAGCGTTTAGTTCCCAAGAAAGCTTGGCACTCACTTTAATCGACCATCTGAAGGGTGAAAGGTTAAGTCCAATTTATTGATATTTATTATGACTAAATAAAAAGGAATTCTCAAAATAAAAGGAAAAAAATATTTACTTACAAAAGATTCTTATTGTTTAAAGTGAAGAGATAAAATGTAATTACATTAAAAATTAATTACAAGATATATTAATTAAAAATGCAGTTTTTGATACGTTATTGAACGGAACTAATAGTGTAAATTTATCATAAAGAATAACATAAAATTATTTGATTATTTTTTTAAATAATTGCTGATTATTTTAAAATTAATCTTATGATTTTATCTCTTTTTTCTTTAAATAGATTAAAGTGGCAAATATAGAAATATGAAGATCATTTAAATATTAGACCTACAGGAAAGTTCAATTCATTTTTGGATTAAAATAAAGAGAGTAAATATTTTTCGTAACGTCAATAATCTATTAAATAATATAGTTGTCATTATTATTGATGACTTCTTACCAGTGAAAGGCAATTAGTAAACCTCCTTTTTAAAAAGTTTTATGTTTATTCTTGGGAAAAATTGAATTAATTCATTATTTATATAATCTTCATTTTTTTATTGTGTACCTTTCAAAAAATTCTGTAAGGACAAAATCAAGCGATTAATAGAGTGTGATAAGCCCGGAGAATATGATGTATGGCACAAAATTTCGCAGCTTAGTTCTGCAATTTTTTGACATATTCATTTCTTGATCTGTTTCATGGACTGCTCTTTTTTAGAACATTGCCTCTTCTATTGGACTGCTTCCTTTAAATTATTCAGTTGATGACAATACTTCTACGAATTGAGCTTTTCGTTCAATTTTTAATACTCATTGCATTTTGGTCCTCAAATACACTCAATATATACGCAATATTCTCTTATTCAGAGCCAAATTTGTTTTAGAGTTGGAAGGGCTAGGTCTCACACTATGTACCCTTTGCCTAATCATGTTTTTGTAAGTAATCCACTTTTCCTCACCAGTTATCATCCGGTTCAAAAAGGGCTCGAGATTTAGTTCCAAACAAGAAGAGATAAGCATATGATGACTCGATCATCAAAATTCTTCTGACTTAATTCATGTGGCACCCATTTTGAATAATTCCACAGCAATCCTATTTCCGAATATAGTCCGAAATAATTTGCTGAGCTGAATTAAGTTTTTTGCGATTTCGTATGTTGTCAGAAAAATGTCTTTCTCTAACATGGCTTTAACAGCATTGTCATTGATAAACGGACAGTACTTTCCGGTAGACTTAATATTAAATACATTCTGACAGTCATTTTCATATAAATTCATAATTTTATATTCTTTATTATATGCGACAATTATTTTAATTAAAATGTTTTAAATTACAGATGTTAATTATGATGATTCATGCCTATGCAGGAAACAAGAGTTTTCCAGTACTGAGTAGAAATTAATTGCTTTGTGTAACAGTAAAAGAAGTCAAATATTCAAATATTAAAAGGTAAGTCTCAAAATTTTATTGAATACATTAAATATTCAGTTCAATTTGTTATATTTTTTGAATAATTCTTGTAAATATTTCTTTTATAAATACATTTCTAGAATTGTTTTTCCAATAATAAAATAGTTATTTAGCACTTATCAGCTTACATTTATCGGGAAAAACTATAATTACTCAAAATTACATTCAATATTATAAATGCATGTAATATTTACGTGTGAATATTTATTTTCAGATTACAGATTCTCAAAAAATTCTGAACTATCTTATTTTGATTGAATTTATAATGTTCAGTTGAACAAAAAAGTATCATTGAGTAAAATTTAACATTCAATTTGAAATATCTTTTGTACGTTTATTATTCACAACTGCCTTAAGCACTTTGCGTTCTATCTAAAATTCATTATGGTAAAATGTAAAAGAACAAGATTGAGAAAATAATAATTAAATATAAATAAAATAATAATTTCAAATAAATGAATGTTTCAGACATAAAAAATTTAATATAAAATAATTAATGCAATTATTTTCATTTGATGATATACACTGTAATAAAATGTATTATATTTAGATAGTTACATATGTATACTTTCATTGTATATTATTAATGACTTCCACCATTTTTATGAACAAAATTGTGTGAAACAAAAATTTTAATGAGACTAAAGGATTGTATTTCTATGTATAGTAATTATACTTAAATATTTCCATTTATCTCTTTTCATTATTTGCAAATTTGCTTAAATTTCTGTATGCAGATGTATGTGTTTAAGAAAATTAGATTGTATATATGATATAATAATTAATCTGTGTAAGTCATTTTACTTAATCTGCTATATAACGTCAGAGAAATATTTTTGGTTAGACTAATTTACATGTTTACAAGATTAAAGTATTTAAATATAATTAATATTTTAAGTCTCTTTATAATTTGTTTTACATGTAATTATAAATGCATATAATAAAATTCAGAAAAAATGTAGTGGAAATTACTATAAAAATATATTTTGTAATATTTTCTTAATTAATGCAGTTTTTTGCGAAAAACTTTTAATGTAATTAATTATTCACACACAACTACTTCGAATAAAATGTTCATAAATATTTTAGTACTTTTTAGAAGCGAGTAATTTCTTTAAGATCTCATAGGATGAAGAATAAAGTCTTACATATTTAAAAAAAATTAATTAACATGAAATTTTTATTAAATGTATTTTCAATGCAATAATTTCAGAAAAACTGCAATTTTTAGTAAATTTGCATAGTGAACTGCTAGCAAAATTTTCAAATTGTAATTTCTTAGGTACTGTAAATGCTCCAACAATTTCATTTAAAATTGTAATTTCTTAAATACTTGAGTTCAACCATGCTTATGATTTTCACTTCAAGGTAAGTGAAAGTACTATTTAAGATTATCTTCTTTTCCTAGCAATCTGAAGTTTCTTGACGTCTTACTGTTTGAACGTTCCCTCTATATATAAGTATCCAGAATATTTCAGGTGAGTTATTTTTTATAAATATGTAATTTCATAAGCAAAATTATATTAGGTGAGCCATTCACTAATTCAAAACTTTGAGTCTAGATAATATAAAGGTAAGAAAGCATCCTGTGTCACATAAAAGTTTTGGTGAAACGTGAAAAACTCCGATGGTGTATCACAAATATTTGTATTAGTTTAGCATTCAAAAAAATTAATGAGAGCACTTAACGTTTTATGTATAGCAATATGTACATAATTTAATAAAAAAATTATTTCAATAAACAAAACGAATTTTTGGAATTACTAGCATATTTTCTCTAATAAAGGGAAATATACATGTGGTAATTTTAACATATTGTCAATTATTCATACAGAAAAGCAATCCTTTTAAAATTCTAAGTATTCAAGAAAGAATAGCAAAGATTCCTAATTTATTCTATTACTATTAAATATATCCTACAAGAGCTTCTGTAGTTTGAGTGCTATAACTAGCAAGATGACGTAGTTTCACCATTGGTAGGACTGCGCTCTTAAGAGAGAAAGGTCCTGCGTTCGATCCCGATGATAATGAGGAATTAATGCCATTTTTCATAAGTGATTAGATGTTTTCTAGACTATATCTTCTCCGCAAAACATGAATAGTGACCGATATGTAAGAAATGTTTTCCCGGAAGACAATTAATGGGGAGTGGAAATATCTGAATGCGGTTCAACAAACTGTTGTCATTTTGTCATCCTTATCAGGTGTCAAAGCATGATTTCCGGTTGAGATATATTTTTGTTTTGTAAGATACATTTTAGAAAGCATGAAACATCCTCTCATTGTAGAAGACAACTTCTAAACTTTAAATACTTTCTACATTAAAAATATAATAATTTGATTCTTAAATGGTTGTTTTAAATCTTTGATAACCAAGGATTGTTTCTCTGTATATAAAGGAATTTTTAACATGTTTAAACATATTGTTCATGAATTGATAACTTTTGTGAATTGAAGTATACATTAGAATGTTAATAAAAAAGTAAGTGCTATACTTTTTTACATTTAAGGTAAAATTCTGTGATTATAATTTTATTTTTGCACATTTTCAATGCATGTAAGTAATATACATGCCCATAAGATGGAATATTTTATTTAGAAGAAAAGCATGCGATTAACTATAACCGATACGATTTTAAAAATATTCATTAACAGCGTAAAATTTTATAAGTGCCAAAGCACAATCAAATTTCACAAAATATATTACTACTTATAAAGCATTCAAAAATTCAAAATGAAGTGTTGAATAAAAAAGGTAATATAAATAATAATGCCATAATACAAAACGCTTTTGTAATTTAATATGTCAAAATAATTGTGAATGAGAATTTCATTTTGTCTGTAGTACAATCATACAATCAGTTAATCAAAATAAAACACATAATTTCAAAGCATTTTAATTATTCACAATAGTTCATTAAAAGAATAGTATTCCCTAATAACAAAGAGAGTATTCAAAATATGTAACTCGTTATATACGTTATTATTTTTATTTATAAGAAGTACCATGAATGTTTTGAATAATATGTTACTTGCTTAACTTCGTGTTAGTTACTCTAAATATGTATTTTTATGTATATCTGTAATAAGTATCTGACACATTCTAAGTTATATGTAACTTTTGGATATTAATTTTTTTTTCCATTTAACAAATATATAAGCGAAAAATTTAGTTAAACGAATTTTCAACATGGAATAATATAAAAAATCAAAACATTTGTGTAATACACTGTTTTGATTTATATCAAAACAGAAAAAAAATCGATTAATGTTTCATTAAGCTTTCTAATTAAACATTTTATTAAACTTGGAAACATTAGAATTTTACATAAATAAAATATATTATGATAAAATTTGTAAAAAAAATATAAATTTAAAATACATATTTAATGAAATCAAATTATAATTTAAGTTATAAAAATAATGATATAAATATCTTGCATGTAACTATTTATGTTTCACAATAAGATTAATTTGTTGAATAATTAAAGTAGTTTAGAATGTTATTACATTAGATTTCCGAAAATGTTGCGAAATATTAATACTTTTTAAAAAGGTCTGTAAGAAAATAAATGATTGTATTCACAAAAATATTTCATATTAAGTCATTTTTGCCCAGAAATAAATTATAAATAGAATACTAGTTATAATGAAATGAAAATTTAAATTTTCAGTCTTATAGTTCAAATTAATTAAATTTTCATTCAAATGTTTACAACTAGAGTTAAAAATTTTATAGATTTTGTTATTGACTAATTGATTAGAACTAAATTTTTGTTTTAATGTTTCAAAAATAATAATGCATAAGCTTAACGGTAAGCTTTTCCGCAGTAGACTGTTGAATAATTCTAGCATTTCTGTAAATAATACAAGTGTATTTATAAACTCAATAGCGTCACTTTTAAAAAGTATTTTAAAAGCAGTCCTGTGTGTTTGTGTTATAATTTTTTTTCGCTTGAAATGAATATACACTCAACAACAACAAAAAATCGAATATATAAATAATTAAAATTTGCCAATGAATGAATGAATGTCCAATGAATAAATAAATAGAACCGAGCATTTAGTAGGTGCATATAAAGAGCTGTTCTGAAACTGTGGGTAAAAATTTACGTTGCATAGCGATTTAAATACCTTTCAATTATTGAAAAAATGCCTCGCCGCAGGATTCAAGTTCATTACGAGCAACAGTCAAAGTTTGAAAGATATCGTACCATTGGATTGAAAGCGGCAGGTTGGGCAAATCGGATAATCGGTTTGCTATATGGTTTCGAAGCAATGCAGCTTTCAGAAGATGTTGGCAAGAATAGGTGGACAGTGGCAGACTTCAGCGTCATGATCGTAGCGGTCAACCTATGTCAAAACAGATTGGGGAAAAGGAGTGATAAAGCTGTCACGGTGCATGATTCTTTCCTATAAGCCATCAGACATGCGACCTGTACACAAGTATCCACCATACCCGTTCACAGACGGCTTAAAGAGCAAAATCTTCTCTCACAACTACCATTACGTCAACTGCTACTTACTCCGGCACAATTTTGAGACAGGTTGCCTTGGTGCTTGACTCGATCAGGTTAGAATGATGCTGATTGGAGAAGTATAGACTTTAGCAACAAATCCCTTTTCCAACTATATCCTGACAATCAGTCAAGACATGTCTAAAGACGCACCAGGTGGTGTGCCGATCTTTTATTCTCTATTGCATGCCACACCAGGAGTTATGGTCAGGAATGTTATTTCCCTAGATAGCCGGACCCCTTTGGTTGTCATAAGAGGTATACTTACATCAAAGTTATACGTTGACATAATTCTGAGACATGTTTTGCTACCATTCCTTTTACAATACTTTGGCGTTATTTTTCAGTAAGATGATGCCAAACCACAAACGGAAAGTGTTAAATATGAACTTTCTTACAGCTTGCCAAACACATACTTGGCCAGCCAGATCATCAGATCTCCCTCCCATTGAGCATGTCTAACATATGAGGGGAAGGCATCTATAAAAGAATGTTAATGAACTAGCCCGACAATTGGAGCAAATTGGCAAAAATACTCCAAGTTCTAGGAGATTTATCAGTTGTTGCCCCGCTGTGTGGTAGCATACATCCAGACTAAATTGGGTTACCTTGTAAATATGTAACTGTGAAATAAACCTTCGAATAGTTTGATGAATTTAATCATTTTTATTCTGTACATAATCTTCATATTCATCAATTTTTATATCCATCGGAAAAATTCTTTTTTGGTTTGTTAGTTTTTTTTCTGCCTATTTTGAATCATTAATAAAATAATACCGATAAAGTTATTTTTATGATCATTTGTTTCTCAGTAATTTAATAATGCTTGTTTTAATAAAGCGATATTTTTTTACAAACTATTAAAATTAATTTTCAATTATTTTTAATTTTCTTCGCTAATTTATGTTATTATAGTTTCTTTCATAAATATTAATTTAAGACTGGAAATATTTATTTTTGATAAACAATGTAAATCACTAATATATTAAAAATGAAATTGGCAATATATATATATATAATTATATATACATATATATATATATATATATATATATATATATATATATATATATATATATATATATATATATATATATATATATATATATATATATATATATATATATATATATATATATATATATATATATATATATATATATATATATATATATATATATATATATATATATATATATATATATATATATATATATATATATATATATGTATAAACATTTTTACAGATACACCAATTATTTAATTTTCTATACGAATTCAAATTTTGAATTTGTGAGATAATTTCTTGAAAGGTATCAATTAAAGAATTCTACAATTAAAGTTGAAAAATTAATAATTAAATTCCACCAGCTGAAGAACAAATACAATATTGCGGTTTGAAAAGAAATTATACTATTTCATAACAACGTGAATTTAAAATTAATAAAAGTATAATTTTTCCTTTATAATTAAATCAATTTTAAAAATATATTGAAGTAAATTATTCAAAGTAACGTTTTTTTAAATTAAGTAATTTATTATTTTGTCCAATAGAAATCTATATACACATTTCATACTTTAATTTAATAAAGCTATTTTCAGTTTAAATCAATAAAAAGTAGTTTGTTTAAAAAGACTCATAACAGTTTTTAATAAATTTTGCATTATTTGTAATAAATTAATATGTTTAATTTCTTTTTACATCCGTTTAATCTGCAAAACTAATTGGAGCGATTTAAGAATAATGAATACTTTACGCTTGAAAAATTAAGAACATTAGTTGGTAGCACAGCAAAAACTGAGCTACTTTTAAAATGGTTGAACTCTGGAACCTCACTTTTTGTCTTACTTTTGCTTTTTACCATAACCAACTCGTTACGTTTAATTAGTCTTTCAAAACAAGAGTGTGTGTTAAGGGGTTTGAAACCAATTAACTAAGATGCTGGTCCCTGTCTACTTCCATACACTTTATATTTTTAATTTCCGTCTTGAGCTCACTTTTGGCTTATTCTTATTAAGCACCATTAAAAACTGTTGCTCCTACTTTAAAAAAATCGAAAGACAAAAGCAACAAAAATGCTAATGAAGTAGAGGGCATTCATGAATTAATTACTTGGGACTGAAAATGACTTTGATCTTCTATGAAAGACTCATTTTTTGCTTGGCACATGCTTTTATCTTGGAAAAAAATTTGAAAAATGAAGCTTTTAGAGACAAGTGTTATTAGCATAGTTTGCTGTGTTTTGCTTATGAAGAGAAATACCTGCTTCTAAGATGTACTGTCTGTTAAGTGAAATTTAGTGCCATAAAACCATAAATTAAAATTACCTTAAATGCTGAAACTACTTCGAGAACCCAATTTACTATGGAACATTTTACTATCTTTAAGTTTCATACATCTAAACACAAGACAACATAAAATTTTATATACGAGTCTGCTTTATTACACTGGTGAAATTTTAAAATTGTGAATCTTAAAGTTTCCACAATCTTAGGCGGTTTATTTTATGCTTTAGACTACATTTGTTCTCTTTTCACTTAGTAGTTAGTAACATGAAACACTAAATGCTTAAATATAAAGAACAATATATAAGCGTTTTAGCAAAATTTTTAATATCGAATCATTTTTCATATAATTCTTCATACAAATCAATTTTATCCTTTATGATTAAATCAGAGCTTATTTATTCGTATATCTCTATTTGATAAATAGAATATATTTTAAAGGAAATTATTCTGACAATCGCAAGATTTAATTTAGCATTATGTTCTATAAAACACAGAAATAATTATGAAATTTAATCGAGTTAAAATTTATCTCGGTTAGTGTATTCCTTGTCTGACTTTATGCCACTGAATTTACAACAGATATCAACGTTTTTTTTATCTATTTTGATTAAAAAATAGATTTAAATGAAGTTTAGTTAAAATTTCTGCCATTTTGTAATATATTTTGCATTAAACATGATGCTTTATTAAATGCAACATTCAACATAAATGGTCAATCAGTATCATTATATAGAAATATAATTCCAAAATGCATGATATTTTTATGTAGAATATTTAATAAAACTAAAAGAAATATGGAAACATTTAAAATAATCTCTGTTTTTCTTACCTTCTCCCTCAAGTCCAATATATTTTGAATATAATTTTTAAATCATTGATTTTGCGCAATTACTTCGTATTTCGCAATTATTAGAACAAATTTCGTTACAATCATTATAAAACTACAAAAATGTAAATTTTCATTACAATCATAAGGATTTCTAAATATATGATTACATAATACATTTAAAAAAAATTATGATTTACTAAGTACTCCTGACTTATTTTTTGTTACACTTTCAATTTTGATTTTTAAGAGTAAACAAAACAATGTGTGAACAAACAACTTTAAATGTAATTGATGTTGGAGAAGTTTTCAAATTTTTTCGAAATCATTAATAAAATACATTAATAAAGCTACATTAATAAAATAACAAAATGTTAAAATATAAAAAAAATGAAATATATTCATAGATTATATAAAATTAATCAAATTACAATTCAGATTCAATGAAATATTTCAATAATTACATTTCTGACACTTAAAATCTAAGAGAATATCAAAATTAGAATTTTGTTAAAATTTTCTATTTCATATATCTAAAATATTAACTAAGATAAAAAATTAAATAACTGTACCGAAAAACTATTACTAATGTAGAAATATGCTTTCCATTTATTGTACCTTAGGGTGATTTCAACTAATTACTTAATGAATAATTTTATTAATGTTATGAAAAATATTTAATCTAGTAAACCATCTAATAATACAAGCACTTTGTTACATATCATGAATAACTCTTGATTATTCAATATTTATATTAGGAAAAAAATTGCTTTAAATATTTATATGTTTTTGTAGAATTTATTTGTTTTTACCTTCTACATCTACTATAAATCAAATAATAAATTCATTATATAGATATAAAAAATATGATTTGATTAAAAATCCGTATATTTAAAACCAAAATACATACTAAGTAAAGAAAGCGAACAACCATTCACTCTCTGAAAAGTGAAATAAATTAGTAATTATACGTTTATTTTCTAAAATATAAATTTAACACAAAACTTTCATTCTAAAATTTAAATTAAACCGAAAGCAATGTATTTATTCTAATAAATAAACATAAACTGAATAAGCAAATATGAAATAAGTAATGGATAGGAAATAATTTTGGAAAACAGGGATAGATCTCTAGATAATTTTTAAAAATATTGCAAACATTTTTAGATTATGTAGAGATAAAAAATAGCTCTCATCCTGAAATCAAACTAAACAGGCGTCTTCTTCTTCTTGATGCATTCAAAATTCATGCGTATTAATAGGATTTATGCCTCCCGAGTGAATTCCGTTCCTTCGAGCAAAGTTCTTGTGCCTTAATGGTCTCAGAAGTGAACCATGCGTAAATCTTTACACTCAATTTTCTGTGTAACGACGGTATACGTTAAAAAGTTTCCTGCTCAGAAATTAATCACCTATATTGCTGAAGGATGAGGTTAACAAAGCTTTTGTTGTAAATGTATAATATGGAAATATGCATCATGTAATTTATTCAATTGTGGCGAGAAATATGTAAATATTAACATAATATTTACAGTGATTCATAAGCAAATTTTAATCTGAAAGAAAGGAAAAAAACAAATCTTGATGTTCACTTACATCAAATTATATAAATGTGTATCAATTTTTACTAAAAATACACATTAATAGTTTGTATTTGTTTTCTTATGAATGCATTTTTTTATATCAGGATTATTTTTAATGTGTTTTAAAGTAATTTAAGATAAACATTTGGGCAAGAGAAATATTTGATACGATACAATTTATTTAATATCAGTATATAATAGCAGGTTATACCCCGAAATTGAATTATTGTTTTTAATCATGAGCATCTATAAATTTATGCTTTTTAACTCTTTTAACCGTGTTTATATGTTTATATAAATAAAGTTATATTTAATAAATATTGCATTCAGTTATGTATCATCTACTTGTATTTAAAAGTACTCTTCATTGATTTATTGTTGAATGGTTTATGATGTGTTCTATTGAAGGATGAGTTCAAACCCCGCTCTTGATGTGATTATTTTCAGTGATTTTGTATATGAACCACAGGTTATATATACTGCTTATCAAATTAACTCTCTTGTGAAAAATATATAGTACGTTGACAAAGCAAACAATTTGAAATTCTAATGTGTGTAATTTTATCAGATTTTGAATATAAGGTATATAAATACTTGAAATAGAGGTAGCAGTAAGTAATTCATTGACGAATATGAGTTTAAAAACACACAATTTTGTAATAAACATAAATAACAAAAATGATTGAAATATTCAGAAATAAATGTTAAAATTATATGTTGAGAAGTAAGGCTATTTGTTAAATAAATGTATGCGTAATTAATTTACACCAATTGTAAGTTATAAAATATCCTAAGTGTCAAATTATAATAAAGAACTCAGAAGTCAATTAATTATTGCTATGAGTATTGAAATACGTGTCTTTATTAAACATGAAACTGAAAAATATTTTTTGTTAAATCTGAGACTTTGAAGATACTAAAACAAATGTATTATAAATGTTTGTAATTCGAATTCACAAATATTCATTTTCCTGTAAAATATGACTTTAAATGCAACGTAAGCAAAGTTGTAGTGAGAATTTGACAGAAATATTCTATTTCAGATATATAAAAATACTTCAGATATTTTTAAACTGTAGAATGATTTTTGTTTATTTAATACTGATATATTTATTCTGCTTACAAAAAAGGGTTTTAAAAATAAATTTGTCTGTAACTTTTATTTTAAAATGCTACTTAAGACATAAACACTTATAAAGTATTACTAGAAAAATCTATGACTTATAAAAAAATAAAAGCATTTAAACATTTACTGAAAAATTATTGAAGTACATTCTGTTAACATTAAAAGCTGTAAAAATAATATCTTATTTTGTATTAAAAATGACGTAAAAAATTAGGAATTTTTGAATTTCATACAGATGTAGAGTAAAATAAGATTTTAAATAGAGCAACAGAATACCTTTTGATTTTTCCATTGAACTGGACAAAATTATTATGTTAACCACAAAATCGACTAAAATTATCATAACCAAAAAATGAAGCTTCAGTTAATGCAAGAATACATGAAACATTTATGGTAGAATCGGCATTATTTGCATCACAAAGAAAATAACCCTGAATTATTTGCTCATGAATAAGTAAATATATATTCATAAGAGTTTCAATGCCTTGCGTAGCATCAATAAATTACTACTTTATTGAAGTATTATTAATGAATTTTTATTTGTTTTAAGGTAAAAATCAAATGCCTTAAAATTGCGTTTATTACTAACATTAAAATCTTCACAATATATCATTAAAATAACTATGCATATTTTTAAAGGTTGGACTTAATTTTTCGGAAATATAATATCATTACCCTCAAGCGTACTCAATTTAAAGTGAAAAAAATCATGTGAATGCATAGAGTACTATTTAAGAATATAATTTTATGGGACAAAACAAACCAGTTATGTTTTAAAACTTTTAAAAACCATAAATTAATCTTTAACATATAATTTGGAAAATACATGCAAACTCTTATATCTTAGGTATTTTGATTTATTTGAAATTTAAAATTAATAATACAAATTTTATTTGCAGACAAAATAATTTAACAGATTTAATAATTTCTAATTTATTTTCATTTTATTTACATTCTTTAAAATAATTTTAGTAATACCATAATAAAATGATAAATATAGATCTACACTTATTAATGCATAACTCATAATGTAAAAATATAATATCTTTTGCGAACTTTGTTATCAATAATCACCAAAGGAAATTCACTTTTATAGTTAAGCATTTTCCTAGTATATTTACATAGTTTCTCCTTTAAAAACTTCTTTCTATAAATTTTAATTTCATTTTAACTTTCATTTTATTTGGGATATATCTTTAAATAAGAGGAAATTCAAAATACCACCAATGTCAAAAGTAGGAAAATTTGATTCCTTGTATATTATTTTTTTGTTTGTTAATATACTCCTTTTTTATTTTTACTTAATTAAATAAAAATCTGCAAGATACTTTTAAAAATTATATTCACTATAATGGGAGTGACTGAAAATCAAAAAACGGAAATGCATGTAAGTTTTAATCATACCTTTTAATGTCTCAAATAAGTTTTGGATTTTCTTTTGAGTTTCTTCAGTTCAAGAAATCTGCGAAAGTAAGCAATTGGTGTGGAATGGAATCTATACTACAAATGTATTGTTCAATCGCAAAAAATAAACGCTTTTCATAACTATTAAAAAAGTTATTAGGAGAATTATCATTATAGTTAAGTAATGATCACTTCCGGGTGACATCAACTCTAAGGTGATTGTCCTACGAAATCGATCGTAAGATCTCTAAAGGTGGTTTCGAAGAAAATGAAAGCCATCGAACGTATTTCTACTCCCAACACATCATAAGGCTGTTTATTCATTTTTGTTTTCTTACAGTACGATTTGGCGTTTACTTTCAGAAAATGTCCCATCTCTTTAGCGAAGTTTAGGTCGGGGATAAGCGGATAAACTTCCGTCGATCCAGACTCCTTTTGTTGCTTCGTGCCAAGTTTTTTGATGACCAGTCGCCATGATAGAACCATTTCCCTTGAGAGCCAGCAGGTCTTGCTCCCCACCTAATATCAAGTGTAATCCCACCCAATGAGACCGCCATCCAAAGCGTCAGAGGGCTGATAAGATCTTTTAAGCTGTAATTTTCTCTGGTCCAATCATACCTTGCCAATCGATCAGCTCAAACTACTTTTGCGGCCGAGTTTTGAAAAATAAAAATTCTCAGTCCTTTTGTCACCTAAAAGTTCAATTGTGTCCTTCGCTTTAAAATCGATATTGACAGCATTGAAAAGATCGTTTTTTTTAAACTCTAAATTTTAAAATCCAACAAAACACAAAGACGAAACTAAGTATTCATTATTTTCATTATAATACTTGTAATAAAATATTATCAATTTTTCATTTTTGAAACTTTGTAAATTGCTTTAATAAATGTGTATAATTTAACTTATTCTTATAAGTCATGTGATCCAATACAGCATGGATAAATTATATAATAGAAAACAAATCAAGTGAAATGGATTTTCGAAATTTGATTTTTTTATATATTAACAAAAATTTATTAAACACCAATTTAATCTTAGATAGTTTAAATTTTATAAGTTATGAAATTTGAATTTTTTATTTTCATTTAGTATTCAAAACCATTTTTATTGACCAAGCTATGATACAGTTTCATTTTCATCTTCTGAAGAAATGTGGCATTATATGCATATGTTGATTAGAAAAATATGCAAAAACTACATAATTGAGACGGAATTATATCCCTTAAATTTAAAAAATTCAGTAGCTGCATGGATAAATCTTCTATACCAATCAAATAAGAGTTGAATCATTAAGCAATTTAATGGAATATTAGTAAACTAATGGTACAGCTACTTTTCATTATTCTTGAAAAAATAGAATTTGATACCATATTAAATGCAAGTTATTTGTTCAAGCAATGATTTATCAAATTTTAAATCCACTACTTATGTTATATAAAATTTGAATACTGGAGTTTTTGATGAAAGTTTTTTGCAGGTCTTTGACGAAGTAATGAGTACTTACGCCTTATTTAAATGCAAAGATAAAACAGTTTTTAATTATTTCACTTTAAGATTTGTAATATTGTATATGATTCAAACACAAATCCGTGTGTGTGTTTGTGTGAGTCAACAAATATAACCCATTAAAGGACTGTGTACATTAAATAAATTTCGCTAAAGTATAAACGTTTATTTTTTCCATCAAAATCTTTCAACTCTTTGGTCTTGAAAACGCACATCAGCAAATCTCAAAGAATGTGTGAGTAAGAAAATAATATTATTATTTTTTTATCAAATGTTTCATTCTTTAATAAGATTATTTTGACTTTAAAAATAGAAATATATATGTTTCAGTATTAAATCATGACTAAGTTGTTGAAAATAATTTAAAATATTACTTGAATGAAAAATTAACATTAACTATCCCAAGGAAATAAAAGATATTTCAGTACTTATAAATTTAACCCTTGTTATATTTTAAAATAAAAGAAAAATTTTTTACTGTGAAAGTGCATTTAAAATTTAAGAAAATTGTTTAGCTAAAATCTTAATAAATATCGTTTAAAATCACCATGTCGCAATAGTTAATTTCTTTTTTTATAACCGATTTTTAATAATTAAAATTAATAAAAGTGTCATGACGGAAAGCATAGACTCATAAAAATACCGAGTAGGATTTCACTCAAACAAAGATTTCCATTCTTTCACAGCTGAAAACTAAACCATGAATGGAAAATCAAAATTAAGTCTAAGAAACATTGCAGTTAATCGAATTAATTGGAATCTAATTTCTTCCACTAAACTAACTATCAAAAATGTTATATTTAAGATGACAGAAGAGTTAGATTAATCTGGTATTCTTCAAGTAATGAAAGTTATTCTTTTTTTGAGTATGATTCATTTTGAATTTATGATACTATAATTTCTATGTATATTAAATTTATATTAACTATTGTCAGCCAATATTAACATTTAAGATTTCCTATATATTACTTCAACAATTTGGTTAGTGCTGAGTAATTTAGCTAATGCTGCTAAAGGACATCAAATCATCGATAACAATCACTATTAGTGGAGTGTTGAATTTATTTAATACGAGATTACTTAAAAATAATTCTGATGTGTGCAGTTAACGTGGACTGCCTAACCTATTACTATCAAAAGGAAAAATACTTTCCACCTCGTTAGGACAGAGAAACCAATACTTTCCTGGAAGACTTTTATCTAGCAGAGAAAAGTATATAGGTCAAGGAAAGAAATGGTAAACGCGCGCAGGCCCCGATAAATGAGGCATCAAATGCCCTTTCTGCTACTGTTGCTCCACCAAACGGTTTTGTGTACAATGCGAAAAGAATATTTTTGATACCGCGCGGTCTTTTTTACGCAACGTTGATCGAGTTAATGTACTGAAAATGAAATTCTGTTAACGCCTAGACCCCACCTTACTTCATTGCTGTACAAAACCGCGTAGCTGCTAATTTGATCTATTACAGCCTCTTAAAATTAATGCTTCGTCCAGAATGCAGAAAATGGGAGGGGATTTAAGAATGAGTGGGAGTTCAAAACCCTGTGATAAAAAGGAAAAAAAATATATATGTATATATATAAGAAGACCGAGAGAGGAAAAGAAGAAGAATGTATAAACGAGGATACCAGGCAGAAAATTTGAAGCTCGTGTTTTTCAATTCTACTTACTAAGCAGTTGCCTGAAGTGTGAAATCTCACGTAATAATCAAATGAGATTCATTTGAGTTACCATTATATATAAAGCTATGATAATAAAAAAAACCCTTAATTTATATGATTTATATTGCATTCAAACGTCGTAAAAATCAACGTATTGTATAGTTTATGCGTAATAAACGTTGTTTTATGTCAATAACACAAAGAAAGACGGTTGTAAATTTTAAAACTTAACTGCTTTCATACAACTCTAGTTTTGATAAAATTTAACTAAAAGAAATTACTAAAGGATATTTTTATATTCAAAAAGTTTAGATGAAATTTTTTATCTAGCGTCTAAAGTATTTTGTTATATTTTCCTGCCTACATTAAGTATATGTACTTGATTTATAACTTAATTAATTATTCATCCTGAAAAACATGATCAAAGGGTGCTCGTTAACAATAACTTTTAGTTCTAACTAAATTTATGTTTCTAAATTATATATTTAATCTATTTTATAATGTATAATGTATTGTAATTTATTTATTATCTTTTTCATATGCATATATATGCATACATTCATACATACATATATATATATATATATATATATAATATATATATATATATATATATATATATATATATATATATATATATATATATATATATATATATATATATATATATATATATATATATATATATATATATATATATATATATATATATATATATATATATATATATATATATATATATATATATATTATACAACCAGTCAATGTTACATTTTTTAAATAACTTTGAAATGGAAAGGAAACGTGTTTACAAAAACCACATTCATGATTTTGAGAACGAAACTGAAAATCTAAAATCAACAACTTTCACAATATTTAACATTTATTTAAAGCCAAATATAAATAATTAGTCATAAGAGAAAAAAAAAACAATATCGTGGTTTTGATCTGTAACTTTAAGAAATTTATAACATTTTGTCTGTTTAATCAATATTAGAAATTTGTACTTTGTAATGGAAAATGTAGGCAAAATAAAATTTGATTTTAAGGAAGAAAATGGGGACATTGTGAATATTGTCACAAAATAGCTTTACTTTTTTAATAGGGTGACTGATTTGATTGCCTTTAAATTATAGAGTAGCATTACACTACAAGCAATAATGTGGATTACAAAAGCAATATGCTTCATCACATTCATAAGAAAGCAACTCAATTGAAAACTCAAATCTATAATATCCACCCGTGAATAAACAATTATTTAAAACATATGTTTAAACAATGCGTTCTTTTATTTTGAAAGAGTAATAAACACATTAATTAGAAGTTATTTGTTTAAAACATGCAAAATTTGAAAATTTCATTTCATAATAAATAGCAACATTTTATAGGGGTATGTGTTTAAATATCTTTCTAAACTTTAAACCTTTAAAACTAGCTCTTTTAAGCTGAAAGAAAGTGCAATTCTTCCTTTCAAGCTGTCAAGATCTAATTTACCCATTTAATTTAAACTTACCACGTTTCTGACGTAGAAGAAGGTTAATGATTAATGAAGTGCTGCTGAGAGAGCAGCGTTGAAGTGCCTCGATTAGGGGAGCACCTGTGAGAGGTTTCATACCTATTATATTAATGAGACAGATAATCAAACTAATTCAGCTGCAAGAAATATGGATACTAATAACGCACTGTATCGCTGAATATATCATGCTGGCAAAGTTGAATGGTATTATAGTTCAGCGGAGATATATTGTTGCGACAGATATAATGTGCCCATAAAGTCGCAGAAAATCTGCCCTTTTCATAATTGTCGCTATCCATTTGAAAATTGGATATTAAAAATAAAGTGATAGTAGATTCTTTTGTTTTAGGCGGAGTTTCGTCCTATAAAAAACAATGATGTCTATCAAATTATCGATGCTGAAACTTTTCGTTATAATCTGAAATGTATATGCAAATTGATTTCAGAATTAGAAATATTTTCAAAATCATGAATGTGGTTTTTGTAAACATATTTAATTTCCGTTTCTAAGTTATTAATAAAATGTAATATTGACTGGTATATATATATATATATATATATATATATATATATATATATATATATATATATATATATATATATATATATATATATATATATATATATATATATATATATATATATATATATATATATATATATATATATATATATATATATATATATATATATATATATATATATATAATTTATATAATAATTTATATAATATAGAATTAATGTTTAAATGCACCAGATGTGGCAAGTTTAGCAATTGTAATTTGATAGCTTTCTAATAGTTTAATATACATATCAAAACTACATATTTATGACTAACTTGTTTTCATTGCGCACATTTTTGTGCTGGATAGCAGCATAATTAATCAAATTTATAATTAAAAATAGTTTGTGGTACCTTAAAATGTTTTAAAATTTACATTTAAGCTGCTACAAGGAAACTTATTTTTTCTTAATAATTTATTAAATTTTCTACTATGAATTCTCAATTAAGTTTAGTAATAATAAGGATGTTTCAGTATAGAAGAAGCATGTTGAATAATATATTTTGACTACAATCATTGCTTTCATGGAAAAATTAATTTGAAAGTTATGTCCAAAACTAAAATGATTATTTTGCTCCTGTAATTTAGAGCATATTTTCTATCCAAGCACATTATCTTAATTTGTATTTGTCATGAAAGCCTTATTGTATTAAGCAAATCAACGAATACTTGATAAAACATCAAAGCCTATTTAATAAGCATCAAAGAATATTTAATATAAATACGCTCCTATCTTTTCATAATTGGACTATTAAACTTATCAGAACAGCTCATCTGATTACAGCACTTCTTACAGAAAGAACGGATATCCTCCAATTGTTAACAAACTCGACGCGCAGATCAACTTTACTTTTATCTGATAAATGTTCCTGCTTTTATTATATGTGCAGCAGCCAAGCTGCACACACACATACGCTGCCAGACTGTCACCCATTATTGGCATTTCCGTGTGATTCTTCCTAAACACCAAATCTCCCATTAGAAGGTAGTGAACATGGAATTTTGTTTTCATTACGAGCTTCTAATCGACAAAAGATAATTAGACAAATCCTGTACATTATGATGATTAACTTTTCATTGAATTACAAATACATATTTCACTTTATCTCAATAAATTAATGATCCGGAAAGAGAGAACCCACCACATTTCCGTCCTCGCCTTTTAACGAAGTTCTCTGGCGCTTCCATTGTTTAATGAAGGCAACAACACATTCTATAATGTTTAGATTTATGAAGTATGAATCATATTATCTGTTTCTCTGTCCAGTTCCATGCATGCTTGACTGTTTCAGAGCACAAAATGAATTTGTTGCCTTACCACTTTGCACAGAGGAGAATGGGGCTATTAATAAATGATTCGGAACACAGTGTAATGCATCTGTCGAATCTTTATAAAAATGTCGGTCGATACATTTTCATGACATTATTTTTATGGAATGATTATTACTAAAAAATTTATATTCTCTTTCAACTTTGGTATTCTTAGTATTTGAAAATTTATTTTTCAATGCTCTCAGTATAATACCTTATGCATTTTAAATTATTTTATTATGATGTAATAGCTTATATATATATATATATATATATATATATATATATAACTTTTGTGATTATGTATATATATATATATATATATATATATATATATATATATATATATATATATATATATATATATATATATATATATATATATAGGTATATATATATATGTGTATATATGTATATATATATACATATATATATATATGTATACATATATATATATATGTATATAGATATAAACATATATAAGGCTCTCAAGATTAATGAAAAGTGTGTCAAAATATCTATATGTTAGACTTAATTCAGTTTCAAAAATAAGATAATATTTTTCTAATTTTTATGCATCTCTGGTAGTATGAATTTGTAGAATCATTCATACTGCAGCTATACATTTTGATTTGTTCTTCATATGATATTGTCCATCATTGTCGTCAGTAGATTTTATTTTTTAATTTTTATCATATTAAATATTATATCAAAATATAAAATAAGCTTGAACTCTCAAAATTTTTTAAGTTTATGCAATTATAAATGAAACCATGCATCACGCAAAAAAACTATTCATCACATTACTTTAAGGAAAATTTTAAAAAAGTAGCTAAAAGTAATGAAAAATTATGTATTAAAGGAACAAAAATAATTTATATAATTAATTAATTTCTATATATAATTTCGTTTCTTTTTTTAATTTTTATTTTATTTTATTTTTTACTTTTATTTTTAATGCAAAGCTGCAGTATCAGTATTTCAGAAATTAAATTTTTGTTCAAAGGATGATTACGTAGTTATAATCTTAAAAATGTTTTTCATAGTTTAGAAAATGCTTTAAAAAATCAGAAATAAAAATATTAAAATTATAATTCACTGTAACTGAAAAGCATATAGTGTTTTTTTTTGTCGTTTTTGAAAGAATTTACATAAAAATTCTTATTTCAGTTAAACTATTGCTCTATTTCTCTAATTTGCTATAATTGTTAATTACTTTCAAGTATGTAACATAAGCATGTTGTAGAATAATTTTTCAGTCCTGTATTAGAATGTGAAGCCTATTTTTATTTATCATCAATTTTATATAATTAGGACATTTTAGTCTGAAGCGTGATATTAGTAGAGTATGTTTGGCCAGAAAAGGCTCAATGAACCTTCTGTTTAATATAATTAATTCGTTTAACACGTATTGAACTCTACATTATTGGAAATACTTAATTGGAATACTTATTGGAAATACTTAAATAAAGATATTTCTGCATTTCTGTATTTTTAAAAGCACCTTTTTAAAAAAATGTTTTGTGGATAATTGCGTTGATATATCAACATTATTTTTAATTTACTAAAGTTTAACGATATACCATGGATGATAATGGATAATTGCGTGTATATATATACAAAAATATTTGCGGTTTTATTTATGAGATTATGGAAAATAAATTAAAGTTTTTATTATGAATGCCAATCACATGAATTAATATTCTAAGACTTATTTGACCTTACATTCAAAAATATTATTCATTTCGTATCATCGAGTGAATTAACTATAAGGAAGTAGATATTAACTCAATGTATTAAACTTTAATTTTGCAGTTGAAACTGAAACTCAATTAGTTATTGATGAAATGATAAAGAAATTCCTAAATAATTTCAATAATTTATTATAAATTTAAGCTAAGTATTTTCATGTTGATTAAAATTTCATTTTATAAGTAATGTCATAAAAATTTAATAAATAATTTAGATTTAGTATAATGCATAGTATAATTTCGAAAAACAAAATTGCACTGGGTATTTCTAATAGTACATTTTTGAAAAAAATAAGATTCTTATATTTAACTACATGTGAAGATTATTTTTTAATAATTTTCTCCTTAAGTTAATTCATGTTAATATAAGTCATTGTTAACACTTTTCTTTCAAAATTCCTAGTTACTTTTACAATTAAATAATTAGTAAGTATGAAATTTTCTAAATTTACAGGAATAAAAATGTTTACCCACTCTACTGAGCATTAAGTCCATACTTTTTTTTAAGTAATTCATCCAGCAAATGTTTTATTCTGTTTCAGTGTTGCATTCATTTGTATTGTGTATATTTGCTAACTCGTAAGCTAATAACCTATCAACATTCAAGAAAATAAATTTATTTTCGCATCTATTCTTCACCAACTAATTAACAATTGGCACTGCGAGCAAAACAATAAGTTGAAGATTAAGACCAGTAATTAGTCCATTCATTACGGCATTCAAAAGATTGTTCTTATCCCGAATGAGGAGATTACAAACAAAATTGAATGTGTGTTTCCAAGTGAGTGATCGCATTTTCCTAGTTATGATAATTACATGCAAAGAGAAGGAGATACACAGCCATCTGTAATTGACGGGTTCTTGGTGAATGCTTGTATTGGTAATAGGCGTGCATTACTTATTGTTACGAACAAGATCACTTCGACCAAAAGTGATTAAGCACTCATTTACCTCATGAAAAGCAAACAATATGGTACAATGAACCAGAGGCATTGGAAAAATTTCAATCCATGCAAGTTCAGAAATAATTGTTTTAATTTAAGGAATTATATATTAAGCTCCATCTTTTTCACATAGGGGATTAAAAATTATTATTTTCCAAAAATTGATAAAAAAAATTAGGAAAATTGAGATTGCTAAGCTTTTCTAATTAAATTTAAATAAACATTTTAAATATTTTTGGTTTAAAATCATATGAATACTCATAAATGTATTAATATAGGTGCATCATATTTAAATGGACACGACTTCCAACAAAAAATAGTCGTTATTTCAAAGACATAGATACTAAGACAGCTTACTTACTAAATTTTTCTCAAATTATCAGATGTATCAATAAATGTGTAATATAGACTAAAAACATCCTTCCATCATTTAAACCTTTCTAAATGTAGATAGTTATACATATAGAAGGAGGGGTTGTATCTGTCTATGTTTATATAGAAATTGCAATCTAAAGTTAAATAAAGGAAGCTAATTGACACCAAGTTTATAGTAAAAACTGCTTGATTTGCCCCAATAGAAAATCAAAATACATGTTTAAGTTAAAAGTGTCCCCTAATTTGCGCAATGAATGTGAAATGTGTGGAAAATTTCATAAAATAAATAATTAACATGTAATTCACACTTAATTTGATGAATATTTATAAATTAAAGAATATAATAAAGTATCTAATCTTCAGCAAATCCCTAAGAAATATTTTGTATTTGGTTACTGAATGAATATATTGTATGCATGATATCAATGTAAAATATTCAGAAACATTTTATAGTTAGTACTAAAATTATTCTGAAGCTTCTAGCGATCATAATGATGATTTTATCAGTTAAACATGCATTACTTGTTAAGTAATTCTATAAAAAGAATCAAAATCATTTCACTGTTGCTATATGGATTTTGGCAGTTGAAACAAATACAATTTATGCTTAAATTTGCTACCTGTGCAATAGATTTAAAAAGGAAGTCTTAAAAGACTTATAAATAAGTAGTTAAACAAGTTCAATTCATAAAACAATCATATTCATACTTATATATGATATATATATATATATATATATATATATATATATATATATATATATATATATATATATATATATATATATATATATATATATGTATATATATATGTATATGTATATATATATATATATATATATATATATATATATATATATATATATATATATATATATATATATATATATATATATATATATATATATATATATATATATATATATATATTAAACATACTGAATTGAAGTTTTTTACATGATTGATCCATAATGTCAAAATAGATGGTTCTTAATGACAATATATTCGTTTTTTTCTCAACATCTGCCATAATATTCGAATGTTATGTTGTTGAGGGAAGTCATTTTCACCTGATACAGTACATAATTGTCGCATTTGAGCTAAAAACAATCCATTCATATACTACGAAATCCATTAAAATTTTCTAATATAGTCTGGTTCTAATGTACTACTGAAATTTCCTAATATAAAAGCTTTCATTTTAAAAATATAAAATCTTATCATTCTATAGCATATTCTATTAATAGGCGACTACTATGGCATATTGCAAACGTTTCTTAAGTTTTAATACCAACAAAGAATGTGACTGGCATCGGTTATTTTTCGCAGTATAGTTGGAAGTACATTTCTCAGTATTTAAAAAAATTTTTTGCTCCCACATTTGTCAAATGAATGTGCAGTTAATCTCTCTTTCAATTATGAATCGCATTTTCCTAATCTGATATTAAATATTTTCGTGCATTTATGCTCACTGACACTCAAAAACACTGTAACGTTACTTCATTAGTAGAAATTTGTGACTTTCCATGAGCATAAGAGGAAATAAAATCATTTAAAATCTGGTATTAAAATTTCCTTCTAAAACTTTAAAATTTTACACATACATGGGATGTATATTATCAGTTTTTATTGTAACGTCCTTAACTTGAATCTAAACAACATTATTTGTGACAACTAGTCATTATATATACTTAGTTCTGGAAACAGAATTCTTCATCAAGCAAAGAGTACTTTTAATTATTTCTGTAATTTTATTAAACAAGGTTCAATCTGATAGTAATTGAAATGTAAAAATTAGTTGCTCAAGTAGAATATATATACCAAATAAATCATCACATTTCTTCAGTTTAATTTGTAAGGAAACTTTTAGTTTTAAGTAGTTCTTTGATTAAATTGATTACGTTGAAGGAATAATCCATGTAAACAATATTTTTGGTAATAGCTAAATAATATCTTACTAATAATACAACATATTTAATTATATTTATTTTGAAGCATTTTGTGTTTAAAATGTTTATGGACAAAAATGAGTATTCATATATACACTATCAACTAATTAGATTTAGAAATAATTTGTCACTATGAAAACTTGCAGTAACAAATACTGTATTGTAATAAAAATTGCAGTGACAAAATATTTATACAAAATTTATAATAAGAATAAAGTTAACAAAATATTTACAATTTCATAAAGGCATTAAATCTGTTCTATCAATGTTCGTATACTTGTAAAAACTGTATTTTCTGCGCATGTCACGAAATGAAATGCGTAGAAACAACAAAAATTATCATATATATCATTCTAAACAGAATTAACATTCATTTATAAAAAAACATGAATGAGATTTTATTAAAAATTGAGAAAACCTAATTTACCTTTCACGATATTCAATCAATAAATTTGGAATCAATATTTACACCTGTGATAAATATATTTCATTCAACATTAGTCTCTCCGTGGTTCAGATATATGATTGTTGCGATAGAGATAAACCTAACAAAAACTGGAAGATTTAAGCAGTCCTTGGAAGAAAATTGGAACGATTGCAAGATAATTACAGGTGAGCAAATTTTTATTTTACTTATCTTATTCTTGTTAATATTTTATGGTATTCTTTAGAACTGTTAAATAAATTTTAGAATTTGTATTACCGAGAGAACTATCATGGTAAGTAAAGTCATTACAGTAGCATATACGTTATTTAAGTATATATCTTGTCAAAATTAAAATAATTATTTTACATTTCAATAATTTTTTGTATCTTTAAAAATTTGAGCAATTGCTATAAAAATACAGTTAAATATTCGTAAAATGTTTTTAAAAATATTTAACAGTACTTGAAAATAGCTTATTGGTGAATTATACATATATGTATAGCGACACATTAAAATTATTTTCTTAGAATATTTAAAGTATTTTCTTAGAATTTCTTAATATAATTTATTTTAAGATAGAAATATAGATGTCTACAGTTATGGAAACAGAAATAATTTTGTAAAATAATTGATATGACATTAGATTAATTTGTTTATTTAAATTCATGGAATGTACTGAAATGCATGATTTAAATATTGTATTAATTCTGATTATATAAATCATTTATAAATTCAGCTAAATTAGAATAAAATAGGCAATGAGAAAAAATAATTTTATATCAAGATCTCATTTTATTTCAATTTTAAACTGATATTAAACTAATTATCTGAAAAAGATAAAAAATAAACTAAAAAGTAATTTTTTTCATCACTATTGATATGGAAAATGTGAGCATATAATACAGAATGTAGCAAAAAAATAAATTTATAAACATATGTATTCATTTCATTTTTTAGATTAAAAACTATGATTATGCACTAATAGGACAGTCATTATTTATTATAATCTTAATGAAGGTAATTTTTAAATTCAAAATGTAAAAATATATTTTTATTATAAGAATAATATCAACTTAAAGAAAGGATGATTTACCCTTCAAAATAAATTTACTTTCAATTTCAGCATCACTGAGTTTGTATTATAAAAAAATGAGGGAGTTATTGTAGAAAACATATATAAGAAGTTATTGGCCATGGAAAAGAATCCATCTTTTTTTGAATTTGTAAGGAATTCCATCAACATCCATTGGAAAGTAACATTAATCAAGTTGAACACACAAGCATTTCACGCTGAAAGATAACATGCTGTTGATAAATGATATCTTAATGATTGAACAGTATTTCTTCGTCAGAAGACAATAAAATCTATTGCTTTTTCTTCGATAAAAATTTACACTTAGTGATTCTGTTTCGGAAAATATTTGAAAGGAGCAATCTTTCTTTTGCAATACAATCATAGCCATTTAGAAGAGCAAGATTAAAAGGAATCCTGAGTAGTTAAGAAATGAAAAACTAAAATTCAAATGCATAAAATATTGAAAAATTAAAAAATGAATTTCTATTTCTGCCAAAAGTATTAATGACACAAATTTTTATGACACTTAAGGGTGTTGAAAATTTATGTGACAGAAGGGATTAACTTTTTATGGTTTTGTATGTTTTAATTTCAGTACAAGCTGGAAAGTAATTAATAACATACCTCTTTGTAATTACTACTTCATAAAGGCTAAACATTGTTTCAGCAGTATTCCAAATTATTTTCAAATTATTATTATTTAATTATAATTTACTTTAATGCATATTAATTTTTCATGCTTAGAGATATAAAGAAGGATTTGAAATATGGTAAAAGTTAAAACATTGTGTCTTCATTAATATTCTTTTAAATATTTTTAAATAACTTTTCTATTTTAATATTTAAATATTTTCTCTGTGAATTACTTATATATTCTTAAAAAATGAAGCACAAAAGTTTCTATATCATAGGTGTTTCTAACAAATAAAATTAATTAAATTTTGTTCAGTTAATAAGTTATTACCTATTTTCATTAGAATACAATTAATTTGCCATATAGAAATATTTTACTCCAAAATTTATTTCGTTATTTAGAAATAATATCTCCATGCATTATTTAGATTCACATAAAATTTGAATTGCATTTAATTACAAAAATTTCATTAAATATATTTTAATTTTTAAAATCTTACTATTTTTCGTTACATACTTGATTTAATATCCATAGATAACAATAAAGTATACAGTAATATAACAGTGTATTTTACAACGATGAATTATAAAATATAAGTTGTTTAATCAATATTTAATACCGACGAAAGTTTCGTATTTTTAAATTTTTCAAACAAGTATATCCTTGATTAAAGGAGTAAGTATATCCTTGATTAAAGGTTTGAAGGAATACATAATTAAGGAGATATGCATTACAACTTATCAAATTATTTGTACTGTGTCTACATACAGGGTGACAACATTATCCTGTTGACAAAAAGTATTGTATTAAACCAAAAACATGGAGTTTATTTTCAAATAAATAATTTTACTTAAGTAATTTATTAATTAGATACACCATATTTAATTATTTTCAAAATGCCCCCTTGGGCATCGATACAGAACATTAAACGTCGCGTAAAATTTTCTGCAATGGGCCGCAGATCCTCAGGCGTTAATTTAGCCTATTCCTTCTTAAGATTAGCCTTAAGTCATTCCAAATTTCGATGTGACTTAGAGCATACTCTTGATTACAGAATAGACCAAACACTATAGTCCATTGGGCTTAAGTCAGATGAAAAGGGAGGCCACATTACCACAGGTATGAAATCTGGAAAATTTGCTTGAACCAGTCTTGCATTGCTTTTGCTTTATGAAAAGGGGCAGAATCTTGTTGAAGTGTCAAGAAGCTGTTATTAAAATGTTTTTGGGTCCAAGGAGGTAAAACAAAGTGTAAATTTTCATTGCAGTACATGGTCTTGTTCATTTTGACTCCTTGATCTATGAAAACCAAACGAGTTTTTCCAGATTCACAAATGCCTCCTCAAACCATAACTGACTGTGGTTTTTGCTGACTTTATACTCTTGTGGAAATTCCAGGATGATCAGATGACCAGTAACGGTCATTTTGTCGTTTATAGGATTGTTCAGTTGTGGAAAGTTTTTCGTCCGTGAAGATGAAATGCTTCCATGCGCTTTTTGAGGACTTTCGAAGGAGAGCTTGACATCTTTGTAACCATGTACGCTTATTTTGTTCAGTTAGTTTTTGCACTTTTTGAAATTTATAGACCTAAGTCTTTTTATTTTGCAATTTATTTAACTGATTCTCTATTAACCATTATTTCTTTAGCTATTTTTCTCATTGAGTTTCTTGGATTTTAGTTAAATCGTTTCTTGATAATTTTACGAATTTCAATTGTATTCACAGTTCTTTCTTTTGGTTTTCGAAGTCTATCACTATCATGGCCAAGCTCCAATAATCGTTTTATAGTACGTGACCCCTTTTGTCTGTGGATATTCAGCTTTCTGGCAATCTAAATTTGCTTTATTCCAGTCTAATAAGGCAGTTATTTTTCGTCATCGGTTATCATATTATTTCAAACAAGGAAATAAAAACTACCTATTTGTTTTACTAACATTAAGATCTCTTAAGTAAATGAATTTATTATAAAAAGTGGTAGACATGAATTAAATCAATCAAAAGCAGTAAAGTTTTGTCAACAGTATAAAGTTGTCACCCTGTATTTAAGCTAAGTTCATCAAGGATTTTTCAGTCAAATATTCAAAAAAGTCCAAAATAGTCAAAAAAAGATCGATAACTTTCTCCTATATTCATTTCTTATAGATGGTTTCTGTATTACATTTAAACGAAATTATTTTCATAATAAATAAATGAAAAAAAAACATTTCTTTTATAAAAATTAGTATTCAGTATATTTTAATGGTTATGTGAGTGATAAATAAAAAAACAAATAAAATTAATTAAACTTGTGTAATTTATGCATTCTTATAAATTTATGAGAACATATTTCTTTAGGACAACTGTACATATCAATAGTAAGCCTAAAATAAGATGAAACTTAATTTTTTTCAAATAAATATCAAGTTAAATAACATTTGCTATGATAATATCCCTAATTCGTATCCTAATCAGTTCAGTACTTTCTCTTCTTATGTACATGAAAATATACTAAATTAATTTAAATAAACTTATCCTATATTATTTATTTACATTTAGACTTCTGAATATAAATAAAAATTAAATTTTTTATCAATATGCTAAATAAAATTGTTTTTTGCAAAATAATAAAATTAAACTTAAACATGTGTTTCCCTATTATTTATAATTTGTAGCAAACTCTCTCTCCCTATTATTTCACCATTAATATGAATTTTGTTAAATATGAAATAACTGTTTTTCTTGTATTTGACAAACTAAGAATCTTTAAATTTTATAGTATATATAAAGGAACGTTCAAGTATTACTTAAGAATATTTTTGCTTTTTTATTACTTCAAATTTCTTTGGGATCAAAAATAGGGAAACTTCTTATCCTTTCCAATAATAACTATACAAAATTTTCTTTTATACAAAAAATCAATTTTTCATGAAGGCTTAGATAAAAAATTAAAATTAATTAAGGAATAGTTAAAATTCTTAATTATGGATATGAATTACGGAGCATTTCATTTTGAAAACTTCAGAGCAATAATTACCTTATGTCTTAGAAGATATTAGTGTATTTGAAAATTGTAGATATTAATTTATAAAACATTTTTTTTTACAAAATATTATACATTTAAAAATAATTATTTCTAATTCATTACTATTTAATTAAATAATTTTTTATTTTGAAGCAGTAATTTTAAGATTATAAAATAATTATTATACTTTAAGCCCATTTATCCGTGATTTTAACCTCTGGAATGAAGAATGCCACTGCTAAATAAAAAAATGTGTACAGTAAAGTATTGTAAAAGAGAATTTAATGCTCCCTACATTGACAATTTATCAGTTCTAATAAAGTTGATTATAATTATATTGATAATTATTTTGACTTTCTAAATATTAGAAAAAAAAGGCATGTTTCTGTAATTTATGGAAACAGAAATATAAAAATTAAAAAGAGACAATTAAAAGGAAAACTTAAAATAATATAAAGCTTTTTATCATATTATACATTCAGATTGTTATTGCTTAAGAAATAAGAAGCAATACGTTTAGTTCTTTATTCGAAAGTAATGCAAACAAAAAAAATAATAATCATCTGGAAAATTAAAAACTAATTTATAATGCATTGAATTTTAATTTTTTTAAAGAGGAGAACTTGAAGTCTCTAAGCATTCCACACACATGCACACACATTCCAAGATTTATTACCAATATATATGACCAGACAATGATTTGTAGAAAATTATGACTTCTTTTGCTGTGAAAGATCTAAATAAATGTTTTTATGGAAGAAAAGTTTAAAGAGTTCATTTAAAGATCATTTGTACTGGCTAAATATTTAACATAGAGATTTGATATAATACAAAATGCATATGCAACAGCAGCACTAAGCATTTTTGTATGAGTTTTGTGATTTTGAAATTAATTGAGGGTAAAAAAATAATTAATAATTACAAATGTGCTATTTAAGTATTACAATAAGGCATATTTTTATGACTTGAGAATCTAGGGAAGTTGATGCCAAAAATGTTAATTAAATTAATAAAACACAATTTTCTTGATAAGAAATTTTTAAAAATTCATTATGTATGATAATCACTGTAGATACCATTCTATTAAAGAAGATTTCACTTTAAGACTGTGAATATCATCTTCTGAACATCAAATGCCAGTTAGAAAACATGCAGTCTACAAATTAATGTATGCATATTATTAAATATTTACCATTTATTTAATTTCAACTCTTACATTTATTTAAGTACATTATTAGCGGTTTCATAAGTGATTGTTTTCAAGAATCTTTACGATTTTTTGTAAATAAGGGTATAATCATATTAAAAAATATACTGTCGAAATAAAATGAAATAGTAAGTAAATGATTTACAAGTATAGTCTGTGTGACTTTGGAGCAATAAGTTATTAGAAAAATAATTGTTGTAACGATCTTCAGATTGTTTTTAGATGCATAGAAATTCCATTCTTCAGGTAAAGGATTCGATTCACTTTCGCTCTTTGCGGAGGTGAGTGAGTTAATTGAGGCAATGCTTATTGTTTACGGCTATTTTATTGTCATAAGGACATTTATACACGTATTTTTTAATTTGATGATTATAGAAAAATTTAAAAATTGAAAAATAATGTTATACGAATTATTTTTCACAGTAATTATATTAATGAGAGAGCCTTATTATGAACTATTATAAGCTTTTAAAAAACAAATATATTTTATGATGAATATAGGGGATTCGGAAAAGAACTATTTCTTTACAAAAATCTTTTGAAATTATAATGGAAGTTGATGAAATATTTTGGTAGAAAAACTAAAATATTTTTAAAAAGAAACTGGTCTAATTAATTGATGTAAGGTTCATAGCTGCAGATTGAAATTATCAATGATTCCTAAAATTTGCCAATCGTTGGTGCTTAAAAAGTCATTGAATCAGGAGTTCAATGTCACTTGGTATTCGAATATGTTGTGTTAATTTTTTTATTTTTTGGATTTACTATAAGTATGTGTAATACTTCCCTTTCTTCTTGGTATTAAAGTAAATAAATCATAAATCTTCCTTCCTGAAATTATTCATGCAATATTTGAACGTTCCTTAAGTTATTAACAAAATAAATATGATTGCAAACAAATTAATCTCACTGAAGGGGTAATATTTGTATCATATACAATATATGTAGTTTTAATAACCATTTATATTAAAGTATTTAGAAGCAAATTTATCCAAAATATTTCATATTTGTCATGTCTCTTATTCAGAGAATTTATATTTTTAGTTTTTAATATTTGTATTATTTTTTAGATTTAAAATGCACAATGGAGGAGAATCAAGATGATCTGGATGAAAAAGAAGATAAATCATCAAATTTAGGTTTATCAAAGCAATATTTATTAGCAAAAAGGCCGGTTGAAGTAACTTCAGGTAACATTAAATATTTTAGAACAATTGAACGTAAATGGAAGTACAGGAAAAGGACTTGCTTCCTTAAGCTTGTGATTAAATAAGTATAAAAATGGCAAGAGGCAGGGATGATAAAAGCTTCCTATAAATAGAGAAACCGTCAAGGCTTTTTTTAAATGCAATAAATTTGTGCTTTAAAAAAACTGAATAAATATGCATCAAGATTGAAGAGGATAGCTCTTACTTTAAAAAACCTCGAATATCTGAATGGATAACTTTCACTCTACGTTTTGAATAATCGATACAGCCAGCCATCTTAAGTCAAAACTGTTTCTCATATGACTGGAAACCATTTATTTCTCTGTGCCTTATTACCATTTCTTTCCATAACGACGAAAGAAAATTGGAGTTTTTTTGCGTTTTTCATTGAAGGAATTCGATTTAGATGTTATAGTAATTTTAAAATCAACAGTCTCTTAGATATATTTGTGGTAAGTTTATAGATTTTGATTTTTTCCAATAATTGTTTCCTTTTATAGGAAAGTAATACTCATGCCTGGATATTAGCTTTTCAATATCAATTATTATTGCATTATAAAAATGATGACGTCAAAAATAATCAAATACATTATCTGAATTGAAACCATAATTTTTATGATATTTAATGCATCATGTTTATTCAAGTGTTAAAGTTATAGATATTTTTTTCCCATTTTCATGTAAGCATTTTAAGAAAACTAAGTATAAATCTAATTATTTTATGGCAAATAGCTTCTGAAAATCCAATACTAAATAGATATGGTACAGTTACAAGTTTTTACTTACTTTAAGAGATTATTTAGAAATGTATTTATTTTCATTAAATTGCGTCACGAGTTTTAAGAATTTTACGAAATTATTAATTTAAATTAACTTTTTTAAATACTTTTGCATGTTTCTCACATGTTTTCATTGATAAAATCAGGCAATAAATTGCTTTTTATTCCTTACAAACTAAAATATAAACAAAGATCTGTTTTCTTTTGTATTTTACTTTCGAATTATTTTTCCCCTTTTAATACTGAATTTCAATAAATGTGTAGGTATTCAATCGGGAACGACAAGTTAATCCAATAATCATTTGAGCTTAAGATGTCTGTCATTCAGACTGCAATAAATGAACCTATTACTATTATTAAAGTAAATGTTAATAGTTCAAATTACTAAAATATACTAAAAGGCATGTAATGCATTTTTATCGTATTGTTTAAAATTTTTAATATTTGTTCTATTAAGTTTATTTATCGGAGATATAATAACCGCTAAAATCCTACTTCGTGGTATGCAATCAAATTCGCTAATATTCAGAGTTTTTAAAATTAGATTAAAATTTTGATAAAATTTCCTCCATATAATTTTTAATCTATTAAATTAATCCACTGAAAACTCTGTACTTATTTTTATTTAATAAATTCATGAAATATATCATTTAAATAAAACATCTGGAATACGTGTTTTTAACTCCAAACGCTATTGTTTGAAATCTTTGAATATACAATACTAAAATTATGCATTTATGTATAAGATATTGTTCACAAAAGAATTTTCAATTCCTTTAAGTGCTATTATACCGAAATAATATTTTAACATGTTTTATATTTTTTTAAATATTTTTGCATGTTTCTCACATATTTTCATTGATAAAATCAGGCAATAAATTGCTTTTTATTCCTTATAAACTAAAATATAAACACAGATCTGTTTTCTTTTGTATTTTCTGTCAAAAATATATGTGTGTATGAGGACTACAGGTGAAACATAGTGATGCAAGGATTTTTTTCTCACGTACTACCAGCAATAGTCCCTCAAGAATTACATTGCGCGGGAGTCTCTCGTGGGTCCATTTGTATGGGAGAGAAAAAACTGAACAATTCATAAATTTCCTTTAATCTTAAAGCTTACGATTTGAAGAAGATGCTTCGACGTGCTACAGCCTCGAATTCAGCCACATTTACTACGAGTCTCAAAAAAATACGTCTCACATTTTTTCTTCTATAAAACACCAGATAAAAATATTTTTGTTACATTAAAAGTAAGTAATATTTTTTTACAATCAAAAATGTTTTTTTTTCCTTTTAATTTATTTATATTTGTTTATTAATATCATATTTTATAAAATTAAAATTCTCCTTATAACAAAAGATTTTAAGCAAAATATTTTATTTTTCACGATTTTAAGCAAAATAGCAATTAGATAATTATTTGATTGTAGTGCTAACAAAGGTAAATAATAAAATTAATTGCAGTATAATAAAATTAATGTACATTTTGGTTATTGACAAGATAACAAGTTATGGTTTACAAATGAGATATTCATAAGTAAGTATTACTATTAGATGACATTGAGGAGTTTGTATATGTCACGCAAAATCATTTTTGTTTTAAATATAAAAATGCATTACTTTTTAATCGAGTCAATGACATTTATCATAAAATACATTTAAAAAATAAAAGAGTTTTTATGCTTAAGTGAGCTTCAAATCTACTAATATGAAAAGCAGTTTGTTTTGGTAACTGCTTTAGAATTTTATAACTTATTTAGTCATAGATTGAAAAAAAAACACAGGAATGAAAACACATAATAATCGATAACATTTAATTAATATTTTGAAGCCTATCAATCTAATTTATTTCAAAAACATCATATGATTATTAAAACCAAACTCCTTTGACATTGATTTTATATTCAAATCTCTAAAACTTTTATTATTCAATTGGAAGGATATTATCTACATCCATAGTATCTCGAATAATGTAAATTTAAGTATTTCAATGCAAGAAATATGCATTTCAAAGATTTAAATTATTTCCATTTGTAGTAACAAAATCTTCCACGTCACCAAATAGTTTCATTACATAAAAGTGACAGTCTGAAACTTCAAATCATTCTAAAACTATATAAAATGCAGTCTTCTACTCTTAGATAATTCATATAGTTTATTATCTGAAACTTCAAATCATTCTAAAGCTATAGAAAATGCAGTCTTCTACTCTTAGATAATTCATATAGTTTATTGTGTTAATAAATATTTCGTCATACATTGACTTGACCAAAAGATCTCATCATTCATTTTCATACGAGTGTAGATCTGAATACTTACTGTACCATTACATTTTATCCGTTATTAATGCGTCATCTCTTGTCATATCCTAACGCATCATAATCCTAACTTAAATTTCTAACTAATACCTGATATCTAAAACATGTAAATGGCAAGAGATTATGAAAAACGTGCGAACAAATTAATGGCTTTAACAAAGTGAAATATCTAATTAGCTGTGTAATGATAATGTTGTCAGTTTGTCACCAATTTGTTTTTAAATGAGAAGCAATCATTATTTACATATTTTATTAGTGTTATTGTATTTGATATCAGCAAATTATGCCGCATTGTTTTAAGAAGAAACAACCATAATGTTGTTTTCTTTGATTTTTATTATGTAGTCGATAATAATAAAATTACACATTATATATAATTCCTGGGGCAAAATAATAATTCAGCTGATGTATTGAATACCATATTGGATTTGATGTGTAAGAAATATCACATGGTCGTTCATAATTTACAATATAATAAATAAAACAAGACACTATTATCAGTAAAAATTTACTTTTTCTTAAAAAGTTACTATAGACTGTAAGTTTATAGAATGTGATAAAATAAAACGAGTATTTTGCGACCAAATTATCCCAAAAAGATACGGTAACTAGAACAAGCATTTTACTTCCAAATTTCTTGTCAATTAAAGCCATTGCAATGTTATATATGGGGTTAAAATTTACGGATAATTTGAAGACGACTTTTCAATTTAACTCTTCTTATCCTGTTGGTCATTTTACCAAATCCCATTATATAAATCTATTTAATAATAACGACATCCAATGCTTAAAAATGCAATAGTTAACATAATACCTAAATGAGTCACAATAGACTTCTGGAAGCATTATGCTCATTATAATTGATAATATAGTTTTCAAATAGATTTCCAAGCCAATTCTAAGTAATGAGATGGATAACACATTTTTGCTTTTTAAACATGCATCGGTGGCTTTGTACTGGAAACTTTTCTTGGTAAACTTAACATGAGACAAGTAAATATAGCTCAATATTCATGAAAAGCCTACCAAAAAGAATACCTATTTTGCATGTTAAAAAATTAGCTTTTCACAACAGCTTTAAACTATTACGTTATTCATAATTTGTGTTAAAAATACCACTTAATATGAAAAATATCATTTTAGGAATTTTAATAAATTTATTTTCAAGGAAAAATATAATTCATTATAATCTTTTTTCCTTATTTGATTAATAGTTTCATAAACTCAACATTTGCCTAATAATAGGCAATATTTTTAATATTTCATTTATGGGATTAAACTTTGAGCATATTTCTTTGATATTTAATTTCATTTTATAAATTCTACTTCAGTGAAATCTGAAATTAATAATCAATTCTAAATAAGAATTATCTATTATTAAATGAGAGAATTATTAAACAGTTAAAAAGAACTCAATTTGCCTTTAAAACCAGGATTTGATCGAATAATATTTGTAATGGAGAGACACCATGAAATTTTCTACGAAATATGCTTACATAATTTTTGAAGTATATTTTAATAATTCATTAATTGTTTGAATGCATAAATTAATTAGCGTGTTTAATAAAAACAAAAAAAATAATATTTATAAGCACCGCTAACTTTTGAAGAATAAAGTTAATGTATTAAAGAATAAAATGTTATGAGTTCACTGCTTTCACCTCTAATATATTTATAGTATTTTAATTCCATATGTATTATCTAACTAATGCGCAAAAAATTAATGTAATTATGACACATAAAAACAAAACTTGTGTCGAAATATTGTTCACATATTAATCTTTACTATACCACTTTCAAAATCTGAGACTCAAAATAAGTATTTTAAAAAAAGACTGACTGAGTACTTACACCTTTTCAACCAACAACTTGTAAACTTTTTAACCCATATAAAGTACTTAAAATAATATTTCTAATACATACAAAAAATTTAAAGCATTTATGCAGAACTGAATGTTTACAAATATTAGTAGAAGACTTACAAATTATCGTAATTTTATATAACAGAAAATGCAAAATATAGTTTAAAAACAGTTTAGTTTGGACTCTAAGGTAAAACTTTTATCAAATCACACTGGTGCTCAATTCAATGGAATCTAAATTTAAATGCTCATTATTTATAAAATGTTTTCTTAGATTACTTAGACATACCGTATTTGTATCTAAATTTTAAGGCATAAATATAATATCCTATGATTAAAAATTTTATTAGCAATTAATTGGACAATTTTGGCTAATTAGTTGCTGAGAATATCAAGTCAAAATGGAAGCAAATGGGTCTAAAAACATATTTTCCTTTAAAATCTTGTAAGTTTCAGGTGTTAGTTTAAACAGTTCATTCTCAGATACAAATTTTGAATCCAATATCTTTTAATAAATAATTTTCATCAAATAAATTAATATTAATTGGAAAGATAAAACTAATAAGAACTTAACAGGATTTGCTGATACAATACTCACAAGCAACAATTTCAATTCTTGAAACAAATATATTTATGTGCTTTAGGGTATTGCTTCCCATTTAAATAATAACAGACGTCTTTAGATGGTGCAATTAATTTAAGCAATTATATTAATGATACTCACCAAGGAAATTATTTTTAAACTTTTTTCATACCACACTTCTAAAAGATAAAGGAAATAACTTAGTCTGATTAAGACGTAACACATTTTAATTGACTATTTTAAATGGAAAAACCCTTTAAATTTATTTGAGTTTAAAAGCATAATTTTATTGTAGTATTGCATATTTTTGCACACACATTTACATATATATATATACTCTTGGTTTAAGATGAAACTACTATATCAAATTAGAATTCATTGCTGCTGGTTATATACCTTAATATTCACTTTGACAGCCATAATTAGACTAAATACTGCCCCCTTAAGGAGGATGTGGTTCATTGAAATTGTGTTTTTGATTGGTCATAATAATTTGAAAGTTTAATGATTCTTAGTTGAATGGGGATACAATTATATAACATTATATTTTCAGACTCAATAATTAGCAAATATAAAATACAAACGTATATTGCAAAACATGATAAAAAATAGAAATCAGAGGCTCGTAATAGTAAAATTTATGGTTAATCTCTACATTTAAAATTTTTAACATGTAGATTTCAGCTACGTTTTGTGTTAATATCTAAAAAATATAAGTATATGTATAGAAATATAAGTTCAATAATTTAAAATATTTTCACGCGTTAAAAATTTAATCCTTTTATTTACATTATTTTAATTTATACATTTTCATTTTGAAACGCATAACATAAAATAATTTATCTATGCTTAGAACTGTGTCAGTGTTTTGGCCTCTATGTAGCAGCGTATACTAATTACTTCCTTCGATACATTTAAGTAACATTCGTTCAAAGCGACAAATTTCAAGCATTTATTGTATCTTCTTTTAAAAATGTGATTAGAAATAACCAACAGACTTTAATGAGAGAGAAAGATTCCTGTATTACCTTCAATATCATCTTAATTTTGGAAATTACTTTTTTACACGATTTGGTGATTAATAGTAAAATAATTTCATGTTCATTAACAAAAACTTCAACTGCCCATTTCTAATAAATCGTAAAAATATATTCTTTGACTAATCTGTCATTATAAAGCTTATATTTATATAAGAATCGTTATTTCATCTTGATTTATAAAATTTTGAAAAAAACTTTGATTATTTATTTATGTATACGCAAATAATGAAGACGAATTTTAAGGTTCTCCGGTTAGTCTGGGATTTCTTATTTCTTAGATTTTTTATAATATGCTACAATTTTATATTTTGTATGATTAAAGCTAATATTTTCCATTTTTGTACTTAATTTATTGTTCATACTTTTTAATAATGTATATATATATACCTATCTCTCTACTAATAAATTTTTCTAACTATCTCTCTATATATAAACATCTTGTGAGTGTAAAAGAAATTATAAATATTCAACTATTATTTTTAAGAGAATTCAGTATAATATTCTAGAATATATGTATTTTAAGTTTATCATCTAAAAGTCAAGGCTCAAAATGACATCTATGATCAATGACAGAATGTGGTTGAAAATGGTAAATCGGAATTTTGAGCCGTCAGCCATCTGGAACCAGTTCTTGATTTGACTCATTTATTACAAAGATCATTAATCAAGGGCTAAAGTTTAATATTAGAAGATAGAGGAAAGACCCAAAGTCAATGGTTCTCTAAGTGAAATTTCTCATTGAGAACTGATGAATATTGCATTTTACTTCCATCTTATTTTCGATGCCCTAATTTGTTTCCATGAGGAAATTGACGATAATAGCTGTCAAAATAGCAACATGTTACTCAAACCATTCAACACAGATTTATAGCTAGAAATTAAATCCCATCTTTGAAAGTCAACTATTAGTTGATGCTTAGAACGCACAAATTATTTCCGAAGATAAAATTTAAATTTTCCATAAGAACCGTAGCTCATTGTTTTTTTTTTTTCATAAAAAGTTGTTCAGATTTTTATAAGGAAATATGTATTTATCACACTATTCAAAATTTCGCTATTAAACAATAGAAAAATACTTGTATTGATTGAATTAATTTGAAATTTTGAAAACAATAATGTATAGATGTCGATGTGTTCTTTGAGAAATATTCTTTTTATTAAAATTGGTAAAGGATGCTCGTCTATTTCTGTCTTACGTAATAAGAAAATTTGATATAAATCTTCAAATTTTGCAAATTTTCACAAAATTCTATGCTTATTTACAATGTAAAATATTATTTTAAGTTTGCACTTTAAAATATATTACTATTAAGATAGCACCTGTTTACCGGGATGCCTTTAAATCATGATTCACAGCCTCAGGTCTCGAGAAGTGCTGGAATTTATTTAAACTGATGCTTGATAAAATATGGGCAGAAGCAGTTTCAGTCACATTGTATTTTGGACATGAAGGATAAGCTTAGTGGCCCATCACATAACCATGTACACTAGGGCGTCCACTTCCAACTTTCGCGAGAGTTGTTTGATCGCAACTTTTCCCAATTAGACTAGCACCAGGGCAATTTTACGCATACCATTAATACATGAAACATCTCCTCTAAGAAGAACACATATCTTGGATGACCCGGGTGGCGATTTCTAAAAAGTAAGGCAGTCACCGTGAGCAGTATCCATACGGTGTCCGTCTCAATCAGGCCATTAGCAACTTCATTTTTGCTAATATTCACATGCGATGTAGTCGACTGAAAGGTGTTTTTAACATTGGCAATCAAGCAATTCAAAAGCCGGCTAATGTTACTAGTCATTCAGTTCCCATGCCTTCAATATTCAGATGAATGCTTAATGCAGCTATGACTATCACTCAAAATCTAAATATCAGTTCAAGCTCTCATTTATACAAAATTTCAAAGCTCCTCAATAGCCATCAGTTCTGCACGGAACAACGAGCAATTGTTGGGGTTTCTAACACGGATTCCAATGACTTTCTTCTTTTTAACAAAAAATTCAATTCCCGAAATAACACCTTCTCCCACACAGCCGTCAGTACAGATCTGCAATGCACCACAAGGGATTTTTTCAGTACTCACCAAAGCAAGCTGTCTAAAATATTCTGGGTGATGTACGTTCTTGTTAGTGTACGAGCACAAATTGGTCTTGGAAAATATGAGAACATAGAATTAATCAGTAGCAACCATACCACAAAGTAATGAGTCGTATTCTACTTCATGATGCAGCCAACCCTCTTTTTTAAAATTTTTAAGCGGACTTTCTTTCTTGAGGTCGAGATTATTGCTCCAATTACGTACATAACTAGGCGTTTGGTTCAGGTTACCGTAACTGAAGAATTGGCAAAATATTTAGACAAGAAGAATTTCATACGTAGTCTGAGAGTTGGTAAGTCAGCCTCATACAATACAGTATCCCTAGGTGCAACTATTGGGGAGGCCAGAGATGATTCTGGAGCAGAGAGTTCAAACCTTTCTAGTTTATCAAGGTTTCTAGAAAAAGCAATCTGATAAACATGTACACCACATTCAAAAATGGGACGAATAAATGCAAAGTGAGTATTACGAAGAGTCCGAACATCCACTTCCCAGTCCCCACAATAAATGTATTTCAAAAAATTTAGTCGCTGTTTCTTCCTGAGTACCAAGTTGTTTATATGGGCATGACCGAAAAACTCTTGAACTAGGACAATTCCTAGATGCTTGGGATGTTTTTCACAATTCAAACGTCTACCCAGTAAATACATTTCAGGATCCTAGTTATAAAGGTGTCTATTGATGGTAAAATACTTATAGCAGACTTTGAATTACAAATGATTTTCCGTTCAGCAGCAAACTCATCTAGCCAAAGAAAGAAATAATTAACATTGTTCTAAGCAGTAATAGGGTTATCATTGCGACTTCCGGTTATTATACAGTCAACATATAATCATATATAGTGATCAGAATTAGCTTCAGCCTAAATTACAGCAATAAATGGAGAAAACAATATAGGGCTGAGCACAGATCCCCGTGAAATACCCTGGCTCAATCTAAATTTTCCTAATACGGTGTCTCAGAATTTCGCTCTAATGTATCGGACTTTTAAAAAAATATCAAATCAAGGTAAAATTCTCTCCTTGGCTCAAAAGTACTGTAAAGTTTGCAAATAAATTTGACTTTGTCAAAAGCTTTGAATGAATCAAGAAAGGCACCTATAGTATGATTTGAGGGTTTGTGATTGTGGGCATCCCTAATTTCTGGCTAAAATATAAAACCTAATCCATCGCGCAATGCTTTTCCTAAAACAAAACTATTCGGAAGGAATTAAATTGTTTTCATAGTAATCTCACGAAAAAAAATACTTTCTATGAATTTGCACGAGATTCTAGTAAATGCGATTGGCCTATAACTGTTAGGATAATTAGCCGGTTTACCATGTTTTATAATTGGAATGATAAGGGCTTTTTCCAACCCCTAGAGAGGTGTCCAGCATACCTGGAGGTATTAAAAATAACAAGGAGAAAACTCTTGGTCAGTTGACTCAAACTGAGTAACATTTAACCATGAATGCCATCCATGTCAGGCGATTTTTTAAAATCGATCTCGTGAAAAGTGATTTCCAGCTCATTCATTAAAATATCTTTGTTGAAAACAGAATTAAAACTACTGAGGTTATAGTAGCATTCATGAATAAAATCTCTTGCCTTTTTTGCAATCAGTTTGCCTTCAGAGATAAAAGAAAGTCTGCTCTTTTTTGATAATGTTTATTCATCACATTAGCAGATTCATTGTCACTACAAAAAAGCCATCAGTATGGTAAAAAGTATTGGTTTTTTTCGACTTGGGATGCATTCTATCAATTTTCTTTGCCAATTTCCAAAGTTTTGTCTTAGAAGTACGTGAATCAAGAGCTTTACACAGGTTATTTCTGATTCTGATTTCTGAATACAGTAGCTTAATCTTTGCATTAATAAAGTGCAAGGCAGACTTAAAGAGAGAGACTGAGAAAAAAAATCTCTCTGTAAAGCATTTCTCTAAAGGAAGCAAACGTGCCTCTCTACTGTGGGTAAATTTCCAGTTTTATTGAAAATATTTTTTCATGTTACCTTTGGGAATAGTCTTACAAGCAGCACTTAAAATGGATTCTAGTGCTATTTGGTGTCAAGGTCACAAAGGAGCACATTCTAAGACAACGAACTATCGAAAGAAGTCTTGAAAAACTCTCAGTCAGCCTTTTGGAAATTCCAAAAATTGCATTTTTGCTATTTGGAGTTTCAAGTAATTGAGCAAGTTCTATGAGTACAAAAAAATGGTCACTCCCGACCGAAGACAGCATAGTCTAACTAACACTTGAAAAAATATATGGACTCGAAAATGCAATATCCAAGGTATCATAAGTGTTATTGCTATATGAGCTGTAGGTTGGTGTCTATTGGTGTCTATACATTCCAGACATAAAAAACATTGTCATCCAAAAAATTTGTTCTTGAATTGCGATAATTTGCTCCATATCCCGATAACAAATCCACCAATTTCTCAATTTTAAATTTTGTGGATGAAGTACAAAGTCCAATGATATTACATTGCAGTATTCTCTTTCTGTTAATGCCAAAGGAAGATGGAAATAATATAGACTGTAGCTTCTTCTTAGCTCTTATTCCTCTACGAACACGACGAAAGCGCCCCTTTTTAACGATGCAGTATGTTCATTATTTTCAAATTGGCGAGTGTTGATAAAAGGGTAATAATTAAAACTACAGCTTCAAGAGGTCAAGGATCTAAAAGCACCAAAGGCTAAAATATGACTTTGCCTCATGTCAGCTTTGCATTTAACTGAGCATAGTAGAATAGCCTTCGCACCTTGGCTGACCCTACTAGGAGAATAAACTCCCGATGTACTTCACCCAATCCACCCAGGAACAATGCTCCTCCACGATGAGGCAGCAATGCCGAACTTTGCGGGAGGCAATAAAATATAATAATATCGCTATCAGTTTTTTAAAAGTTATAAATTTATATACTATATATGTTCCAGCAGCAGGTGATAGCTTAATTTAACTTCTGCTTTGGGATTTTTTTTCAAAAGTATAAAATTTTGGACCTCTTAGATTTTCAAACATGCCAAATTGTGGAGGCGTATTTAGTTACAGCAAGTTAAACGAAACATCCTAAATTTGAGATGGTTTTAGAGTCATGGTGTCTGAGATCATGACTGCATATTTGCAGCGTAGCAACAACAGTTTGGCAAAATAAAATATTGGAAGGAAAGAGAAGCTCACTGAAAAAAAGATGATGGTTATAAAAGTCAATTGTAATGTCTAAAAACAGAAGTACAACTGTATGGAAAGTGACCGAAGAGCTTTTCAAGTGTCAAGGTTTACAGTTAAAAGATCTCTTCATGAGCAGAATATTTTTACAGCAGAGCAGCTTTCCCAAGCCACTTGTCACGGATGTTAATGCCAACCATCATGCCTACAGTGTTGTTACACTCACACACCCAGTCCATGCCTCACACTCCAGATAAGTGGAAGATAGTAATATGATATAATGAACCATGCCACACACTTTTCCTTATAACAGGATGAGCTCACGTTTGGAGGACACTTAAGCAAACATATGATCGTGATTATCCTATTTAACCGCCAAACAAGATTGATGATCTGTCATGGTATCGGCACCCGTCTCGAGTTTTTCTACTGAACCAATATCAAACCTGAAATGCAGGATCACTGGAGAAAATTTTATATAAATTTCTTAGTTGTGAGCAGTTCCATCCTATGATGCAAACTATGTTTCCTGTAGGAGATGGATTATTTCAGAATGAAAATGCTGCTATCCATACAGCGGAAAATGTTCAGTCATGGGTGATGAACTCTAGAATGAAGTTAAACATCTCTTCCGGAATTTTCTCAGTATTTTCATGAAGAATGGTAAAATATTCTTCTAAAAGTAGTTCAGCTTTTATGTATACCAATTCTTTGGTGAAGCCAAATTGTACTAGATATCAAAGACGGTATCGAATTAATATATATATATATATATATATATATATATATATATATATATATATATATATATATATATATATATATATATATATATATATATATATATATATATATATATATATATATATATATATATATATATATATATATATATATATATATATAACTATCTTTCTATCAATGTATATGTTTATATAAAGTAAGAATAATAATTTTATTTGTGCGAGTTATTTAACAAAAATGTAAGAAAATGTGTATTCTGTCAGAGTTTATGTATTTGAGCAAATACTGAATTGAAATCCATTTGCATGAGACAATTACATAAGAAGTACTCAGGAAATACAGTGTTAAAGTATAAATGAAATAATGCAGAGAGAAAGAAATCAAAATCGAATATATATCATATATATTTTGTGTTAAAGGAATTTTCTATAAATTATTTAGAAAAATCGCATTAATGTATTTATAAGTCAAATTACATCTAACTTTGTATATGTAATCTTTAAATGATTGAATTTGGAATATGCGTCTGTGTTCTTGACTTCGGCTTTGATTTATTTTTTCTTGCATTATAGACAAGGCAAACTTTCATTATTAGTAAATGAAATTTCCGCTCAAAGAAAAATGTTGCAACATTCTTCCTAACTGTTTTAAGTGATATTTCTCACAACTAAGAGATATACTCATATTGCAGGACAAAAGTTCCTGAGGGTTTCAGAAGTAAAAGATAAAGTTAAAACCTAAGTGCAAGACGCCTTGTCACTAATGGGTAAGAATGGCAGGTAATGTACAGAGTAACAGCATTAATGCAGCAGAGACAAAGGACTAGTTGCTTTCCAACTTCTTGTAATTCACTTTTGGACTTTACCTTCCCACAAATTCAATAAATGTCTCTTCTAGCCTCATTCCTAAAGGTTGACTTTAACTGATTTACTTCCCAAATATGCATGGTATACTCAATTTTAATTATAATATACATGATAACAGTTAATAAAAATTTGGAGAATAACGTTATTTTGTTGCTATGCATGTAAGCAGTTTACTAAATCATTTCAGATTCTTATTGTTCTTGATATAAAAAATACAAAAATAGAAAAGCTAAGAGTTAACGTATTCATATTCTAAATGAAAATAAATACAATTTTTCATTAATTTAAAATAGCAAGAAAATCCATTTTTGAAAATATTAATATTACAAAAATATTGGAAAGTCGACTAATTCAATTGTTAATTTTTGTAATATATCAATGAATCTCTTCATCTAAAAAGATAACTGAGCATAAAGAACTTCTTATAACTTAATATAACATATTAATAACTTCTTCAAAAATGTAACAATTATAAACAACAATAATTATTATAAGAAAATTAGAAGCACATTGTAATATATTCAAAATTCTCAGGCAAAAATGCTTGCATGTAATGATATTGGTATTTGGTTCATCAATTTCGAGAAAATAACGCAAAAATCATTTGCTATTATGCCATAAAGAATAACCATATTTACTTATGAAGCCATGGAAACTAGTCGAACGTTCTTAAACAATCAGGAGAATTATGATATATTGCTGCTTAACATTCATATAATTAAGTTCTATTTTCAGTTTTGTAGTACAGGTATAAAATTTGTTTAATGAAATGTTTCTGATAATTCATTCTCAGCAAAAACGCTGCAATTTATGCGTTACCTGTGTCATACGGTAAAAACAACTACATTCTTCTCTGAAATTTAAATTATTTTAAATCGAACCAATATATATATATATATATATATATATATATATATATATATATATATATATATATATATATATATATATATATATATATATATATATATATATATATATATATATATATATATATATATATATATATATATATATATATATATATATATATATATATATATATATATATATGCAGTTTAACACTTTTTGGGAAATAACAAAATTTGTGGCTTAAAATAAAATTAAATTTTACAATCACTTCAAAATTTAATTTTTCTATTTTAAATGTTTACTTTTTAAACATGGAGTAATTAAAATATTGATCATCATTTTAAGTGCATATGCCCGTTTTTTCCTTTTAAGATATACAATAATAAAGTTTTTATTAACAATTATCCTTGAAATAAGTTTTAAGTAACATTATCTTTAATTAAAATTACTCAAAGCCTAATAAAAAAATTGCAACTTATTTTCCATGTTGCCATTTAAGTTTGAACAAAAAATAATAGTTTTTTTTCATGTTTAATTTAAAAATAAAATTTAATTGAATCAGTAGTAATCCTTATTATACATTCTGTGAGTAAAATGAATTTTTTATTCACAAATTTTTAACCATAAATAATAAATACCAATGTGTTAAGTATATTTCTCGTATCAATACATAAATTTTCATTTTGACAAAAAATTGTAACTTAAGTCAAACATATATTAATATGCGATTCTTGTAATACCAATGGGTCTTAAGTAATAAAAAGCTTAGATCAGTTGATCTAACATTTTCTTTTACAATAACTTGTCTATCACCGTGAAAATATCAATTTTGCTCTGGTAGAAGTCACACGAAAGACTTAGTCGAGCAAAATCATACCTACAGATAAAAAAAGAGCCGAAACACTTTTTTAGCTCCGAATTATCTTCACGGATAAAAACAATGTTTCTCCATGAACAAATAGAACGGAATCCTTTCAACAATCATATATCACGATAAATGGGCCCTACCAGGACAATAACCTACTGTTATGGTCATCAATCTATCCTTCCTTACCGCTTGAAAAGAGGTTGGGAAAGAAATCTTTGTTCCATAAAGCATGTTACGAGCGCAAGCTGCGATAGACAGTAAAGTTAAGAAAAGTTTCAAACAAAAACATTGGAATGATAAAAGTTAAAACATTTACTTGTACCATAAAAACATATTCAAATTTTGTTGAATATATACAAAAGCAGATAAATTGAGGAATATATAAATGGTGAAAGAGAATTTGACATTTTTATGTATTTTGGCTTAGGAAAAAATATTTCATAGAATTACACCAAATGCCATACGACTAATTAAAAGTTCATTATAAATGCAAGGTACCCATATTCCTTCAAATCTTTATTCATTTTATTTTAAATTACAAAAACCTTGCAAGTTCTTATGCTTATCTTTTTCTATTAAAATACGATATTCCGATGAGAAAAAATGTTTAAGTCAATTTATGTGAAATTAATGTGAGAAACAATCCCATTATATACTTTTGTGACATTTCGTTTTTCCTTTTCATAAAATGTCTAATGTAGGTTATTAAAATAAGTAAAGAAAAATGTATTTTTCTTTACTTAATAAGTAATAAGTAAAGAAAAATGTAATATTAAATTTCAAGAATTATTTATAATAATTTTAAGGCTTACTTCCAATAGTGTAACTCGAAAAGTAATAGCATTCATTTTCATTATTTATCAAATTTATTTTCATGAGTGAATTTTATATTTTGGATGATACACATTTAAAATTTTATAATATATTATCAAATTCATGAACAGAAATAATTTTTGTTTGAAAACATTGTAAGCACATTATCATATGAATTCCTTAACCTAATATGATTTGAAATTTTGATGTTCAGTATGTTGAACTTGTATCTAGAATACAATAATGTTCAAAAAGCTATAAAGCTATTTTCATCTTTTGAATAATTCATATACACTATTATTTATTATTTATAGATTAATCTAGTTAAAAGCAAAAACACTAACATAATATTTTCATAATGTATTATAAAAAAAGAGAAGAGAAAGAGGTTACAGATCAAAAAATAAATCCGCAATATTTAATAGCAATATTTTAAGAGATTAATGCATGATTAAATTTTTTTTTCATTTTTCTCACAAAATTATCCATAAAAATTCACGAGCTTAATATTTTCTATATTATGATGTCAGACATTATTAAGGCAGAACTGATAAATGAATTGAATTTTAGGAAAATTTTGGAAAGGAATTTATTTAACTAAAACTAAAATTTGGAATGCAGATTATTTATTGTGTCAACTATATAACTCATTTTTTTGTATTTTAGTTAAATATCTAAGTCCTTCATAAATTTAATATGCTTAAATCTAATCTAAATAAATACTTTTATTTTTAATTTAATCCTACTAATTTAAATAATGAATGTTATATTTTATGAAAGAATATTACTGATTTTATTTAACACTTTAAATAAAAGTTCAAATTTTGAATACACAGTTAAATATAAGTATTATCTATAAGAGCCATATACATCGTAATGTAAATATTACTTTAAATCAAAAACCAAACCAGCTTATTCAATTTTGTCGATGCAAAATAATTTACATCATTCTTTTTAAAACAATTTTTCATAAATCTATAATACATTTCATAAAATTAATTGTTATATATTTGAAGATATTTTGAAATATATAAGCAATTTAACTTTTATAGTTAATTATGAAGATATGATAGTTACTTAAGCCTTCATGTTAATAAATATAATTAATCAAATGAGATTTATTGATTAGCGATATCGTAAGTTCGGTAATTTAAATTAAAATCCTGTATCACCTCATAATTTCACTTATTAATAAAATACATATGAAATCCTTACGAGCGTGATATCAATAGATAGGAAAATAACATTGAAATTATTAAATTTAAAAAATTGAAATGATAATTTTAATTATTTGCAAACAGTACAATATTTTGAAAAACCCTAAGCTAACTCAGTTTTTTTTTTTTTTTTTTAAAAGCAAGTAACTACAACGATGGCTCTGAAAAATTTGACTGTGTGTAACAAAAATTTTTTTCAATTAATTATGATGATAGAAACTTTTTTTCATTTCTTCAAGAAAGATATATTATCCGCAAAATGTCATACAGGTGATAAATATACGGATTTACTATTAAACTGTAAATACTGTAAATGATTTTGTTAAATAGAGCCGCTAACACAAAGAATCGCAAAAATTAAAATGGTCCAGGTACTTTCAGAGAATCTATTAAAAAGATCTTAAATATAAGTGCCATATAGGTTGTACATTGCTTTTAATTTCTCTAACATTTTAATGATAAACCGTGTCAGTATTTAAATTTTCATATTTAATTTTAAAATGTAACGTTAATTTTTTTTAAAGTTGCACCGTTTTCCAAAATAAGAATATTAAATGCAGTATTTGCCGCCCATCTTGTCTAGTGTTTAGCGTCACTAGTTGCGGACAGAGAGGTCCTGGGTTCAAATCCCGGTTCGGGCAAAAATGTACTTTCTATTTATCCTGTTTTTGTAATTTCCTTTTATAAATATGTTGTGAATGGTTGACTACCCTATAAACGGGTATCTATAGCATGTGTGTACTGAGGAAGTCGGACTCCACACCTAAATATGGCTCAGTTGGAAAAGTGGACCATCGCACCCCATTATGCCAGCTTAGCTGGTACACGGCAACAACAATAACAAATGCAGTAATTGTTTGATCATCTTAGATTTTTTGAACACTGTTAACTATTTTTATTTCAGTAAGCGATGCGTACAAATAGGAACTTTTGTTTTAAGTAAGGTCGTAAATATGTTATTGACAGTGAAGTAATTTTATATTCAATGGATATATTTGAAAACATCAGATAAATTGATTGATTTTAAAATGTTAGAATTTGCTAAATAAACATGATGTAAGCATATTCCTAATTAATGTTTGATGTGATTCTAACTAAATGTTAGAATGATTCTAACTAAATGTTAGAATGATTCTAACTAAATTTTAAAATTACAACTAAATGTTGTAATTGTTTTTTAATCAAATATCTCGAGATTGACTTCAAATTTAAGACTTTGCGTTTAATGAATGCAGTTTTGATCATGGTATACAAGATATTATACTTTGAAACTTTGTAAAGTATAGTCTAGCAGATGAAAAGATAAGTGAATCACCGTCAAATATTACCTTTCTGGCAATTTTTTCATAGATACTTGAATATATTTACGTGTCGCAAAAGAAGTAACTTGCCACAACTACCCAGACAGAAACGCAGACTCATAGGCATGAAACAAATCCTGTTTCTTGTTATTCAACAGCAGCTGGGATTGAAAGCAGGACTTTAAAATTTGATGAATGAAATTCTACCATTTGGCCAGAATGAGATCATGATTTTACACTCCTGTTAAAATGTACACAGTACGCTAAAATAACTAGTGTAAGTCTGACGCCTTTTGTTCATTAATTATTTTCTGATATTCAATCTTTCGTTTATTCTGAAAGTATCAAAGGAAAATTAATGAAACTTGATAAATATTCTGTTTAAATATGCAAATTATCAACAAAAATATTTAGTTTTAAGAAGATTTTTGGTTAAATACAAGTAAAATTCATTTGTCACGATTAAGCATTTCATTCAAATTATTATATTTTTATCATAAATATTAAGAATTGTTTACATTCGTAGGAATGTATATCAGGAATCTAAAAAAACTAATCCAAAAACGAGAGAGAGTACGCACCTATAAACAAAATAAAGATTTCTATAAATCTGTAAAATTACTGTTAGATTTAATGCAATTTCTAGTTAAAATGCTTATATGAATTAGATTCATATATTTTTCGTTAATTTAACAAAATATATAAATGAACTGAAGCTTGTTTCAATATCTTGCTTTTTGAAAGTTAGTAAGGAAAAATATAAATTTAATAACTTTTTATAGTTGAATCATAATATTTTAATTTATAATCATTTATATTTTAATTAAATGAATGAATTTGTAATACATTTTACAATTTTAATAATTTCTTAGCGATGAACAGGGAAACACATTCAATTATGGACTAATCATGTACATAGCTATCGTTATATCCCATTAATCACACTCTTAAACAGCTTGCCAAAAGGCTAATGCTCTCTACTGTAATGTGTCGTATTTTGACGAGTTATATTAATGATGAATACTGAGTATCATTTTAAGTAATCACGAAACTCTTGCATGCTTTTAAGAAATTTTCTTCTAATTATATATCTTCGTTAATTATTTGGGAGTACAGAGAGAAGGATTCATAATTACCATGATGAACCACAAACTAATATCCAGTAACTTGGAGTGAGATTAACGTGTATGTGAAATCATGCAAAATGAAGCAGTTTTAAATTACAAATTTAAATAAGAATTCAAAGTGATATTACTTTGATGCAAATAAGTCAATTAGGGGGAAAATAATCTGTTTCCTATCAAGTTTGTCCCTTATTTAAAGAAACATTATTTAAAAACAATAAAGGTTTAACGATAAATCTTACGTTATTTTACATAAATATGTTAAATTTTACATATATTATTTTACATATGTTAAATTTTAAAATTAAAATAGCATGATGACAGGTAATACACATTATATAAGGAAAACAATTAAGAATGTATTTACTTAATTTTTAAATGTAATAAAAAAAATTGTGTGATAACCATTACGTAATTTATAGCAAAAAATATTAGCGACAGCATTATTAATAATTTCAAATATTATTATCATAAATAAAAGCTTAAAAATTTAGATCATGTAGTATTTTCTATAATAATTTCTATTGCAATCAGCTATGCATTTTTACACGTAATTTAAGACACTTATCAGATTTTAAATGTTTCCATAAATTTTATTCCATCATTAATAAATATGACCTATTAAATTGATTTTAATTACATACTAATTTTAATAAAAACTATTTGTACTTTTTATGTCTGTAATCATAAATATTCGTTTATGTTTAAAAATGTTCAATTATTCTTGCAATAACTCTATTTTAAATGATGGTTTTAGTATTTTTATATTTTCATTTTGTAATTCGTAAGCTGAAAATTATATTACAATTTTGTATCGTTTTTCAGGCTTGAAATAAATAGGTTTTTGAGGAATACTTGTTTTACAGGAAATACTGTGAATGCAGAATTTTATATGTTTTTGAATTAATGTGCATTTATATCTCATATCTTTAGTTTCTTCTATCATTATTTTGGTAAATAATGATTTATTTAATGAACATTTTACTTTAAATATTCAGAAACAATTTATGTCTAATGAAAAGCAATTTTTGTTTGTTAAAATGTAATCTAAAACGTTTCGCATATTTTTAGTAAATTATGCGTATAATTTTTAGAATTATGATTGTACGAAGCACATTGTAACTGATTTTAAAACAGATTTTATAAGTATCTTATGATTCCAGAAATGTTATATTTTTAGTCTCAATCTTGTCTGTGTTTCTTGAATTCTTTAGTTTTGTTTTTAAAGTCTTAAAATGCTACAAGAAATACTAGTTATTATGCTAGGTAAAGTAGTAATTTATGTTTAAATATAAAACTGTAGCACTGTAACTTTTGCATAACAACTACTACGTCAATACCGTTAACTGTAATATACATGTATTGATTGTAAATCGAATGATATTTGAAAATGGCCTGTGAATTATTTTTAATTAATTTTCTGACAATTATTGTAAATATTCTATTTTTAATCATTATGTTTGTGCAAATGTTATAATAAACTACGTTAAATTTAAATAGGCCAACTGCAAAATTATTCTTTAGATAAAACACCATTGTAATTTGTTTAATTTAACATTGTGTTAAGATAAGGAAATGCAGAGTATAAAATAAACAAGACTTATTGCAAAATAAACGAGAAAATATTATAATTCAAACGATGAACCGTGCTCTTTCTCAAAAGACAAAGAACACCAAGAATACGGAAACAGCTTTTTAGGGCCAATTTTAACAAAACTGATGTCACCTTTCAATGACCATCAACAAAACCAGGTTTATGTAAAATTTAGAAAGGCAATTATGCAGTTGATCTTTTGCTACGTTACCTACTTTATTCTATTAAGAGTCATCTAAAGCGCCTCCAACGTAAACGACCCCTTACCGTAGCAGCAATTTACTAACTTTTCAATATTCAGAACGACACGGTGTCGCCTCAACTATAATGTTGACATTTAACGGACTCGCTTTCTAAACTGCAATTGGTAACGATGTAGGTACCTTCCTATTTCAGTTGAACGAGTGCCTCCTAAGTTCTTAAACTGCGTTTTCTTAAAAGGAGGAGTCACACGTTTGCTAACAAAGATCACGATGCATTCTTATGGAGCTAGGATTTCCCCTAATTAGAATCCTGAGAACGTGACCAGATTTGCAATTCGAGGGTAGTTAACAGCTTCCGAAAAGGTCTATGTATCCGTTCGTGGAGAACGTAACAACATAATCAGACTGAGTTTTTTTGACTGACCTCTTTATTTGTAATATTTTTGTCCCATTAAAAAAATTCATAACGTTTCCATTTATGTGTTTAATGTCATTTCGCCTATGAAGGAGATTATTTAAACTAAGAGAAGTGAAGAAAACTAATATAAACGAACGAAGACATTATTTGATAAAATATAAGGAAACTTAATTATATTTATCCTAATTTATACATTTGTTTCAGTAAATCACATTAAATGATGATGCCATGTTAAATTAAGTAACACTTCCATAAGAAAATTTTCAAAAAATATTCAAACAGTACTACAAGGATTCCACTAGTTATTGGATTTTATTGTTAAGTTTTAATATAAAAGTAACTGTTTTCAAAAATTTAAGTAATAATTTAAGTAAATTTTTAATTTTCTTCTCATAAATATATAATAAGCACATTAGTTAAAAGACAATAAAATATTTAAAAGAGTATGTCAGTGAACTAACAGTTTTAAAATAATCTATAGCATTAATAATCTTAAAAGCACATTAAACCACATGTAATAGAGAAAACCATTTTCTCAAAGACAATATGTATGTTTACATTGTTACTAATTTTCTAAAGCGTTATGTAAATATTGTCTATTTGTATATTTTATATAATTTCCCATAGTATGCGCTTTCTAAATAACAGTTTAAGTAAATAAATAGCAATTTATCATCAAATGCATGCTTAAAACATTAAAACATTTGCAGTTAATTTGTAACCATTCTCAAAAACTAACTGATACATTCAGATGAAACCAGCATACTAAAAGCTTACAAATTGTTTATCATCATGGAGAATATCTAAATTTTGAATCAAGGCCCTACAGAAACAGAACATTAGGTCAAAAATTTATGTTACCCCACTTTAGTAGTATATTTATCTCCTATATATAATTTCAATACATTAGCATATAATTTTCAAACATGAAACCTAAATTTTGGACTAAGTAGAACTTATTTATAATTCTTGATTTATAATCTAGTAAAAAGCAGTTCACTGGTAACAACATGATACTACTCGGTAATTGTTGTGGAACAATCCATCAATTCTCTCTTCATGCTTCTCAGTTTAATATTCTCACAAGAAGTAATTCATCATAAAGTATAACGAAAAGACAGTTGTATTAAGAAATGTTGACTTCCTAAAACATTCGAATACTTTATTAATATTTTACGTTTAATTTTCAGTTAAATATTAATGTTTAATTAACAATAAAAAATTTAAAATATTTGTGTTTAATTTCCAATTAAATATAAGAAAATTTAAGCACTTTTGATACGTTCATCAAAACGTACTCAGTATAGCATATATACATAAATATCATTTCTTAAAGCAATATGATTTATATTTAAACTTCAGGTGTAAATAATTTTAAGATTTAGAAGAACACTTTAAATCAAAAATAAAAGTTTTATATATATATATATATATATATATATATATATATATATATATATATATATATATATACTATTATAAATAAATATATATATATATATATATATATATATATATATATATATATTATAAATGAATATATATATATATATATATATATATATATATATATATATATATATATATTATAAATATATATATATATATATATATATATATATATATATATATATATATATATATATTTCGTACCCGAGACCTGCAGCTTCGAATTAAGAGATACTAACCTCTCCGCGAACCATGGACACTTCATTGAAAGATAAATATGTTTAAGACGTGGAAAACTTTTTAGAAGGAGTAAAACAAATATCTATAACCTTTTTCTCTCAACATTATATTTTTCTATTATAATTTGAAGTGTCTAAATTTATTTCGCATATCAATAGCAAAACAAATATATATCGCAATATGTAAATTAGATTACTGGTTCGTTTATAGATAATAATTTTTCTGTTCCTGAGAATCAACTGTAACTTATTATGCTAAAATATGAATTTTACCGCTATGCAACTTCTTGGTTTATATAGTAATCAAATGAAAATGTATTCAAATAAAAGTGATTTTAATAATAATTTAAGCACATATATTTAACAATTATATTAATTAACAATCCACTTATCTTCATACTTAAAAAAGCGGTTTTTTGCAGATTTTGTTCTCAGATTTTTTTCTTAAAAATAAAGAGGAAAACTCAATATATTTGGTGCGTTTTATTTTCTTTATGTAGTTTGAATAAAATAAAGTTACGTATTTCCATTAACTTTATTAATTAAATCATCTAGCTGATTTAATACTATATATATATATATATATATATATATATATATATATATATATATATATATATATATATATATATATATATATATATATATATATATATATATATATATATATATATATATAATATATATATATATATATATATATATGTTAAAACTACAATTTTAGAACTAAATATTGAAAATTAATTTTTAAGGTATGCACACCTTCTTTTATTTTACGCCAGAATTTTTTTTGGAAATTAATTTTAAACCATGTGGCCTGAATACATTCAGCTATTAAAAACAAATGAAAAAAGGTAAGAAATCCCAAACAAGTAATTAGTTATAAAGATAAATTGAGCATTTAATGAGTAAAATAAAGATGCAACACATTGTGCCTGAAAGACCTTTTCTGAAAAATATTTCATAAGTATTGTTTGTTCAGTTAAAAAAAAAAGAAGGAACAAGGGTTAATTATTTCTTCTTAAAATTTTAAAAGTTGTGCATTTCTCAAGGAACACCCTAGTGAGTTTCTCTCCAGAAATGTTTAAAGATAAGAAGAAAAACACATCACAGGGGATGAGTGCTCATTAGCGAAGATTTTAGATGGTGTTGACAGGTTCCTATCTTTTATTAAAGCAGTTTTTCGCTATATTTTATCATGATTGAATTAAGGAAACATTGAATATTTTATCACTGATCTAGCCTAATAGTCACCCTGGGAATAAAATAAGTCCTTTTTCGAGTGGAAGGGAAATGAAAATTTTAAGCTGTGAGAAATATATGTGAAAGTCTTTAAACCTCAACCTTAAAGTCTGAAAATAATATTTTAATTCTCATAAGAATCTTTAATGAATTTAAAAAATACTTTAGCTCAGAATTTTAAATATTTGTGAAAAAAATTATGGTGTAAATTAATATATATATATATATATATATATATATATATATATATATATATATATATATATATATATATATATATATATATATATATATATATATATATATATATATATATATATATATATATATATATATAAATATTAAAGTATCTCTAGTTAATAAATTTTGACATTTTCAATAAATAATTTAAATCAACATTTTTCTGAGATTTGATAAATATTTTTCCTCCCTATTTGATAAATTATGATGAAGAAAAGCAGTTATCGAATATGTGTTCAATTGTAACACAATTAGACACTATAGTTAAGTTATGTATTATAGAAAATAATTTTTACAAAAGATGTGTGTACTCTATTAGTTTAGTAACTACACAAATTTTGTATGCATTATACGAGTTAATTTATTTATGTTGTTATGGTTATCACACAATACTGCAAAATAAGAGGATTATAAAATTTATATTAATACATAATTTCTTGATATATTTTTTTATATTTTATTATTAGCTTATACTTTGCTTTGATTTATTATGCATACCTGTAGCTAAGTTTTTGTAAATTATCTATAGAAGAGACTATAATAATTTGAAATAAATATTCAGTGAAAAATCATTTTTCAAGAGGAAGTTAAAACAAGATTTCTTTAAGTTCATATTGATAAACAGGGAATTAAGGAATGTAGTAGACATCTACCAATTTCAATTTTCCTGTCCTCATTTTCAGAGTTTTCTTAAGTTACTTAATTAAAAGTGTAACAGAAGTAATTAAAGGAATGTTTGTGAAATCCACAGTATATTGTCTGTCAGGGGAACTTTTCATACATTGTGTGATATAGTCACATGTCAAAGGAAGAAACTTAAGAGAATTCAAGTAACCATACCAGCATTTGTATCCACTAGCAGTTTAAACAAAATACGACTAGTGTTTGCTTAACAAAAGCAGGTATCAGAATTTAATACTTTACTTTAAAATTCATCGTCAAACAAGTAAGAGTGAGATGTGTCTAGAAAATACTGCTCAAGATAATATAGAATATAAATTTATTATGGATTGAAATTCTAGATACTATATAGTTTATTTGATCCCATTAATGTGATAAAAATATCATTCAAGTGATAAAATGATTACCAGAGAATATCGACCAAAGCAAACTGATTTCAGAGATCATTTATCGAAACAAAAATGTATGTTAATTATTGGAATTAAGAAATAAATCTGATTCGAGACATTAAATTCTTTATTTTGTGTATTTTAATGGCCAATTTTTGAAATCAAGTAGTATACTAAAATTAGCATGCGAAGCTAACAAAAGTAGTTTTTAATCGTTATTGCTTTAATTTTCAAAATTCCTTTTCCTAAATTATTTACAAATTTAAAATATTTAAATAAACTTTTATAAAAATAAATATCTCTGGCTGAATATGTAGGTTTAAATGAAATTACCTAATCACAGATTGGATTTGAAATGTACAAAAATATATAGTGAATTTGTGAAGTAAAATATTCGATATAAAATACGATTAACTACATGTTAGACATTGAAATGATGTATAATTGTTACGTTTGCTTGGTATTGTTAAAAGTTTACTTTCATATTATGTCAAATGAATTTTAAATGAAATGGGGGATTAGAATTTAATTGAAATTATCATTCAACTGCGTCACTTTCTTTTACTTATTGTTAAAAATTCCATTTTTGTTGTACTGGAGTTATATTTATTCTGAAATAACTTTTATATCCTCATTGAATATTCGAATTCTTCAAATACGTGTTTTATAAAGCAGTCTGCAGCACAACACTATTTCGCCATGGATTATTGTCTGATTATAGTATATTACTTTTCATTCAAATAAAGCATGTGCATTTTCCAATCAAAACAAATTATAAAAGAAGTTTTAAAATTTTATTTTCATGATCTTTATTTTTAATGGTGATATGAAGTTCTTCTGTTTAAAAACCAATTTTGAGAATCAAAACGAATTTTTAAACATAGAGGGAAATTGCAAATTACAGATAGAATAAAATTTGTTTGAGCTATAAAAAATAAAGCTTTTTTATGAAATTTTCATAATTAAGCATCATCACTTAAAATATGTTCCAACTACTCGGGAGCTATATTATATCTTCATATAGTTACCGGTAAATCTTTTATAAAAACAGCTGCTTATATTTAAATTAATTTAAAATAGTATGCTGCTCCTTAATTTTAGAATTTTACAACATATTTAGAGCATGTATTACCTTTTGCTTTTTTGTTGATTCTTATTTATAAAGTTTCATCTCTTAAAATTATCAATAAATTATTTTTGATCATGATTTTTTAATTCCAAAAGTTTTAAAATTTTAAGACTTTTTGCAGTCCAGTAGCGCTCTGAAAGTTTCAATCCATATTCTCTGAGCATTTATCAAAGTTTAAACATTTTCTCATTTGACAAACTGCTGAATAGTTTTCCTATTTATTACCTTTCCGTAAAATTTTATCCTTAATATTATTACCATAATATTAAAGATAGTATTAAAGGTGTACTTTAATTTTCATAAGCGGCACTGTAATCTGAAAAAGAATTTTCTTTTCTGATATTTAAAAAGAAAACCTTTTTTGATTGTCTCTAGTGAATTTGAAGTGTAATCATTATGTTAACGTTTAAAAAAACTGGGGATCACATAAAGCAATTTTTAATTGTTTTATCTTACGCAGAAAAATTATGGATATTTTTCTTTTTTTACCTATTCTTTCTTTTCTTTATAGCTAAATTGAATTTAATAACGATTTATGTGATTTATCAAGCTACTATGTATAAATAATTCTGTACGAACCCGTTTTAGTTTTTCTAAGTATTTAATGTAATATGTGTTTTTATTAACTAGGAAATTTGTTGATTGGCGAGTGCTGAGCTGAAAAGAAAAGCTTTTATTCTAAGAAAGAAGTTGAATTATTTTCCTAATAGTAGTACTATAAATACTAAAACAACAGAATAAAACATAACATATTCTTCAAACTCTGGGGGATTTAAAATTCATATTTTTTATAAAATAGTTATTTATTCACTAAAATGTACCTATATATTTAAATCTATCCGAATATATGTTAATAAACTGGCTAATTAAATACTAAATTAAAAAATGCTTTTATAAAGAATAAAATTGTTATAATCATGAATAGATTTTATAATAAATTCTATTTGTAAAATTATGTTTTTAGGGAAGAAAGCTTAAAAATATATGAGTGTGAAAGTGTCTTTTGTTAAATAACAAACTAAGACTTATTCTTACAATTTTGCATAGAAAGTAGTTTTAACTTCCATACGAAAAGTTGTTAGGTTATTTAGAACTAATCCAATGCAATATTTCCTTTTAAGTATTAAACATATCCCTTCCATCAATCCTTTCATATGAAACTTTCTCAGTAAAGCAGCTATTTTCGATTAGTTTCATATATTTTGGAAGAATCTTTTGCGAAATCCCACACACATTTATCTCTAACAATGTTTTGTTATTTCAATCTGAGAACTCTGCTTGTTTCGATTACCAGAGGTCGTGGTCCGGGAACTCAGAGTATTAATGGTAGCCAATGTTTTTCTTAGCTTTGAAAAGCCTGCAAGATAAGAGTAGAGTCTGTAGCCTCTAAAATAACCAAAGCAGCGTATTGAATCATTTACCCTGAGGAGATTTTGTGAGGAATTGTAGTTGTTTCACATCTCGTATCGGAACTGCAGCGCAGTTCCACAGTCGTACTTGAATCAGTAACGCCTAATCGTTTGTTTGGACCTAGGGCGGATTTTCATCTAAGAATGCATTATCGAATTTTGGTTTTTGGTTTCTAGTATGTTACTCCCTAATGTGTGTGTGGGAGGAGTCTCCGTTCTTTCCTTTAATTATAATATGGTTTAGGTTTCTTAATCAAGAAAGCCTTTTAATCCAAAGCATTTTATATTATGTTTCTTTAGTTCCTATTCTTAAAAATGGAAATTTTCCAGAAAAAAATTAATTTGATTTTTTATTACTATGTGTAGTAGATTTTTATTATTATTAATTTTACATTATATTCTTTATACGTTATGAATTATTTTATAACTATTTGTATTCAATATACACAAGTATTACACAATTTAAATTATTTAAATACATAAAGATTCAATTGATGAAAAAGATTGCAATTATGTTACAAATTTTAGGTCTAAAGTTAGTACTTAAAGTGAGATATGATATTTTTTGTAAATCTTTATAAAAATATAACTTTAATAATTTAAGGACGTGCTTCTTAAATAACAAATTTCATCCATGTTTATAGTAACAGAGACGAAGATTTGTGAAAAAATGTAGTCAAAGTTTTGTTACTAAATAATGTGATAGCATTTTCTAATATTTAAGTTCTGCATACTTGGAAAACTTAAAGGCTAGTAAATCCTTTTATTGAATTTTATATTTACTATCATGATATGCGCAATTTTCTTTGTGTTAGATATCGTATTTCTCTAAATTTATTGTATCTTTACATTGAATTTAAAATTAAATGCATAGTTTTCTGTCAGATAATGTTGTTTACGTGAATGCGATATTTCACCATTAGTATAAGAGTTTTCCAATACAGTTTCAAGTATAAAGCATTAAACTAGTTAATGTTTAAACGCACGGTAAGAGGCAAAGTAAATGATAGAGTTTGAATGAAGATTATAAACTTCAGGCATGCAACATTGAAACGAATAAATCTTGTCGAAATAATTTTAACAAAACTATATATTAAAGTGAATTTAATAGGAAATCAAATTTTCACACATAGTTACTAAATTTACAACTATTGTGGCTACAGCTTTAATTTTCATTGAAATTTTGACAACTAGGAAAAGAGCTTACAATGTGTAATATTTCTAACCTGAATTATGTTTTTAATTTGCAGAAAAATGAAATAACTTAGATAAAACATATATTTTGATTGTTTCTCAAAAAACATTCAAACTTTCAGGATTTTTTGCATTAGCTATTATGTATTTTATTATAGGTTATCGAGGGTTTGCAAAAGTTATAGGATCATTTATTTAAAGCAGAAAAAGTTAGTTTCATAGTCTTCCAAGAGGGTTTACTTATTGGAAAATTATGTTTAGTAATTCCGACTTTCTTAAAATGTAGTAAAATATATATAGAAATATATATATATATATATATATATATATATATATATATATATATATATATATATATATATATATATATATATATATATATATATATATATATATATATATATATATATATATATATATATATATATATATATATAATGAACTCATTCACAGAGAGAGAAAACAAGCAATGGCACCAAAAAATAAATATCTGTAATAAACGAACTGTATTTTTGTTCAATGTTTTCATGCAATATTTTTTTCATGTAAGAAGAAATTCCTACCGTAATTTGCCTCTTTTTGATCAAGGTTTAAGTGTCAATACGCAGGCTTATGATAGATCGTATAGTGGTATTTCAGCTCCTCTTGAACAAAGTCCTATAGTTGTCAGCATAGTATGCCTATGGTTTAAACTAACTTCAGTTTCATTTTACAGAAAAGAGAAACTAGAATGGTGTTTTAACTTACTAACTTAGGCACAGAATGAAGTTATTTTATTTTACAGAAGAATTCTGATTCTATGTATATTTCATCATTTTCAACGGATCTGCTTTTGATATCATGGATAACACATATTTTATTATTATATATATGATAATATGATATTCCATCATTGTTAACGATTGTATAGGTTTCTATTGTATGCAGGCTGATCACTTCTGATCTATATTTACTGCCCCTTGAAAAGCAGTTTTTACAATACTGAAGTTTTAATGCTAGTGGCATGTATATTTGAGACCTAAGTAACATTAGCCTTTAACAAATAAAACAAGATTGCACATTACTTAAGTTTTTCGATACAAAACATGTGTTCGACAAGTTCATCTGATGTCCTAAGCTCTTAGCATCAGCAAGTTTATATTTGTCATGTGATCATTTTTTAATGTTGCTGAAACGGTGACATAACGTTGAAGATGTGTATAGCACTATATCCGTACATGTAGTTCAATCTTTGCTTGACATCATGTCCTGTTGGATAAGAGACATTGTTAGCAGGGTGATTGCAATGTATTGTGATTTCTTTTGTAATTTGTCTCAATATCTTCAGCAAATTTAGTTATTTGTTCTCTCCACAATAGCGAATGTATTCAATAAATGTCATTTAATTGTTAGAAATATATTTGATATAGCAATATTATTGATCAGTATAAATATATATACAAAGTTGCATGCATTAGTTATAAATGCAGTAAGTATTATTAAATTCTATTTTGCTAATGAATATTACATAATTTTATTTGTGTTCAAAATTTGAGTTTTAATTTATGGTTTGTTTAATTTTTTAACTTATAAATCAATAAAAATAAGCAGTATATTAGTATTAAACCACAATTTTCAATATAATTTATTTTTAATAGTATAATTCAGTATAACTGCAATGCAAAAGAAGCTAAGTATACATTTCATAGATCTTCCCCTTCACATTATTTACAGAAAAAAAAATAATTGTTGCTCCTAACATTCATATGCTTTTAAAAATATATTAAATTTTTTGTGGGAAGAAAAACAAATCGAGGCGACAATTTTACCTTGGGAAAGAAAGCCTCTAAATTCGGATCCTACCTTCTCGACTTACCGTAATTTGTATCTAAGGTGGCAGCCTACGACAAGCTGGTTCCATAACTTTTCTCATTAAGTTGGCTTTCTAAGCGAAGAAACTGCTGAAAGTGTTCATAAGCAGTTTTAATTTACGGTTTTGTTTCCCTCTAGACCATTCCTTTGTCATAGTAAGATTCGTCTCCATCCCATCTTTCAACAGAGAAAGTAGCTTGATTAGCATATGACTAAGAATAAATCTTTTCTTTCTGGGAAGCGGCCAAAAGTTTTAAACTTGATACTGTAACACAAAATACGGAACTTTCATGGAGATTAGATGGGAATGTATCAAACAGAATTGAGTAATCTTTGTTACGTTTAATTTTATTCCAGAGATCCGTATATTTTTCTTTTTTTTTACGTTACATCGAAACGAGAAGAAAGGACCCTGCTTAAATGATAATGGCAAACTCTTGAAAAAAGAAACATATTAACTAAGTTCTTCCTAAGAACTTCATGTCTATTATTTTTAAGATTTTTTTTATTTTTTAAATATTAATCTCACATTATGGTTTTATGAGTTACATTAAATATAATAGAGGTCACTTGAATTTCTATATAATTTTTTCATGTTATTTGTAAACCTATGCTAAATAACGACAGTTTCTTAACTGAAAACAAATATATATTTAAAATATTTATAAATATTAAATATTTGTTCAGAAATATTCTTAAAAATATTTTAATTTTATATTATTTAAACAGATGAATAATTTTTATCCCAAATAAAAAAATGGTTAAAAGAAAGCTCATTTTAAATGATAAATTTGAAAAGTATTTAAATCTTGTAAAGAAAATTTAGATATATACAATTCTTTAAATTGTAACTCAAATTATACAGGGAAATATAAATCTGTACTTCTATATTATTTCATGAGTACAACGAATTAAATTATTTTCTACTGAAGAGCAATTAAGTTTAATTAAGTTAAAAAATTATTCTTAGTACTGATTGAAGGTAAAGAAATCAGGTATTGAAACTATGTTTCATTATCTGATTTCTTTATGTGTAAGTATGTTTGTATTGTAAGTATGCTTTCCCAGCAAACACTTAACTTTCCTCAGTTTACTTTAAAAGCTATTTTAATTTTTTTGTTTATCAATTTCATGATAATTACTTTCCAGTGAAAGAAAGAAAAAAGGAAAATATTAATAATTTTCTAAACATGTGACTTAAATTTTACAGTGATATAAACCACATTTATAAATTATATAAAATTTTATTATTCTTTTACACATAAATTAAGAATTTCTCAATTATTGTACTTAAACTCAGAAAAAAACTAATAAATAAATTCTACGTGAGTTAAAAATAATAATTATTTTTGAAATTATAATCAATATGAATTCCGAAAAGAATCTGTATAAATTTATTGAAATATCCAATTAAATTCATAAAACTGCAAACTGCACTTTTAAATACATAATATAATCGATTTAAAATATTATAAATCAAAATCTAAAAATACAAAATATTGCGGAAAAATAAATATATTTTGAAACTTTACTGAAAGTAGGATTAAAATCCTTGAGAGAACCAATATAAACACGATCGCGAATTTACACCACTTTCTCTTGTTTTCGTTTAATGAGATAAGCGTTCCTAAATTATACACACAGTAGCAACTTTAGGTTCGCTAAAAGCCGGTATATTACGAATGCATATAAAATCACCAATAAATTTTGAACAAGAGCAGCTCAAAAGTTCCCGCTATGGCGGATATCTAAATTGCATTCCACTCAACCATCATTATCGAGGTAGCATAGAGAGAGAGAGCCTGCATAGACATTCAATTAAATGGACATCAATGCAAAGCATCCCTATCTTAATAAGTAATTATAGTTCTGCCACTAGAGTAAACTAAAGGAGAAGAGAGTGAACAGAAAAATCACGGACTGATGAAATGTTTATATGTTGACACAAATAAATGTGTAAAAAATGTATAAAATGATGAATGAGAAGGGTGTAAGAGTTAATCTTTAAACCATGTTTTACCATGTCGTAATTACCAAATTTTTCCAATATTGAAGGATGATGACAGCGTTTCGTGTAGTATGACCAAATTCATAATAAGCTCATTTTCTTCGATGACGGCTTTCATGGTTGTTTAATGTCCCTCTTTGAGAAGTAATTTGAAAAGTGTTATGGTGCATAGTACGTGCGTAGGGTCGCTAATTTCTTTGGAGTTTCATTACAGGGAAAGGGCGAGTGCTTACTCCGTAATTATTATCTTTAGTTGCTTACAATACCATCCAGTTTTCCCTTGACAATGATTGATAGCCGCATAATTACAATTTTAGAACTTAATTCAACAATGCTCTTAAGCGACAACAGTTAACTTTGTATATATGTCACTTCCTCATGTTGAAAATTTTGGTTTATTTTGCAATTAAATAAATTCTAGAAATTTTAATGGAAATAATATAAGTGCTTGTTTAAAACTGACTGTGTTTATAATATAAACAAAATGATTCAATTTAAAATTTTCTTAAGCAGTTTCTAATGAACTTCATAATGATATAAAAACAAGAATTAATATGTAAGACTAAATTGATTTAATTAAAGAAATTAATAAAAGTGCACGAATATGTTTCTAGTTAAAGTTAAAAATATTGATTGATCTTTTAATTATTGAATGGTAGAATACATCCATCATTAAATTATATTTTAAATAATAATTTTTGAAATAATTTTAAAACGTCTTTATTTTAGAGTATAGATTTTGACGGAGTGTTTTTTAATCACGATGCTAAAATGAGTTCTTAGAAAATAAAAAAAAAAGTCAGTAGGAAATTTAAATAGACATTAAAAAATCCACTTTACAAAAATTTTATCAATAAATCAGAAATTTAGAGTTTTATATAAAATATAAAATGTTAAACACAAAAAATAATTTTAAAAAATTGTATCTATATTTCTAAAAATACAAAAGAAAGTAGATGTTACAATAAGCAATGGAAATATTACGTTGTCATTTTTTCTGGACCAACTGCGCATTCAGCTATGAAATCTTATAAATTTACGTACTGGATTTATACTAGAAAACATTTACGTCATAAATTGTACATATTTTACTAATTTTGAATTTAACTAAGGAATCTCAAAAGCTTTTAAGTTAATTTTTATATTACAGGCATATAAATGATGAATAAAAATTATTTCATAAAATTGTATTTTTATAGTAACGTTATAGTTTTTGGCATAAATTAATTTATCCTATAATATATTTCTCCGACTTTTTTCTCTGAAACTATTCCAGAAAGTTAGTTTATATTAAATATACCTTCAGAACTAAGTCATTGATGAAAAATAAGTTTATTCAAAAATCTAATTAGATATTCTTAGGGGATTTCTCCTTGAATAGATGTCTCTTAAATATTATTAAATACCAAATTTCCACTGATATTATTTTCCATGTTTTTAAAAGACCTAATATACTTTTAAATATTATTTATTTAGTCCCAACTGAGTTATGATGAAATAATTCGTTTAACTTATATCTTACATTTGTCATTTCTCGACTCAAATATTCATTTTCATAAATTAAAATTTAAAAATGGTATGATACATATTAATTGCCTGAAATATTTCATACATTTTATTTTGAAACATTTATTTACTAAATTAAATTACCGTCCAATAAATTTTCCAGCGAATTTGCTTAAGCAAATTATATCTCTAGCTAAACTCGTGCAGCCTACACGTCTAACGAATTTATGTATTAATGCTACCGTTACCGCTAACACGTATTTATTTTGGAAATGAATTCATTACAAGTCTTTAAGTAATTCCAGGAATGCATCTTGTCCCTAAACTCTAGACTGGGAATTCTATCTAGTACATAAGTGAATTTGGTGGTTATATTATTTAGTTAGAAATTTTCACATGGTACGTAAGTTTTCTGCTTTTAACAAAATCTGTATAATTGGAACAAAACTGTAAAAACTACCGAGTTACTAAAAATAATTTACGTATATATGCATATATATAATGCATATCGAAATTATGATCTATAATATCTACGTATATGCATAACGTAGTTTTTCAAAAATAGTTTCTGGATGTTTATTGTTCGATAAATGTGGTGTATTAGTGAAGTAAAATTAATTTAATTGAAATAACACAACCATTACAATGTACAAAAATAACATTAAGAATCAATGATAAAATTATATGGTTACTGACACTTTTGTCTGAAATTTGTGAGAACAAAATAAAATAATACCGTTGTAATAGGGTTTCTGACAATCAAATGGGAGTAAATTTTGACTTTTCTCCAAGAAGTAAGATTACATATTTGTGTCCATTTTAAAACCTTGTAATGAAAGCACACGTTTCTTGTATAAGTTAATTGCAAATAGTTTCACAATATGGTTAGCTTCTTTAAAACATGAAGTCTATTTTACGTACAAAAATCCTAAAGAAAGTCTTACGTGTATATTTTCTTTTCACACAATTTATTTTCTACTATACTTCAGGAATGTACACTTTTAAAGTACATATAAGAAAAATATGCTTATATAATTAATACAACTAGTAAAAATAAATCTAAACGCTTACAATTTATTTTAATTTTTTAATCAAATATAAGCAATATCTTAATAAGATTAAAATGATCCCAATAATTCTCCATTTTTTTTCTTTTTCTTCTTTTTTTTACATTATCATTTTCGAAAACTCACTAAAATAAAATTTCTCTTCAATGGGACAAAGTTTATAAACTTTATACAGTAGAGCTGTCTCACAGTACCAATTTATTTAAAATATACTTAAAAACACAATAATAAAATGTAATTTAGGTCACTTTAATAATCACTGAATGTGCTTGAGAAGAGAAAACATTGAGAAATCAATAACGTATTCTTTTATTCCCATTTGACTGAATAGAGAATTTGTAAATAATTGCAAGAGACCGTTGAATAAATTGTTAAGTTTTTCAACCAATTATGTGTGAGGACAATTAAAATTCAATCAGAGCTATATTCTAGTCAACGAATTATTACTATTTTCTTTAACTTTCATTAGTTATTTATTTGAACGGTCAATAATCAAAAAGAACAGATTATGGAATCAAAAACAAAATTTTATTTTCTGTGATTTAGCTTTTCCAACCTATATTTTTTCTGTTGATGGAAACATTCCATTTAACAATTTCACTTATTTAAGTGTGTTTGTTAAAAAAATACAATATGTGTTATGTTAAAAATCAATACTTCATAAGCAACATTGATGAATATTTTACTATGGAAGGAACGTCTGATAATGTATTCACCTGAATACTTTTAGTTGTTTATTTATGTATTACAGAAGATTCACAATTCATAGAATTTTCGTTATGTATCTAGATAAATGTTATTTTATAAATTGCTTTGAAAAACTGCAACTAGAATTATAATTACGAAAGAATTTTATAAATTTTGGTAAAGGAAAGCGTAATACAATGTGTTTGAATGTGTGCATAAAATTTCGGAGTTTATATTTTAATATTTAGAATACAAATTATAGTTTAGGAATAAATCCTCAATCTAATTATTATAAAATATACTCTTAGATTTTTCATCGGGTCGGAAACCATATGAAATACTTTTCATAAAAAATAAAAGATAATAATTCTAAATATCATTAAATATTTTTCTGCACATAATATGTATCATATTCAAAAATTTATCTAAGCACACCATTTTATATTTTTAAGAAATTGCTTATAACCATCATTATCAAAGTTTTAAAAAAAGGATGATGTTTACTGCATTTTTACGAAAGCAAATAAATCTATGAATGTAATATGATACGATATTCATAAAAATTGTGTTTATTTGAAACGGAGACTCAAAACAAGTTCAATCATGCTTTTTCCTTCTCCTTTGTAATGCCACATATAATCGATACTAAGGGATACAAAAAAGCTGTGGTAAAACAATGTTGCCATTAACCAATTAAAAATCCGCAATTATTTCCGAACTAAGGTTTTTTTACAAAATGTAATTCTTCCTAATAAGCTAGATGTTTTTACTCAGAAAGACTTTTCTTATCGCTTCAATGGCTAAGCAGCCAGTGAAGCGACTAGAAAATCTTAAGTGATTACTTTTACCATAAAAACCAAAGAAAGCATTCATAAAATTAAGCATAAAAATGACATCTTATCTGGTAAAAAATTAATATAATTAATCAGGAAACTATTGAAAATTTATTTAAAGTTCTGGAACAAAAGAGCGAGGAAGCATAGAGATGATTTCAAAGTATCCCCCAAAACAAAATCAATTTTTTGAATAGAGAAATTCCTTATCCAAGATTGTTTTTGGTTTTTTATTTTATATCATTTTATCAGGGCATTTTTATGAAACGAAATAATTTATTAATAATTTTAAATAGTAATATTAAATTACTTTATGTACCTCAGCAATATGTTATTAACTATCTTGACACTTATGTCTTGACACTTATATCTTGACACTTACATGGTTTTATATATATTTTTATATAAAAGAAAACATTGAATAAAAGTCATTAATTATTTAATGTAAAATAAAGTTATGTAGATATAACGTTTCAAACTTTATTTTGTGTGTTTTATGGGAAAAATTAATTACTACATTTTTACAACTGAATAGTTTTAAATGTATGGGAAATGGGTAAATTAAAGTCTTTATTGACGAACATTATTTTACCTGCTTTGTAAAACTTGCTTCATTTTTCATAAACCCATATAAAAGTAAAAATTAAAAAGTTATTCAAAAATATAATTTTTGATATAAAATTTACCTAAGAACTGTCTTTCAATATTGTGCTCTTTTTCTGCTAATATTCTGCATTATAGTAATTACAAAATTGTTAAATAAAATGTAAAAGATAATTAATTTTTTTCATAAATAACTATAATAGTAAATTTGGTTTCTGGTTTACTAACTCATATAATCTTATTATATATTTTTAATTTATAAAATTCCTAAACCTAAATATATTGCATAAATATAATACAGATTATTGAAGTTTATTTAGTTTTTTAAAATGTGTAAAACTATATTTTTACATTTACTTTATTTATGTTTGATCTTTCTCTTTTTTAATTTATAAAACGCGCTTTAGTTATTTAAATTGTAATTTCTAAATGAAAGTATATTTTCATTTTTCAGACAAAAAAGTTTTAATATAGCTTAAAAAACCACAACTTATTTTAGTTCTGGTTTCTTTATTCTTGAGTAAGTTTTATATAAGCATTTGTTGTTTTTGTTTCTAATGACACTTGGACAAGCCAAGCTCGCTATGCCTTTGGCTATGCGAATTTTAAGTCGAAGGAGAGCGTCTTTCGTTTTTAATTAGAGCACCATGAAGGTGAAAGTACGACTTTGCTCTACACACATGCCATAGGGACCCGTTTATAGGGTAGGCAACCATTTACACCTCATTCATACAAAGAAAGGACAAAGACAGGATATATATAGAGAGAAAGTACATCCATGCCCGAACCGGGATTCAAACCCAGGACTTCCTTATCCGCAGTCAGGCACGCAGACCACTAGATAAGTTGGTCGGCAAGTATTTTTTCTTCTACATTTAATTAAGAATAAGGGAGATAGAATTTATATAGTTTTTTTTAAGATTTGGAAAATGTATTTAAGACTTTAGAAATATTTTTTTAAAGCATCTGATTTTTAGACGGTGAAAACTGCATGACATTTAACGTAATTCTGTTCTCAGTAATAAGTTATTGCTATAAAAATAACCAAAAAAATGGAAAGAGAGAAGAAAGTTTATATTAAATTAAAATATTTTTACTAGACGTATTATTGTTTTGAAAAGCTTTTATTTAATTTGTAATGAATGCTTATAGGTGTGAAAGTACAAAAGATTTTAAACTGAAACTTCTTTAATTATCATTTACTTAAATGATTTTGAAATAAAATTACTTTTAAACTAATTTTGCTTAAAAATATTTAATATAATTTGCCAGACAAATTTTATGAATGATAAATAATTAATGAGATAAATTCCACAATATTTTAAAACTATGTAGTTCATCATTTTCCTAAAATACACATACATTTTTCAATGAAATATTACTTTTAACATGACATAAATGTTTTTTTTAAAGTGATACTGCATGTATAAAATATCGCTTTTAAACATAAAATTATTTAAAATGTATGCTTGTTATAACAGGAAAATTTTACAAATAAAAAGTAAAAATAAAACTTTTAAATTTGTCCTCATATATTTAAACGTAATAAATTATACTTTATTTAAATCACTTAAATTAAATTTAATTGGAATACGATTTTTGCATTTATATGATTCACTTAAGGGATATATATTACACAATTACTGCAAGTTTTCTGAAAAAGCATTATAAAACTAGCAAAAAAAGTCATTTATGTTATTACATAAATTCCAGTAGAAAATATTTACTGCAATGTATTAAAGGCATTTAAAAATTATTTTTTTTAGTGTTGCACTACAAAATCAGAAATTCAAATGAGAAACTCCTAAGGAAATAATTTCGCTTTAATCCTTAAATATTTTCGGTATGTTTGATTAAGTTATTTTTCCCAGTTATTATGGCCACTATCCCTAATAATCCGCAAGAGTAATTCAGAAAAACCCAATCTTTTTGTTCTTGAAACGTATTTTCATTTACAGCAGAATATCTCGTGCTTTGTTGAAAAGGCGCTACACTCTATAACGTGGGCGAGGTGGCCTCTAATTCCGCTATTAACATGAGCTTTGTCAGCAACGCTACCCCCGCCCAACTTCTAAAGGGCATTAAGGACTTCATTTACTTTCCATGCACAGATTTCCTCTTTTCCAAAACACGTTATGAGTATATTCGCATGAAAAAGACCACCATTCTCTTGCCCCTTATTCAAAAAAGAAGATAATTATGATCTCAAATATATTAGTCCAAAGACGATGAAAAGGCCTGCAATTTCTACAATGCAAAGTGATTTACTTGGAGTCTGCATTGAAACGTGATTCTATGAACCAATCAAGAGAAAAGGAATCATTGGCTTGAAAGTAATAACGACTTAAAAAATACCTCAAGTAATAAATATTAGAAATCTGAAAAACCTACACTAGTTGTTTCCGTAAGGAATTCTTGTTCATATATATATATATATATATATATATATATATATATATATATATATATATCTATATATATATATATATATATATATATATATATATATATATATATATATATAATATATATATATATATATATATATATATATATATATATATATATATATATATATATATATATATATATATATATATATATATATATATATATATATATATATATATATATATAAATATATATATATATATATTTATTTATATATATATATATATATATATATATATATATATATATATATATATATATATATATATATATATATATATATATATAAACCTTACATATATATATATACAAGGATATGACAACATATTGAATAAGCATATCAGTTGAGGTAATTATTAAATAGATTTCTAGGTTTCCTCCCTTGAGACATATATATATATATGGCCCACTATCTATAAAAATCCACCGGGAAGATAATGCGCAATTAATATGCGTCAATTTTCATCTTTTGGAGTATCCTCAGTACACTATGTCTAAACACATTCTTTCAAAGTCTTTCCGCCACTATATTAGCAACTACTTTTCTCTGGTATCAAGGATATAAAGAAATACGGGTAAAAATACTACAATTTTAAAATAATACGTAACGTGAGGATGGAATCAGATATTGTTTGAATAATTAAATGGATGGTTGATTATATTCTGAATTATTTTTCTTATGTTCAGTATTTCGGAATATACATGATTATAGGTTTTAATTTATTTAAATTAAATATCTTGTTCAAATATTCTAAAAAACATGCAAACTAATGATTAATTAAAGCTGAAATATGTCTTATGAAAGGAAAAATTAATACTGACAATAATATGCTTACGTAATGTTTTATGCATTTGAAATATAGAAGGAGATTTTTTATTAACTAGAACTTTACCTTAAATTAGTATGGTTACCATGGTAAAATTAAAATTAACAATGTATAAATAAGAAATTAATTAATACTGATTCCTAAATGCCGTAATTTCTTAATACAGGGTGATCTTTTTTAAAGTGAAAGTGTTCGGAGCGTCCTGTAGCGCGATCTAATAGCTGAAATGACACCAAAATTGATATTTAGACTAACCAAATCATGAGAAAAAGGATTCCTTGAAAAATAATTTAGTTCTAAAATCACCGCCAAGGTATTTTGTGGCACTGCTGTAGCTTACAATAACGAGAATTAGCATAAAACACAGGTATCAAAGGAGAATGCAACTGTTGTGCATTGACAGTGCCAGTAATAGGGGTTATAAAAGCAAGTAGTAGAAAGCTCCGACAAAAAATCTCAGCTGAAGTAATTGAGTTCCAGTGGCCATGCCTCTTATACACTGCTGGACAATTGCTAAGGCGGATCACAAATTGCAATGTAGAATAGCGAGACATATGATTCCTAGTGGGATAAAATATAGATGCCACACTGTTCAGACATTAGAATAAAGAATATTTATTGTTCTGGAAAGTACAAAAGCTGTGAAACATCTGAAAGAAAAAAAAATGTTCATTTGATGCTGCATACAGATAAATGGAACAATGCATCTAAAAGTCAGCAGGTACCTTGAAGAAAGGTATCAGCACGGGATATGTCCACCGTGGACTGTGATGCAAGATTCCACACGTCGTATCATACTTTCCACAATATTATCCAGCAGCTGTTGAGGCAATTTATTCCATTCCTCTGGGAGTGCACGGATGAGGGTGTTCCTGTTTGTCGGAGGATAGTTTCGACCAGCAACTTGCCTCCCCAAAGCATCCCACACATTTTTAATGATGTTTAGATCTGGAGAACGTGATGGCCATATGAGACGTTGAATACCCTTGCTGTCTAGACAATCCTGAATAGCGAGTGTTTGATGACATGTTGCGTTGTCGCCCATAAAAACAAATTTATCACCGACAGCACCACGGGAAAAATGAACATGAGGAAGTAGAACTTCATTAATGTATCGTTGGCCCGTCATAGTCCCATTCACAACCACATGTTGGGGCGTGCGGCCATTAATCATGATGCCGGCCCACACCATGACACTGCATGTCAGATATCGGTCCCTTTTCTTGATATTTTCTGGACGATAAGCAGTACCACTCTCGCGCCAGATCAGTTGGCGTCTACAATCCAAAGACCGACTGAACCTACTCTCATCTGAGAATAGTATGCATGCCCAGTCCTGTTCAGTCCAATTGCAATGCTCACGACACCATTGCAAACGGGCAATACGGTGCTGTCTGGTCAATGGGACACACGCAACAGGTCTGCGGGTGTATAGTCTTAAAGCAAAAAACTGATTTGCCACCTACTGAGCTGTGGTACGCCTGTTCCCTTTTGCTAATAGGACGATATATCTGTATTCTGCAGGCGTCGTACTTCTAACACGACCTACCCCATGCCGCCTACTACACATTCCAGTAGTTTTAAATGACTTCCACAGCCATGAAGCAACGCTGTGAGCGATGTCGAACTTCCTGGCAACATCTGTTATTTTTCGCCCTTCTTCGATCTTTCCAATAATTCGGACACACATAAAATCATCTAAGTGATGTCGGGAAAACATGCCAAATATGTCAAGTTCATCTATTAAATCTTTCCTGTAAAACTTTGACTTGAAACAACAACCGTCCAGAATCGACAAAACCTTTAAAACTCTTACGAACACTATCACGTGATGAACAGACGTGGAAAAAAATTTGCATACGCATCTTTCTTCTCACTATATCCCGCACTTATTCTAATTTTCCACATTTTGCTTCCTTTCATTTTGTGGTTGCTATGGATGATAGTGTTATCCGTTTTAAGCAATTGTCCAGCAGTGTATTACCGGAACGTGTGTTTATGTTGCTGGAGTATCAAATTTGTCTATTCTAAAGGACAACATTACAAAGACAGTGTGAAATATTCCTCATGATATGTTTCGCATGGTTGTGGAGAACGTTGTGCACAGAATGCACGGTGTTATTTCTGAGAACGGTGCTCACTTTTAATGTGGTCTAATTCCTCACCGGGGAAGTTAATGTAGTAAATAAAAATTAATAATTTAAGTATACGATTGTATGTATTAGTATTTTTCTTTCTCACATTTTATGCATTGTAAAGCACCATAAAATGCCCTATTGACGATTTTTGGATCTAAATTTTTTTCTCGTAATCTTTTTTCCCGTGTCTTGATTAGTCTAAATACCAAGTTTGGTGCCATTTCGGCTATTAGATCAAGCTACAGAGCTCTCCAAACACTGCCACTTTAAAAAAGATTACCCTGTATTTTGTGAACATTATTTTTTAAATTTGTGTTGTAAGCAAATGATACTTATACCTTAGACCATCATATGCTGAAAATATATTAACTGTAATTGAGAATAATATAAAAGAAATATATAATATTATTATTTAGCTTTTTTTAAACATTTTGGGAATGATGTCGTAAATATAAGATTTTAATAATAATTTGCATGGAAGAATGAATTATTACCCTTCAGAAAAGTAACAACACGTGTATATCTATGTAATTTTAACAATGAAAAATTTAAACTTCTTGAATAAATGACAGTGTGATAGAGAGAAATAGCAATATCTTACTTGTTTTACTCTTTTTATCCAGCTATTACAGCGATTCAACTACAAGATGCATTAAGATTTTAAGAAAAAGGGAATAAAAGTGTTTTCTATTAATATTTCTGCTACTTCTTCATAATACGAATCGTTTAACCTCTTATCTGCTGTTCTTATAAATGGCGGCTCTATCAGAGATATAGAAATAATTCTTCCGCTATTCATGTCAACTGCAGATAGTCTAACAACAATTTATATTCAAGTTTCGATGATTTTGAATAAAACTTATATCCTTTCTTAGACCTTGTTGAACATTCTTTCTAGGCAAATAAAAGAATGCGCCATATGTGCTTGACAACGGAGACAAGTTTTCCATCGCAAGTAATATAAACGGAAATTTGACGATTGAGAAGGTATATTCTCTAAACCTTGCAACGAGATAGAATTTTATTTAATGTTACACGATGCAGAATTCAGCAAAATGTATTTCAAAATTGAATGTTAAGTAGATAAGAATAAATTGATATCTAGAATAAAAGAACATCTGTAAAAATGGTATAAAATGCGAGATGTCTCTTTCAATGTAAACCTAACCGTATTTAATGTATTAATACCAACAATTCAACATTTGTGGGATCTGGTAACTTTTCTAAAAATTAAATTATTTTTTATTTTGTTATATTTCAGTTAAATCAATATTAAAACTTCAAAATTTGTTTTCTTACTTTTTTTGTAAAGGAAAACTGGCATTTGATAACATGCACAAAATGTGTAATTCATTTATTTGGTGTTTATTTTAGGTTTTATTCAACTTTTTATGGCTGTTCAGTTAAATTACATGTTACTTTGTTTTAAACGGTTGCAAAATATTAAATCGAAAATTATTATGTTAGGGAATAGAAGATAACACATATATTCTAAAATATGGTCAGGATATAAAACTAACATATTCCTTATTAGTTTATCCAGAAAAACACGCTAAATAGTAATTAAATTGCTAATATCTGAATAAATTAACGAATAATAAGGCATGCTATATTGTATTACATCAATACTTAAATATTTGAAAATATATTACCTTACATTTGAAATTTAAATTTAAAAAATAAAACTTAATTTTGAAAAATTACATCAAACATATTTTAATTTTCACTTTATCAATGTAAGATAAAATCTCTTTCGTATTTAAATAGGATTGCTATAATATTTTGTATTTATGTTCTGCAAGTATGAGACATTTTTGCTAAATCAATGACTGATGTGTTCACCGTCACTTAGGGGTAAGGACGAGGTTTTTCAAATTACGATTCTTTTGGTTTCCATGGCAACTAAAATTAAACAATTGAAAATAGATGTCATGTTTTAGCTCTCTGCATGGTCATCTGTTAGGTGGATGGTTGAAAATTTACATGTTTTCTCCCTTGTAAAATGTGAATAAGCCAATTACCTATGAAACGTCTTCCCAAAAGATAAAAATGAGAAAGATGTTCACATGCCTTACAGCTTTCGGCTATTAGGCTGTTTACTACGTGGTAAATAATTAGATAAATTACTTTTTTAAGGAATAAATGATAATTTTAGGAACACTACACACTAATATTAAAACATACATTAAAAAGAATGATACGAATTCTTACTTAAACTATAAGAGATTGAAATAATGTGATAAATCTATTTTTATGAGATTTGTATATAAAAAATCAAATTCAAGTTAAAAGACAAGTATATACATGTTCAAATATTAGCTCACCAATAGAACTTAATAAAAGATACGTAGTATCTTTTATTTCACAGATTTGTCTTTAAAAAATGTTTAATTTTTACAAAATATATCATTTACATATGACCGTGATTTAAATATGAGTTTCTCTCAGCCAATGGATCTGTTTCAAATCCCAAAAGAAAAGTTTGGGTGTTGATTGAAGTTGGCTAGCTCATCTAGCTTAAAAACTATCAAAAGCCATTTTTACAATATTTTGTTTTCAATGTTTTTCAATGACCAGTTTTATAATTCTAATCAATGATTATTGAATAAATTGAACATTCCGTGTGTGTTTTATATAGTAAATAAGTCACAATTCGTATTTATTTTAGAGAATGTTATAATCTAAAATAATAAAATATATGAAGAAAATTCAATACACTAAATTATAAAATAAACAATAAAAACACTTGAATAAGTTTTACAAGACGAATAAATTTTACATCGTGAATAAATTTTACATCGATGAATAAATTTTACATCGATAAATAAATTTTACATCGTTTACTTAAAAAATTGCGTAAATTTTACAGCCAATTTAAGTCCCATTTAAAAATATTGTTAAAAATGTTTTTGACAACATATTATAGATTTGTATTAAAAAAAGGAAACAGGCTACACTTTATCAAAATATAAATAAATGCCTTAAGTAAAATCAGGCTGAAAGAAGTATACGCAATTGAAGCAACGTAAAAAGGAAGAACGAGAAACAAGAAAAATCGAATGGTTCCCTTGAACTAAAATGTAATAATATAAAATATTAATACCATGTAAATAAAATTTAATATTGCAGAGAAGTATTAAATGAGTAACTTTATACATTTTTTGCATTTATTTGATTTAAGATATTTACTGAAGTAGAAAAATACTTCATTTAACTTGAGCTAAGAAACATGATTTTTTCAGGTAATAAATTTAAGAACAATTTCAAAATGATTATTTACGCTTGAATAGCAAATGAATTTATTTTTCTCATTGAATGCTAAGTATATTGAAATTTCCAAATTAAAAACATTAGAGTTTACTCTATTGGAAACTTTTATTTGATTATTTAAATATTTCTTGAATTCCAAATAAAAGGATTTATATTTGTCTTTCTAAAATTATCATTTTTTTTTTGGAATTTATTACAAGTCTAACTTAGTTTTATCATTTTTGAATTAAATTTAATCAATATTTAACTTTCCAACTGAACAAATATGATTAAAAGAAACATTTATTCAAAAATTTCTTTGTTAAGAAATCACTTTACAGAATTATTGATTCATTATTGTGGAAAAACAATTTTCAAAGAAATATAAATTCATGTATATTAAATTTGATTATATTATCACATCCATGAATTTTTGAATTTTTTTTATTTAATTATTGTTAAATTTTTTCCAATAATCTTATAAAAATTGCATAAAGGATATTATTATTTAAGTTTCTGTTTTAAGTCTAAAGAAGTAAGTTTCTTTTTAAAACAATATATATTTTGGTAATATATATTATTATTTTTATTGTTTATAGAGTAATACAACAATTTGGATATTGTATCTGTTCCAAATGTAAATAAAAATGACATTCGATTAAAATTAATTTACTTTCACTCATCGAGATATTTTCACTGATCAAATGCGAAAATATAGAAAGAAGTAAACAAAGATTATATATATTTTCGCGTTTCCTACCATAATAACCATTATTATATTACTGCATTTCCTTATGTTTCATGAACCATTAACATTTCCAACTGGGTCTTTGACCTTTTCTACATAATTAAATCTGTTACAGAAATAAGCATGTCAATAAACTCTGGTCAATTTCGTCGTATTTTCTTTGTATGAACCTTAGATTATTTTTCGCTTTCCATTAATTCTTGTACATTAGGAAAGTAATTAAAGATAATTTTATTAATACTTTTCATTTTATCCCTATTAATTTTTTTCCAACATCAGAAATCGCTTATTTCTTGGTGAATATTCGAATTTTGAACTTTTTGAAAATGCGATTGTTTTAAATAAATTATTCAAATTTTTTAGTGAAGAAAAAAATAAGTAATAGCTTAGGAGAGATAAATCAGTAAATACAGCAGTCAAATAAAAAGTAGGGAGAAATTTTTGATTCATGTATTTTTAAAATTTATGAGATTGCAATGCATGCACAATGTCCATAAAATATTTAGTATTATTAGTATTTAGTATAAATATTTTGTATTTAGTAGTAACTTGAAACGCTTATACAATAGAATGAAACAATTTCTTAACAGGATTGTGTTTTAGTTAAAAAATACAGGGTTTCGAATAATCTCTTTGCTTATTATTTTACATTCAATTCAAATTTATTTCTCTCCTATTTTACTGATTTTACTTATTTTTTGTTGAAAAATATTCGAAAGCAAGAGAAAATAGAAGTAATTTAGTGAAAATTGCATTTGGCTATATTCCCATATGAATTATTTTGAAAATAGGAAACTATATTTTTAAGACAATTGCTCACAGAAATTTTAAGCATTTTAACCATCCTTTAGAATTTTATTAATGCCCACTATTTAGAACCATGAAAGTGTTTGACCAAGACTTACAGCTTAAATTAAATTCCGAAACAACACGGATATCCAAGTCCAAATGGGTAAGTAACACACGAAGGGTTAAAACTAAAATCCAGAGAGTTAACTATTTTTTTAAGAACTCGGTTACTTGAAAGTGACAAACATACATATTAGTTTCAAACTACTTTAGAACATCATAATATAATTATTTAAACGATTAAAGTCCGTTTCTTTAGATAAAGATAATTTTATCAAATTATTCTAATATATTATTATAAGTTTATAAAATCATAAAGTGACAAAAACAAAATCAGAATTTAATTAATTTAACCATCTTAAAATTCTATAAACGCTTAAAAAATTTCTATTATGAAAAATTTCAATACATTTAATGTTTTTTTATTAATTAAAGTAATTATTTTTTAAAAAAATGTGTAGCTAAAGAAAAAAATTAGTGGAAGTAAATGTAATTTTCAAATTTAACTTTATCTTGATGCACACAGACTAAGTCCCAACTTTAAATCTTGAAAAAATTGTCTCAAGGAAACATACACATAACACTCAAAATATTTCATTAGTACATTAACGCTTTATAATGATGTTATCTTAAGCTTCATATCGATAAACTTCAAAAATCCTCTTTACTAAGTCCAGGAAAATGTTTCATTAATTTTTATATAAGACTCAAATTTATTTATTAAGTAACTAAAATGCAAATTAAGACTACAAGAAAATAAAAAAAATCGTATTTTATTTTCTTGCCATAGATACATCGCATGAATTACTTTGAAGAAAGAGCAAAAAAGTCCATTGTTTTTGGAAATTGCTTGTCCGATGAGAGCTTTCATTACGGATACTTTATCACAGCATGCTTAAAGTAAACAGCACGAAATTACACCCAGTGGAAATATCCACAAAGAAACGTGTTTAAGTCACAGGTCATTATAATAAATCCTTCGCAACTTTTCTCGCTTTTTGAGTTTACTTAAGTAATGATTTAAAAGAAGAAGAGAACCATATCTTGTAAGTCTAAGTGGATAACTTTTGTTAAAAACACTTCAACCAAATCAAGAAATATAAAGAAGAGGTATAATTCATTGACAGGGATTATGTTCAGCAGGCAATTATTTCGCAGTAAATATTTTTTTCAGGCAGTAGCATTCTTTTGATAATTCTAAACACCCCTTTTAGTTATTTTTAATTTCACATCTAGCGTATTCTACATTTAAAAGTGATTTTTCTGACGTTTGAATTAAATTTTTTTACAAAATTCATATTACCAAAAATTAAGTTGGTGTTTATGTGTTCTTTATTATTTTTTTATATACAAAAAAATATAATAATGAAAAAACTACGATGAACACAAAGTAGCAAAAACATAAGAGAAGAAAAATTATACTTTTTTTTTACAGTATACATACTTTTATATTCAGTAAAATATGCATGTATTAGTTAGAATAAAAATGTTAACTTGCATCAACACCTTCAGTAAATAGTAACACAATTCACTTTTAACATTTTAATTACATTAAACTACATTCTGCCATTGGTTATATAATGTGTCCACTGTCTTAAAACTATTTTGCAACAGAAAATTTTTACCTCTACAAATGATTTAAATCACTTGATTGTGAAACGCGCTAAAATGCTTAGGAAATGACAATAAGATATATTTTAAAAAATAACATTCATTTATAGTTTAAAGGAGTGAATGATAATAAATTAATTTTTTGGCGTATTGCTTTAGTAAGTGTAAACATTACTATTACTAAATTTAATATTACTTTAAGTTAACTTTAGTATTAACTTGGCGTATTACGAATAATTTCTTGTTCGTCACTCTATGCTTACTTTTTGCCATGGGAGCTACTTATGCTGGGACATACAATGCAAAGTGTGTTTCAAACCCCTACAAAAATTCACAGCCGATGGCAGGAGTCGAAATCACTGATAGCCGTACCAGAACCCAGTACAGAAATTCAGAATGCCGAAAATTAAGTCGGCATATTTATGTTCCTCATTATTTTTATATAGATAAAAAAAATACTTTTTTCGAAATTTAATTAAAGTGGAGCTGGCCTTTGAATCATACAACTCTAAAGTCTACTCAACTTTCGAATTGATGAAATATTTGTTATAAACAAATTATTTAGTTGATTATTTTGATAAGCAGTTTTATTGTATCATTAAAATAGTATTTCATATTAGGAAAGATACTTAATTACGTTTTAGAATTTTGTGTTATATATATGTATAAAATTACATTTTATTAAAAACACTACTTGAGTGGAAAGCACATTTCTTTATTTTTTTAGTTTTAAAAATTAAGAAATGAGGCAAAAACTTTTTCACCAATAAAATTTGTTTAAATAAAAGATGATTATTAAAAATTGTTTTTTTTTCTTTTATGAGAAAAAGATAATCTTATAAATTTCTAGTAGTTTTTAATAAATATTTTAAAACATGTAATAATAATTTTTTTCTCTATAAAATAAGGTTATTTAATTTTAAATATTTACAAATTAAATAAGTTTTGTCATAATTTAATTTATATGTTAATTTGGATATTCATTAATCGTGCTCATGTGGATTAAATTTTTAAATCGGTCCTCAACTCATGAATGTAAGGTTATTTAACCACTTGATTTGATTGATTTGAAACATAATTTATTATAATTGGACGGGCGAAACATTATTACAGAAATTTTAAGTAAATAATACAAAATGACAGTAGCTTAAAATCCTGACGAAGTTACCTGCATCGAAGGGGAGCGAAAACTGGATTAACAGCGTGTGAAATTTTGGCGCATAATCTGCCACCTTGAGAACAAAATTATGTTCAAGTTGAAAATGATTAATCTCGGCCTCTAATATGAAATTAAGAATACACTCCGCTTTAGTGGGTCCTCGCGACATTGGCGACCATGGATCTCCCCATAATGATGGTGTTAACGGGTCAGTGCTTATCGTTGGTAGAAAGGACTGCGTCCATTTAATTACAGCGGGGCGCCGAAGATTTCATTAATGCTGCCACTGGCCGTGAATCAGAACGGTCATTATACAACTAGTGATAATGTGCAACTGCAAATTTACTCTAAACTAGATTTCTCCATCAATGTCTCGCGTGGCGATATCTAAGATCTTACTTTCATTTTCAGATTTAAGTACAAAAACGAGGGTAATGTCGCGAGAGACTTGTGAAATTGATGTGTATTTAAAACCAAGGCTATCTCACTTCCCAGCGTCTTAGATTTTCGAGCCTAATTAGCGTGGAAATCATTGATTTTAACACTGCATGGGCCCATGAATGGATGACTTAATTGAACTTGCTCCGAGGAGCTGGGAAATGCCCGAAGTAGGTGAGAAGACATTCTGACCGATTGAATAGCAGTAATGCTCCAGATGAATGTCTCAAATATTCACTCTTACCTTAATTACCGAACTAATTTACTTTGTAACGTATTCAAAATAATAAAAGACAAAATTTGTATACCTTCATGAAAATGAGATTTTTCAGTTTAAAAATGTATTTCCCTACTATCAAATTAAACTTATTCTAATGAGTTGTAACAAATAATTTATATTTAGTTAAATAATTTAATTAATTGATGTTAACAATAATAAATTAAGAAAAAAATAGAAATTCACAATAATTCTATAAGGAATAATTTTTAAATCACGCAAATTAATATATATTAATATGGAAAATTCTATAAAAACTGTTCACTTCGCTATATTTTAATTTTTTTAAAAAAAATTTAAATAATGGTTGAATCTGATTACCTTGTATTTTAAATACACATCATAGAAGTTCTTTATCGATGAAATTATACATTCATTGGCAGTATGCACTTAAATAGCAGAAATAATCACCTTCTTGAGCTAAAATGTTTCCTTTCCATTTGCAATAATTCTAAATGCAATTTTGCCATTTACAAAAATATGAACAAATAAAATTTATTACATTTATTTGCATCATTAGATTTATTACAAGTTTACATCAAGGAATAATTTTAGCTTGACTCAATAAAACATAATAAGAAGCGAAAATATGACGTAACTCTTTAAGTAAGGTGATTTTATTCTTACAAACACTGATTCTTCTAACATAAAAATAAAATAATAAGACAAAACTTCAAAAATTGAAGCAAAGAAAGAAAATGCAATCATTTATTTAAATTAGAAACATTAATAAATAAAATTATTACCTAATATTTTATATATCTATAAATAAATCTTTAAAAGAAAACAAATACTTTATGTGCCATAAATGTGTCAGATTTATAAACAATTTAATGCACTTTCATGGGCATTAGAGAATACTCAAAGCAATGTAATAGAGTTTAAAACAGTTTATTGTCCCCCTGTGATATATCAGAATGAAGAATTTTAGCACTCTTTCTATTTTATGTACTTAAACATGACGCTATTAAATATTTATGTTTTTCCTATATCATAGTTTATTATATCCATTTCCTATGTTTAATGATATCGAAAAGCAAATAATTTTGCTATGTGATGCATCAAGTGAAGAAAAAGTGTAAAAATAAAGGAGTTCTTAAAAATGGAGCAATTAATTTGTTTCTTCATTCTAAAGTTTAACTACTTCATAAATCAAGAACATAAAACATTTAATTCCTTTTGTAGTAAGGATTTAATTTTTATATTATTTCAATAACAAAAATTATATATATGTATATCCATTATCACAAATATAAATAATTATATACTTTATAGTAAACACCAATTTAAATAAGATAGAAAAGTTAAATAGACACTTTTTGAAATGTATTACATTTCCATCTCTACAGGAGTATTTTCTTCTCACTCAGGATGAAAAAATAAATTATCCATCATTAAATGTCTTGTGTTTACAAATGTTCTGTAGTTTTTAAGCATTTTATAAGGATGGATACAATAAATTTAACGATTATTCAATGATATGGGACAATTTTAAGAAATTTCTTTCTTTATAAATAATCTTCTTTATGTATAATATTATTAATAGGACATAATTTTGAATATTCAGTAGTTATTAATAAGCCATTTGTCTGGTCTCTTTAAATAACCTCGTCTATATGCTTATTTAAATGAAACTTCTATTAAATAAACTATAATGTATTATTTCTTGAATTATTTTCAGCATTTCTTATAAAGAAATTTATTTATATTATAATATCATGCACATTAAATATGTTTTTGTTAATATACTACGCAATAAAGACATACCAAATAAACTGAATTAACTTTTGCATGCATTTCAGATTCTCTCTTATACAAATAATGTCATTTGCGTTTAAATATTTCTTGCATAAAATAATTTTATCCAACTGTCAATAATGTAAGAATTCACGATAACTCGTCAATATTTATGTGTAAAGCATTTCTCATTAGAAAAAAAGATTGTATTCATTATATATATATATATATATATATATATATATATATATATATATATATATATATATATATATATATATATATATATATATACTATATACATATATATATATATATATACGGAATTTTTTTCTCAAAAAAATATTATAATAATTTAAATAGCCTTTTCATCAGAGAAACTTCATGTAGAAAAATAAAAGCATTGACTCAAGATATCAAACATTAGGTTAAGATGAATATTTGAAAAGAAAGGAATGTAATTTTGTGGATATTTCTTCAAAAGATTTAAATTGCTAGTAAAAAGTAATATTCACATGAAACTCTCAAAAAATGAAAGCCATAATCTGGAAGTGTGATTACAAAGGTTTTACGAAATCAAATTTTCTCAGAGAAACTGCCGACTGGTAGATAAAATTCATTCTTCTCGTAGAGTTTTACAATACGAGAAATAATATTAAAACTTATGCCTAATACTTACAACTTCTGCTTGTGCCATAAAATTTGCTTTTGACAGGCACTCATGTAAAAATAGCATAAACATAAAAACTACATGAGTTTTTCTGCCCTCTTTTCTTAGTTGCAAAAGCTGCTGAGAAAAAAATAAAATGGGATATGGTTGGCGCAAACGTTTTGGCAAAATCGGAACAGGGCTAAAATTCCCTTTGAGAATTTTATGCCTTAGCTGGGAGTTTGACGACCTGACACGAGAATAAAATTTTATGACCAATATGACGAACGGACGCGTTTCTCCAATCGTATCATACAGCCGAAATTTTCGCAACGTAAACCTGGTTTGAAGACGGCTAACAATGAGGCACGAGGTCATATAACATCGAAACATCCCTTCGAGAATATAGATTTAGTGGATGGAACACGGTGATTGGATCTATAAGGAGTAAGATATTCTGAGCAATGGTGCAATGAAGTATGTTATAATTATGAATACACAGCCACACATTTCGTTTATAATCTAGTTGAGCGTTATATTACAAACTGGAATATATAAGTAAATAAATAATGCACACTCAAGATATATATATCAAAATAGAATAATAAAATTTAATTTTTATAATTTATATTATGTTAAACTGTAAGAAACAACAGTTCATGAAAATTCTAATGCAATCATGAATAGAATTGTGCAGCTAATAAAAAATTCTTTGAAATTGATTCTTTAACAGTGTGTAATAGAATATTACTTTTTAAAATGAAATACTCGGAATATATAAATTTTTCGATATATGAATGTATACACATGTATATTAATATAATTATAATATGTATTTATGTGTGTAATGTCAAAAATATGAATTCAATAAATAAAAATATAATGTTATTGCATGTGTAACCTATTAGATAACAGATTCACGTATTAAAGATTATTTCTTGTGCACTGAATAAAAACACGTCTTTTCAAATATAAGATGGAATCTTTTAAGATGAAAGATCGCATATTGCCTTCGACCAAATCTAATTATTTGGTTTATGATTCGTTTCCCAGATAAAAACCGTTTCCAGAAATACCAAATCTACACTTTTATCCGAATCATTAAACTGGCTATTTTCATGCATTAATCCTATCATGGAGTACTTAATGTGTGACATTTTTCTTTTCCAAGTGAGTATTCTGGTTTTAAATTTCACCGAAATTTCATAGATTTAGATTCGTGTCTCATTTTAGTCAAAAACTTTTTCGATTTGTTGACTAAATAATTTTCCAACATTTTCTTTATATCTCTTAACCAAATTATTTCCACTGAGCAATACTTGATTCAAATATGGTGTTAAAGAAAAATTATAAATTAAACTCACTTAGATGATGTGAAATATCGCTATTTAATTTTTATTAGAGACATCTTAAAGAATTTCTTTAGAAATGTAAGAATAAATCAAAATCTCTAAGAATTTCAATGAAAATTAAAATCTGTTCATAATTCAAGAGTTAATTAAAGATTTGTCTACGGATCAGCTCGTCTTAGCTTCAATAGATGAGGATAATTCATCTTAGTTGAAAGCACACTGCCCTAAAATCATTATCCTAACAGCTCATTGTTCACATACCCAAGAATTTCGGCTCAAGTAATTTTCAGTAGAATCCATAGTTTTCCAAGATTTTGGATGATTTGTTGTACTCTGGATGATGAAATGCCTGTGTTCAATGTGTTTATGAAAAAATAAAATGCAATTTTTAAATTAAAATCTGTTTAGGGAAACAATAATTAAACAAATAGCATTTAATATTTGTTTTTGTTTACCCATATGTCTTTACTATAAATGTATTCGTTAAAGGAAAATAACTTTTCTTAAAATAATTTCAATTCATATAAATTTAACAAAATTCCTTAAGTTGAAAAAAATTAAAAATGCAAGTTAATTAAAGAATATGCATTATAATACACACTATCTCAACTTTAAAAATATAAATTAGACTAAAATGCCTTTTTTTGGTATTTAGTCTTTAATGATTTATTAGTAAATACAAATTTGATTAATGGATCAGTAAATACAAATTCGTGTTCAGTGAAATTATATTACTTAACTTCAAGGATGTTTACAAATACTGACAAATATATTTTAAATATAACACAGTTATTTGGCATTTATTAACTTTTAAGGGCTTACTTATTTTACATTGCAGTAAAAAATTAACTAAAAATTCCTTTCTCAAAAAAAATTTTGAATTAAATCAAGAACTTATGAAATTTGACTTTAGCTTATGTAGTCACAAAATAAAAGTGAAAATTCAGCAATCATAAATACATATTTACATAACGCTAGTCATAGTAAGAGGATATGAATCAGTAATTGCAGAATCGAATGAATAAAGAAGAGCGAATCATGTAGTTGGTTCCTGGCACTATCTGCATAAATGACATTAAAAATAAATGGTTAGACTGAACCAGGACATAATACAGGCTTATTTGCGGCGATTTGAGATAAGAACAATAGCCAATCTTTATCGAATGAAGATAAAGATTGACCATTGTTCTTATCTAAATCGCTATCAACTTCATATTGTGCTAAATGAACAGTTTTGTTCGCAGGAGAAAATGTAAACAGCTGGTTTTGTAGGCAGCACTGTCAGAAAAAACTTCTGCAAGCAGTAATTCTTGACATTTGACCTTTCCGTGAATATATATGCTAAACCATGTTTCTTATGACACACTTTAATTAGTAAATAGCAATCTTCTATGAACGATATGTTGAATCATCTGTTCCGGGTTTTCTTTAATGAACCTAATATCTTGAAACTGTTCTCATATTTTGGAAAAAAATTAATTATGCGCTGCATTTTGAATTCGAATTCCTCCCAAATTTAAAAGAACATAATACAGACTTATTTCATCGAATCCTCCTCATGACTGGATACCTCATTTCATCATATAAAAGTTAGTTGCTACTTTTTCTATAGTTTAAATTTTAATATATATTTTATATTTCTAATGACCAAGCAAAATACAAAGGACTAAAGATTACAAAAAAGTAAACTATAGAAAATAGACCGAAGTCATTTGCTTGAGCGGTGATCTTGCCTCCCAATATCTCGCTTCCACCGTTGAGCAGCAATGAACTCCGCAAAGGGGCATATAGTTCCTGTTCATTACTTCTCCAGAACAGCAAAGTGGACAAGTAAAAACAGTAAGAATGACCAAGCACTTCAAATGAGATGCTATTCAGTCTTGTCCTGTTGTTAGACGAGAGGTCGAAACTGCATTTCGTCTTAGTAAATCAGAAATAAGAGAAAGACTTAAAATTTTCCAAAGTGTTTGAGTTATACGAGTCTGTAGTAGGTCTCGTGAGGAATTGGAAGCAAATAGATACTTTAAAAACAGTTTATTCTTCCAATACGAGAAAGGTGTGGAAGGATCTTGAAAAAAGCTGTCACTTTTCTTTGCAAGGATGTCTGCATTTTCATTGTCCCTTAAGCCACAGTGGCTGGGCCCCCACTGGAGAACAATTTGTTTCCCTCCCAAAGCAAGAGTTCTCAGGAGTTCTTGATATTTTACAATTTAAGGCTTTTGTGGGTGTTCAATTGTAGAGATTGAATTGATGGCTACCTGAGATTCAGAAAGGATAACTGCTCTTGAAAACTTGCAATGAATAGCTGATAGTTGTTTCAAAGCTATGCATATCGCTATAACTTAACCGTCGAAGGAAGTACCAATATAACCATCCGGGGCATAAAATAAGAAAGCGTCAGAGAAAACACCAGCCCCAATATTAAAGTGACAGTCAAACTGGGACCCGTCGATAAAATTTGCAGCCATTGAGAAGACGGATATCTAGTTGCAATGATCTCTAAGGCAAGTGTTTTTAAAACACTTGGTGCAATATCTCTCTTTCTCAGTACACCTTACACTAAACCAAGCATTATATTAGCATTTGTTAATTCCAAGGGATGTCTACAAGTCATAAGGGAAGATTTCTCATCTGGAATTTCGAGATCATTCTTCTTTTCCAGGATGTTTTGGTTAAAACCACGTTGGGTTTTCAGTTTTCTTGGTTTGGTTACATAATCCCTCCAATAAGGTTCTTCTACACACAGCAGATTTTCATGGATAATCATGGCCTTCATTTCCATGGTGACCTAAATGGGCATGTTTCGTGTCAGTAACAGCATTGCGTGAATAGAAGTGGACTTCACAGCTCCTGTGATCAAACGCAAGTCTTAGTTTTGCAATACTTAGAGTTTTTTAAACACTTCTTGGGGAGTTGGGATTAGAGCTTTACAACAATTTTTAATATAAAATATACGTGCAGAATTGAAAAAATAGTAAGATAATAAAGTTATAAATATTTATATAGTGCCACAAAAAATGCTTATAAATTATAATCCTTTACTAGCTTCATCCACATGTACATACGCTTACATATCCTAACCACAAGATTTGAGTTTTTGTTTCAGAGCAACAATTTTACTTTTCATTTGATTTTCAAAATAAAATTCAGAATAATATAAAAATTTTCTTAATTTAGAAAACTGGTTTTTCATTAAATTTTTCAGTAAAAGAAAACTAAAATATACTTAAATATTTTCCCAATTGCATAGTATATTACAATTTTGTAGCGTTAATATAACTTGTTTGCCAAAATACAATAAAAAATTTGCTATAATATATACTTATCCAATGACTTCAGAATTTGTGGGAAAATAATTACTTACAGCTTAGTTGTTCATAGAAAAATTATGTTTACATTAAAAAAAACTTGCTTATAAATAAAAAGGAAACACCACAAATACTAATTTATAATTCAAAAAATATTGAAACATAAAATAAGTAATAAATTCAGCTTGCTAAAATATAAACTATGGTAAAAAAATTCCATTTCTTTTCAATACTTTGCATTAAAGTTATAACTTTAAAAGTTTCAAATGACTGAAATTCATGTAAAACATTTCAGTCCTCTAAAACCACTAAAATAAAATTCAACAGCAACACAGCAGTACCTCGGAGTAAAAAAGAAGTTGAAATCTGGAGTTTTCCTGAATCCCTGATGAGATTTCTTTTTATTCCTCGTTTCGATCTGAAGAATCCGCTGAATAATGAAGAAAAACCAAAGATAGAAGTAGACGCTTGAAGAAGTTGGTGATCACAGTGACCTAAATTTGAGAAGAAGCATATTGATTGACTGACATTTTTTTTCTTTAAGATTAAGTTTCTAATAGATTCCCATTTTTAAACTTTTATTCATTAGATACCATTAATGTTTTGTATTTGAAAGCAATTAACGCTTAATCGCATTCTAATTTTGCGTATAAGAACTGAGTCAATGTAAGAAAGTTAGATACATTTTACTCTATTCAATACAAAAATGTATGGCTACATTTTTTAAATTTTCAAAATTTGTATAGTAAAATTAACTTTGTTTAGATTTTGGAATTAATTGTTCCAAATTTTTACACAACTTATATATATATATATATATTTATATATATATATATATATATATATATATATATATATATATATATATATATATATATATATATATATATATATATATATATATAACGTTTTACATATTTTGGACATTCATTTTGAAAACTAATATAAAAAAACATAACTTGCGTTGAAATATGTTTAAGAAGCAATAAAAATATTCTGGTGGTTTCCCTAAGCATTTGATTTCATACACATATATATTTGTTTTTCAGTAATACTCTCTCAATGATATATGCCATGTGATTTTATCACAGAGGAAATTCATTTAATAGATCAAACATGTGAACATTTAACTAATAATATAAGCCTCAACTAAACTTCGTTTTAGCTGTTCTGACTAAACATTGTTGGTAATTAATTATATGTAACATTAATTTGAATCACTTAAGCATGTAGAAAGGTTAACAGATAATATTTTAGCAAGAAATTAATTTGTAATTAAATATTATTAATGAAATCGCTCTCAAATAGTATGGTTTGTTATAAACAATTCATTTTTTCACCTAAGAGCAAGAACTAATTTATGAACAACAGCCATTATTGACATCTGCTGTCTTTAGGAATTATAATATGAGCTTAATGTAAATATAATCCCTTTTCAGATTTTCTACTAGTGATTCAACTTCTTACACATACATATTGTGCATATTACATATACGACGTGGGACAAACATCAACTGAACGTGAGTACAATTTTTGCATGTTTTAATTAATGTTTCATACAGCAACATAGTTTGACATTTTTGGTTAAAATATTTCACGAAAAGTGTAAAAAAAGTTTTTTACGTTTAGAAATGACGAAATAAAAGAAATAGTTTATTATTTCTGGAAACAACGATTTTAATTTTTGGTATAGAGAGAATTTATTATTTTTTTCGATGATGGTACCAACAATTGAAAAATTATAGTGGTTTCAGCTAAATTTTTTACAAACGTTTCTATTTTTCTTATTTTGCATTTATTTATTTTGGTAACCGTAACGAATCCAACAAATCTTTAGTAAACCATTATAATTGAAAAAAATAAAAACAATTATGTGATGATTTTGAACAAATACAACATTTTAAACTAAGCAATTTCGCTTTTGATGTGAAACTAATTTATTATGACAGACTTAAAAATAATAACAATAATTCTATTTAATTTTAAACGTAATCTATGACTTTTCTGGTATATATAAAAAAACAACAGTATTCTAAAATGTAAGTAAATATGAAATAAGACCACAGTGACTACCATAGTCCAACAATTACTTAATTATTTGAAAATATGAATAGGAACCAAAAAGATTATATTTATTTAATTACTTGGAATATTTACATATAAGATTTATTTTTAAAGTAACACATTTATAATGTATCCCTAACAACTAACACGTTAACGACTAAACTCAGATTTTCTGTCTCCTAAGATTATACGATAAAATTTAATTATATAATAATATCAAATTGCTATATAATACCAAATTGGAGCACGCTATTCTGATGAATGTTAATTTGTATAATTTAATGAATCAAATAAATTTAAGAAATCACAATTGTTTAATGTATATCTGAGGTGAGAGAAGACTAATTTCTCACCATTCCAAAGCACTGCTATTTCAGAAATAACAAATAATGACACACATCTGTAGCACTTATTATTTTAAAAGCTTTCACAATATGAGCTGACAAATTTTCAGCAATGGATCAAATCAAGTTATCGTGCATTTATTAAGTAGAGCTGAATGTACTGTTATTTGAAACTGAGAAAATGAAATTATTAATTAAATTTCTCTGTGACCCTAACAGTAACAGCTGCCACTGACAGCACAATCAATCATTTTAAGAGGTATATGCATTGAAATTCTTAGTTTCACAAAAATCTGAGGTTTAGCACGCCATCTTAATAATTACGTAGTATAAGCACCCCATATATAATCTTTAATCTTAATTCCTTACTCTATTAGCTAGATATAACAATAATCAATTGTACAGGTATTTGAATATAAATTTATATAACTTAATTTTCTTTCAACTGTTTACTGAAAATCTAATTAAAATTTATGTAATTTAACAGTTTTGCTCAAATGAATTAGAACCAAAAAGCCCATTACATATATTTTGTTATTTAATTAAATAACTAATTTCATAAAAGGCTGTTAAATATAAATATCGATATGAGTTACAAGAATTTTGTAAAGAGCAAATAGTTATTTAAACTAAAAACAAAGTATCATATTTATAAACACCAGTCTGAATATACTAATTCATTAAATTATATTACTTTCAAACTTTTAAAAAATAGGTTATTAATTTAATTTTACTTCGAAATAGATATTGCAGATATCCTTATTACATGGCAAACATACACTATTATTAAAGTTCATAATCAGTGAAATCAATATTTTTAATGCAACAAAAGTAGTACATTTTGTATAACCAAACATGTGTAACTTGTATGTTTCCATTCTTAACTCGAGAAGATTAGTACTTTAGTTTGAAATAGGATAGACCAAGTAATTATAAAAATTATTTAAATTGTTAAAAGCTGCATAATACCCAGTATTTTAAATTCATGTTAATTAAAGATATCCATAAATCATTAATGTGTAAAAAATATAATGTGCATTTCTGTGAATTAATGTCTAAAGAATATTAATATGTATAGCTCATATGCCATGAATAAGGAATATAATAAATTTCAATGCGTTTGATTTGTTTTGCATATGAAGGCAGTTAATACCTAATAATCTTTATTCAAATAAATAGAAATAATTTAAGGTTCCAAAACACTCCAAGGACTTTTCAAAGGTTTTTACTGATAAATATATATTTTGTTAGATTTTATATAACAATAAAATCTCTTCGCTTTATAAAATTGAAAAGGCAAGATGTACTTTTTTTAACAAGCATTTTTTGATAGCTTACTTATTGCAAATGAATAATATATACGTAAATGTATATACTTGTCAATCAAAAATAGTGAGAGAAAATAATATTAAAACAAATAAATTAGAAAATAAATTCTGTGTGGAAAAGGATAAAAATAAAAGAATTGAAGGAAGGCGAGATTGCTTTCACAAAAGGGTAAATTCTTTTCCTCATTTCCTTCTTGTTTCCTAACATAATAAACAAGCACAGACAAAAGATGTTGATTTTCAAAAACCATTCAAAGTCATTCCTTTAATTTGGAGTTCAATTCGAGCTGTGTTTTCAAGATAGACTATTCTGAAGAGGTCATCACTGAGAATTCTATAGTTCCTGAATTCTAAAATGAATAGAGAAGTTAGCTAGGTGAAAGGCCTTTAAGAAGAGAGACCCTAATTGCGAGTTGAATATCAGTACCTCATTCCCTAGGCAATTGTGAAATTCACTTGATTTGCTGGCAGCACTTGATTTTGCAATCTTCCCAAGAGGGTGGTTGAATCCTACTCGAATCGAACTTATTACTCGTAATTCCTTCGGGAACTATAGCCATTCAATCACGATGGTCCCAGAATTACGTCTCATTACCAATAAAAACAAAACAAGAGGTTGAAAAAACTATCCATTCCGCTAATTAAAGCCTAATGGTCCTTCCCCATCGCTAAACGTCTGATCACTTATTCTAATCAAAGGACTCGATCTTGCACAAAATGCTCCTCTGGGTTATTTGCTCGGGTTTGGCGCAAATAGGAAATTTAAACTTCTTGACCCGATAGAATTGCTTCAAGACACAAGGAGAGTTTGATTGATTTCCCAGAGGCATTTAAATATTGTTGTTAGAATCTAGATAAACTATTAAAAATAATGTTTTTCGCTTTTTATGGAATATAACACTAATTTTATTAAGTCATTACCGAAAATTGTACGCGTGCTGATTCTAAATAAAATCGACATTAGCTTCAGTAAAAAAAAAATTCATGACTAATTAAAAAAATTAAAATCAAAAATTTAAATGAAAAATAATTTTAAGATTATTTCCTTTGATTTTAGTAAGTTCCGATCATTAAACTACAGTTTTTTTAATTCGACAATATTAATTCAATATTTTACAACAAAGTTACTATTACATTTTTCTGAAAATAGAAAACAAATTTTATGCAAATCTGTCTTCACATATAGCACATATGGACGTAAAAATGGGAGAACACTGAATAAAATTTCGCAAGAAAATCTTTTCAATTCATTTGAACACTTCATTGTGAGTGTACTTCCTTCAGTTTTGATATTATATTTTACAAATCTACACTGTAAATATGTTGTTCTTTATGTTCATATATATTCAGATGCAAAAACTAAAATTAATTGTAATGTATGAGAAATGTAAAGCACTTCACCCGGAAAACATTCAGAAAAGGTTAAACCATCAATCATCAGAAAGAAAACTCATATATCAATCTTCATGAAGAAATTATGTCTTTGTTAAAAGAAATGTCAATTTTCTTTGCTGACATAAGAATGAAGAAGTCTGTATTTTTTTCATATTCTTTTATTCGGAAATATTATTATTCGGAAAAGATTCTTCTTACATGGCTTCAAAAATTGCTTGTAAAAGTTTTCAAACTTGATACTTTATTCCTTAAAAATATTTCATTTTTATAAATTTAAATGAAGAATGAGAAAAGATGTATTTTATATTTTGCTATTTTCATTTTGAAGTGTTATTACACATTTGAAATTGAATAAATATATTAATCATGATTTTCGATAAAATTAGCGTATATATTTTCCAGCATGCATGCCATAAAACTATAATAATTAGTTTTCTTTCATTGTATTACCATTTATACATTAACTGTAAGGTTTTATTTAAAATATTCAAATATATTTTTATGTTGACACATTAGTTTTTATTAGATCAATTCAATTAATGTAACCTAATCCATAGCTCTATTTCTTCTAGGGAATAAGAATTTAAATAAACCCTTCCTATTTATATATTCAAATTTTTTAAGCAGTTAGCAAAAAAGTTTGAATTTAAATTACTTAAGCCAAATGCTGATGACCATAAGACAAACAACACCTAGTCAGTGCTAAACAATATTATATGTTTTTGTAAAAAAAAGTGTATGCCAAAATTGCAAGCGCATTCTTAAGAATGCATTGATTTTTTACTGTAAAATATTAGCAAAACTGCACAATGGTGAAAGCAGTGCACACCTGAATAGGATACAAATGGAAGTTGTAATTCCAAAGTAAATGGGTAAAATTTAAATTAACTGAAAAGCTTCACCACAAATAGCAATATTTCTATAAAATAAGTATTACTTTTTATTAGGTTGATCTTCAAAAATTAAATCTATGAAAATGTTTTACACACAATTCGGCATTAAAAGTACAACGATTTACTCAGTTAATTTTTAGAAAGATATTTTTTTAATTGGGAAAACAAAAATATCTCCCTGTGCACCAATGAATATAACACAGGGCCCGAAGGTAAAAGAAATGTACTACAAAACAAATCCAAATAAATCATGCGATGAAAAAATAATAATAAAAGAAGGCAGAGAGAAAGAAAAGAGATATAAAAATGAAAAAGGAGTTATAGATAACAGCATGGATAAATTTTATAAAAAATTCAAAATTCTCTTTCTGAACTAGGTCCGCCATAATCGGGGGCCACCTGTTATTTAAGTATTTACAAAGCTCGTTCTTTTCTTCTGAAACAGATGGGCATTCAAGAAGAATGTGACAATGGTTGTCACTCTCAGAGTTGCACATTCACACCTCACTGTTTTTGATGTGGAAACGGTGTAGGTAGCTATTGAATTTCCCATGTCCAGTGAGGAATTGCGTAATTTTAAAGTCTGTGTAAAACCAGTAGTTCTTAATTCTGCAGGTAACTGAAGGTAAAAATGATTTTGTCCACTTATACAATTAGGCGAGGAAACGAAACCTGAGTTCCATTCTGCGATAATCTTCGTTTTGGTAGTGGTTTTGAAAAAAAGGCTTGGGTAAGCTCGTATTGAGTTTATTTGGAAGTGAAAGAGAAGATTTGGCCAGTAAATCTGCTTTTTCATTTCCATACACACCACTATGACCCTTGACATGGGAGAAAGTGAAGGAAATATTTTTGATATCATACATATTAATTGAAGTCTGGACTCTTACGATAAAATTTTCAAAACTAGTTACATCTTGTAGAGCCAGTAGGGATGACATCGAGTCACTGCAAATTAAAATTTTTTGAAAAGGCTTGCTTATAGCATCTTTAACAGCAAGAATTATGCAGAGTAACTCCGCTTGGAAAATAGAACTGTAATCACTAATGCGGTATACTTGATGACTCATTTCAAAACCATTCTGAAAGCATACGTATGCAAGACCTACTTTTTCGTTAACTTTACTCCCATCTGTAAAGAGAATGAAAAGAGCATCATAACTGATTGTTCTATATCCTCTAACAATCCACAAGAGCAGCTTTCTTTGTATTTTCCTGATAAGTTTTTGGTTTATTTTTTTCCTCAAACTGTCTCCCCAAATTCGCGATGCATAAAGAATATTGGGAACAATGCTTTGTTTATAAATCAATTTTGAAACTTCGAATTTAATACCGTAATTGTTATTGCAAACTCTATACATTGGATTTGTAAGAATGTTAACCTTAGCTAAAATGTATTTCAAATGTTCGTTCCAGTAAAGTTTACTATCAATAACACCAAGATATTAAATTTTATCTACAGCTTCCAGAAAATTGCTACCCATAGCAAGATTGATAGTGGCATCAATGTTAGCCTTTCATTACTTGTGAATCATTACTTCGCACTTCGTATGATTGAATTCCAGCTTGCAATGATGAGCCCAATCATGAATAAAATCAAGAATTCTAGAAGTAATCTATCGCACACACAAAAAAATGAATACAAAATATATTTAAGTGTTAAAAAGTAATTCAATGGTTTTTAAAGCGTTCAATTACAAATAAATACATTGTAGCAAACTAATATCTGCAGCTATTCACAAACTATCGATTTTAAACATGTAAAAATTATTCCTTTTAAAATATTAATATTTTATTATTTCCTATATTTTCTGTGAAGAATGCATCAATTGGTGCAAAAAGCATTAACTTAAAAAGTAATTTATCTTTTGTAATTTTGACCAAGTTATATAATTTTTATTTCCCTCATTGATATCAATTAATTGCTCTAAATTTTTAAATCCAGAACAATTGTTTGAATTTAGAATATTTTATTATTTTAAGTAAAAATCTCTATTGTTTACTCAAATATGCTTATTTTTCGATATTTACCTGGGAAATTCAAAATTTCAATAACTTTTTTTTGGAAATATATGCAAAGAATTAATTGAAGGAAGTATTTGTGAATACAAAAAAAAATTGCTTCAAAAAAATTTGGTTATCTTGTAAATATTTTATAAAATATGTTCAACAGATAATCATCACATCTTCAAGATATACATTATTTTTATGATTCGGAATACAAACCTAATTTATTTCATTTTTTTAGTATTTTATATTTCGCTCCCTAGCTGACAAGCAATCACCGTCAAGACATTTTTTTCAGAAAGTGTGATGATCAATTTCTCATAATTTTGAACGAAAAGAAAACTACGCCAGTGAGAAAGGGTGTCCTTTGCGAAAAGCATTTTCTCCTCAAAAAATTTCACAGTTTTATTATTGTTTATTCCTTATTTCATTTCATTTCTCAGGACTTAAAAACGAATGAGATTTAGCACACTGGTAGCTGTCGTTCATCGTTTGTCACCTAAAAGCATAAAGGAAATATAGAGAAGTAACAAATAAACAAAGAAAGAACAGAAAGCAGCTTTCTATGAATGTGAGGAACCGAAATAAATGGGATTTTATCTTGCTCTTTTATATTTCGATGGCCCTCGCTAGTTCATTTGAAACTGGAAAAAAATCGGTGCTGAAAGAAAATAACATGTCATTTTTCTGGATGCATATTTGCGTATTCAATAAGAGATAAGCTCGCGTCTAATACCAATATATATGCTATTGCCATTCAATGAGTTGTTTTGAATGGGGATTCAGTGTGGAAAAAGAGTTAACAAGAGCATGAATTTCTGTTTCCAGAAATATAATTTATTATGTTTTTCCTCAGACTGACATATCCAGTTTCTACAATTATTTCCCATTAATTTCTGATGACATATTAACTTAAAAAATGACGTTATTGATGTTATCAAATTATCAAAGTCAAAAAATTTTTTGATAAAATTGTCAGGAAAATATCAACTGAAATACTAATAAATAGCATTTGTCAGCCTGATAAAATATGCATTAAAATGTTTTTATATAAGCTTTTTCAGTCATTAGAAAGATAAAAATAACTTTAACAATATCACAAACAATTTAATAATACAATATTAGCTGCACACAAATAACAATTTGAATTTTTTATTGTTATACAATTTTATCGATTTTCATATTAAAAAACAAAATTACTTAATAAAATTATTGAAACCAATGTAAAATCAACTAAATTTAAAACTTATTTTATACAACATTTGATACTGATTTAATTAAGCATTAAATAACATTTAATGCTGGAACGTAAAATCTGAAATTGTATTATCACCTCAGTGCAAAATATTATACATTTCTCTTTTTAAACCTTCTATTATAAAATAAATATTCAGTTTTAATTTTGAAATCAAATGTCTAATGTTATTAAATTTTGTGATTGCTTCTTTATAAATTTAAATATAATTCTTTCTATTTCTGAACGTATTAAAAAAATAAAAAATAAATAAAACATTTATACCCTTTTTAATTATAATTCATTTACAAAGATTTTTTAATCTTAAAATTATCCAGTCATATCTCATGAGAAAATTCATTCCATATGTACATGCATTGTTATCTATAGAGTATCACAACTAATATTTTATTTCATATCTGATGTATGTGTAGAAAAAAACAATTTTAATGACACTCCTAGTTACGCCAAATCTCAAATAATATTCATGACCTTTTTTTTAGTAAATTTATGTATTATTTGCAAAATAACACTTTCGACGCTTTTCACGTTCTATTTTAATATTTGTTTGTATTACTAATGAATTCATTATCAACTTATTCTGTTTTTCATATTATTTGCCTGCATTTTCAATCTTTCAATATTTTTAAATAAATTAAAAGAAACCTTTTAATTACTATGAATTTGATTTATGATATTTCTATTTTTTTTAAATTTCGAATAAAGACAAATAATGAATGTACACTCACTTCCAAAAGTTAAACACAAAAATGTAAAATTCTGAAATACTGAAAAAATCAACAAATACTGCTTTCATTGACACAAAATTTGGCAGGAAAGTATATATATATTTATGCATAAAATAAAATCAATAATTATGTACAGAAACAAAAAAATATTATTAAATTGTAAGTTATCAAATGATGACATACTGGAGACTTAAACAGAAATATGTATAAAGTAAAAATAAACAGCATAAAATGAAAAAAGGACATTAATAGAGTATGTGTGATCCCCCTTATCCTTAAGCAAAATTTACACCTTGTGACCATGCTTTTAATTAGGCGGCCAACCAGCAAAGAATTAAGCAATTGCAGTTCTTCCTGTAGAGCAGATTCCAGCTCAATAAGAGTGACTGTAGGTGAGAAACGTGAAGATACAGCACGGCTGAAAGTCTCCCAAAGATTTTCAATGGGATCAAAGTCGGGAGAATATGCTGGCCACGCCATACGTGCAATACCTTCACTCTCCTGGTAGTCATCGATGATGTCAGCTCTATGGAGACGTGTGTTATCGTTCATTAAAACAAAAGTAGGGCCAACTGCTGCAGCATACAATCTCCCAATGAGTTCTAGAACTATATCTCGATACTGGACAGCCGTCACAAAACCTCGTTTAAAAATGTGCACGAAGGTGCGGTATCCTATTGAAATCCCTGCTCACACCATAATGCTTTCGCCTCAGAATGCGTGATATTCAGTGATGTTTTTGGACTGATTGCGTGTTCCTTGTTCACGTCATATCCTTATACGCTTGTCATCTGGCTCCAGGGTAAATCTTGACTCATCAGTAAACATGACATAGCCCCAGTCAGACACAGTTCAACTGACATGTTCCCGGCACTACTTTAATCATACCCCTCTTGATTGGATGGATAGACAAATACAAATTCTAGGTACCCGGGCGTACAGTCCATTTCATAGGTAATCTTCGGAGTATAGTAGTTGCAGATATCACCTTACTAATGGACGCTGTAACCATAGATGTCACACGTGTTGAGGTCGCTCTGCGATTCCGCTTGACTAAAATCGCAATATATCGATCTTCCGCGGGGTTTGTAACCCTTGGGCGACCGGCTACGGGCCATTGGACAACTGTCTGTGTGGTTTGGAATTATTTCCATAAATGTGGAAATACAGAATGATGAACGCTGAAGAAAAGAGAAAAATCTCAGATCGACTGTTCTGCTTCAATGCGTCCCAAAGCACGCCAGAGCTCAGAATCGTCCATTCGTCTTATGGAAGTCATAAAAACACTTGTGTCTTGAAAACAAATTGTACGAAAGTTTTAAACACCTTCTCTAGCAGCACTTACAATCAACTTCTGTAGCCCTTCATAAAGCTGGTATCTTACAAGAGTGCCCTTTTTGCATATTTCTTGACGTGAAAGCGCGATTGGCTGTTACCTAACATATTTCCATACTTCCATCTACCTCTGCAGTGATTTACATCTTCTTTAACTCTGATTGGCTTCCAGAAATTAGCATTTTCCTCTCCCTGCTTAACTTTTGGAAGTGAGTGTATAATTTCTTGTTTAAATATTTCAATAGGTAGCCACAATCACTTACTTTTTATATCTATACTTAAAATAAAATATTACAATATTTTCATTTCATATATTTATTTTTGAAACAAAATTGAGGTAATTAATTATTTCTTAAATTCGCTTCCAAAAATTCATAAATTTTATTTATAAATATACATTTTAAAGGCCCAAATGTTTAAATTTTTTAGTTTAAAACAAGTTTAATCAATAAAAAAAATGCTGATTTTTTACAAAAATAAGAATACAAATTCAGGCTTATTATTTGTGAGATATTTAGTAGTCCACTGAATTCTACAGGAAAACTATATATTATAAAATTTTCTCTGTAACCTATATAGATTATTAGCTTATGAACTTTTGATTTCTTTCTTTTCGAAAAGGGAGAGATTAAGAAAGTGTTTTAATATTATCACAATTTGATTTCAAGCTTTTGTTAAATTTTCTGTTAAACCAAGATCTAACACATATGGCTGTAATTAGAAAGACTGCTTATTCATAATTTACAAAATACAATGGCCTCGATGAATGAATTGAGCCACAAATTTTCTTTTGACATTTTGAATTCATAAATAAATTATACAAATGCAATGCATTAAGTTCATAAAGCAATAGTCTACAAAAGCAATTGAACATTATTTTTTTTCAATTTTCAAGACAGTCCTAGCCAATGGTATTGAATGCAAACACATATTACTCACTTGCCCTCATATTCACAATATGCTTTAAAAAGTTAGTGATAGTTTCAATTATTCACTTTAAGGCAAAATTTACGTATTAGGACCCACAATTATTATATTGTAAATTAATTTAAAGTGTTGAAAAGGATAAATTATTACAGTGTTTGAAGTTATATTTCACCATATATGAAAACTTTATTTAATAATCAAAATAATTTTATGTGGTTTTAGCTCAACAAATATAGCAAACGAGTTTTTAAAGAATGTTACCTCTTTTGGATTTCAAAGTATTAGATATTCAATATATAAATATGAAAAAAAATTTTGAAACTTTCTTTTCCGTTTTGTTTATTTTCATCAGTTTGCCGAATATTGTAAATAATTTCAGAAAAATTGTTTAAAATTTGCAAATTAATAAAACACTATTCAAAAATATAAAATGTATTTTTAAACATATCCCATTTATTTATTCACAAGCGTTTGTAATTAGCTACATATATTGTAAGCCCTAACATATTTAAAGCATCATGATTTGTTCTTTATCTATATTTTTCGATTAATAAATTTTGCATTATATTTCCTATAAGACACATTTTTTTCTTTGAATATATGGAATTGAATCTAAAACTTTTTACCACTTACAAAGAAATCTGCATATTTTAAAACGTTCTAGACTCAAATTTTTTTCCATATTAAAGAATCCAATGCTATAATTATTTTTCACAACGTTTATTTACTGGTAAATGCATTCCCAAAGTGATATTTAAAAATCAAATAAAATACGAAATAATATTATGAACAAATAGATGTTTGAAGGAATTTATCTTTTATATTGTGCTTAACTATTAATTTTATTTAACTATTAATTTCAATTTTTTAACTATTAATTGCTTAACTTAATTTTTTAACTATTAATTATTTAACTATTAATTGCTCAATTATTAATTTTATTAATTTTATTTCATATCATTGAATAAGGATATGAAAAGACAGTCATCAAAATTAGGATACTTCCTAATTTTATTTTTCCAACCACTCGTCACTTAATATATATGCTTGTAAACTGGAATATCCGAGAATGAAGTGATAAATCTTGCTGAAATCAGCTTTAAATGTATTCCGGTGTGAGATATAAATGCTTCCGAATGTAAATTTTCCTTAGAGGAATTAGATTTTAGATTTGTCAAACAAAATTAGTAACTCTGGCCTTCATCTATGATTTCAAGATAAGTATGTTCTATATAATACACACAAAAAAGGATTCACTATTCGAAATTTGTGTGGGATAGTAACTTTCAAATGAAACACATTTGTAATTTTATAATGAACAATGAATTAAAATACTTTTTTAGAGAAAGAATAGCATTTAAAATCACTTGTAAGATTTATGCAGGCATATTCCAGTGTGAGACGTAAATGCTTAAGAAATTTCCCTTAGAGGAATTAGATTTTAGATTTATCAAGCGAAATAAGTATAACTCTAACTTTCATCTTTGATTTCAAGGTAAGTAAGTTCTATATAAACTAAAAAGGATACACTATTTAACACTTTTTTGATAGTAACATTCTGATGATATATGATATTTGTAATTTTATAATGATTTCATAACAATGGATTTCAATACTTTTTTAGAGAAAGAATAGCATTTATTATCACTTGTAAGATGTTCGCAGGTGTATAGTAACTAAAATGAACATAAATAGTATTTAATGGTTTCAAAATACACATTATATCATTCTGAATAAAATATATTCTCAAATAATTTGTTCGCATTAAAATAAGATAGCATTACACATTTGCATTTTCACACTTTTTAATGTGAATGGTAAAAATTTTAATTATTTACTAAAACTAAATTTTCAGGACTTAAAATTAAATAAAATATTCGGTTATTATGAGTTTGAATAAATTTGAATAGTTGATTAAAACACTTTACACAACAAGTTAAATAATTCAGAAAAACTCATTTAAAATTTATGTTAAAATCATACATAATTTAAGTTAATAAGGAAATCAGTTAAGGAAAATATACTTAATTTCAGTTAAAATCACATTTTTAAGGTTTTTATTATTTTTTGTTATTTAGCAATAAATATTCATTCAAATAAAGTTCGTAAATACTAAAGTCTTATTTAAATTAGTAAATTTTTTGCAAGTTTAAGAAAAAGGCTACTTTTTACTATTCTTCAAGCATTTTTATGCAAATCTTGAATAATAATATGGCATTAATGATTTTAAGAGCACTTTAATTTAAGAAATACTAAAAACAAATTCAAATAGTTGGCTTTTTTATTATGTGAGATTCAGAAAGCATTATCAATCTAATTAAGAAAATAAGAATTGTTTAAAGCATAAAAGAAAAAATAAGCACAATAGCTTTTATTTTCCATAATGAATAAACATAAATGAATTTTGTTTGCAAAGACCTAATTGAATTACTGAGTAAGAAGAAATTAATTCTTTTTTTTATTTTGCTTCTTTTGTTTACCTTAATTGGTAATAGTTTCCTTTGAATGAATAACATAAGCATATTTACCTCATAAATCATTTGCATATTTCACTCATTATAATTAGTGTCTTTTAGCCTTACTGAGTGAAAACTACAATCACTGCTGAACATAAAATGTAATACGTGCAATAAATCACACATAAAATTATTTCATTAAGCTTGCACGTAAATAAATAATGTAAGTCTATTATGCAATTTGTGCTAGGAAGAACCTTCTTCGCTTCCTTATGTCAACAGCAAAACACATCAATTTCCAACCAATGAAGTTCCCCTTAAACCGGAACCCAATATCCTGATAAACTCTCATTTCCAAACCACTATGCTTAAGGGGGGATGCTGCTTTCTTTCTTAACTCATTAACTCTAAAGGCTCTCTCGCCTCAAATTTACCCTCAATCTCTCCTGATCTAGCGAGTAAAGAAATATCAAGGTGATGATTTGTCCAGGGATTTGCTACGTCAAGGAAATCCTTTAGCAGAAATAATTCAGCATTTCCCAATAAAAGCTACGAATTTTATGTGTTATAAGATAAATGAAAAGATTCATCCAAAATTAATTTTTATGAATATACATTTAATAATAATTTCTAAATAGTAAACTATCTGAACATTTCCCCATTTTACTTTTATTTATAACTAGGTAGTTGTTCATCAATTGATTAAACATTCATCAGGAATTTTGAGTAATATTAAATCCAAAATACTGTAATACTCACAATGTCTATATTTTTAAGAGAAGAACTACTTCCACTACTACTCTAAAACACAGAAGATCATTTTGATATATCATCCAGCTACAAATAAATATTGTTATATACATTCACTATATAGCTCTATATTCTCTTCTTTGCAATTCTGATTTTTAAAAAGAGCAAAAATATGCATAAATTTTATATTCATGATATCATTGGAAGTAAACAATAATTACTTGCTTATAATATCTGAGTAAATGATGGATAATAAAATAAATCTGTTTCTTTTGACTCAATATTCAGTTGATGGAATATTTCAAAATGTTCAATATATTTTTTTTTAATGTTTGATTGAATGTGACTTTGGAATATTAGATATTCTTCTCATTCTATAGTATGTGGTGTTCTTTAGTCTCATAATCAACTTATGAGTTATGAGATAATTATTTAACTAAAGTTATTGTATTTTTGTACATGAAGATTTTAAGAAAGATTTTTGAATCCTCTTTTGGGGTATTAAATACTTCAAGATTCATCACAAAATGGTCAGCAATACATATGATGTTCTAATACATGTATACAATTGACCTATATTTTCCAATGAATGTAATGTTATCCATATCTTAAAAATCTAGTTTAATGTAAATTTATTTATTTTGCTAACCTTTATTTTACTTTATATTTTTTTAAAAATGGTAAAAACTGTCTGATAGTCTGATAATAAAAAAAAGATTAAGCAACAGAAAAAATTCAACAGTAAATTAATCACAATACAATTATTTTGAAAATATATATATATAAGATTTTAAATATTTAAAAATTATAAAAAACAATATCAAACAAATGCAAGGATAGGCAAATCCATCATAACAAATTCAATTTTGTCGAGAAGTCAATAGTTTTTTTTTATTTTTTATTCTTAAAATAAGAAACAATTGCGTCCTTCAATTTGTACCAAAAAGAGAACGTCGATCGAAAAACAGCGATAAATATATATGCTTGGAGTGCATTACTCTTGAGTTTTGAATATTTTTCTTGGGTTCTGCCCGGAGTTCGCATACCTTTAGATCCTTGACTTTAGTTATAAATTCTAATGGTGAGACATTTAACCATTCCCTTTAAATGTGAGGGTGGATACTGTTTGAATGGAGCAACCTAAATCTTTTCACATTACGTTGCCCTATTTTACTGCTTCCATAATAGTAATAAATATGCTGAAACTATAAATCTAGTTACATGCCTCCATTGTGTCTGCAGAGTAACATTTTGGGGAAATAAATTTTTATTTCCTTTCGTCTCCTGGCTATGAAAATGACGATCTCATTTTGTCATAAAACATCTAAAGTTCACAAATAAATTGTAATTTGAGTCGGAGGGTTCATAACGCTCAGCTTTCATGCATTTTTGGTATCACGTGGAACTATGCTAATTTTGAACAAAGGATCAAAGCTTGTTATGGAGAGTCATGCAGAAGATATTAACTAAAAATATTATTTTTACTTTAAAATTTACTTAACAGCTTTTAATTTTCTTGATAGAGTATAGTTATTACTTTTATACAAGAGAGAGAGAGAGAGAAATAGAATAATAAATGAGTAATGTAATATTTTTTCTTGCTCCAATTGCTTGCTCAGAAATAAACCATAATTACAGATTCAGTTTTCATAAAACTTAATTTTCATCGATTCTCATTTAACATAAAAAATAATAAATGTTTAATGGATATTTAAAACTAAATTAATAAATATATTGAAAATAAATACATCATCTAATGAAATATACACGATGTATTCCCTGTTTCTTGGCTGAACATATTATTTAAAGGAATTATTTCTTTTTGAATAAACTAAAATTCCCCCTTTTTTCCTTACTTTCATTGCTTTTTTTCATTTTCAATTAATATTACATGATATATTATTGAGTAAATAATAAAAAAAGTGTATAAATTTGTCTGTATCAAACCACGTAGATAGGTATATGGTATTATATTGTAAAATGAATAAATATATGAACGAAAATAAAGTTTAATGGAAAAGCTCATAAATTTTTAATTAAAAATACATGCAAAATTAATAGAAGTTTTAAATTATACCTAATAATTTTCAAATTATTTTCACGAGACCAACTCAAAAAATTATCAATAAGCAAAATTTTATAAAAATGCATTAAATTAATATATTTAATTTAGTGAATGCAATGAATATAATTTTAATAGATTTAAATTAATATATTGAAAATAAATTTATTTACAAGCATATCTGATAGTTATTTTAAAGACTTTCCAAAACAAATGCTTATTTTGTTTTAAAAATTATTATTATAACATTAATAGTAAATAACATATTAAGTATCACTACCTCGAATATGCTTTCGCCTCTAGTAATCCTTAAAAATTGCAAGCAAAATGTTTATTTATTTTATACTCCATAAATTCTTGTTGAGATTATGAAATGTAAGTTTTTGTTAGAACAGTATAGATTTTAATGAAAAAGATTCCTTCTGCATTTAAGAAAATGTTCCTTTAATAAACAAAAATAAAAATTTTCTGTATAGATGTAAATATTAGTCAATCCGAATTTTTGATTACTTTTACTTTAAGAATAATCTTAATAATTTTATAATAACTTTAATTTAATAACTTTAAGAAAAGAAATTATCTTCTATAACTTTAATTATGTGAATCTTCAAATTTTTTTTGCATTTTACATGACTCTCCCGAATATTAAATACCACATTTTTATTTTAGTTTATATATATATAATACCTTTAAAAAAACATATATTCAATTTTATAGTTGTGAAGTAAATCTTTAAATTGTGTCAAACTGAATTTATATTTCTATTGATAAGTTCACTATCTCGATGCGAGAAAATTTTCCAGAAATTACATCCATTTAATTGCATTAGAAGAATCGAGTACACTTCTGCAAATGCATCTATATCCCAACTTTGAAAGTAAGTGTAAGTCCGCATTTCTCATCATCCCTATTAATAAGCGAAGTAAATTAAATTCCCTTGCCGATTTAGCGAAGAATTTGGTTGTACGTGCTGAGTTGTGAACTCCAAATGATGCAACTCTATAGAATAAAGTGATCTAGCAAATGAAGCTGGTCTCCTTGGAGCACTTTTAAGGAGTAAAATTTGGGGAAAAGGGATCAGGAAAATTGATTGGTTCACACCCTGAATTTCCTTCAAACTAAATTGATTCATTTGAGGGAGGTATAGCGGAATGCTGTTAGCAATCCAATTGCATAGTCAGCCTGATGTCCTACATTCTTGATTTGGACGGAAACCACAAAGTGGGAGTTCAGGTCTTTACTCAATTAAATATTTACGGCACGTGGGGACGAAATGTTTTAATCAACATATTTCTAACTTTTGCGGAATGCGTTTTATTTAACAAGTTTCTAATACAATTTACAATAAATTTGAGCATAAATTAAATATACGTTTGCTCCACATTATGAATGCTTATTTATTATATACAGAATTTATCAGTTAACTATGAAATGTTTGCACTAAATCAAAAGACAAAAAGAATAATTTTACAGCACATTCTCAACTAGAGAAATGTCGTATGTAGATTAAGATATTCCATATTAAGTTACAAATGCAGTACATTGTAATAAAATTATTGCATTTTTTAAAAGCTACAACAAATTGAGACGAACTCATTTAAATTTCAGTACCTTTAAATAGTTAGTATACATATTCACATTGCTATATAAATCATAAATTCAAATATACTCAAATTTTATATTGAATATGTAGAAGTTACAATATTATTAAATGCAAAATTTTTAAGCCCAACAGATAATTCCTGAAAATTAATTAAATAAATCTTATTTCATCTAAATAAATTAATTTGTTATTCTAAAGTTTAAGTTACCCGTACACGTTGAAAACGTCAATTTCGACCAAAATTGAAAAATTTATTTTATTCTTTTGTTAAATAAAGAGTTTAAATAGCTTACCAAAACAGGTTTGTTTCTGTCTGTATGTTAATTACATACCTAGATATGAAGGATTTCGTAAAGATTAGGAAACCAAAAGTGGACATTTAAAGCACCGGAAGTAGGCGTTTAAAGGGCCAGAATGATGTTAAAAATTAGTTTAAACAGTGTTTAATTTTCAAATATAAATTTAGTAAGCTTTTAAAAGATACATAAAATAGTTACTTTTCCGGAAATCAATTATCAAATCAAATAAAAAATTAATCAGCAAACATGAGAATTTCTTATAAAGACACAATATTTTAATCTTTAAATGCGATTTTCTCAGAACTGCTTCAAAAATGATAACTCAAAATATTTTCATAATGCCACTATGAAATTTCATGAGCTTGATCTGTATATTGCTTTCTAGAGAATGTATTAAAAGAATTTTAATCACTTAAATATTTCTCAAATTATGGCTTGTTATTCGAATATGGCATAGAAAATTTGGCTAAAATTTCAGTAAAAATATACAACTGGCCGTAATTTTTTTTATTTTTTAACAAAAAATTAAAATTTTAGTACATGGTCTAGATAACAAAATATAGATTATTTTGTATTAATTTTTTTCAAATAAGTTTAATAGTTTTTGATTTAGCATTTTTTAAGTTTTTCTTTTTTAAAAATGTGCTTAAAATTGTATACATATTTAATATTTCTGAAGAATAATAATGACACATATCAAATATTAGTAGCTCAATATGAATGTTTTCTAAAATTAAGTAAGAAAAAATGGTTACAATGTATATATGCAGTGTATTTCTAAAACATTGCTCTAAACGTGTTCGACTACCTTAAAGATGAATTAAAATTTAAAAACTAATAATTTGAGAAATTATGCTAGAAGTGAAGCCTAGTAGTGCTTTGCAATAAAATGAAAAGTAGCTACTTTTTGTGGGCATTGTTATAAGAAACATCAATATTGAACTCTTTCAATATTTAGATAATATATATTTAATATTTATTTTTGCTTAAAGCTAAAACAGTTTTAACAAAATAATTTTACGTCAGAATAATATGTTTCCGTTGAACATTATATTTATCGAAGAGATATTTTAAGTTGCTTTAACGGGGGATGATGAAAGGACATCATGTTTGGTACGGCTATTTATAAAGACACACCGATAAAAATTGACTTGATGAATGGTGTTTTCCGCAATGTATCTACAATTAACTACGGTATGTTATTTAAAAATACATCATTTCATGCTAAGCGGGAAAGACAAATTAAAAAACAAGTTCATCATCAATCTCTTCCAGATAATGGCAGGAAGTATAGTTACTTAAAAATATTTTTTTAATAATTATATGGAGACCAGAGCTTTGATGGTTTATTTTTTTAACAAGAAACTTAGTACACTTGTTAGCCAGAATTTTAAAATGAAACGAAGAAGTTTAACAAAAGTTAAAAATTCTGAAATCATGTTATTTTTCTTAATAAATAGAAAACATTCAGTAAACGATACTCATAAAACTACTAGAGATACTATATAAAAATCCTAAATTTTCGGATTTTAATTAATAGAAATTTTCTTCACTTATATAGATGCGGCGCATAACCAAATTACTTTCATTACATTTGGTTTCTTTACACTTTGAACATGAAGCTGCATTTTACTTCCGGAACTGTTGCGACTGATAGATCTAAATGTATTCAAGTATTTATTTTAAGGAAGTTTAAATTGCAGACTCTAATCTTTCATAAAATATTAAAAAATATCACCCTTAGTGAAGTTTCTCATTTAAATTCTACTCCAACATCATTAGAGATATTTATTTATAAAAAAATACTATATTATAGTCGTTTTGAATGACAGGAGATGAACTGTTTTCCTTTGTGCCATTGTGTATGTGCTTTATGGAATCACATTTGTCTATGTTACATCCTGGCACTTGTGACATGCACTCCTCCCACTTCCCATCAAAGACTTTCCTCAAAAGCATTCATCACTGACGTTGCAAAAATGCACAACAATTTCCTGCCATTCATCTTCTCATGTAAACTATGACAAACATAGTAAAAACCATGCTATGCAAAATATGATAGAGATCAATATCCTTATTGCTGGCATTAGATTATTACTGATAATGATTAAAAGAGAATATATATAAAAATCTTTCATGTTCAGTTGAAAAGTATGATCAAAAATTTTATTTACTAATTTTTAATCAACTGGTATAAATTACTAAGAATAGAAAAAAGATTTTGACCATCAGAGTTTAATAAGTTTGTACATCAAACGATAAATTGCTTACATAATATTAAATATTTCATTTGAAATAAAAGTTGATAAATGTAGTCATGTATTAATACATGACTACATTTATCAACTTTTATTTCAATTTCAACTTTATCAACTTTTATTTCAATTTCAATTTTTATTTTAAGAAATTTATTTAAAAAGTATAACAATACATTTATATGCATGTAACATTTCAAAAACAAATGGTTTCAATTGAAATGGTTTATGAAGCTTGTTTATGTAAATGAAAAAAAAAAGATCACTGAAAAAGAATAAAGTAAAGTTTTGAGCACGCAATTAGAAAATTAAAAAAATCTATACTTTTCTATGTATATACTTTAAAAAATCTATACATAAAAAATCTATTCATTAAAAAATCTATACTTATCTATATCTTTGGTAACTAGTCATTGTTTGATTCTTTATGGTGGAATTGAATGGAAAGCTTGACATTTCCTACTTTGATTTCCTAAATATTAAACTTAGTTGTCAGCAATGAATAACGCCAGTTACGCTGAAATTATTGTCTTGACAGGGATACATTTATCGTATTGAAAAAAAATATTAGTTGGGAAAATATAATAAATACATTAAAGTAAAAAGAAACTCAATATTTTATAATTATCTCAATGTAAGTATTTATTTTTATAGTTACCTCCAAATTTATTTGGTGTGAAATAAAATAAAGAACAACATTTTCAAAATATAAACTTATGAATCTAGTAAAATGAATTTACATATGGACATATATACATAATATATATGTATGCACGATATATATTTATGAATAAATATTGGATTCATTCAATACAATGTAAGCTTGAACTAGTTTTTTTTTCTTTAATGTCAAATTATGTTTGTGTGTGATCTAACTGATGCTTTATTCATAAAAATAGAAAACTCTAAGTTTAAATTCTATGAATTTGAATTTTGTTTGTTTTTGAATCAAAATAACATCAAATTTACTATATGTTTTGTATCACGTATTTTTGTTGAAATATAATATCTTGTGTTAGTTTTTGCTTAATATAAATTCATGAATCTTAAGCAAAATAATTGAAATGATACAAAAATTTGAGACATAAACACTCATAAGCATACCACATTGTGAGCCAACAGCTTTTATAAGATTGTTATCTTTCTTATATTGTATCAAAAGGTTTAACATATTGAGACTTCACGAAGCACATTTAAAATTAGGTATCTTTGCAGCTAATTTGATAATCATACTATATTAATTTAAAAATCTTGTCATTATTGGGATTCTCCTTTTTTCATACATTTATTTTTCAATGAAATATTAATGGTTTTCGATAAATTTTCATTTTATAACTTCATCCAAAATAACTTTACATTTGATTGTAATTTATTTTATTTAAGTATTCTAAGCATGAAACATTTCATCAGTAACAAAATCATTTCATTAAGAGAAACAAATTATCAATGGAAGAAAAACAATATCAATAAGATTATTCCTTTAAAAAAGTGAAAAAAAAGACGAAATATAAACTTATAGTCTTATTTTAAAGTGAGTTTTTGTATTATCACTTAAAAACATTGCCACTTTAACTTCATTGGGGAATTTTTTTATAAAAAATAACAAGAGTTATTCATGACTCAAGATATAAAGAGAATGGAATCCTTTTAAGGAGGCAAAATGAATTCTAAGTTTTATTTCTCAATTCAACGTATTAATTCAACTCTGGTCACGTCTATCATTCAGTTCTTGCACAAAAGCTTTCCCAGGACTACACTTACCATTTTCTTGCTCAAGAGGATTTGATAGGACTTGCAAGACTTAAAACATTTTCTCTTTACTAAGCACCCCCCTGAAAAGGGAGAAGTTTTCTCTTTTATCTAATTCCTTACTCTCTGCTTATGCAAATGTAGTGATGGCTGAGCCTTTGAAATCGACGTGTTATGTTTAAATCGAAAGGCGAAAATGCCTTCTCTTTATCATCGAAATTTTCTTTCAATTTTTTTTTCCTTTTCCGTTTTGTTCGACTCTTTAGAGCCTAAATTCGTGATCGGAGAACTAGGCTAGAATTGCAGATGAGATCGATGATAATGCTAGGAGGAAGGTTAAAAAAAAGAGGGTAAAATAGTAAAATTACTGGTCTTCTCTTGAAACCTCTTCTATTCCCTTTGTCTTCCTAGCGACCCCGCAAATTTGAGAAATTTCATTGTCTTCCTTCGTGTTCGGAATTCAGTTTGGTTGCCATGCTTCTAAATGCTAGGTGAGAGCTCTCAACCATTAGAGGTATATTTTTCTTGCTATCACTAAGACATGGTTAAATTTTATTTTTAGACGCTTTAAAGTCATGGGTTACTAATTCTAATTGCATTTTGTAATATATATTTATATTTACTATCCACTTTAATTTATATTTCCATTATTTTAACCATTTTAAAGGATAACCGTCAAACAATCCTTAGCAATTTTATAATTTACTTATTAAACACTTTTATAACGCTTTATTAAATAAAAGTTTGATAACTAATATTACGGATAACAATTCTGAAATAAATATTGTACTGTAAAAAAGTTAGAGTAAATTTTTTATTTATGTTGATATCATCACTAACACGTGAATTTTTGCTCTCTAAAATGTAGTAAATCAAAATTTACTAAATCTTTTTCTGATTTGAAATGAAAAACTTAATCTATATATTATTATTGTTAATTAAAATGTATATTATTAAACTAATCATTTTATTTACTGTGGAAAAAAATAAAAGTATATAATTTCCTTAAGAAAAGTAAGCTTTCTTTAAATTAAAAGCTAAAAAAATAATTTAAAAGCCATAAGTTAAAAATCTTTTGTTTAAATCAAACGTAAATATCTTGCTAAAGGTATATCAGTCTACAAATTCCCCAGTACGATTTTCTTACATACACTAGAATTCAGAAAGCGGTTTAAGATAGCGAATGTAATTTAAATTCTTATGTTTCCTAATGTTTAAAATAATGTTCGCCAACATTATTAGCATTACGTTTCTTGTAATAACTTAAATAAATGTATATTATGAAATTACTGACTAAAATGATTGTATAAACTCGTGAAATTAAGATTTTGAGAGCTCATAGTGGACAGCTAAGTGACAGATGGTCATTAAAAGTTATTCTAATATCCACCACGTAAATTGCCTTTCGGAAAAACTTTTCATAGATAGTTGGATGTTACCATGTGTCACAAATTAAGGAAATTCTCAAGCACTCCTTCTCATCCCGGAAGACGTGCAGAAGCGTAACACCTGTTGTTCAACAAAATCTGGGGTTGAAATTGGATCCCGAAGATTACTATCCTACAGGATGATCCTTAACCACTGTTGTAAATAATATAATGCAAGTAATCGCAAAGAAACACAGAGTAAGTCTATTATCGTCTGTAAAACTGTAGTCTTCTAAGACGTCCGCAATCGTCTGCTCTTACAAATCGTCTGCTGCGCTGCCTTCTGATTGGTGGTTGTGTTCAAGCCGTCCAAAATCTATAAATACACCATGTTCTGTTCTATTAGTTTAGTATGTGTATAATTTCTTTCTTTGTAACTTGCTTCATTAAATATTCTTTTTGCGATTCATGGACTCTTGTTCGTTTAACGAATTTCAACAACCACAAATTTTGAAATAGTAATACTTGTAGTATTTATTGATAACTTCATAATATCTGCAAATAAATATAATTGAATGATTTTAACTTTTTCTCAAAAAGCAAACAACTTTCACAAAATACAAAAATGAAATTTAAACTTTATTTTCCAAAAAAATGTGTAAGAAAAGAATCTGTCGTCAAAATTTGATCTTATACATATGTGTTTATAAAATATTAATTTCATAGAACATATAAATTATTAAAAATAAATCATTCACGAAAATATATTACATGATGTTTTGTTTGGGGAATGGTATTACAAGAACAATAGTTTTCATTTAATTTATATAAAATTGGATTTTTTAAAACATTCTAATTTGAATTATCAACACACATTCGGATTAACATAATTTACTAGTTTTCACATAAAATTTATATGAATTTCTTTTTTTGATTTTGTAAAAACTTATAAACATTTTCTTTTTTTATAAAAATTAACAAGCTTTTATTTATATGATTTTTTTATATAACTTCCAATTTTTATTTTTTACATATTTTCTATTTTTTACAGATTAAAATTTTTTCGCCTTAATTTCTAACGAGGATACATTTTTATTCTTAAATTATTCAAACATGTTAAAATTATGAAATGTAAATACACGTTCTTCTACTTTTTAAAAAATTTAATGATATAGGGAAACTATATCATTAAATATTTTCCTTTTTATTTAATTTTTGAATAAAAAATTATTTTTCGAAGAAAAAAATAACTTTAGGATATTAAGTCACTTTACAATTATATAAATTTAAAAAAATAACTATTCTAATGTATTCCTTCACATTTACTTGTCGTTAACAAGCTTTAGATGTTAAGGAATGAGTTTTAATACTTAAGCGAACATGTCCTACTTTCTCATCAAAATTTATTCTCACTAATAAACTTTGACTTAATCAGAAAGAATCTTCATCAAAGATAGCAGGTCCGCATGAGTGAATTCAATAAAAATCAATATTGTCATTGAGTTGAATATTTAGCTTTCCATCTAAATATCGTTATCATCCCAGCCTCTAGGTCACATCCTCCTTCAAAAATCGAAACTCCATCAAAAAATAGAAGAATCCCCTTTCAAAAACATAGGTTATCCCATCTTTCTGTATTTTCTTTCTTGCATAATATATTATCAAGATTGGTACCCACCCAATATGCTAAGTCGGTGACGTGACACTTTGTATTAGAAAAGGAAAGCATTTCTTTTTCTTGAGAATAAGTAACACTCCCCACCCTATCGATTTCAAGACACCACAGCCCAAATCAAAACAGAGAAATAAAAATAAGAAAACAAAAAGTAAAATTCTTCATTCTCGACAGAAAAGTTATCCCGAGCTTTTACTTTAAATTAAAGTAGAGAAAGAGAACGACGATTTTTTCTTTTTTCATAGGGGGAATTTAAAGAATTCTTTTTAATCCTGAGATGCATTTTATTTTTGAATCCGTTTACTTTACTGGATTTTAAAGCTTGATATTTTTGAGAAATATGTCTTTTACATTGTTTTTTTATATTTTTATTTCATATGGTATCTCGTAAGTATTAAGTAGCGAGTGAAAACATTTTTTTTATTATTTATGGTCATCTTGTTTCGGAAGATATTCTGGAATGCATGTATTACGGGATACTGTTTCAAAAATTTGAAAATAAAATGTAATAAGTTCTAAGCTTTTGGTGTTACAAATTTATTTTGTTTTTCCTTTTCAGTCTTTTCAATTTCTTTTTGGCAAACATTAATTGTTTTTCTTCCCAATCCGCAGTACCAATATTAAATTAATTTTTTATTTGTGTTGTATGTGTCCATGAAATAAATTCAAATATACTCCTTCTCAAGTATTCTTGTTGTTTATAAATTATTCATGAAAAGCACTGGAAGTAAAATATTGCGCATGCCTACTAGAATTTAAAAAATCTTATAATAAATGAGAAATAATCTGTGTGGTAATTGAAAATATCAGTTTGTTCGAACAAGAAAAATTCAGTTTATTATGTATAAAAAAGCTTATGATCTTCTATAAATTTTAAAAATTATATGTCTTAATGAAACAATTTATATTTTACTGATATTTTAAAGTCATTTTAAATTTCTATTAACAATATATAGATTGAATGAGTAAAATTTATTAAAAGAGAAAAAGGTTGAAAAAATATTATTAAAAATTACAGAGATTGAGTAACTACACAAAGGCATACTAATAACACAGTAATATACTGTCTAAGTAGTTTTTTTTTATTTACACTACAGAGTAAATAGGCATGCTACAATATTATAAATAAGAAAGACTGACTGCATTTCATGGTTATTTAATTCATTTTATCTGTATAGGTATTTGCATTACTTTCAGAAAAATATAAATGTAAATTTATAGATGTCAAATTGTGTACTTTTTAAATTTATTTGATTACAAAAATGTGAATACGAAAACATAAAATGACATTGTTTTCATTTTATATCTAATTTATTGTAATTATTATGTAAAAAGTTATGTGAACATGGATTTCTACATAGTGCTCAAAATATTTGCTGTACACATTTTTGGAATAAATATTTCACTCTAAAATAGAAACTACATAATAAATTTAATCTGAGTTAACTGTACTATTTTAGGTACTAGATAAGTTTAAATTTCACGCTTCTTAAATAATAACCCTCATAACATAATGTTTTCTTTCACTTTCTCATATATTTTACATGTTTTAATTTTTTACTATTTCCTAATACAAAAATAAATCATTATATCATTAATTTTTGAGAAAATTATTTGTTTTTTACGATCACATTGAAATCTAAACTGGAGTGAGATTACAAATGTATTTTCCATGATTTGAGTCATTAAAAAGTTTCCATGTGTATTGCATTCTTTTAAAATGAAATCGAGGGAACAAAATAAACAAATACAATCAAACTAAAATACATTCCACGTAGATTTTTTTAACAATGCTTACATAAGAATGTGAACGATATCAATAACTTACAAAATAGAGAAAAAAAACCCTCATCTGAACAAGATTAAACTATGATGTTTTTCTTTCATCATTTTGAAAGATATATTTAGAGCCTTTCTTTCGGATAAAAAATCCTACTTTGTGAGAATATCAATTTGGAATGCATACAAGCTTAGAAGAATTATTTTTTTGAACTGTCTCACGATGAAATAATTCACTTTAAATATACAAAGATTGAAAGATAAAGAGAAATTCTGGCTCAAATGTGGTTGTTTTGTGACCACTGGACTTAGATCCCTATAACTTCTCTGGCCGCAATCCAACCCATACTAAGAAGATGAAAACAACAAAGCATTTGAAAGAAAAAATAAAACTTAGAAGCCGTAAAATGAACATCCGCAGCTCCAAGTTTCGGATGGAGTGCTCAGTAGACCGTTCCGGCAGCCTAACAATTCTCTCCTCATATTCCAGAGTTTCTCTTGTCGGGTTCCTTCTTCTCCTATAGTACGAAAAGAAAATCAAGACACTCGTTGATGCAGGCTCTCTTCTCGACAAAGCATAGCGTGTCAAAGAAAAACAACATCCTCTTCTTAAAACAAAACAGAAGAAAAAAATAATTTAAAAACGGTGACGAAAAAAGTATGAAAGGGAAAGCAACAATAATGGATAAAATAAATAGAGAAAAAAAATCGGTCGGATACAAAAAAATATGAAAAATTGAATACATCAGGGTAGAAGAAAAGTAGGAAATCGAGAAAATCGAAAGGGAAAGGGGAATACAAACAAAGTAACTTTCGAAGAATACGAAATAAAATGAATAGAAAAGAAAAAAAGAGAGAGAAAAGAGAGAGAGAGAACACAAATATTTGTACGTTTATGACTGAACATTTCTGGGAATAGTACATTCCTTTAAAATAGAATACTAAGGCATCAGAAAGAAGAAACATTGTACACTAAATTAAAATGAAATTGAAACAGAGAATACGACAGTCTTTAGAATTCTAGTAGTATTTTCAAACGAAATGGATTCCATGGGAAACAACAGGAACATAGGGGAAGTTTGAAGGAAATGCCAGTTTTTTTTAGAAATAAAAAATATGTAAACATTCGAAATATGGAAATATTTACTACGAGACATTTGCTAAAATTGAGTACATTCAAAAAATTACTTTTTATATATTGCCAGCATTCTGCGTGGATTTCGAATTATTTTATTACTTTTCTTTTTTAAAAAATCACCCATTTAGCAATAATCTGAACAACAAGAATTTCCAAAAATTGAATTTCAGAACTTCTGTTTGTAATATACCAAAATCCATGCTGAATTTTACTTCATCTAAAATTATGTTTTTCTTACTGTTTTTAACGGTAAGATGTGAGTTTTTGCTGAAGGCATGATAAGACGGCAATGCTTACAATTCTTACAAAGTACTTAAAATAAAATGAAGATCTCACAATCTTGATTAAGCTTATAATTTTTCAACCTAAAATGCTAACATTGATTTTAACTTTTATAAAATTAGATAGAACTCATATATTTAATTTTGAGATATATAACTCGCAGAAATTTATATTTAAATAATAATACAGAGATCTATATATTTCTATGAATTTAATTAAGTAGTAATATTTGCTAGAATTTCGGTGGTTGATTAAACACCTGAATTTCTCCATCTTCAATTCAGTTTATTTTTGGATATAGTGCTTATATTCTATTTATCTATCTCTCTCCCTCCGTATATATATATATATATATATATATATATATATATATATATATATATATATATATATATATATATATATATCGCTGACTCAAACCACTGTTTATTGGATGGCATATACAAAAGTATGCTACTTCAGACGTTACCAATACATCTCATCCAACCCCAGCATACATGATGCTTCAGTTCATTGACCATAGTGACTAACTTTAAGGATATTTTTGGCAACCACTCACATTTTCTGTTTGTGTAATACCTGCAGAGCGTGTTAACAGAGCAGTTGTGAAAAGTTTTCTGCGCGTTAAGGAAATTCCTTACAACACCCTTAACATGCAGCCCAGTTGAAATTTAAAATTTTACGTGGTTTGAATAAAAGTTATACCTTAAACATTCCCAGTTCTTATCTCAAGATTTGTAAATTGGGTATACGATCCATTAAAGCAATGTGGTTAATATGTCTGTTTCTTCGGCTATACCGGTGGATAATAATCAGTACTTTGTATACACTGTGAAAGGACATGTGATCATTATGACGACAATAAACCCAGTTATTCAATATTCTGTTAATAATAAAAAGATCTTAATTGATATGGGATATGGTAATACTACTTACTATACGATAAACTATAATGCAATTTGGTTACAATTTTCTCGGTAATTTAATTTCTTTCAAATTTTGAAACTTGCTGTTAAGCTATCTTCTTTCATACATGAAGCAGTACAGCAGTTTTTTACTAGACAGCAAAGTTCATACTCACTTTTGTTCTACAAAGCAATTTCAACATTAAATCAGATTGTAGATGTCGCTCAGATCAGATTGTACAAATGAGTTATGTACATTATGACAGAAATTCTTTATCAAACCTGTAAAATCTATTATAAAGCAATATATGTACTCAAATCACTGATTAAAATTTGTATATAAATAGAGATGTGCATTAGAAATGGGCGTCACTTTAGAATAGAATAATGATTTACTATTAAATACACTTAAATTCCAAGAAACACTCTTGTCTTGCTGAAAAATTAACTTTGTTATTTGAAAGCACTATTACCTTTTTTCTTAAAAATAAATAATAAATTGGGTATAACTAGTTTTACTTAACCACTGAACTGAAACTAAAGCAAATATTCAGAGTCAAAATAATTAAAATTTCATATTTATTTACAATAATATTCAATGAGCCAAAATGAGATTTTGTGGACATTTATTAAAAGAAAACATATCTTTGTCATTTAAAGACGAAATATATTTATTAAAAATAATAATTAAAAATTAATGAGTGAAGTGAATACAATTGATGGATTTATTTTGAAGAAGACAATTTAATTTATGTGAATTCTTATTCATAACTTCAATGATTAAATGATTTCTCAAAATAATTATTAATTTCATAGAATTAAAAATGAACATTTCCGTGAATATCACAAAAGTACTTTTTAAAAAAAACAGTGCATTGAATTTTTTCCCATTGATAGCATCCAATTATGGATTTTGCTGCATTTGAATGTAATAACTCTTAAAATTTCATTATTTTATAAATTTCTGTGCATTTAGATTTTCTTTTACTGTAATTTCACTTATTACATTTAATTCCTTCACATATCATATATATATATATATATATATATATATATATATATATATATATATATATATATATATATATATATATATATATATATATATATATAATATTTGAAATGTTTTATTATTTTTCATGTAGGCATTGCATGATTTCATAACTTAGCATTTTTGATACTTTAGTACATTTAAGGTAGTTGTATATGAATGCATGCATTAGTTTTTATAAATGCCATAATAATTTTAAGGATTTTTTGAGTTATATCCTGTTTAAATAACTTATAGCACACTCTTTTTCATTAATTTTATTATTTCATATCCCATTAATTTTATTATTTCATATCCATTAAGAATATTATACAAATATTAGTAGGCTTGATAATAAAAAATTCATGTAAATGTTTCAATGTATAAAAATAGAAATAGATTGTTTGGTATAGAATTTTAAAATTTATTTGAAAATACCCATTTGCATTTTAGGATGATATATGGTTTTCGAAAGTATATTCTATTATTATTTTTACAGAATTATAGCATATTCTTTCAAAATATTATGAACAAAAACGCTATTATGAGAGTTTTGAATGAAGGGTATTTTATGAAATTATACTTTTTAATTTTTGTATCATGCACATATGTACCATATGTGATAAAATGTACTCTTTTCGAAGAAAGAAAAAACATTTATTATTATGAAAAGATTTTTTTTTAATTTTAATATCATACTGGAAAACAGACATCCGCGTAACAAAGCAATCAACTAAATATTTGTTTTTATAATTCAAGATTAAAAATAAATTTGCAGAAAGAAATTTCAATAGCTTTAACACTCTAAATATCCTTCTAGAATCAGTCATTTCTTCACTAATTACTAAAGACGAACTCTTTTAATAGTTTTTTTCTCAATTCAATTTACTTTTCATCGCTCTTAGCTATAAATTCTTTCTTCTTAATTCTCTAGTTCCTGACCTGCAGCGATTTTTGAGAAAAATGATCTTTCTTTTTTTCTCTGCTTTATTATACTCAATGGAAAGACTGAACGCGATTTATTGTTAGCGTGTTAAATAATCACAGCTTTATCATCAAAGTTTCTCTCGCCTTAGGCTGATGACGAACCTTCCCTTCTAAGCAATAAGTTTTCAAAGCAATTTGGAGATCACAATTTTTTACATTTTTCATTAATTAAAAAAATGGAAGCATTATTTAAAATCTCTCTTTAAAAAGATATTATTTTTTACACACTTCTTTTTTTGTTAGAAAGTTTTTAATATAACAGGTCTGTTAATATGTGTTCCCTTGTTGTAGACAATTTATTACATATTATTTATTACAAAGAGAAACTTTCTTTTTGAAGTCGAAATTAAAAAAAAAATCTATAATTGTTATTGTAAATATGTTATTAAAACATATATAAGGATTATTAAAAGAGAAAAACAATATTATATTAAAAAACGATTCTGAAATTAATCTATTAAATATTAGTTTTAATTAAACACAAAATGAGATTTTTGTTGTAAATTGACATACGTGTACACTAAATTATTTTTAATAAATATTAGTGATTAAACGTGTCAATTAGTATTTGTATGAAATTTGAAAATAAAATTGTAAATAAAAAGTAAACGATCAGCATTTCTAAGGAAACTGCTTTTTTGAATACACCGAAAATTTATGAATGAAAAAGATAATAATATTCTTCAAAGTTTTTAATAATCATTTTGATAAATTAACTTGGACACGCTAAAATTTCTAAAAATCAAAATGATTAATATATTTTAAATAGGTTATAATAATTTTGAAAGTATTAACTATACTGAACGTAAAACTAAATTTAAACTTGACATAAAATGTCAGTTTAAATTATCCATGCTTTTCAAAGCAGAATGTTTAGAATCAAAATAGAAACTTTTGTTACATTTCTACTATCTAATCTTTTTTAACACCCAAAATGCAAATAAGAAAGTAACTCTTGAAGGATTTGATTAAAACACTTTTTGTTGGAAAAGTTTCATATAACATTCAACTTTTTCAAATTTATTGTCACCGAGATTTAAAATTAAAGTTTGTTGGTAAAGTTCTGGATTGTTTGAGACCCCAGATTTAATTTGAAAAATGTCTGAAGAAAATTTTTACTTCTTTTTGTCTTATAATTTGTTCGTCCTTCTTCCAATACAGCTAAAAACATGTATTTTTAGATATTCATATTTCAAACGTCATCACATTTATCTTTAACAGTAGTTGAGAAATTTATAGGTGATCAAATTGAGGAGGAAAAATGCTTATAATCAATTTACTTTGATTATACCAAATAAATATTTTAATAATTTACAACAAGATGGTAATTATTGTTTCATATACCACACATTTTTTCAACTAACTATAAGAAATACTTTATAATTAATAAGTATGATGCAATGATATCTTCTTTCTACACGATATTATATATTTTAAAAACCTTAATGAACCTAACTTATTAGCATGTTCAAATAACAATAGCTATGAACTTATTTTATAGAACATGTATGCATAGAGTTTATAGAAATATAAATAAATATAAATCAGTAATATGCCATGCAACAAACATACATAATTATGTCTCTTCAAAGTTGTCAATGGTTACATATATTTCAGATTTTAAAAAAATTGCTATATTTGTTTTGTGTCCATTTGAATCTTCGGCAGTCATAACTTCAGAGCTTTATTATTTTTAATGCCCGGTATTGAACTAATGAAGTTATGTAGGAGACAATTCTTAATTGCCGAATTTATACATGGTTTTATTGAGGAAGAAAGCTAGGTGGTGGTGAAGACTACCAATAGGAAAAAATGATTTCTGTAACAATGCTTACTGCAGTGGTGCGACAACATCTGCAGCATCTAGAAGAGAGATGTAAGAAATGTCTTCTTCAACAGTATCACGAACATGAAATATGACATGAAAATAGCGTTCCAACAATGTATCGTACTAAATGATGTGTTTACAGGAAGATACTCTAATAACAAAATAAATGAAGAAAACTACGATAAGGGGAGGATTAGGATTGGTCTTCTTAGATGATATTTTGCAAGGAAACAAACCTCAGATAAATGGAGTATTCTGCGTGTCTTAAAGATACACTTTAAGTAACGTTTGATGAATATTACTAGCCAATGAATTAAAAATTAAAAATAAATACTTTATTGGATCCTTTTTTGCACGATAAACATTTCATATTCATTTATGTATTGATTTTAAATTCTTCTGAAGTCTCTTTATGGCCACAGAGTACCAAACATTCTTTATGTAGCCTTATAGATCTTGTGAACTAGATAGAAAATATAGCGCTGAAGAAAGACCCTTTATATCATTTTCTATGAAGCTGAGGTACAAGTTCTGTAGTACGTAATGAAATCATTGAAAATTAGATTGATATTTAGTGTACCAATCTTAAACACTTTTGACAAAATGTATATTTGTATTATCATTCATAAAGTATCTTTCCCAATCAAAGTAAAAATGCAACACTGCAACATGCACTCGACTTTGCCAACACATTTAGGAATCTTATGACTGTTTTTTTACCCTTTTCCAGAATACTTGGTCTTTTATTCCATGCCACCAGAACGTTCGCCAATTTATTATTCTATCAGGACTTTGCACAATGTAAGGCAAGATTGGTTGATGGGGTTCTCACCATGAAACCATTTTGTCCACCAATAATTCAAGATTTTCCATTATTGCAAAAAATATAATCTGATTAATTCAACCACATTAGCCTTTTTCGATACTCAGATGTTCATTGTCTTCCTTTTTGACATCATTGCAAGCGAATTTTTGTATTTCAATGAGAAAGGAATGAGATTCTCACAGACAATCTGCTATACATTCATATCCCTTGTAATCATCTGCACGTGGTTGCATCTACAATTTATGGGAAAGGGTCTTGCATGTCATTTGAACGACGCTAGAGTTCATTATTTTTGTAATATTCATTAGAGACGACTCCAATCACGCATTCCGCAAACTGTGCTCTGAACATAATTATGTCATCTACAAAAAAAATGTGGGTTATATTTCTAACTTTTGAAAGCATTTGGTATAGAACCTATAAGTTTAAAGAACCTATTTAGATTTGTTTTCTTGTAATTTTAGATGCCTGTCAAATGGTCACCTACAATAAGCCATTTCCCAATTGGTGAAATTGCTATCTTTTTTTCCCATTTCATTTTTTTTCATTCTGAAACGTATATCTGCACCTTACTTATGCTAGCATTCAATTACCATGTAATTCATGTCGTAAAATATTTTTACACTTCATGTCTAGTAGGCATTTAATGGAATCTCAAATGTTTCCAACTCACTGGCTAGTGCATGTATCTAATAATCTAAAGGTTATTTCCTAATGGAATAACAGCTTTGGATTGTTTCATCTATTGTGAAGGGCAATCATTTTTCGGACATGGATACCTGTTTCACAAATACTTCAAACAGATGTGGCGTGGCTTTAACTACATCGTTTTCTTTAAGATTTTTGATTATTTTTCCTAAAATGTACACCACTAAAATATAACAATTATCAAGTTATTTCAAATACCTCTATCAGATGTCAGTTGAAGTTTATTGCAATTTCATGTATAAAGCATTATATTAATAAACATCAGAAAGTTAAAATGAATTCATTAATTAAAGAGAAAGAGAATTTTTCTAAAGTACGCTTTAATACTATAAATTCCATTTACATTCTACCAATGAAAAAATTAAAATCAGGACGTTATTTTTGCAAAAATCCCTCTCTTCCTTCAAGAATTTAAAAAATGAATTTGTACTCAATTTGTTTTTCCAAAAATAGAGTAGAGTATTTCAGTTATTGCATAGAACTGTAAAAAGTAATTACCCTTATTTTTCAATTTTCCAACAATTATAACAGAAAGATATGAATTTTTACTATATTTAAACTTTGATTCTATGTATTTTAAAAAATATTATGTTTCGATACACATTACTTTTTGGCACTTTTTGATTAGTAAAAATGATTCAGTGACTTAAAATATTAGAGTCCTTTACACTGTTCTGGGATATAACAATAAACTTAGCATGTCATTAAAACATAGGTGACAAACAATATCTGAGTTTTATTTGTTTAGTAATAGATATGAATCATAGGTTGGATATCTTAAAATATATTGTTCTTTATACAAATTTTGAGCAAGATTAAAAACATAGATTTAGTTGTTCACTTGAACTGATCAATTGATAAATATTTTAAATTTGATATATGCTGGATTAAATAATCAAATTTTATTTCCATTTCATCGTTTGCTAGAATTTTAAGAACTTTGAACCACAGATCCATTAGTTTTGGGGGGTAATTGTACATTTGTTATTTTTTTGCGTGTATCGAAGTCTAAATCCCCATTTTAAGCTATAATTAATTAAAAAACGTTTATTCTTATTATATTTATACCAGAAAGTTATTATGAAAAGTTTTTTCAATGATAAAAATAGGGTGAAAAAAAGAATGAATAAAATACCAATCATTTGAAATGGGTTTCATTACTTTATTTTCGCTTTATCACACATTATGTTTTCCAATACTAATTTTTCAAACACACGCACAGATTATTATTTATTCTACTTCTAGTACTATTTCAAAGAAATTTGTTTTTTTTTTCCATTTTTAACATTATTTAATGAACCAACATTCAACATTTTTATTCTTTAAGATTTAACTAAATTTATAACACTTACTCATCTATTCAAGAGAATCTGAATGTGGAGATTCATGATTGAGAGTGAATTTTACTTTAAAAAACTTATTATCCTAAAAATGATGTGAGTCATCCAACATACATTACTACTTTTCTTTTCATTCCTTACCACTTATAATTTCCCTCTTTCGGTTAATCGTACAGATGAAGAAATGTATAATTGACAGACACTTTTAATAATTCGTAATCTTTAAAATAGCATTCGTATTACAAAATGTTTCCAATTTTTGTCATCCATTACAGTAAATATTTCTGAACACGAATTTTAAAAAATCAAGCTTAGTAGTTACCACTTTTTATATTTCAGTAATATAGGTAAGCTTAGTTTAGCGGCGAGATAAAATATGTCATAACTTTCCGTTCTTTACAACTTGCCGCCATTCCACGGGAAGACGCTAATGAAACCTTAAGCACACGCAGACTTTGTCATTATGCGCGAATGCTTCAATTAGTTTCTCGAAATTTCGTAAGATTTGAGCCCCTTCGAGAAAGAGAAACTCAGCAGAAATCGAAACTTTGTGAGCAGATACGAATGTGGGAGTAATTCAGATGATTTCGCCATCTAACCTTTGTGTTAGAGCGCCATTGTAACTTCGGGAGATGATTGGCGTAACCACAAAGCAGGAACTTAAATAGGAATTTTAGAGTAAAGGAATGATTATTACATACTTTTAAATCTGAGCAAAACTGCTGTTTCTTGCAAACAAAAATCCTTTTAAGTCACATATTTTATGAATTAGCGTATGAAATTTAACTTTCATAGGTTTAATGTTATATAAGCTTGTGTTTTTTTTTTCAAAGTTGTTTTTTCACTAATTAATGCTTTAAATTTGAATATAGTATAGTTTTTAAAATGACTTTCAATATGAAAGCTTTTGCTTATTAAATCAAAAATATATTAATATATTTGTTTTAAAAAAGAAAAAAAATAAGTGCTATATTTTAAAAATGTTTGTTTTTTTACCACATAAGCTTTAAAAATGAGCGACAACAATTAAAGTTTTCTTAATTAATGAAAAATATCATAGCTTTTTTTATTTGAAACTCTTTTAGGATACTAATAATATAAACTCTTTAAGGATACTAATAAAATACACAGATTTAATTTTTGCTTACTTATTATTGCATTTCTTTTTAATTTAAGATACAAATAAATTCACTGTTTTGATATATATGCTTCGAATTTTAAGCAAAATGAAATCCTCTGATTAATAATTAAAACGTTTGTGAAATCATTTAAAATTTAAACTTCTCTATCACTTGATATTAAAAATGCTTAAAAGTAGAATGAATATTGATAAAACTAGAGTATAATAAACTTTGACATATTATAATGAATTCATAAGAATGTGTGTGTGAATTTTATTTCCATATTAAAATGAATCTTTTCATGCCATTTACAATATGCCAATTTCATGCCAATACAAATATTGAAGAAATAGATCAATATTTGTATTTCTTCTATCATAAAATACCCTTAAATATTTTAGTAAAGGGACAAGTTATTTGTTTTATAAAGTGCCAGATGCGAATTCGTTTTACATGGAAATAAGTGTAAAGATTTTTTTCGTGTATTTGGTAAAAAAAAGGTTTGCTTTATAGATATAATCTTATTAAATTTACTCATTAGCTGTTTCTACTATATATATATATATATATATATATATATATATATATATATATATATATATATATATATATATATATATATATATATATATATATATATATATATATATATATATATATATATATATATATATATATATATATATATATATATATATATATATATATATATATATATATATATATATATATATATATATATATATATATGTATATGTCACATGATATTGGGTGGAAAATATGATTTAGTAGTCGAGACTTCATTTTTTAACTCAGTGAGAAAATTATGTAGCATTTCTCATCCAACACTTTTTAAATTTTTAGGTAGAATATGACACTTTAATAATTGAGATTATTTGAGAAAACATAAGTTTGTAATACTAAAAGTAAACTTATTATGGTCATTTTTAATGTTTCATTGATTTCGGAAATATTCAAACCGGGTATTTTTTACTCTAGTTTCACTCTGAGAAACCGTCGGATAATTATCTCTATTTATTTACTCCAAATAAATTTTCTAACACAAAACTTAACAGTAGGTTATAAACATTACTTTTTTGTATATATCTATGTCCTAAGCACATAATAACTTCATTGAGGTTACCGACAACTGAGTCAAATACTTCTTTGTAGAACATAGCGGACAAATATAAGAAAGAAAATTTATATATAGCATTTAATATCGAACAAGAATAATATTGAGTACTGTACCCATTTTTTGGCAAATACGCGAGTTCATTTTCCTTTCAGCATCTATCTCGTTGTTCTTATAGATTACAAACACAGGACTTCTTTTAATATTTGACCAGTATGTCTTATCTTGAAGCAATCCCAATCAATAAGAAGTGCCCACACTTTGCTCCTCTATTGACAGAGTCATTTGTAGCTCTACCATAGATAAACAGAAGTGCTATTATTAACTTTTTCTTTGTCGAAAGTCTGAATAAGGAACTGACAAAGAAGCATTTTTCTCACCCTAACATTATTTCCTCCACACATTTTTCTAGAGCACTCAGAAAGGTTATCTTTACTTCTTTTGGTTGTATTATGTGAAATATAAAGACTGATAACGTTTCCAACCTCCGCTTTCATGCTAAAAGTAGAACAACTTTGGAATCTTTCTAATTTCATATTTCAAATATCTAAATTTATTATGAATAAAATTTGTACGTATTCCCTTTGGATATCATCTTTTATTAATTGAAATTTTCAAACTTGATTTTATTAATACTAATATCTTTATTTAAATTACAGTTCAAACACATGCTACTGAGATAAATATTGATAGTAATAAATTGAAATTTCTTTGAACATTTAATTAACTAATTTTATTAGGTATAATTAACTGGTTTTTCATTAACTATAAAGAATTCATTGACTGTACTTTAATACTGTCAATAGCTGTAGAATCCAAATAAGTTTTTTAAAACCTCATTGATGAATTTGCTAAAATTATGACATAAAGAATAATTTTTAACACTCTTGTATTTTTTAAACAATCTTATAACCAATTAATGAAAACAAACACATTAATAGAATTTTAAGTGTCTATGTATATGCACTACATGTATTAATATGATTTAATGGAAGTTTCGACTGGGTTTTCCAGGAAGTATTGATTTGTTTGAAATTTTTCTATCGAATTTAATACATTACTCTGCTAATTTAAAATAAATGAAGGCAGTGTGTAATTTTATTCCGATATTTTTTTATCATATGTTGTTAATTAACATAATATTTTAACTCAATTTAAGTATACAGAATTTAAGGTTAAACTAAAAATGAGGCAATCTTTTAACAATTTGTCAGATTTTTATCCTTATTAAATAAAAATAAATTTTTAATAATTGTTAACCGACATTAGATGAATTAAATACTAATATGCATGCTGAACACCAGGAGAATTAAGGAATACTTTATTTTTATATAATTTACTATCATGTCGTAAAAATCCAATAATTAGGTCATTCTGAGTTTTAATGAGTGCAAACAATGGTGTTTTGAATTCCAGTAAAATTTATAATTTTAACTTTGAATCTTGAGCTTCAATATGTTATGTTCACTATGTGGCTTAAGATAATGTTTACATAAAATCTTACGCTGAATGTTACTTTTCTGGAGAATGAATGCATGCAAAATTGACTCTTGTTAAGTAGAATTAGTGAAATTTCTCGTGCCTGTTAAATGCTTAGATGTAATTTTATTTCAGATTTTAAATTTGATTATTTCGCCTCCCATGTACATATGTTTAGATCTAACCAATTGTAAGTTGTACGAGCATAGTTGAAACAATATCGGCGAGCCAATATAAAAAATAAAGAAATGGGAAAATAAAGCTTGAGAGAAAGTGCGTATAGCTCTGTAATAATGGAAATGAAAATAAAAAACAAGAACGACAGAGTATCGTAGAGCTGCAAAAGAACTTTAATTTTGTCTCAAAACAGTTCAGTCTATGTAAATATATTCTGTTTTAAAAAATTTCTTGTGAATGTGACATACAAAATAATGCTTCTCGTCTTAAAACTAAAATGAAGCGACCATGAGTATGAGATAATTTTCAGAATAAAACATTTCTAATAATTGAAAATCATTCTTATTAAATATACTTTTGATTATATTTACAATTAGTGATGGCTTTTCAAATTAAAAAAGTTAAACTATTAATATGCATTATTTTATAGGCGTACGTCTTAGAGAAGTAGTAAGAAAAATATAAGCATATTTATACAGAAACGTTACATTATGAAGTGATAAAGGAAAAATAATTTTTAATGCATTTCCAAGAAAAATCGTCAGAGTATATATAAATAATCCTATTCAGAGTAAAATTCTATTGAATATTTCTAACAATCTTGAATTATAATTACAATTCCATTTAAATGTTTTGGGAATTTAAATATTTAACTGAAATTTCGTGAGTACTGATAATGGATTCAATAGAAAGTGAAACATTAAAACAAGGACTTCTTAAAATACATTATATGTTCTAGATAAAAGAAGTCTTATAAATCAAACCATAACCCACATTTTAGTTTGAAATGGTGTGATTTAAAAGGATTTACATTTTCTTCTCCAAAAGCTTTTCGAAACCTTCGAATGTTCATGCCCAGTTGGTTCTTTTGCAGCATAACAAGAACAGATCAAGGAGTTTAGATATCAAAACGGGGAAGGATTACTATGATTGTTTAACCAATAAAGCTGGATAAAAGGGAAAAGAAGTCATCAATAATAAGGCGGCTGGCTATGAAAGTTTTATTGATTCCTGAGATATATATCTATCTAAGAAATAGCATCCGGTTATAAGGATGTCCTTATCTAAAAAATTATAATCAGCTTTTTGAGAGTATTGTATAATTTTTTTCTCAATGCTTTATTTTGTAAAGTTTTCGGCTGTAAAGTTTGAATTAGGTGAAACAAAATTCAGAGACTAATCTGAATAAATTTTTTTATTACTTACAATGTAATTTATTTTAGAATTCGTAAAATAAAGATCATATTTTAAACAGAAAAATTTAACTAAAAAGGCAATTAAATTTGCTTAAACAATGTATCCGACAGATGTATGAGTTAGATATATTAAGTATGCAAATATACATAAGTATATTTGTATTTGTCAGTGAATACAATCTGTCATATTTTTGGCTTTTTGTGGAATAGTGTAAAAAACACTTTTCTTCTTTTCCTTAGGTAGCAGGAAGAAAACCGATAAAAGCGTTTATTTCCTTGACAGACGGAAATTAAAAATATTTTCCTGACGGGGAACTCCGACACATTAACAACTGATAAGTCAGTATAGAGGATATAAATATTTATAAACACACATTTCTGATTGATGTTTTCTCACAGATTCTCCTATGAATAAAACCAATTTATCTCTATGAAATTATAGAATACTCTATAATATAAATTTTGTGCCTAACATCTAAAGTACACAGTGCACATCATTTAACTCTATTTCAGTTTTAGTAAATTTATAAACTTTCCACTTTTCTAAAATATTATATTAAGAAATTTATATTCATAAAAATGAATAATTTTATTGCACTTGAAATATTTTTTATAGAAATATTATTTTATCGCACTTTTAGTAGCTGCTTCATTTGCGTTTATTGAAAGAATGTATCTTCATAATCCACTTTTTTTCGTCGCATATTTCATCAAAGATTGTTCATATTTTTTTATAATTATATTTATATAAACTATATTTTTACCAATGCGTTTCTGTACAAAATTTTATCAAATCATTTTAAATAGTAATTTAATAACATCTCAGACAAGATTTGTATTTGAATATAAATGTTAAATTTTTACTTTTTTGTAATAAATAAGATAATATCAAATATTTGTAACATATTTATTCCCACACGATTTATTATGTAGAATTTTAATTTTAATGTTTAATGTAAGATAAATTTAATCAAGACATGTATTTTATGTGTAATACACATATCCCCTAATAACTTTCTTTTATTTAGATAGATTAAATTCATTACCAAAGGATACCATAAAGCTATTACGATTTCCTAATAGAGATTAAATTTAAAAAAAAACAACTTCCTGAATCATTGGTATTAATAAATTTTAGGTTTTCCGAATTTTTAAACAGTGAAAGTTTTTTATTTCTAATATATCTTTCACGATTAAATAATATTGTCCAACAGAAAGAAAGAATTCTTACGCATTCATTGTTACATAATTTATAGCAACAGCATTCTTTTTTATTTTCCATGGAAAATTAATTTTCGGGAAATCATATTCTATGTCAGATTACAGCTGGTGCACAATTCAAGTAACTTTGGGTGAAATGAATCATAAATTTGCATACCCATATTAATCGAAACCGTAACTGTAATGCAATTCTTAAAGGAAGGAATGTTCTTAGATAAAAGAAGCAGCGGAATATGATTACATAAAATAACGAAAGAAAAAATATCAATATAAATAAAGAACGAGATATTTTAGAATAAATTCCCAAGAAATTGATTGCAAAAGAAAAAAATCTTCAAATAGAGAAGTGGAAATAATTAATAAAGTAAATCGAGGAAGAAATTGGAATAAATCAACAGAAGGTTTTACTTTTTATTTGACTGTATTTTTTAGAATGAGAATTTTTTAAAGGTTCTTAGATTTTTTCATTTTAACTTGAGATATTTAATTTTTAACCATGATAATCATTCTCTTTCTATGTTTGCTACTTTCTTCATAAATTTAATATTTTTTTACAATGTGAATTTCAGATTTTGCAAAGTACTTTCACTAAAGTTTTTAATATATTTTTTTGTTTTTACATAATACGTTTCTTTCACAAGAGTTTATTTTCGATAATATATTTTTTAACATTTTTTTATATGATTAAATTTTTTTATTTAATTCCGATTAATATTCTACTAATATTGAATTGTGTTACTACATTTTTATTGTTATTCAATTAAATTAGCTTATTGTTAAATGACATTGTTATGTTATGTTAACGTAGTATATATAAATTTCTATTCTGATTAGTAGTATCTTAATTGTAATAGAATGATTATTTATCACAATTTAAAAATTATTTTGAAAAAATACTAACTGATGATTTTTTTTATCTTGTATGTAGTCATGAATTTAAGAAAATTACAAGACTACAACACATGATCGTTATAGATGCATAACAATTAATGCAATTTATGCTGAATTCTACACCACATAGAATATGATATGAATCATAATCTTATGAGATGAAAAATATTAAAATACGTAAATTTGATTTTGCCTGAGAGGTTATAATTACGCATTTTAAATGCAAATTACTCTGAAAAACTATAAATTGCCTAAATAATAGTTGATTGCCATTTACAATTTTAAATTAAATTGATTATATAGTCCTGGTTGTTTTTACAGTAGCTTTTCTACTAGTAGCTCAGCTATACAATTTGAAATGTGCTATCTATTTTATACAAAACAGTAGAAAGAATTTTGAGTGTAGTCTTTCAAAATGTCATGTCGAAAAAGTAATCAGACTCTCCCATTCAAGGGACATTTTGCAAAACAGGATATCTCGTATCCTCTTGTTCAAATTTAGTGGGTATTCTTACTGACCAAAATCTCTCCCTATAGCCTCAAGGGTTGATAGGAACGATTCATTGGAAAAAGTGGAAGACTCCCTTGGATTTGTAGAAGAAAAATTTGTCTTGCCATAGATTTGTTTTCTTACGATACGTTTGTAAACTATTGTATTCAAAGTATTTGCTTGAAATTGAATCTTTCCTTGTTTCCTTTGTGTTACAGATGGTCACGAGAAACATATTTCATTTTTGAAGGAAATTTTGTACTTCAAGAAGTATCGATATCTACAAAATATACATTTTATTTTACATTTGGCCCAAACAAAATTTAAAATATAAAATATGCATTTTATTGCTGTGAAAATGAACTTTTTGTCAAAAGATTTAATTTTAATTACTATGATTTTTTTTAAAATAAAATTAAGATTAATTTAAAAATAATAAAATATTCTGATAGGTAATAATATATAATTTTGCTTCATTTTAAATTTCAGAAAAATGCAAGAAAATTAAAACTTAAATGTAGAAAGATCAAAAATGGATATGAAGTAGATTTGAAATTTCTTTATAAGTTAAACTATATATATATATATATATATATATATATATATATATATATATATATATATATATATATATATATATATATGTATGTGTGTGTGTGTGCATGTGTGTGTGTGTGTGTGTGTGTGTGTGTGTGTGTGTGTGTGTGTGTGTGTGTGTGTGTGTGTGTGTGTGTGTGTGTGTGTGTGTGTGTGTGTGTGTGTGTGTGTGTGTGTGTGTGTGTGTGTGTGTGTGTGTGTGTGTGTGTGTGTGTGTGTGTGTGTGTGTGTGTGTATTTATATTTACATGAGAAAATACCAGTGCGTCCAGTGTTCAGTTTCAATCTTCGTTTTGTAAAACACTTGTGTAGACATAGTCGTGAAATTAACTTTTCATTTGAAGCTATAATATTTTATGCTTAAAATTGTTTTATTATGCTCTTTGATGTTTTATCATTTCTAAGGTACTATTATATTTCACTAATTTGCAAACAGAATAAGGATATTACCATTTATGAAATAGACTTGTTAAGCATATTATTAATGCTGACATTTTTAATGTCAATGGAAAGCAATGAAAAGGAATTTTTATCACATATTTAACTCTAAAAAAATAATTTTTCTTCCTATTCATAACTACCATGTATTGTAACATATTTTTAAGAAAAGATGTTTCTGATAATTTTTATGAATGCTTATAGAATTATTGAAAAAAGTACATTTTATCCAGTACCATCTTATCTTGTGATTTATTAAGAAAACATTAACTATATTTTTATATCTTTCAAAAATCATGTTATAAGAATGAATATATCTCAAATTGTAATTTTTACAAAATTAAAAAATAAACAAGAGAATACGAAATAATATTCAAAATGAGATTGCATTATTACATATTTTATTTTAATTCATTATTTTTTGAAGATTATGATGTTTGTTTCTGTTTATTTTTAAAGCAACATCTTAGTTTGGTGAAAATTATTTTATTGCTTGAAAATATTTTTAAACAAGTGAGAAAAGAAAGCTCCAAAATCGATTTTCAAATCCTTCTGAATCTCCAGTGACCAAAGACTTATCAGAATGGTAATTACTCTTACCTAAAAAAGGAAAATGGGTCTAACTAAAGAATAGAAAAGAGAAATTTCCTGCGGGACGCAGATCTAAATGATGCGTCGAGTGGATTTCAGGAATGTAAAATTCATGATTCTGCAACAAAATAGAAAGTATCTTTCTCTCGTATTTTCATCGCTTCCATTATCTTTAAGTGAAGCACGTCCTTATTTGTAATCTTAGAATACAGTCCGCTCAATAATTTCTAAAACTGCTTTCAACCAATAAAACATTTTCTTCTCACCTTTGTAACAGTTCGAATTACTTTACAAGAAAATGGTTTATGCGATATCACAATAGTTGGGAAAAAATTCCCGATTACTAACGTGAGTTAGAGTATAGCAAATGCTTAAGTATATGTTTTAAAATTTTTTAGTTCAAAATGTCAAGTGCTTGGAAATTTAACTTCTATTTTAGTCAGAATGCATTATCGTGACCCTAAAATGTTTCACAAAATGCTATTATTCTCTTTAAGATGAAATATGTTTTCCTTACACGAAAGCAATCATGATAAAATACATTGGTAATATATGTATATCTATAAATATGTAATAAATTAAAATATAATATGTGGAACAATTTAGAAGAAGTTTGAACGAGTTGCCTCTTCCATAAGAGATAAAATTTATAGAAATGATGCATTTTATTTTCAGTAGCACTTCAATTCTTAAGTCATTTTAGGAAATTAATTTGTTTTAAATTTCTAAGTTAGCTTTTATTTTTAAAAATTCACCATTATTCTGTATTTAATTTTACAGTAAGAGGAACGAAATCCATTTAAGTTTAATCGTATCCATTAAGTATATGAAGATGTTGAAAGTGATATACATAGATATTATATTGTCTAAAGTTATTTCATAAACATGGCATAACAATCACAGAGTTCATTATTAGGTTAATAACATAATTAAAACTATATTTTAAATTTAAAGTAATATATGTAATATATTAACACAAAAATGTTTACTACAAATTTCTTCTTTATTTTAAGGATTGTTTTAACGATTCATTGATCAATATATTAAATAAAAATTCCTTCACTAAACTCTATTGCTTTTTTTTTTAATTCTAATTCAAAAATTCAGCTTTAATCATCTCAGAAAATAAAACGATTTAAAAGTCACATTTAATTTCAATCATTATTAATTTTTGATTGCTTAAATATGTCTATTTAATCATTATCAATCTAGAATCTATGATGAATGAAAAAATGCATTCATATATAAATCCTATTTTGCAATAAATCCTTTTATCATGGTAAAAAGAATATTCTGAGTTAGAGGATATTTTTATAAATTAGATATTGCTTTCTAATTTTATTTTTGATACACACAATCGAAAACATCATCTTAGCAGCAGCCAAACCCTTAAAAGAGTCGTGTTTATCATTTTTTATTGTGCCAAAGCCTATCAAGAGTATATTAGCTTTTTGGAATGATTCCAATCCACTGTTTGATGTGATCTCATCAGCCCTCAAAGGGGAAAGTATTCATCTGTTCGCATTATAGATAGACTAACTTCAGTATTATTTTATTTTATTTTTTTGGTAATGTTGAGTGAAATGCTAAGAGAGGCATTATTTTACGAAAACTGTAAAGGAAAGTAAGCTCGGGAAAAAATACAAAGAAAGAACTCATCAATGAAAATCAAAGTAAATTTGAATAGCCTTTCTCTCTGTTTAGATGTCTATAAATAATATTATTAAAAATATTATTAATTGTTAAACATTTTTCTGTTTATAAAATAGGAACAAAACCCACTACAGGGCAATTTTCGATAAAATAATTTAGCTCATAATTTCCTGCAATGTATATATTTAAAGTACCAGTTGATTAGTTTAATTTTGTAATCTCTCTGTACTTTAATGTCAAAAGAAAACATTGCAATTTATTAATAAAAACAATAAAAATAAACATTCGTGAAATCGATATAGAGAAAGAGCTCATCAAGAAAAAGAAAACTTGAAAAGATTTTAACAGTTTAAATGCTTATAAACATATAACTTTATTAAAATTGTTATAAAGTGTCCAAAATTTCCTTGCGCACAGAATCCCTTTTCAGTAAATGCTTAAATTTATTAATTTATTTCATAATTTTCTGTAATGTACATTTTAATGTGTTATTTAAAAAAATTAATTTATTAATGTCATCTTAGCTTAATATTAGAAGAATGCATTATGATTTGCTTATAAAACGAAAAAAATAGAAATTAAATATATTACATCTATTTATTTCTAATATTATCTATTTTTAAAATAATTCAACAAAAAATATGTCATAACTTTGCTATTTTTTCTTTAAAAACAGATAATATATATTACAGATTTATTTCTGAATTGTCTTCTCCCAAAAATAAAGAACAAAAATAACTAATTTGAATTTCATTTTATATATAAATTTTCAATTATACTTTTCTTGAAATATATATGAAATATCCCAAGAAGTTTCTTGTTAGAGGTGGAGATGAATTAATTTTGGTTAATAAAGAGGGGCCAGAAAGCTATTTTATGTTAAGTAGAATTAGCAGGAAAATTAATGATCTGAATCATTACTGCAAAATTACTCTGGCTTATTAATACAACACACTTCACTGTGACCACCATGTTTCCCACATCAATGGGAAATACCTATATCGGCACCTCTAAAAATTCATTTTCTAAAAGATTGATGACTATCAGTTATAGTAAATAGAATGTATATTTATACATACCTTGCGTTTGAATTTATATGGAATAACTTTAAAATGCAATTATACTTATTTGTTTTTATTCCATTTTTTTAAATTGCTCTCTGTTTAGAATTCCCTGATCTATATCATCATAAAATTTGTAACTTTGAATATTAATTTTAGTTTCATTATACAATATTATTTGTTTGTTATTTTATAAAATTTTTAAAAAATGTATAAAAAAATTATATAAAAATATTATAGAAAATGTTTAAAGAAAAACTTTCGAACATTGCATTTCTTGAAAGATCTTTGGTCAAATAAGAATACAGAGAGCTCTTATTTTAAAGAATATTCTATTGTACTTTTTATAATATATATATATATATATATATATATATATATATATATATATATATATATATATATATATATATATATATATATATATATATATATATATATATATATATATATATATATATATATATATATATATATATATATATATATATATATATATATGTATATATATATTATATATATATATATATATGTATATATATATATATATATATATATATATATATATATATATATATATATATATATATATATATATATATATATATATATATATATATATATATATATATATATATATATATATATATATATATATATATATATATATATATATATATATATATATATATATATATATATATATATATATATATATATAAATATATATATATATATATATATATATATATCGTAAATTTTAATTTAAGAAAAATGCAGTCAAAGATAATTGAACATGAAATTGCCTTTCATGTTGAAACTACTTTTTAACCGTTATTTACTTTTCGAAACAGATAAGACCAGAGTGTGTGTGAATCAAAAGAAATTACTTCAAAATTACTTATAACATTAATTTTAAATGTATTAGGATAATATTCGTAAAAGTAATTTCAGATTTTTTATTTAATACTCAACTTTTTAAGACATAAAATTTTATTTTAACTTTTCCCAATCGTATCAATTATTTTAAGAAATCACATTAGATATTCTTGATTACCTAATCTAGAAACACATAATCAATTATTGAATAGATCTTAGAAAGCAGATTGAGATATTTAGTTATTTTCTACCAGCAATTGACAAATCAATTTATCTTGCTTTTATAAATGACATTTCAAGAATTTTCAATTCTTTATTGAGAAAAGGAAATTATCTATCGAAAAATGATTTTTTCTTAGATGAGAAAACATGGCCCACGCTTTTGTAAATCTATCGCTTTAAATGTATTTATCATAAAGTTTGAATGTTGTATTTTAAAAGTAATACGGAGATTCATATGCTTATTATCCTAAATGATGTTCAAGGTAGTAACTAGTTTTATTCATATAATGATTTAATTTTATAATGTAAGACAATCTATGATATTTGAGGAATCTTATGAACAAATTTTGCTAATGCAAACCCTACGTAAGCATTAAAATCAAGAATTATAGCTATATATTAAATACATTAACAACATTAAATCAAACAAGGAAAAATTATCTTCTAAGACAAGCATAGTCTATTTAAATTTCAAAATATTTTTGAAAGATACATATGGAATATTTTAAAAGAGGATAAAATATACACATTTTGATTTATAAGAATACATATAAATACACATATATTTTAATTTAACTTGTCGGTAATTTTTTGATTTTTTAGCAATTCTTTTTCGAGCTACAAACAAAATGAAGAAAATATCGCAACCATTTTATAGTATTAAATATTTTTAATAAATAACAATTTAAAGAAATGTTTTGTATAATTGACAAAACCCTTCTTTAGTTTTTCTTGTTATGGATGTTACTAACAAACGTATTCTTTTATCATATCAAATTCTACAATAACACAATAAAATGTAATAAAATAAATCAGTACATTTTTCTTTAAGAACAACATTTTACTTGTTATTTATATAAATTTATTCAAATGAAACTTTAGAAAAACATACAATACTAAATACATTTTTCCACCTAAAGAATTATGTTTCCCATTCTACATCAGCAAAATATCAAATAAGTCAAATAACAAGGTATAGGTAAGAGAAAAATCGGGAACTCCCCAAAAACCCAGAATGTTTACTTTCACCTAGAGTTCAAGCATCCGAAACATCTTTCGAGTTTATTGAAGAATGGCTCCTTACGGAAAATTCTCTTTTAGTTATTAAAGTATCTTCGAGAATAAATAGTGTCCCTCTTTCTAGGTATCTATCTAAGAAAAATACTACTTTTAGGAAAGAGAAGAAGGTATAAAGCCTATAGAAGGGGAAATATAAAGGAAATCCTTAGGTATATAACTGTGGCTAACTGATGCCAATTCTGAAATGAACCCGCATCTTTCTTTAGATCCCTTGGTTCTTTGTCCACGCCGGCTGACCCTCACAAAACCACGCATGCGCGACTACATTCATTATCTCAGCTGTCACCCTCTCTAAGTCCCTAAAGAGAGGGTGTGCTTTTTGTTGTTTACTTTTCCTTTTTTTCAAGCTACTTTGTCTGGTAGGGGAGCGCGCTAGTAGGAAAATGTTAGCCAAAAAAAGGTATTCAATCCCTAGGGGTTTCACCCACAATGTTCGTCGTAATTAAATAGGGTTTCCAGATTTAGGGTGTCAAGAAAAGAAATCCTATTATAGTTAATGATCGCTCAACCCTCCTTACTTGAAATTTAGCCATTCCTTAAGTCTGTATCATGATTTCGAATTTGCGAAAAAACTCTATCTTTAAAAAATAATTAGTTAGAATACCTCAACAGAAAGTTAGACTTTATCGCGAGTGTGGATAATTTATTTTTTTCTTAGAAATAAATTATTTAAAATAGCAAAGTTGTATGTGCAGTGATATACAGTTTCACATTTTTCCATACAATTTTTAACATATTTAAAAGTATTTAATAAAATTGATATATGTTGATTAAAATGTTGCAAATGCCAAAAGATCATAATGGGAATAATATTATTATATGAATAAAATTTAAAATTAATTTATATAATTAATTAATATTTAAAATATGAAAATATGAATTTTTTCTAAAAAATTAGTGTATATAATTTTTGCAACATTTTTTGGTACTCTCTCACGTGGTGAATTGCAATTTTAAGAAGAAATTAAATTCATAATTTAACATTTGATAAGATTGATGGATTAAATCACATTACTTTAATTTCCTTTTTATGTGAAGTGTTCTTTATTGATAATATTTTCATGAATGTAACATAATTTAAGCAAAGTGCTATTTCTTGAGGCATATTTAGATTACTTTTAATTTTCAAAAATATGCTTTTAGTTTATTATGTAAGCATCTAATATTACGTTGTTAGTGGCATTATAACATCACTGAATTAATATTTTATTTCATAGTTTAATAAAAAATTGTTAACCAAAATAATCTGAATTACAGAGCGCATTATTTATTTCACTCTAGAAAGAAGAAAAAAAATTTAATACTCTTGCAGGGTTCACTCTTTCACAAATTATACTACATCCCTTAAGTACGCCTTTAGTAATTATTTTATTTTTCATTCAGAATAAAAGACATTTTCATTTTCTAGTGAAACTGGAATTAAAAGTATCTTTCAGCACCAATCAATCGACAGTAAAATATATTCAGTTACTAGCTAACGTTTCGCAGCGTATATACCTCAGCTGGCGTCATTTTACGATACACTAACTTTCGTGAATTGTCTTTGTGGTATCATAAAGGATGTAGATAGTAGAAATACGGCACATTTGGGTGCAAGATTGTGCCACAAAAATAAAAGAATAGTGTTATATCCTATTTTACTATTCAAAGGACTCAGAAATGTGATTTTTTATTGCACAGCTAATCCCTTCTTGACTCTTTTGTGGTCAAAGACGTCTATGAATAAAGGTATATTAGCCATATAAAAAAGGAAGGTTCCACACTCATTCAGAGTTTAGTTGTCTTGAGCTTCAGTGCACTTGTAGTTGGTTTTTAAGTTACCTAATTCATTAATGTGAGTAATAGAGTACACTAAGCTTACGCATTTTAGTAGCTATTAAAATTAATTAATTACCAATGGGAAGTAGAGCGAATACGTTTGTGTTTGAAATTACGAATAAGGAAGAATTTAGAAAGGTTTTATAAGTACGTGTTTGAAGTTTAGACGTGAAAAAAATGGAAAATGTTAATTAATTAATTTTTTAATTAATAAAGATAATGATGATTTTAATCATTCTTGAAAGTATGATGAATTAGAAAAGGAAATATATTTTCACATATATTATATGAAATTGAAATTAGTCTCCCCTGAGTATTCTTGTCTAAAATATCCACTATTTGAGAAGAAAAAAAAAGCATTATGTATTAGTAATAATTTTAGGAATAACATTTATGAAATAATTGTGCTTATGTTGGTGAGAAAATACTTTTTTTATAAAATCTAACAGAGAATTCTAAGTCACAATCAAGCATATTTTAAAAAAATTATTAAATTTTGCTAAAATGTCCTCGATTATATTTTAAGTAAAACATACTTTTGTATGGTTTCGTACTAATATTATTGTAACTGATTTTAATTTTGAAAGAAAAATGCCAGAGCATTCATAAAAGTCACAAAATGATATATTTTGTAACACAAAATCAAATTTCAGTTTTTAATAATATTTGCAAGATACATTTTAATAAATCTTAAAATATAATTAAAAAACATTTGAATTTAATGCTTGACAATTCAGGACCTGATCAGTTTTTAAAACTAAATTAATTTAACCATATATAAACAAAATTAAACAAAAGTAATGAACAAAATTATTAGCATCCTTGCAAAAACCAATATCATTTTGAGTTTCCACCAAAAACTATAAATAGATAATATGTTACCTTCTACAATCTATAGTGTCTGACTAGTAGAGCCAAAATTTGGCCTAGGTACAGGGAAATGTGCTGTTGCAAAACAGCAATCTGTACAGATATTGTTCAACTTCAGAGAACCACGTATGTTTTCTACAAAATTTACCATGTGTATACTTTAGAATACAATTCAGACTTCTTTCGTTCTTAAAATTGAGTTTTGCAAACCTTATTATTAAAATTTATCTGAAAGATAGTCAATACTTAATTGAAAACAAATGTTACGAGTTAATAAATTTTAATGAAGAAACATTAGGACTTATAGAAGGAAACTCTCTACCTCTTATTGTTATAAATACTCTTATTAGAATTTTTTGATACAAAACTATTTTTGTTCTAAATCCTTAACTTCTATATTTAAACTCTCTCTTTGACATCATATATTTCATAAAATGCGCCATTTCTTTTAAAATTAAGTTTACTTTTTATTTCTCATTATATTTATTTAGAGTGCCTTCAGAATGGCTCATTGATAGGTCAACCATTTAATTTTGATTTGGATGATATTATATTCCGAAATGCAAATGTATGTGCATTATCAACGCCAGAAACATGTAAACTCCCACAGGAGATATTTATTTGCCATCTGTGGGAAAAGATAATACTAGGACAACAGACTGCCTTTCTACATTTCCTGTTTCTGTTATCTAAAAGTCCATCTTCCCATAATAGTTCCCCAGACGAGAATCCCCCTGCCGCAATATCAATCGTATCCACTAAAGATTGGGAAAAGTAATGTAAGTTATAGACTATCTAGAATAGCTCTACTCTGAATCATCACATTGAAAGTAAATCTTTTTTTAATCCTTTTTCTATATTTTGACATTTCTTACACTTGTTTGATAATCAAAAAACTAGCGTACTTCATATATTTAATATCATAATATTTTATGTACACCATCTCCTCAAATTTAGCAAATTGTAAGAATATCTTACTCTTAAATTTAAGATTTAAGTTTCTGTGTGCGATATAGGAGCATGATGTTCCTATGGTCTCTTCAAACAACGTCATCATTTTAACAAAATACAGTTACTTTGATTGTCAAATTGTAATATATGGGTCATTATTATTACTGGTAAAATTAAATCTCTTCTTCATTTAACTAAAATTGCAAATTTCCTAACTAAGATATAAATTCAAATAATGTTCCCTATCACATGTTCACAAAATATTCTTACAATGGCTTTCAAAATGTTACAATTAATTATTTCTACTGGTTTGTAGAGTACTTTTTCTTATGTTTCATGAACGGAGATAGCCTAGTGGTTAGGACATCGGTCTTCCGTCCGGATGGGTGGGGCTCCATTCCCAATGCCGCCAAAGACCCGCGAAGTGGATGCGATACACGTGCTTAGTTAAATCTGTGGAATCCAAAGTCCTGTGGTCGGCCGTTGAGTAGTTACCATGAATGCAAAGGCTTGGAGATAATTTCCTCCACTTCAGATCAATGACGAAATTGAAGGAGTGGATATTCTGGTGGTGCCATCTATAGGAGGATTTGAAAAGCAAAGGCGTACTTTCACCTTCGTAGTGCTCTGATTAAACGTAAGACACGTCATACTGACTTAAACTCGCATAGCCAAGGCATAGCGGGCTTGGCTTGTCCAAGTGCCATTAGTAACAACACAACAACAACTAATGTTTCCCAAATTCAGTTAATTTTTATTAAAACATATTTTAGCCGCATTTAAAAGTAAAAAAAATATCATTTCTTTAAAATGTATACATCCAATAAAACTCAATCGGCTATTAAATTTAAGAAAATGAAATAAACAAATAAAAATAATTCAAATTTCAATTAAATGCAAGGAATACAAGCAAAATATCCATCTCCTGACTCGTTTAATTTGAAAATAAAGAAAAATATATATATAGAAGTTTTTAAAGCACTTTTACTCTTTTCATGGAAAAATTATCATTTTCTTTTTAGTTTTTTAAAAGATGCAGGAATGTATAGATGGAAGTAGATAAATTAATTCTGTAATCCTTTGGGAACGCTGAGAATTTAATTATAAAGCTAATTTAATCAATACAGCATTAGTTATTTTTGTCGAAACTGTTTCTGTTTGTTAATTTAATTTTCAACATACTTGAAGCTTCGATTGAATTCTGTCACAAATATTTATAAATCCATCAAAAAATAATCCCATTACTGTACAAAAAATTACTTTTAGTTTCATTATTTCTCAAAAGTTAAATTTATACAAATGTATTTTCTTACAAATTTCTGATGATTCCTCATTTTAAAGTGCTCTTCGAAATTAAAGCAATTAAAATTATACACAGGAAAATAATCGAAAGTAAGAAGTACTCCATAATTAAATGTTCAATTAACCACAATAACTGTATTTATCATTAATTAAATTTATATAGTTTGTATCTGACATAAATCTGAAGTACCCTTCTATAGCTTAGTAACATGATTTAAGCATCAAAAATAGATATTTCAATTTGATATTCATTTTTAAAATATTTATTTAAATACTTACAGTATGTTAAATTATCTGAAATACAGATTTACATATTTTATTGACTTAAAAATTTTTACACTTTTGCTTAGAATTGTATTATTTTTTAGAAGTTTTTCAGGGGTGATCTTTTTGTGGGTTAAACTAATACATTTTTTTCTAGTTTAGCATTTTTCTGTTTAATTTATATTTCCTTTAAAAAAATTAATTTATTTCTTTATATTTTAATTTATTTCACTGAAAACGTTTTCTTTTATTTGATCTATTACATAAAAATGGTAAAGTCATATTAATATTATATCAAGTTTATAATCTTTACGCTTAAAATATTAAGACATTAATAAATCCTTTTAATTATTTTCCATAACAAATGGCAGATAACTTTTTAAAATTGATATTTCACACTCAAACTGTTTAAACAAATTCGGGAAAATAAAGTCGTAAAACGATACAAAATTTAATTTACAGCTTACATAACATATAAATAGTTCATAAAAATACTCAAACATTTTAGAACATAATTATTTCTTACTCACAACACCGTTAACATACAGTTAATGTGTAATTTAATATTTGCCAAAAATTTCATGTGTAAGGAAAATGTTTTCTTTAGAATTTGTTTTTTCATTCTTATATAGAATAAAATGTTTCAGAGAGTTTTCTCAAAACTAAAATTTATTCTAAGTTAGAAAAGTACATTTAAAATATGAAATAATTTATAATGTACAAATTAAATAAATATTAGCATAGTGCATTCATGGGTAAGCTTCGTATATAATGAAATAATGTCTTCATTTATAAATGGGACGAACAACTCAAACTTTTGTAACATTATAAAAATATCATTTAGATAAATATTTGTCTAATTATAAGGTTGATGATCAAAGATATGATTCTGTTAGGATCATTTTTGGATTTTTTTAATGTTTCTGAGCTAAAGAATCTTGGGTCTTTTTCAATAAAATGTCTAACACAAAAGCTTTAACAAGCAATAACTAAAAAGAATACTCGACTAAAATTTAAAATTGGAAGGAAATGTCAAGTATACAGGGTGAAAGCAAAATAAAAAGAAGTAGCTGAAATAAAATAAAGCTTTTACCCCTATCCCGAGGAAAGAAGAAAAAACAAACTATGGTAACTGCGGGCTTTCAAGATCAATATCCTTTGTCCTGAATCATTGGACATGTAAGACTCTTTTACTCGCAAACAGCTGGAAATCCAAGATGTTTTCGATAGTCCAGTATTTGTCATGTTTTTTCTAGTTATTACCAATTCTAATGTGGAATCCCTCTAATGCAGTTTACCAAACCCTGATCAAACCGTGCGTTTATAATTCCTGCACCAGATGTCGCTGGGAGTTTTTCAAAAGCCTTTTTTGTCATCAACTGATATGTGAAAAGTATTGTATTTTTTGCAAAAAATATTGAAAAGACAGACCTATTCAATGAATCTCGGCTGCCTTGCTTGAATTGTATGGAACTCTGAATGCCATGGGCAGTGATCGCATATATTTACTTCCGTATGCTTTCTTGAAATAAAGGAAAACCAGTGAAGCTGTAGTTGCTCCATACAGAATTTACCATATCAGGCTTGGTGTATGTCTTACATATAAAACGTAGAATGTAGATCAGGAAAGAACTGTATATGCATCATAACATTCTCTTATTATGCATGGAATATATGTAAAAAGTGTTCATCGCATAAACAGAAGCAATAAACCTCACTTTTTATTTATTTATATTGTGTCTTAGATATTCTTGAATAACAACTTACAAATAACATGCTGACATATAAGACCTTAATTCTAAGATGAAGAAAATATTTATTTGTTATCTGAATGAACGTAACCATTAAAGTATAAGATTTAGGGAATTAATTTATATTACTATTCCATGTCCATTAAATACAACTTTAGGATGTGATTCATACCTCTTTATATTGACTGAATCAAATATCTTACTAATAAGCATTTTAATGTTACTGAAAAAATTATTGATATACTCTATTCACTTTTAATCCTTCATTTGAAACATATTATTTGTATTTGGAGAGTAAGCTATTTTAATGTGTTTGAACTACAAGATATGACTGAATACATCATTTTTCGCTTTAATTAAGTGATATTTATCTCAAAAATTATTTTGAATGCACGAATTTTTTCACTACGGGATTTTAGTTATAGAACTTAATGATTTCTTTGTCGTATTGAATGTGATAATAGTTTTCTCAATGCTCCTAAAATTTCAGTCTCTAAAATATTAATTTTTATTTTTGCAATACAATTTACATTTAGGATATTTTCCCTCCTGAATTATGATGAACTCTATTTACACATAATTTTGCTGCATTACTAATCAACAGTGTTTCCATTTGTTATTCAATTCATTCAAAGCTTTTGTCTTAAGTAATTAGTAAAACAAAATTTCCTAATTTTAGTTTTTTTTCTTTAGGAACAGAACTTTATGTTATACTGGAATTTATTCTATTCGTTTCCGTTTATTATAATTAAAGAGATTGATAGTTCTTTTGGCTTCATATTTCATAGCATTTTTCAATGAATATCGCATTATGCTGTATTTTCACAATTATACATATTTAATTTTTTAATAAAGTATTCTGGTACATTAACATTCATTTAAACCAATTAGCACATAGTCTCATAAATTAAGACTTAAAATTATTTCCTGCTTTTATTCGCTTGAATATTTTTGCATGGAAACTGATTTTTATTTGCTATTATTGTTGAAAAATTAAAGTTATAGATGAAAATTAAAATATATCACGTAAATATAAAAGTAAATCATAAGAAAAAAATAAGTAAATCTTAAGTTTCAGAATCATATTTGTTAACAGTATGGGATTGAGAACGAATAATTATTTTACTTTATCTGTTGTTTTCTTACCTCTTTGTATCGCTGGAGAAATCAATTGCTTCCAATTACAAAAACTCATGGAAACAAAATACTGGTAAATTCTTAGTTTTGACAATCTCATTTATTACTTTTTCTTCCTAACAAGAATACAGAAACTTATTTGATTCTTATTCATTCAAAATGTTAGTTCTCATCACTTACTATCTTGAAGAATCTACCACATCCCTAAAGTGTTCTCCATACTTTGTTGGAGTTCTTTGTTGTTCTCCAATGATGATAGTGATAAGGATTCTTTTTCACCTTCACAGCTCATTGTTGTGCTTAATTAGCTGGTTGGATCGCGATCATAGTCTTCTCTTTCAAAAAGGAGGAGGAAAACATGTAGAAAAAGAATTCTCAGATCTAGAATACTTGATTCAATTTCCTTTTTAGCCACACAATTATCCTTTACTGAATAACTTTATGGTTTAAATCTGGCAATTTGCAATATCAATTGGTTTTTTTTATTTTTGATTTTATAAGAAACTGCAAATGGCAATAAATGGATCAGAAGAATGTTTTCCTTATAAAATATATTTTTTATGAAAATATCGTAGATGAAATTGCAGCTTATAACATGATTATATTAATATATAATTCATTTAAAGTAACTTATATTTATTTCAACAAGCGCATAATTTTAAATTTAGCACTATTACACATTTTTATCAAAGTTTTTATTTTTCTTCCGCCCTAAGTATTATTTGGTTTCAAATCAATCATATTCATCAGTTAATGAATAAATGTTTTTTGTTAAAATTATATTTATTAAAATTATTTTCTTAAAACTAGTTTTTTACCATAAGTATTGAACCATTTTAATGTACTAAAGTCTAAAAATATCCTTTGTTTTTGTATCGAGAACTTCTTTAAAAAATAGTTTTTTTTTTAAACTTAGATAGTTTAATTGAAATACACATTTGAGATAACTGATTAATATTAATCTAATTATTAAATAGAATTATTTAGTAATTTTTATGATAGTGTAAACTACGTTATTGTTCGAAATAAGAAATATTTTAAAAGTGTTTTAAGCAACAAAAAATCTTTGGTCTACGTCTAAAATAAATTATATATATATATATATATATATATATATATATATATATATATATATATATATATATATATATATATATATATATATATATATATATATATATATATATATATATATATATATATATATATATATATATATATATATATAATACTAACATTTTTATCACAGACTATTTTTAATATCTCATTGCATTGCAAATAAAATACCCACAGTAAAACTTAGTTAAGCAATTTTACTTTTTGAAGATTTTTAATTGGTGTTTCATTCACTTAATAAAATAATTATGGATTTTTATGAGAGAAGTTCATGGTATAATAATTAAGTATTATTAGTAATTGGGTAAAGTTTAATGAGTACAACGTTAGACTGTATGACTTACGTATTATCAAATGCTGCATGTTTTGCATTTTTCAAAAATAGAATTTAAACGAGAGGAGAAAAACGACTGTCACTGACAAAAAATAAAAAAATGTGCCAACTACATCATCTGACCATAAGTCGCAAATGCTGCTGTCCCGTGTATTTAACGAGATATCTAAGCTTGAATAGAAAGTGAATAATGGCGCTACAGCTAGAGCAGTTCCGGTCTAGATTTATCAAAACCAGAGGATCCAGCTCGAAGGCTCGCAGCAGTCTAGCAGAAAAGAGACTAAAGATAAACTGCAGGATGGAAAGCGTAAATGTTCGGAGGGAGCTTAACCCACAGTCGCTGCTGTATACTGGACGGAGCCTTTTGTATCAGTCTTTTGTAGAAGGCTTCTTGTGGGAGTAGAGATTTCTCATAAATTTGGCGCTTGCTGGACCGCTGGCGTCTGTGATAACATTTCAGTGAATGTAAATGAGAAGAATTTAGTTAACTTCTCACATTATAATCATATGAGGCACTTTTCAATTTTGTCATTTTATACAAACTTAATTTGTAACCCGAAATTCCAGGAAATAAATGATTAGTATGAAAGCTCTTTCGAAAGACGTTCAAAAATTTCATTCATATCTTGATTTGAGTTCTTCAGATAGTGTGTAAAAATATTTGCTATATTATTCCAATTGAAACCTGAAATAATAGGGAAAGTAATCTTTCAAAACACAATTCTATGCTTATTCAGTAGTTAAACTTTAGTTGTTTAAAAAGTAAAACAAGTTTAAATATTTATTTTTTATGCATTATTTTTAAAACACTATTAAACTGTACAAAAAACATATATTACTATTTAACTAACGTTATATATATATATATATATATATATATATATATATATATATATATATATATATATATATATATATATATATATATATATATATATATATATATATGTATATTATATACTAACCGGAACAATAAAACTGCGTTGTATTAATTTAGTACAAAATGATCAATTATCTTATGCTTAATGTGGCAATCAGTGACTGTTAAACAAATTTGTAGCATTTAAATGCATACAGAGAAAACTAACAAGTTAAAATAGGACCAGAAATATACTATATATTTTACTGACAATTTTACTATAAGCAAACAATGTATAAAAACATGCAGTTAGATTTATGAAATATCAAATGAATTCTGTGATTAATTGTAGAAAAACAAAGGAAGTAATATATGTATACATAATTTTAGATGAAAAATACTCATTCATTTATTAATTTATGAATATTAATTCATTCATTCACAAATATCTTTACTTTAAAGTACTTCTAAACTTACTAGATATAGATACTATCTAACAATGAACATTAAGCTAATTGAATTATTTTATGATATACTGTTATGTAAGAATCAATAATTCAAGAATCAGTATTCTCATCAAAAAACAGTAAAGTCGAAAAAAATCATTTATCAGTGCATTTAGAAATTCTAAATTAACGATGGGGAAAATATACCATAATATTTAAAGTTATTAATAATATTCTAAGGTATTTTTCTATTTCCTAAATTGTGTGTGTAAAGTAAATTTATTTTATATAAGAGATTTACTTTTGGTTATTTTTACTGGTCTTTTCATATCATAACAAAACCAACGAACAACCAATTAGTTTAATTCTATAGAATATTAAATGGAAAAATCAATGCTGTACGTGAACTATAAGGTTTACATTCTCTTTAGGTTATTTTGTGAACTTTAAGGTTTATTTTCTACTTAATTTATTTCATGAGCTACATTTTATGTAAAAGAGAGCCAAAAGAGGGTGAAGGAGAAAATGACATTTATAACTTATTTACAACATGAATAGAAAGAGGTTACAAAGCACTCTGTCTCATCAGGTATTTTATACACTTGTCTCTATTCACTAAAAGAAATAAATTGAGATTGATGATGCATCTTTTATGAAGAAAATTTAAAAGATATTCTAGGTGAAGGAAGTTATGTGTTTAGGTTTATATTTTAGGGGGAAAATATGAAATCTCTTCTGACAATAAAATTTGTTTGCAATGTATGAGTTTTTCTTTCCCAAGCACAAATTTTACAGCAATGAGTTTTTATATTATAATAAGCAAAATACTCTTTCACAGTCATCCTCTCGAGACATCAATAAATAAAAACATAAAATTGACCGTGAAAGCATCGTACGTGTAAACTGTTTTCATATAAAACATATCAAAAATCATTTGTCAAACACATTTTAGTTATTATTATAAAAAGAATGCATAATTTTAACACCTTATTAATCACTTGGTTTAAATTTAAAAGGGATGATCGCAGTGATTAAATTACACAAATAATCACTCAGTTACGATTTTATTACGATAAGCGATTACTATTGAATCAATATTTTAAAATATATTTTCAGTGTTCTAGGAAGAATTCGACGTAATATTTGTGGAACTAAGAACTAAAGTTTGTTAGTTTAGGTTACTGCGACACACGACACCAGTATTCTGTTTTTGGTGAATGAATAACTAATGTGAGTTAATTCTCTTGTAATTCTGAGCTACAGCCAAGTAATGAAGTCAACATTTGAGCTGATAACTTTAACCTCATGATATGTCAGTGGAAGGTATGAAGAAACTTCTGATGAAATAGATTTTCTCATCAAGTAATTTTTGTCAAGAACAGGTACCTTATTTGCTACACGTACCTCATTATGGCAGTTGATAAAATATTGTTAAAATTCTCTCAATCCAGGTGAACAACTTGTAAGAAATATCTGAATTAAGTTTTTAATGCGATATACATTTAAAATACATTATTTGATATCATAATTAAAATAATAATAAAATATTATTGAAATTACAATAAATTTTCAATATACTTAATATACACTGACTGACATTAAAAATCCAACACCAAGAAAAAGTGGCAACAAAATTATACAAATTTCAGAGTAGACACTCCTTAATGAGTTATGCTAATGATTGAAATGCGCAGCTCTCCAGCGCACGTAGGATAAGATATGAGGAGCCATCAGAGTGGGCAATATTCGTACCGTTATTGCTGTTTGGGAAATAATTGAGCCATCGTTCTCGCTAGATCTCTCACCAATCGAACACATTTAGCGTATGGTTGGACACCATTTGCAGAACCTTCCACTGCTTCCTTCAGAAGGCACACTATGGCACATGTTTGACAAGGAATGACAAGTCATCCTTCCTTGCATGTTTCTTATAATTCAAAAATGTAACAAAATTTTTGAGTTTTTTAAATGTTTGGAAAACTTTTATAAAGTCTCTAATTTCGAGTAGTTGATGAGGTATTATTTTGGCTAATTTTTAATTCATATTTTTAGACAATATATAAAAAGTCTAAGAAATTTATAACTGTGCCCTAATATTTAATTTTACAGAATGATTTATAGAAAATGAATCCAGTATTAATGTCAGCATAAATGTTGTTAATGTGTCAAGTGAAAGTAGCTGAATATGCATACTTAAATTTTTAGCAAACAAATTCATTCTTAACAGATAAATATAATTGATATTATCAAATTGAGTAAATCATAATGATTCTCTCAAAAGAGATTTTTTTGTTACTGTTACTTATCTCCAACCCAGTCTGACGAAGTCAGACCATATCTATAAATAGACTGATCTTTTATTTAAAAAAATGAAGACAGGAAAAAAAGTTCTTCCCAAAGGAGACCCAAGCATTTTCCAAGATGTGCTTTGCAGAAGCAATTCCTGGTGTTGCTGGCATTTTGGATAAACAGGGAAGGATTTCGCACCTTTAGAAAATGTAAGACATTCCAGGTGGCCTGTGACAAGGCACAAGAGGCTGCTGCAGGTTTTGATGTCACATGACAGTGTTAAAAAAGACCTGGTTTACGAAAGAGATTTTAACTTCCTAATTTCATAAAATACCTTCACATATTGTTTTGTTACTGTTGAAAAAGTTTGCTTTTTCATGTATATACAATTTTTTTTGATAATGTAAAAAAAATGTATAATCACGCAAAAAATATCAAATTTTAAGTCTAACTTCTAAAATCTGTAACAATTTCTTAGATGTGAATTAATTTTTCTGATGTGAATTACTATTCACTGCAAACATTCAAAATTGTATAGTCTATATTATTCAATTTAAAGACTCTTTTATTATTTCTGAAAAATGGAATGATTAATTGCTTAACTTTATATTCTACATATTAGGATTTGTATAAGGTCTACCGGAAAGTTCTGTCTAATTTTGAAATAAAACGAAATGCAACTTTTTTGTAACGTCAGTAAACTTTATAAAATAATATAACTGCCAATATTGTTAATGATTTCTTGCCAACCAGAAAGCAATTTGTGTATAAATCATTTTTAAGAAATCTTTCATCTTTTCATGCGTAAGCATTTAACTAGTGTTTGATTGATATCTTCTTCAGTTTTTAAATTTTTGTCCTTCAAAAAATACTTCTTGGACAAAAACAAGTGATAGTTAGTTGGAGGGTGATGAGTCCGGTGAATATGATGTATAGGACAGAATTTCCTAATTTATTTCTGAAATTTTTTGATGAATTCTATTCTTGTTCTCTTTCTTTGACTGCTGTGTTTTGGAACATTGCCGGCCTCTTTTCTTGGACTGCTCCCTTTAAATTATCCAGTTGCTGGCAATACTTTTCTGAATTGAGTTTATAGCTCAATTTGTATTGCTCATTAGTCCTCAAAAATCCCATCATATACACAACATTCTCTTAATCAGATTCAAATTTGTTTTACAGTTAGAAAGGCTAGATTTTCCCCACAATGTGCCTTTTTCTTTGTGATATTTTCGTAGATAATCCATTTTTCATGTCTGGTTATCATCTGGCTCAAGAAAGACTCGATACTGCTTCAAAGAAGCAGAGATAAGCATATGATAACTAGATAAGCAAAATTCTTCTGATTCAATTCATGTGGCACCCATTTTTAATATTTCCGCAACAATCCTATCTTCCGAATATGGTCCGAAATAATTTGCTGAGCTGAATTAAGCTTTCTACGATTTCCAATGTTGTCAGAAATAGATCTTGCTCTAACATGTTTTTAACAACATCGTCATCGATCAATTGATTCCGGTGGACCTAACACAATATATAGTTGATTTAAGCAAAACCACTTCGATATAATAAAATAATAAGTTAAGTTTGCATTTTTTGTAATTTGTAAAATGCAGTAAAATGTTATTTCTTTATTTGCAAGACAATCATGTTAAACTGGAATGATTTTCTAAGGATTCAATAGTTGAGAAAATGAAATGATTTAAAAATTCCGCTTATATATATATATATATATATATATATATATATATATATATATATATATATATATATATATATATATATATATATATATATATATATATATATATATATATATATATATATATATATATATATATATATATATATATATATATATATATATATATATATATAATATATATATATATATATTATTTATTTGACTAAATTTAGACTCATACAGAAAAAATTGAAGTTCAAGAATTGTGTATTCATTTAAAAAAAAGAAAAAAAGCATATGCTATCTATAAATCATTTAATTTTTGAATATACGATATCATATTTTAATCCATATTCTTAAATTTAATTATTTTTTAATATTATTGTTATATTATGGTCACTTTTTTAAACACTAGTGATCACTTGTATTGATCAATTATTAGAAAATGATTTCAATATTTCTGTATAATTCTCATCTTTATTATTGTATTTTAAGTTATTAATTTACCCAACTATTTATGATTATCAATTTTATTTACAAATAATAATTTATGCAATCATATTTTATGACAGAAACTGAAAAAATAACTTCTTTAATAACCTACTTGTGAATATTTATAAATATTTTTTACCTATCAATATATTTTTGCTTAGGAGTATAAATTTAACAGGAAATAAATTTTATGCAAGTATTTACTTATAAAATGAATATGTGGATTTTTTCAGATTTCTTAACTCCTTAGATATACTTAAAATAAATCAAACGAAAATTTTGCGTAAAATTTATAAAATCTGTTTTAACTGATGTTAACTTTTATAGAATTTTTAAAATATTATACAGTTTTATAAACATATTTCTTGTTAATATTTGTCATTTATATTAAATTATTATTTGAATAAATTTAAAATGATTTCTTCTACTGATTGTGTTATTGTAAATTATATTTTTAAATGAAGTATACCATATGCCCATTTAAAAGTTCAGAAATCTCTGAAAAATAAACAATTTCTTTTTACATTTTTAAAGTGATGATTCTCGTTAATATTTTGAAATTTAATTCTGCTGCTATTTTGTGTACTAATCACAAACTATCAGATTCTTTACTATATAATATTTCCTATATTACAAAATTCCTTTAATTGAAAAGTTTATTATAAAAAACTGACCAGAAATCATTCTCTGCAATTTATAAATTTTATAAATGACAGAAATTTAGTAACTTCGTAACTTTCTTAAATTTAATAACTTCGGAAAATTATGTGACACAAACCTAATAAGACTTTATTAACGTTTCATGTGAACTTCTTTGAACTGTAATAAAAAATGTATCTAAAAATAATTTGATACAAGGTGTGTTATTAATTTTAAGATAATATAAAAAAAGAAGATATTTAGAAATTTAATATACTGTTGTTGTAGGGATCAAAAGGTTTACAAATATACTAGTTTGGTAAAAGATGTTATGTGTGTTGATTATTTTTTCGACCTCAACGAAGTATTTAAGAGATATTTGTCCAGAATACTGCTCTCTGAACACCGACTCCGTTGTCTTGTGTAAAGGTCGGGTGGCAGTACATGGTTCAATGGTTCCCCACCCTCACCTTCAGAACTGGGCATTCTGGTGATTCCAATCAGAACTGAACTTCCAGTCACTAAACATACCCGTGAGTCAGTGCCATAGTCATTACTGTTTATCGGAAAATTTGGGGCTTGGAGTCATCTATTGTTCGTCCTATCAATATCTCTTGGTCATCATCACCTCCCTACAGTAGAATCTATAGTACCAAAAGACAAATATTTAGACTCAGGAGGTCAGGTGCATTACCAAGATGCGCCATTTTAGAGCACAACAGAAATTTAACAAACTACATGATTTATTTAATATTATTAAAACGAAATTTTTTATCTATAGTTTTGTGAAAAACTCAAATATTTTGGGGTGTTTATATAATGTATTACGTAATGAAATTAAAATATCCTTAATTTTTTTATTATTGCATATATAAGTACACGTAACGCAATTAAAATTATTTTCAGAATTTAAAATGTATGCGATATTTTGAGAAAACTTTTAATTTAATATTAATAAAACACATTTTATGCAAAAAATAGCATACAAAATCTTACTACATTATTGAAACACACGCATACAAGCACACATATACATATATAAAACTAAATAACTTCTGTGTTTGATTTTATATATGTGTATAATGATTCATAATTTATATTTTATGTTATTATAATATTAATTGTTTTTAAAACAAAATTTAAAATAATTATATACAATTGAATAAGCGTTATCATTTACTGAAACAGTCTGTTAGAAAACATTTTCCCTCACTATTAAAAAATATATATTATATATATAATCGCATATATATTTTTACACTAATTTTTAAAATATATATTTACCTGAGAACATAAATAAGTAAATCATGTAGTTTGAAAGGGCATATAATATTTTAAAAATGTAATATGATAATGATAATAGTATCCTATACATTTTAATAACATTCAAAAGCGAGAATTAACGAAACAATCTGAGGTCAATAAAATCATCTTAAAAAGTATAGCTTAAAATAATGCATTTCTTACCATTTTTTGTTAATGTTTACCATTTGTTCCTTATATTATATACGTTCAGTAACTAAAGTATTATATGTTTAAACGAATTCAAAATATAACGATGAAGTTGACATATTAAATACATAAATTATGTGAAATACTTACGCAGTGGCACGATTTACATATATTTCATTAGAGCTAAAAGAAACAAAGTAAGTTTTTTGAAAAGTAAATTAATCCATTAAACATTTCCAAAAGTCTTAAACTTTTAAAACGAGATCAAACGTGGTCAAAGATGTCTTCACTAATTCATGACCACCCTGCCTTAAGGGGTTATTGATTCCAGAATTTCCTGTCTCTGCCAATGGGGAGATATTCTCCACCTAAACACAATGTGTTCAGCTATGAAACATTGCCCCAGGTTACTTTCTCACAAAAGGAGCGTTAAAGTTGTAGTCAGAGGAGACGATAACACTGAATCAAAAGCGTGGGTTTGTCAGAGAAAAAGATTGTGTTTTTAAAGAAGAAATGCGGTAAATGCAATATAGGAAACTTTTTACTTATGTGAAAAAAAGTAAGATCCTATAGAAACTACTCTGTGAGTTTATTCAAAAAGTTGTAATGCGTTCTTAATCTAATTTAGAAATGTCTCGTGTACTTTAAAGTAAACTTTATGTATTTATATTTTTTGATAAAGTTCATTTTATGTAAAATTCACAGAGATATATTTCCAATCTTATTATATAACTTTAAGAAAATAAAAGTAATAAATGATGCATGTTAAACTCATTTTTAATAATATTTACGAAATGTTCTTTTATTGACATAATTAAGTGAGTATTATTATAAAGCGTATTAAAACCAATTTTAATAATTTTGTCTAAAATTTGTATTTTATATATTTTTTTATATTATTTATTCCATGCACAGATGTCTTTGCTGTAACTGAAAATGTTTCTTCCGAACTTCAATGTAAAAAATTCTATTTGATTGAATCTAATTTAATATCAATTTTACATCATTTTTCCATAACCTTTCTTGTCAGAAAAATTTTTTGTTATTCTTACCACATTATGTTGGAAATGCATAAATAAAGACACTAAAAAAAATCAATCTGCTTTACTATAGATATATTTATGGTTGATAATATAAAACCATAAAAACAATCAGGGCTTTATATTGTAAATCTCAAACATAACCGACTTGGTAGTTGAAGTCTTGTTTGTGTAATTAATTAACTATTTTCTCTCTAACGACTAAAGTCAAGTTGATGACTGAATGTTCAGCACACAATTCAATTCTAAAGTTCTTGGGATCGACTCATATATTGAACTTTGTGTTTAAGAGTTTTTATTGTTTTACATGAGTGACTTCTTATTTCTTCAGTCCCAGTGAATTAGAATTACTACATGTATCTCAGAATTCCCTAATACAGTTAAATAACATGACCAATAACTGTAAGAGTATTTTTTCCTATTTTTTAATTACTTTATAATTGAATTGCATAAATGTTTGAATTCACGAACACGTGGCCTGTAAAATGGTAGCTAATCTAAGTCTCTACAAAAACATGTAATATCGTAAAGTATTCTTTAATTTTCATCAATTTACTTTATAAAAATTTAAGAAACACTTCTAAACAATTGTGTGCAATTTTTTCAAGCTTTCGCAAAAACTAATGTGATGACTTTGTCTACAGGTTCATCTGTTAAAAATAACATTCATTTATTTTCATTCAAAAATGACATATTTATTTGTACTTATTCCACTCTATAAAGAAGTAAAATAAATTTATTTCTTGATATTAGTAACTTCCATTTATTCTGAGGATTACATTTTATTATAAGTTGAAAATTAAGTCCCAACTTGAATTTATATTGTAATAAATAAAATTTAAGTTATTTTTAGGCTTTAATTTTTTTTAAATAAAACTTAAATTTGCTTATATGTTATTTTGAAAATTGGAAACATCAATTTAATTAAAAAATTTAATTAAATTTAAATTTAATTTAAAAAAGGAACAGTAAAGTTAGATTTTAAATTTGATTCTGTAAACTGATATTGTTTAGTAAAAAATTAATATTATGGCTCATGATACTACGTGAATTCATTAGTGTAATTATTTTATAATTTATTTTCTTACCTATTCGTGTAGTAAAATAATTACTGATAATTAATACTTATGAATAAATAGCAAAACTGAACAAAAGGTAAACTATTGTATTGTAAAAACATTTCTTAGGTATTTTATTTTCCTAAATTTATCATTTGCCATTTTTATATCATGCATTTAATGAATATAAATAAAATTCCACTCCTACACTTACAGGCATGTTTTAAATATTTATTTACAGTATGAAACAAGTTTGAAAAGGTTGCCATAGTTAGAAAAAAACATTTTATTGAGAAGTAAATTTAATGATGCACTTACTGGTATTAATTGAGCCGACACTTCAAAATTATTTAGAGAATTTAAAAATAATACCAAAGCAATAAATGTACTCGCTTGACTTTTGAAGTTTAAATTTAAATTTTCAAGTACACCATTTTTATATACATAAAAATAGGCGTATTTTATTATTCAATACTTAAAAACTAAGAGTACTTGTTTCGGAGTTAGAACTCTAAGCTCTTGTAAACGCGGAGTTTAATACATTCAAAGCACTGAAGGATGGGCTGAAATTCACGCTCAAGCAATTCAATGCAAGTGAGAAGGAGAGAAAAAAATATGTTTTAACCTTAAAAAAACATTTTCTTTTGTCTTGTCATGGTTATTCTCTAAGCCATCTCAGCTGTTTTGAGTGCTCTAAGAAGAGGCATTTACCTGGCATTGGGCCAAAAAACATTTTGGAGCATCTTTTCACTCCGTGCATTAGAATAAAAGAATGGTGAAAAGCCCAGGTTAAACATCCGAAAGGAAGCTACACATCCCGAATCACTACTGTACGACTTGGAACGACGGATGAAAGTGAGGTAGAAGAAAAAATAACCCGATATATTACTTTCCGAAAAGAAAATGAAGAGGGTGTTCACTCTCTTAACTGTACTTTTCCTTCTTTTCTTTTCACCTATCTTTGCGGGGAAAGGTAGTACCGGAGAATGTATGTAAATGTATGTGACTGTGAATAACGATGAGGTCGATTGTGGTTTAAGAATAAAAACACATGGAAATGGCTTTTTACCATAAAAATGGGAAAAAATGAAGAAATCTGATAATATATTTCTTTGAAATTCTGAATGAATCTGTTGCTTTCTTATTAATAATTACGCGAAATAACTCTCAATTCTTCAGGACAATGTTCCTTATTTCTAGTTAATGTGAATTATATATATATATATATATATATATATATATATATATATATATATATATATATATATATATATATATATATATATATATATGTATGTATAATGCTAATAAATACTTATAAACATTATCTACATTTTAATAGATCTCAGTAATGTGCTAGGTATGTTAGATATGCTATTTATTGCACTGCACTAAATAATAAAAAGTCTCTTGCTGTGCAAATAAATATAAAATACCATAAAATAAGGAAAGGAAAATGCATAAAAGAGCAAAAAATATTCTAGAAATTTGCGAGTCACTTTATAAATTTCACTAAAGTATGATAAAATATAAATCTACACAGATAAAAAGCTATTTTTTCAGGTTTTAAATGAAAATCTTAGCATTAAATATATCACAATTGTTAATATATCGTCAGATATATGTTTAAGAAATTGTATACTATGTCTATAAAATATAATACTTTATTTTACCCAGTTTTAAAAAAAAAAATCAAGTATAGTTTTTTTTCATAGATTATGAAAAAAAAGTATTTTCAATATTTACAAGCAAATAAAATGAATTTACATAATTTTAAAGTAAAATTTTTAAAAAAAAATCTGGTTAAGGATATCTTAATTCCATTTTAACAGTCTACAGTCTACACTGATTGTTTAAAAACAGTCATAGACTAACAAATATTTTAATAATACTCCTTTTTGAAAAACATTAAAAAACGTACAGCACTTACTGTTCTGTGCACTTTAAACTACAGCAGCTATTTCTTAAATAGACATCTGAATAATTACGAAAGCAAAGAGACAATTATAAAATTATGACTCTACTTTAGCAACCCATAAAAATAATAAATAAAATATTATCGGATTTTACTATCCATTATACAGGAAGACTTGACATACATCTGTCATTATAGCAAGTTATTTTGATGACATGTAGTGGATGCTCTAATGATAAATTCAGATCATGAGACCTCTTGGAAAAGTGGCTTAAAGCAATGAAAGAATTTAAGTGTCACAAGGGGAAAATATACGTTACAAAGAATTCCGAAGTACCCATTTCGATATTTACGAAAGAAGAAGCGCTGTTAGACTCTCTCTTTTTAAAAGCAGTTTGTTCTAATATTCAATATTCCAATTAAATTAATGCTATCTACTCCTGCAGCTGCAAAGTAAGCGTTTTCTTTTAAAAATTTTGCACCATTTTTATGTATTTTTTTATAAATTTAGCTTCATATTTTTTTAAATTGATTGTGAAACTACTAAACTTTCCTTTTAGCGAAACACTCTAAAAATTCGTAAAGATAATTTGTTTTTTTAATTATTCATTCAATAGAAATATTTTTTTATGTATTATGTCATTCAATATTTGCTTATGTTAGAATGATAAACTGTTTTCAATGCTTAATATTATTACAGCTTCAGTAGAACATACTAGAAATCTATATAATTTCAATTTAGGCGAGCATTCTACAATTAGAAGTTGGAGTCAAATTTGCCTATGGATTTATTTTCAAAGAACATTTTAAATATATTTTACTGTTTAATGTTTGCTTAAATTAGAATACCAATATCTTTTATGTATAATATTATCATAGTTTTAGAAACACTGTTATGTAATTTAACCAAAAATTATTAATATACGATTTGAAACCAAACCAAGAAACTGTTTTATCTTAATACTATTAGAATGTAACATTAAGTTAAATATAAAATTATTAGTTTTACAGGGGTATTTTAAGAAGCTAAATTTGAGGGAGCTAACTAATTAAATATTTTAAATAAATTGCTTTAGAGTGTATCGAGCTATCCTAAATTATTAGAAACTTTGTGTGATTTGTTTATTGAATTTAACTGTCCATGGAATGTCGCTTATAATATACAATTGTACATTTACACGCAAGTCTTAAAATATGCAACATTCATACAAAAGGATTATAGACAGAATGATATCTTTATGCAGTGGTGGAATAACGCGACTTTAGATCTTTCTACCTCTAATGATTGGACGAGCCTTCCTCCAATCGGGGATTAAGCAGCTCGGTAAAACAAGTCATTCGAAGAGCGAAAACAAAGACGTATTCTTGCCGTTATTATCGATTCATTTATCCTAACAAGTTGAGACATTCCGGTAGCTACATTGTTGACGTTTATGCCGATGTAAATCCTCTTTTGTTTCACTTTAAGTACTTGTTAGTAATGCCTCAAATCTCCTAGTTGACAATTTTTAATGCGTCACTAAAGTAATGTTGAAAGACCAGTTTTCAGCCGGCTTCTTGGAATTAGAGCTAAGACTTCCCAAACAAGGAAACACGATCAAACGAGCTAGGGAAGGAGTTTATGGCAGTTTTAATGTTCCGTATCTCAAGTGTAATTTTATGGCTTCTTCTCATGCTTTTACGACTTGCGTATGGAACGCGGTCGCAAATATTCCTCCGGCCTAGGCCATTTATTGGTTGTTTTCAAAAGGCTGCTTACGAGAGACAGGAAAAAAAAAACTTTTCCAATTCAATGATTTCCATTTTGAATGAAAAAATACGATTTGTCTAAATTACATTGGAAGAATTATTCGCTCAGGCAGAGGGGGAAAGTAACACTTAACTTTATGGTAGATGTGCTTTTTCTGAAGTCCAAGGAGATTCATATAAAAAACCTTCACTTTAAGAAAATAATCATTACATTTGGAATATTCAAATGCAGTTGTGTCACATCCAAACATCATCTTAAATTAAATTAATTATTCAAAAGGGAACCGAAAAATAAAATATCTCATAGTCATTTATATAAAATTGATTTAGAATTTAAAACGCTCTTCAAATTTTTTATACTTTTATAAAAAGAAAGTATACCATAAGTTAAAATGATTTTCCTAGTTGTTTACGATATATAATAAATATTCTTACAAAGAGAACGAATTGTACTTCAAGAAACAGGTAAAATATATTTATTTAAAGAAAACTAAATCTGAAACAGTTCTTTGTAAAGATTACTTGCAAACTATTTAATGTTATTTTTGACAAATACTTCCTACCACATATATACATTAGTTGGAGTTGGGACGTTTATATCCAATAAGTTACTTATATTGGGTGCCTGCTTCCTTTCATACCGATTTAATACAGAGAAATACTCCCACAATTTCTTCACGTCTGGCGAATATCTCTATTATTTCATCTCAGTCTTCTAATCAAATCTCATCTGGAAATTCGTGACCTTGTTTGTAATATGTGAAAAATAATCAATAGAGACAAATGCTTAGATTTTCTATGTCAAATATTTATTATTAGCACTATGAAAGTTCTGTTGAATCATTTTCGCTCTATATTTGTCTTTTATTAATTAGAAGTTTAACATTATTTCATGCAAAAAAAATCTTAACGAGTACAGAAGTTATTATACTATTATAATGTTTCTCAATTGTTAGATGTGAAGATATTTTAAGAAAAAAAAATTATTATTTTCTATAATCGCTAATTTGAAAAGGAAATGTTATACTTAAGCATGTAAAATGTTAGATATATTTAATATTGTCTTTCATTCAAATTTTTTTACAAAGGTAAAGGAATGAAAAATAATTAAAAATTAAATATCAAGTTCATGATACTTAAATCTGATATTTTCAAGAACTATCTTGTAATGTAGCTTGTATCTTAATTGCAATAATTTTTCTAATATTTAATTTTATTATTTACACATTATTTCGTTTTCCAATTAAATACATTTTAAAATTATAGTACTTTGGGAAAACACATCGGTCAACAAGAAAAAATACAATTATCACCCTCTTTGAAGAAAATGTAATTTTTTCTAAAGAAGAACAAATTGCAAGTCCATCTATGATTATCATCCAAATAATAGACATAAATAAACTGAGTTTAGTCTTTTAAAATAGTCAATTATTAACAATTTCGAATTTAATTTAAAAAATTGGAAGTTTATCATAAACTTTCTCGAAACTAAACTTTATTAAGATTTATGATAATTTTATAATGGATACTTCTACACACACATATGTAGGTATATGCAAAATGTACATATATGCATAAAAATTATATGATTGTCAAAATGCAGAATTAGTGTATCATATAATCTTGATTTAGAAATATTTTTATTTAATATGCTACACATGTGTGCATATTCAAAATAAAAGTATTTATTTAAAGAGAGAAAAATAAAAATCATTCGTAGGTTTGGTTGCAATGATTTTTTTTTAATTTCTTCCGTAGTCTTTGAAGTAATCCCAATCGATTTTATTTTCCCGTTTCAAATCACTGACAGTTGAGACACATTCCAACGGATGCAGCCACGTCAGCGAAGTTCTTGTCTAATAAAAACGTCGCATTATCTTATGTTTGCTGGTTTTTCAGTGGCCTATACATTGCTTTTCCAAACAGCTAAGGGTCAAAACTCTTGTTTCGTGTTACATTTAGAATGTCTTCCGTTGAAAGTTGACAAGAGAAGGAGACAAAAGCATTATTTTTGAAAGAGCAGAAATAAAGTTCGAATGCTCAGCGATTTCTTGGAATGCTATTTTTTAAAAAAGAATGGTAGATTTAAAAATGAACTTATATTTTATATAGCATTGTAAAAAGCAGTTATTGTATATATTCTACGTAAATTTTAAATTTGGTAATTTGATGAATTTTATTGTTTTATTAGTATTAAAATGACATTTTCAAACTAATAACGTGTAATGAGATTTACAGACAATTTTGAACCAAAGATGTATATAAGTTATTATTTTTAGCTGAGAAATGAGCAGAATAATAACTGAAAGGGAGTGTGATAAGTTTTTATGTATTTTGTCATATAAAAATGCCGCTATCAGAGATATCAAAATAATTTATAATTAATATAACTTTTTGAAAAACAGAATGTTATGAATATGCATCATTTTCGTCCAAAATGAAGAATGGTATTATATAAATATATATGGTCAGTTTTAGAGAAATTTCAAAATAATTGATTAAACAGGGAAAGAATTATATTCTTATAAATGTTTCATTTATTATTATGTTTCATATACACTCACAGAAACTGTTTAGAATTTTTTTAAAATTAGAAAACACGGAATGTTTAAATGATTTTTTAACTTTGTAAAATAAATCCCGTATTTGAAAAAATTTTTTAAAATACTTTCCCTTATCAATTTTCATAGCTGATACATTAAAAAAGAAAGTTATATTTTACCATTCTCTGTTTTTTAGTGTAAATGCACTGTGTAAGTGTACCATAAGTTTAATACATACACAGATTCAATAAAAAGATTATTATTAGAATTCAAAATAATTATGAATTCAATATGTTAAATAGTTTTTCTTCGCAGAAGCTCACATCAATATCTTTACTACCAATGAACTATTTAGTGAAACTGAAAATGCTGATACACCTTTACGTAAATAAATAAATATATATATATATATATATATATATATATATATATATATATATATATATATATATATATATATATATATATATATATATATATATATAAATAAATAAATAAATAAATATATATATATATATATATATATATATATATATATATATAAACTACTTAGTAGCCTCATATGGAGCATATACATTGCATTTATAAAGTCAAGAAAAATTATCCATATTAATAAATAAATATTATCAAGTTCTTTAAGAGATTAGAAACATGTTGTTGAAATTCTAGTTTATCGATAACACATATTCTTTGTCTTATTTCTGATCCATAATATAGTACATTTTTATAAAGAACTTTCATTTGCGATTCTAAAATTTGAAACCTAATGGGGCAGCGAGAAAACCCAGGCTTATTTGCCCGTATTCAATTGTGCGTTGGAAGGTAAAAACGAGCTTCGTTTCCCGAGGTCGTTAAAAATACAATATACCCTCTAAACACTGAGATTACGCATAAATCTCTTTTATAGCTGCTTAAGAGTCTCCTTTGGTTATTAGGGGAATATTTTGAAGCTGTAATTTGTTTTATTTGTAAACCATGTCTGAGGCGGAGGGAATATGCCAGAGTATGCCCATTTTTACTAGCAACCGTAAGAGCACAATTTATTAAGTTTTTTGACGATTCTGACTTTTAAAGCTTGGAGGAACTTGATTTGCATTGCCGCATTCAAAGCTACCGCACGAAGTCGAAACCAAGTTGAAGTCTAATAGCCGAGCAATCGAATTGGTGGAAGATCATACCCAAATTATGAATTATGGATGAAGTATAGAGGCAGTCTATCTTCTTCAGAAATTATTTACTCTTTATTTCCCTTGGTTGAGGGGGTGGATCCGAGAGCAGATTTTCCACAAAAATGATTTCATTTTCGCCTTGCTCGTTCATGAATGGCGAAGCTAGTGTTTCTAAAACGCCAACCCATTTCAAAAGACCAGCTGCATAAAATTGATTCCTTTCTGATAATTTTTCACTTAACGCTTGCTTCTGATTTACTTTCATACCAGTAAGTTATCCAAATTTAATATTACAATTGAAGAAATCAGTTTTTTCATCATTTATCTGCCTACAAAACTATTAAATCTATTGTTTATTTTTGCTAAAATGGTTTGCCAAATTTTGTATAATTAACATAATTTGTGTGAGTAAATATATTAAAGACACTAAAAATGTTTTATGAATGGTGTAATAAATAGTTTTATTCGAAATGTATGTTCTCGAGAACATACCTTAAGCAAAATATCCCTTATAGCTTATTTTCATAACTGCTATCAAAAAATCTCACAATTATTCACAATATCCAAATTAACTCCTCATAAAATTTTTTTATAAGAAGTTTTCGTCTCAATAAAACGATTGTTTAATATAAATCTTAATATTATGATTTAGCCTGTGTTTAAAATGAAGTATTGCAAAAATATTTAGATTAGGTGTTTCAACTTTATATTGTTTTGTTATCTCTGATTATAAAAGCTGAAAAAATATTTCAAAAATGTGTAACATCAATTGGATTCAACTGTTTATAAATGCTTTTGGATAAGCAACAGTGCGTTTTTCTGATGGTATAATTTTTCCTTCTTATTTTAAGCAATATTTAAGCATAAGTTCTAGAATGTAACTAAAGGTTTATAAGTGAAATGTTTTCCTTTTACTTAAGTAACTTTCACCGTGGCCAATTGCTAGGATATCAGTCATCGGAGCATAGTAACTCGGGTTCACTCTCAATCGCGTTTTGAACAAGGATCTATCAGAATGGGTGCTTGTGAGCTTTCCGGACTTCTTCCATTGTACCACTTTAATATGGCTCACTAGATATGAAAAAACAACCCAGAAGGCAACTAAGAATTCTAAAATTCCTTCGAAGTCTTTGACCGTTTGGTTGCCCCAACGCGGTATCAAATTACTTAAATGAATCAATAAATAATTTTGGTTTTGTTATATATTTTGCGTAGCTTAAACTACGCTCCTAAGAAAAATTTACAAAGATAAATTTATATTTACAAAATTCTCCCAAAATTCAATAGGATCTCTGTAAATACTATACAATTTTTAGATAAATTTGTAAATAATGGTTGCTTGTTTCTTTTAATAGCACAGTTTTTAAAAAGCTTGGAAGTTATATTTGTCTAAATGTACATTAAATTTACTCATAAAATTCAACACAAAATTAGAATGTAAGATGAATAATTTTTGCTATTAATTACAATTTTTAGAGTAATAACAAGATTTCTTTTTCATATGCAATAATGTTTATGTGCTTTTAATTCTATTTTTAAAACGATAGTAATTTTAGAAATGCTTATAATGCATTTCGAAACTAAATCAAAGATGTCATTCGCTACTACAGAAACTGGTATAAATAAAAATCCAATAGTATCCGAAAGATATGACCCAATCCATCCACAATGCGAAATAGATTAAACACCTTCAGAAAGAATTAGTCACATCCCCTGGGTCCTGGGGTGACATCTGATGGGATGCGATATCCTTCCTGGATAAGCTGAATAATACTCGATGGAATTAAAGTCAGGGGAGTCAACAATAGTCATCTGTAACACTAAATATATTGCTGAAATGTTGTTCCAGGGAATTTCCGACAAAATACAATTTATCAGAATAGAAGAGTACAATATCACAGGAAATCAACTGTCACGAAGAGCTTAGCTAGCTTTATTAACTATCAATAAATTAAATGATTTTAAACATAGTTAAATGTTTCTTATTATGCTTGTCAAAGTGTTTTAAATAATTTTTTTTAAATAATGGGAAACATTATTTCAAACAAATTTTAATCGGGCATATACTGTTAATAAATTGAAGAATTTTTTCAATTTCCTTTTTTAACGCTAAATATGTCGTGTGTGTGTGTGATTTTTGTATTTTCTTAAAAGTTAATCATTATTGTGTTTAAATGTCCTTAAAATACTATTGAATTTCCTTAAGAAAATCTATTTCTACTACAAGCTTATGTTTTTTTTTATATAAATAATCGAATTCATTTAGGCAATACTAATATTTGAAGAAATCACTTTGAAATGTATTATTTCTTTGAATTTAAGATGTGCCTAGTTACATATCTATAAAATCTGTTCAAATCTATCGATTTACTTCTACATATATACTGTAACTATATATTACTCCTATATATACATACAATCTTATATACAGGGTGATCATAATTAAACTGCAAATTTAAAAAGGCTGTAAAAAAAGAACCACTGGTCAGAAAGACCTGAAATTTCACCAGAATGTACTTTAAACAGGGGGATTTTCTTTGGCGTAGGAAGAAAAAATTAGAAAAAAAAAGTGGCCTGTAGATGGCACTGCACAGGTGGTTACATGCAAATTAACGTCTTGTATAAAATGCTGAGTAGCTTGAATTCTCGTTAATTGTCGATGGTGATGTAAATTCGGAAATGACTGTATTATGAGCCGACATTTTCCAACTCCCTGGCCGCCACAATCACCGGACATCACTCCCTGTGACTTTTGGCTCTGGAGATTTCTGAAAAATATTGTGTACAGTGCTCCACTAGACACCTTAGCGGATTTGAAATGCCGCATAACTCAGCACGTTAACAACATCAGCACTGATACACTCCAAGCTGCTGTGGAAAATACTGTTTTACGTTTACACCTCCTAACAGAAAATGGTGGACACCATATGGAAAATTTCTCCAAAAAGACTAAGGACAGTTAAAAAACAAATTATTGTTGGCTTTTTCTACGGTTTTTGGCCGCAGGGCAATTAAAAACAGATTTTTTCCTATTCGATGTGGCACCACCTTGTCGCTCTGAATAGGCTTTACACCAAGAGTGCTACAACATCTGCCTGACTTACAATTGCACAACTGGTTTAACGTTCAGCTTATCCACAGCCACAATTGATTATCGTTCAAGTCAAAATTCATGTAATTAACCTACAGCCGCCTGTAGCAGCGCAACATCTATCTGCCTGCCACTCTTTTCCTAATTTTTTTCACACGCCAAACAAAATTCCCCTGCTTGAAGTACATTCTGGTGAAATTTCAGGTCTTTCTGACCAGTGATTCTTTTTTACAGCGTTTTAAATTTGCAGTTTAATTATGATCAACCTGTATATACTTGAAATAAAGTTGAAAGAGATTTAATGTAATAAATAAAATATATAGCATGCATAATTTATCATAAATAACTTTAAATATTTATGGATGGGTATGGTATATTAAGCAATATTTTGCTTCGTCCACGCTTATTTATTATTTTTAAAACAATTGCTAATTTATTAAAAAAATTGTGCTAAAAATGGAAAATACGAAAGACTTGAAACATTTTGTGACATATTTTCCGTTTGATTAGATTCAGTATAAATATTTTCAAACACATTGTAAATGATGTGCCCTTTTACGTAAAAATAACATGCTTTGACGTTGATCAAAAAGAATGCAGTTTTATTCTTCCAACATTTTTTACTTCAAGTACAATGTCTGTTGTATCTACAGATACTGACTCAGGTGATTAAATGTTTTTACTTCAGTGGTTCTAAAGTACATTTATCCACAATGCCATCCGGAATGAATCAAGCGTAAAATCTCTTATTTTTTTCTCTTTAATCCTATGTAATTAATTTAGTTTAGAAGTTGTTTGGCAAGCATTTTAGAGCGTAAAGGATTGATAAGAAGGTTTCGGTAAAAGCAGCTTTGTGGATTAGAAAGCTGCCATATACAAGAAATATAATGTTCAAGGTATCCTGGTTTACATTTTAAGCTCCTGTTCTTCTGTACTAACAAAAAATAAGCCAAGAACGAAATAAATGAAAGGGAATTCAGAAAGACCGTAAAAAGGTGTCATAAAAAGTGTAAACTTAAGGGCTCAGAAGAATAAAGCGAATAATTTAATCTCATGTAATTGACAGATTTATACACGACTGACTAAACGTATTTAGCTAAGCGAAAAAAGAAATATTAAAAATTCTATAATTATATTTTTCATGGGTTTATAAAGAACTTATGCTACAGTCTAAAATTACATAATTACTGAGTAATTGCTGTTTCTACATAATTGCATTATTTGACATAATGCAGTTTTTTCTAATCATCTGACAAAATCATTAACAAGAAAACGATTTGACACAAAAGTTTAAATTTGAATGATAAGCAATATCATATCATTCAAATTTGCAATATCATGTTAAAAACAATTAAGCAATTTTGATTTTAAAATGCTTATTTATTTATAGGAGAAATAAAATCAATATTTTTTTCTAAATGAATTTTCTTAAAAACTTTTATTTGTATTGTTTTGATAAGTGATTAAATAAAATATTTAATAGTAAAATAAAGAATAAAATTTTTTTATTTATCAGTGAAGGGAATGAACTCTCTTGAGAGATGATGGAATTTGTAAATAAATGCGTATTCATAAAAAATATGAAGAGAGCTTAAATATTTTTCTTCCTTGCTCAAATTTCAAATAAATATGTTGACACTTTACATGAATATCTATTTTAGAGAGAATAAACCTTCACAGATATTGTACAGCAAGAGAATGCTAACTCTATTTAAAATACATAATCTATGTCAAAATTTCCCTAAACAGGATTAGTTTCCCTATCATCTGGTTACAGATGTGAATTGAATATGTATGTCTTCTTAATCACCGAAAGATGCACAAATAAAAGTATACACGACTTTGATTTGCAATGAAAAGTGAATTTAGGTTGGACACTTAATGCAACATAACTATTTTTTGTCCATATCCGTAACATATAATTAATTTAAGAATAGGAAAAGCAGAAAATGATATCTAATTGCTCAAAATTTATATAAAGCACACATTTTTCATTAACAAAAGAAATGACTTAAAGAATGATTAAATTATTTTTAAAGTAAAGCTATGATGATAAATTTTCTAAAATACATGTAATTTTATAAAACTGAAAGCAAACTAGTAAAAAAGTTACAAAATAAGGAATAAAATTTAGAAATTTTGAAAATAAATTTTAATTTATACTAAGGCTATAAAACGTTCATGGAGTTTGCTTATAAACTATAAGTCAGGGTGCGTTGAACATTTCAAGAGCAATTTAACCTGTCCAGATTTGCTCTTTTCAATTCCATAGTAATATGGCAAAGGAAAAGTTGCCATATTACTATGGAATCGAATAGTAATAGCAGTAAATTTAGAAAACAAAAGTGAGCACACATTAAGTAATGACCTATATTTTATACATTTATAAAACAAATGCAAATGTATTATGTTAGTTGTGTGCATGGGATGCAGTAGAGGGTTCTGACACTTGTTCCATTGATTTATGCTCAGAAATCAAATTATATTGTTAAATTGGTATTTTTTAATACGAGAACTTATGCAAGAATTATGTTTTCATTCACTGTTACGTATTTCTTTTTGGAGTGCACTTTAATTAATTTACTTTTAAATAATAATGAGAAAAATATATATCACATTAGATAATTGAACGAATTTTGAAAACATTTGAGTTTTCAACCAAATTTGTTAATAAAACATAAGCATTGTTGTCAACAATTCTACAAAAAGTGGGAGCTTCCAAAGAATTGATTGATTGATTAATCGTTGCAGGATGGTTACTTATTTTAGAGAATTGCTGAAAATTCTAAATTAATTGCGGAATTGCTGTTACCGAAATTTCTTTTTTTTACCCCTAAAAATGAAATTCATTTTATATAATGCTTTTATATAAATTTCACTAGCTTCTTTTTTTAATCATGCATAAATAAAAATATTTGTAAACCATTTTCTTTCGACTTATTCCATTTTTATAGCATTAAAAATACTGGAAATTAACATTTAGAACGCCAAAGAATATCAAAGTTAACAGATTTTAGTTATATATATTATATAAGAGTCAATATAACTTTCATAACATTCATTTAAATTCTCGTAATTTTAATAAAAATAAAAAATAAGTTCTTTAATACAATAACCAGCAAGATCATTGTTATCTAATGAGCTGAATCATACATAACACTTAGATTTTATTATTGCAAATTACATTTTTTTAACAATTAATTTTATAAATTTTCGCTTTCAAAGATCATTAAACTTAAGTCATAAATATCAAATAATTTTTACACTTATAGTCGCAATCTATGAAATCACTAATGATTTTTGAATATTCAGACTAAATTTGCGCAACATAGATTGAATAAAGTAAACGAAATATGCCTTTACATTAAACTTCCACATAAGTAACATTTCTCACTTATTTCTTTCTTAATGCAGTTGAGAAATAGCTCAAAAAGCATTTTTGTTAGAATATCTATAAAAAGAAAACTAATGCTTGATAATGTTGATTTTTGTGGATCATGCGGCAGTGGAGTATAAAATTGATGTTGTGACAAAAGTGATAGATAGAGCGAAGCGAGCAGTTTTTTTCCCCTTTCTTTACAACACCGTCCCTGGAGTTGAAGAAAGTAGGGGCTTTTGATGTAAATAACTATAAGCCTACGCCAATATCAGTTATGCCCTCGAGCGGCAAAGAAATTGTCAAAAAATCACGCAAGTTTTATCTTTAAACGGCAATAGGGATTTAGGTCAGAAACTTCTACATTTTGTGCTCTAAAGTTATGGAAAGTTTACATGCAAAGATAAATATCACGCTCTGGTAAAGTAAGAGCTCAAGGGCGGGTTTCGTAATAGCACAATTTAGAACCTTTATTGCACCAGAGACAAACAACTCAACATTTTAGAATTTTCGCGGAAACATTGCTACTTCCTTTGCCATCTTTTTCGTAATTGCTACAAGTACTTTTTAAATATTAAAAGAAAATTGACAAAAAAAAATGTTGGAAACATTATATATAACTGAAACTGCATCGGGAATTTTTTGTTAAATAATTCGCTCACTGAAAATTTTAAGATCTTCTAAAATGTGTTTTATAAAACGCATACTTTTTCCATCTTTACATTGAAAAAATAAAAAATAAATTCTTTTGATTATGTAAAAAACAGAATTCAATTAATACTTTTTTTATTATTTTCCCTTTTAGTATGCATTATTGCTGAAAAATAATTTTAAATGATAAATTGGAAATCTGATTTTTAAAATTTTTTTTATAAAATTCTTTACTTCAACTATTTTATTCATCTTATATATATTTTTTTTCATACAATTTTCAAATTTCAAAATAGTTACTACTGCGTAGCATTTTTAGGGAAACTAATTTCAGGATAAAAATTTTAATCATTTTATAAATATAACATTGTGGTTTTACTAAGTTTTTTTTTTTTTTTTTTTTACTAAGTTTGAAGTTATAATTTGAAAGCTTTAAATACAACAGCTCAAATTTACTTTAAAAAATCTATATTAAAAATAGGATAAATGTCTCCATTATAATGAACATATATAATTTATTTTTAGGTATAGAATACATTTCCTGAAGTATATATAATATCTGTTCTTAAGAAAATATCATTCCGACGAAGACTCCCTATTTGTGGTAAGTCACATTTTTCATATTAAATATCTCAATGTTTTCAAAAAATGTTAACATTTTATATATTATATTTACAATAAAATAAATATAATAGAGATTATGCAAAAATATGAGTAAAATTTTAATTTTTTATGTTATCTAAATTATTTGCCTGTTGTAATAATTTAAAAGCTGTTTGTAAATACATTACAAAATAATTGAATTGATTTAAAAAAATTCTTTCATTCTGGAAATATTTTTCTGTTGGTATATTTTAATTTTATACATATATACATCAGAATATCATAAAAGAGCTTCAAAAATATAAAAAAAACATTACAATAATTAGGAAATTAACAGGATATCCATGTTGTTCAAATTAAACTATTTGTTTGAGCTATAACTTAAGAAAATATTATGATAAGCAAGAAAGAGGAATTATTTGCGAAGTGTGTGTTCTAAATAAAGCTGTTCAAATTGAGAAGCAGAAATTCCATAAAACTATTGGTAAACTAACTTAAATCATGATGAAGTTAATAAATCAATTCTCTTGTTGAGTTTTCAGATTTTCAGTAGAAAGATCTGTCCCCTTTAAGAAAATTAATTTTCAATATAATTCACCTTGACGGTATTACACGCTATATATCCATTTTAAACTACACATTTTGCAACTGATGTATTTATAGAAAAATGCTTAGGGATCATGTAACTCAAAAGCAACAAACAACTCTTTTTATAATCTACTAAAACGTAAAGCACAAATATGTTTGAGGTACATTTATACATTGAAATTGATAATGAACTGTTGAATGTTAGTTAGGCCAATGAGTATACAGTTTTACAGAATATGTGAGGGGGAGTAATATTTATCAGAACTGCTTACATTATAAGTATGTATGCTTTTAAATTTCTTTTTCATTCATTACAAGATTTTTTTAAAATATAATGTTTATGATTTCATGAAAAAACATTTTACATTAATTTTACCCGTATTAGTAGAAATAAAATTTATAATTTTCATGTTTTTCTTTATAAAATGAAATTAAAACCAAAAAGTTGTTGTTACTTTTCGGGAATAAAAATACAAGGTAAACAAGAAGGCTCTTGCTGTTTTTAATGACCAAAAATAATATAGCCAAAGGAAAGTGTAGCCAATAGTTAGTGTCAACAGTTCAGATTATTAATAAGGAAAGAGAAGATTGATCAGCTATTATAGATAACAGGAACAACATTTACTTAAAGAATTAAACAAATTAAAAAACAATTAAACATTGATGCAGGGATTTTAATGGAATATTGTGGGTGTCATTTCACCAGAATTATTAACCCACGTCCTTCCTGCTTGGCATACAAGCGCCATCTGCTGTTTGAAAGCTGAACTCAAGTGCAGTTGAAGCGCATGCACCAACAGTTAGTCTTCAAAGAAATCTCCATCGGCATTCAGCATCTTCTTCCAACGTGTCTCGAGCTGTGCAATCTCTTTGCGGTAAAACTCGGGGGTTTGGGATGCAAAGAAGTCCGTGAGTTCTTGGTGTAAGTTTGCTTCATTGGTAAATAATTTTCTTTGAAATTGATTATACAGGGAATGGAAGAGGTGGTAACCTGATGATGCAAGTTCAGGCGAGTAAGGAGGATGACACAAATCTCCTCACTGTATCTTATCCAACCGCGTGACATGCGGCTTCATGTTATCAGCCAATAGCAATACACACTTGCGATTAATCAGTACTGTCTCCTTCTGTTAAAATCTCTGTTACACACGTTCCAATTGCTACGATTACAAGTTCGCAGTCACTGTTTGGCCCATTGGTAGTAAATAATAATAAACCATTTGAGAACTAGTCTACCAGGCACAAAGCATAATCTTGTGTGGTTAACAGAAGGACAAATCTCCTGATCTTTATTTGCAAAACCAATGCCTTGGCGTATATTCATTCTCATCACTATCCCCAAATGCTTGACATATTCAGTGACTTGGTGCAACAACAGATAAGTCCACTTTGAAGTTGTAAAGAAAACAACACCGAATGATCTCCTGCGATACATTCATTTCTCTTCGCTACTGCACGAGTTACGACTGTTGAATGTGCGCAGTGGATCTGCTTTTATAACGATTGATATTCCTACTTTCGACAAACCAGTGTCTTCACCACGTCATACACTAATTGGCATATTTATACTCTTTTCATTCAATGACAACATGAAAAAAGCATGACATTTCTTGTGTTTACCTTATATTTTGTATTATATTATTTTTCTTTAGTGTTCACTCATTTTTTCTCTTTATAAGCTTAATTGAAATAGTTTTTGCTGTTATCACTTTCTTTTCCTTCTAATGATTATCAAGATAATCAATTCTATATTTCAAAAATGAATGACATGATGTTTTTGAATATCTTTGAATTCGAATTATTTGAATATATTTTCTTTTCAAACATTTATATGCATGGGAAATTTTTGGAATGATAGAAAATTTATATATATATTTATATATATATATATATATATATATATATATATATATATATATATATATATATATATAGATATATATATATATATATATATATATATATATATATATATATATATATATATATATATATATATATATATATATATATATATATATATATATATATATATATATATATATATATATATATATATATATATATATATATATATATATATATATATATATATATATATATATATATATATATATATATATATATATATATATATATATATATATATATATATATATATATATATATATATATATATATATATATATATATATATATATATATATATATATATATATATATATATATATATATATATATATATATATATATATTTTATATATATATATTTATATATATATATATATTCCAAAAAAAAGCTAAAGAGTCGTGACTCAAAAACAATTAAAAAATTAATTACTCCTCATCATAATTATGATAATTTCGATCTTAATATTGAAAGAGAAATATATAACAAATAAGATTCTCAAGAAACATTCTATGCAATTTTGTTATATTTTAAATATAGAAATATTTTAATATATAAAAATCTGAAAAAGGCTTTATTTTAAATTTAAGCTAATTTCAGGTTAATCAAGATAAAAGATTAAATATTATTAAAAATAAAATGTTTATTTGGTAAATTTAAATTTTGACAGAGAAACCGTGTTTAAATATAAAAGTTTTATTTAAAATTATATGTTTAGTATATTTAAAAATAAAATATTACTCTGTAATAAACTTGAAATTTTTTACAGAATTAAATTTTTTTCTAAATATGTAAGTTAAAATATTTAGTTGTGGATATAAAAAATACCTTACACACATTAACAATTGTTCCATTTTAAAAATGAAACTTTTTTTTTAATTTAAGTTTTCCTTTCGAGGTCATTGATGTGAAAGTCTTCACAATCAATTATCAACCATAAAGTCGACTTTTTCACAACTGATTAAATAAAATTGTTAAACTGTTGAGATAAAATAAATTATTTCTTGGAAATATATTTCCTTGACTCCAATTTTCAAAATGCTGATTAAACGATCATTTTTTTTTTAATTTTCTTTTAAAGAATTAATCTCTTTAAGTGAATAATCATTCAGACTGAATTAAAATGCATTTATTGAGATTTTTTAACTTTATAGAAATTAGAAATTTTTTAAATAAGTTTTGGTACAAAATATTCATTATTTGAAATGAAAATTTTCTAATTTTGAAAATAATTACAGGTTAAAAATAAATAAAAAATAATTCAATAATTACGACAAAAATATAATATTATATTTATTAAACAGCATTAAGTATTTTGGCCTACTAATATTATCCTATTATTATACCAATATTTTTATTAAATTTTAAAATTTCAATAAAATCATTAAAATATTTAAAAGAGAAAACATGAAATTCATTATTATCATACGAAAAGAGGAATTTTAAATTACATTATTAAGTTTATTCTATTATTAAATTATATTATTCCTTTTTATGAGCATTTATTATTTGCCTCAAATCGCTCATTTTTTGTTGATTGCATTATATTATTACACTTACATATATTCTCCTAAGTACAATAATGGGAATATTTTGCAAATAATTCTTGAAAAATTCTGAAATGAATTATTAATGAAATGAAAATTTAAGCTAAAGTAAAAAAATTTATAAAAGAGAAAAACATTTGTGATGATTCTTTAGTTTGTTTAAACTTAACATTATAGAAATTCATGGTAATTTACAACTATGAAATTATTTCATTAATGCTATTCATCAAAAACAAAAAAACTTTGGAGTTCTGAATGATCTCATGCATATGAAAATTACATCTTGGAACAATGTGCGTTAGCAAACATTGTCTCTAAATATGTTATAGGTATCATGTATATCATATTATTAGCAGAAATCTTTTAAAACCTTAATAATCAATTTCTATTTTAAATGAACGTACATTTTTCAAGCTTTCAAGCTTTCATAGACCACTGTATATTTCTGCGGTTATCTTGCGAATTTGCATAAACATGTCAAAAACAGATAACAAATTCAGGGTGAAATATTACCATGAAAGCTAATTTGTCAGCATTATTTAAGACGCATTAATGCAGAGCTTTCAAAAATGAAAAATAAATTTGTTACATGAAAAATAACGTTGAATATTAATGGTTGTTTTTCCAGCTCTCTCTAAAAATCATTTCGAAAAAAATCACAAGAGAAAATATATCATGTGTGAATAAAAATATATCTTATATTTTCCCAGTGGTAGCATAAGAATAACGAGGTATTTTTTTTTTACAATGCAAAAGTATGTAACCAAATATATGAGAAGAATCTAACTCGAAAAAAATGCATACGGAAATTGTTGAAAAAATAAGGAAATGTCTTACATGAATTTATTCCGTAATAAATTTAAATAATGAAAATAGACTTTCAAATTTTCTTCCAAGTTAAGCGAATATTGCCTTAAAAACTCTTCTTATTAATTATCTGTACATATTTTTGTCAAGTTTCTATAACATTAAAATTTGCAATATTTTTATATTTATCATCTTGTATCAAAGTTTTGCTAAAACAAAACCTGTATACTATTTTAGTTTAAATACATGTAGGGATAAATAATTTTGTGTATGAATTATTTGTCATTTTTGCGATCTGAGTTATAGATTTAACTATGTCATACTAAGCATTCATTTATTCAGTCGAACAAAATTTGCTTGCTTTACAAACTAACGAAGATTTTCTTTTTACTTAGATTTCATTTGTATACGATGTAATTTACTATTTAAAAGTCTCAAATATTGTGAACTACCTTAGAATAAAAATATTTCATTTGGTTTAATTTTCGTTATTTACTATGGATAATTTTTAATTTTTGATTTTGATTTCTTAAGCTGAATTCCTAAAATAGTTTGTTTTAGTTTAACTTTTTTTTTTACTTTTTTAAATCACACAAAACAAACTTAATAACATTTATATATATATATATATATATATATATATATATATATATATATATATATATATATATATATATATATATATATATATATATATATATATATATATATATATATATATATATATATATATATATATATATGTAATGTCATATATTACTCCTTTAAATATTTCAATTGCACAAGCGCTTACATTGTATTTTTATATTACTAAAGTATTTAACAAAGTATTTGATGACTGAATAATATCAGTGCTGCGACATTTCATTCACATATGTTTAACTCAAACTTAAATAGAACCAAAATGTTTCTGAGGTTTGTGTAGCACCCAAACGTAAATATGCATAAGAAATACGCAATATATCTTACCTTGTAAATATATTGCTTACTTTAAATGAAATTTTCTGTTTGTAAAAGCATCAAAATTGCTATCTGCATAGTCTTAAATAGTTTTGAAAAACACATATTATAAAACAAAAAAAAAACACACTAATGTTTCTTTTCTTCACGGTACAGCATTTTTCGTCATCTAAATATTTAAAAGAATTTTTAGCACCTTTTCGAACGAAGTAAATAGATTTGTGCTAAGAAAAAAACTAGTGCATGAATTAAAAGGATTTAGAATTTAAAGCAAAGAAAATATATTGTTACGATTTTAGTTCGGAATAGAAAATGGTAGATAAAAATAAGACACTAAAAAAAAGAGAGAGAACGACAATTGAACCTCAAACTGCATTAATCGGATCACTGAGCATAACTGAGAGCTAATCAAGTGCTTCTAAGTGTCGTAAAAAGATAAAATGTATTCAAAGTCTCAAAGCGATGAAGAGCTACACCAGTTCAAAACGTTTTTAAAGCAGTGAACTATACAGCTGTGAATTGGAGTCATAAGATTTATGGAGCTGCTTCTGTTTTATAGCAGGAAGAAAAAGAGATGTTTATGTGTGTAACAGCTGAAAGCGTCACGCATTTCTCTGTTTTCCGAAGCAGATTTTTAATTTTTTTGCTCTCACTTTCCATAAAATTAGTCCTTGGTGCACTGAATTATGTTATCTGTTTATTTTAACCAAAAATATGTGATCAACAGCCAAACTAAAAAAAATGCTTTTAAAGGAATACTGATATAAATGTCTGCCTTCCTATTTTTTATTTGTAAGATTGTTTAAATGTCAAGTAAAGTATAAAGTATCTCAGTGCTGTATAATTGGTGTTAGCAAAATGTGTATTCTAGTTCAATAATTTTTATTAATTAAGTTATATTAATTTACACACTTTTTAATTATTCTTGAAGCAAATTATATTTTATTGCAGATCTAAATTGATATGAAGTTTATATTTTTAAAATTATTTCTAAATACATAAATCAAAATCGAAACACTAAAATTCAGAATCTCTTAAGCAGAAATGTTATGAAACAAGTAAAAATTAAAACTATAATATTTTCAAGCTAAGATAAATGCAAGAATACTTTAATTTGTGCTTTTTAATGAAAAAAAAATTTAAAGCTTTACGTAAATTTAAAAAAGTAAAAAAAATTGAAGTTTTCTATGATTTCCCAAAAACTAAAAATTACTATACTATAAGATAATATAAGATTTATTTTCCTTTCTTTTAACTTTTTTAAACACCAGATTATCAAATTGCATTTCAAAAATAGGATTTTATTCTATAATGGCATCAATCAAAATGTCTCAGCTAATTCATACATTTTCCTAATTAAATATAACTATGCATATCATTTGAAAAATTTAATTTAGTTTGGAATAAAGCAATATGACTAGTATTTTTTGTCATGATTAAAATTAATTTTACGAAACGATTTATGAAAATAAGTTTTCATGACAATTAAAACCCTATAAATATTTTTTTATAAATTACAGTAATTATTCATGGATCATGATATAAAGAAAAACAAATTTCTTCAATTTCATGTCAAAAAAAATGGAATGAGAAAAAGTAAATCTGTAAAGATAAAATATTCCTTTTCCTTACTTAGCGTTTTTTCTATACTCTTGTGTCGATTTATAATTAATGAGAAATCAATTGTTTCATGAATTATTTAGATTCTGAAGGATATCTCCACTAAAATGTAATCCACCCATACAAGACCTCATAAATGCATAGCCAGTAGAAAGAAACATAGTTTTATCCTGGTACATTGACAGAAAAAATCCTTACTTCTTGAGGAAACTGGGTTTTTTTAAAGCTAGTTTTACTATGAAACATAATCTTGAATCTCTTTAAATCTAATATTATTTACTGAACATTAATCACATATTAGAATATTGATGAATCTTATCATTTTTAAATATGTATAGTGTTTTTATGAAGAGTTTAGTTCAAATAATGAAAATTAAAACTATATTAATTGCTTTTTAGAATTTTTTTCAAAAATTATCATATCTGTAGAATTAATATTAATTTCAATATTTCTAAAATGATAAATATGGTAAATGATAAATGTTCTCACTATATTTAACAAGTTACAATTATTATAATTGCAAGGAATTTTAAATCCCAAGAAATATTTCATTGCCAGAATAGGATTCTCTGAAACGTTTAATAAAATATAATTAAATCACATATCAAATAACTGAATTTGTTTCATGATTTTCAATTAACATTTAATTAATAATTGAGAATATTCATGATTACATTTTGAAATATATTGGTACTTCAAATTTCTGTATTCTTCTATAAAGAAACGAAGTACATGCGATATATATATTTTTATTTTTTATTAAGAAAGTGAGTGAGAACAAGAATTAAAATTTGTTTCCTCTTAATATTTTGTTATCGGTATGAATGAAATTATGCTAGAGATAAATTTAAAACTTATATCTTTCTAAAATGAAATTCAAATCATTAACATCTTAAACTGTAAAAAATGAAAATAAAATAAAACGTAAAAGTAAATTATCAGTATTTTGACGAAATTGCCAAAATTATAACAAAATATAACAGTTATAAAAAGTGAAATCAATTTATTCATTGATATATCTTTTTTAACGATATATTGAATTATTTACTCTAGTACATACCTAAATTTGTTTTAATTTATAAGAAAAAGTACTCTGTTCTAAAAAATAGACCTAACTTAGAAGCAATTTATATTGTTAAATTATTTTAGTGATATAATTATACTGGTGAAAAATTAGGAATATTTTATATTACCAGCTAAAAAAGTTATATGTATTTTCTCAAGTTTTGAGGTTGAATTTTACTAAATGCTTTTTAAAAGCAGTATTTAATGAAAAAATGTAAACATAATTCTTTTGAAAAATCGATATTAAAATATCTTTGAAACAGCAAATACTATGAAAAGTTTGGTATTTATGTAAAAAGATTGAACAACTATGCAGTACTGCATGAATTGTAATGCAAATTAATTGAAATAAAACTATTTCATTTTATTTATACACATATTACTAGATGAATTTCTAGATTACGTTTAGACTGTGTTTTTAAGTATGAATGACATGCTGTTTACAAATAAAGAACTCCTTCACACAACACTGACATTGGGAAAGCAAATTTATTATAATTTGTTTCTTAAACCCAGAAAAATATAAAGTAAAATAAATATAACACAGAAAACACATAAATTTGAATATTGAAATTTCATGTCCCATGTGAAATTATTTTAACAAAGTCAAATATTTAATTAAATAGATACCTCATATAAATTTTATTAAATTTAATTAACTTGAATTTCAAAAAAAGTCATTAAAATACAACCATTAACATAAACGAACGTGATTGCATTAAATTTATATTTTAAGAATTTTCTCTCATCCCATTCCTCACAAATTAATTTCATGACTTTGATGTTTTACAGTTCTAAATTTTATGAAAAAAATCTAGGTACTTCTCAAAAGGTATAGTACTTTCTTTACCATTCTATCACAGTATTTCGGTGCGTGGATCAATCTTTATGCTTAATTGAAGCAGATTATGAAGACAAAAATAAAAGGTTACTGTCTAATTTGCTAACTACTCATAACCATATCACAGTTTAACCTTATTAGACAAGTGAAATAGAAGTTAAATTTTTTCTATTACTTTCAAACACAATGGAAAACCAAGTATATAAATTTTTGTAAACATGTGAGTGCAAAGAATGAGATTACTTTGCATATAAATAACGACATCCAGAAGTCCGGGCAATACAGAACTATATTTATGTCAAAATAAACTCGGCTTGTAGTTGCTCTGCAGACAATTCTCTTTCAATGATGTTCTATTATTTTTGCCTTTTTTTTTCTTATATGCTACAACTTCTTAGAAACGGTGTTTCCAAAGGAAGTAGAAAAATATCATATTACTTTTTCCATCCATGTATGACTATCATGTTTTGCTTAGAAAAGATGACAAAGATATGCATATCTGCTGATATGAATAGAATATCTGGATACGAAGAATATGAGACCAATTCTCTAAGAATTCTTCAGAAATTTATCAAGCTTAAACAGTCAAAATATTTAAATTTGCATTATTTTGATAATATGTTCTCCTAATCTCGTTAGCCGCTCTTTGATATTTAGTTCTTAAATAATTATTTTTCAATTTATGCCTACACATATTTAAATTTTACAGCTTCTTTTGATAGTTGATTTCAAAAATTAATTTCATATTAGTCTAAACGCGTAAATTACAAAATGAAAAATATTAAATATATGCATTGTAGCTGTCATACAAGTAGTTATTAATTGCATTTGGTATTCAATAATTTATTAATTGGTAGAGTTATAAAAGCATGTATTCATACAAATTAATGATGAATATTAAATAGCATTGACAATAAAATTATATATATAAATGCTAAATTATATAATTAATTACATATAATACTGCAGAAATAATAGCTGATCTTACAGAGCATTATAAATATCGAAAATAACATTCCTTTTTTAGATATACAGATTTATTTTCTTGAATTAAGAATTTAAAGCAGCTTTAATAGTAATATTTATATTTTAACAAGTTGTTGAAAATTAACTTAAACAGAGTAGTTTAAATATTAGCACATTATTTACACGAAATTGAGAAAAAATATTTAATGTGTCGATTGAATGAAAATGTATGAGACACTAAGTAAATTTTAATTTGTCGTGGAGTCAACGAATTTTATTCTATCATTTGAGACTTAGGAAAGAGGTTCTGTCAAAATTTCCTAATATTAATTGAATTAGCAATCATATACTGTCTACTGCAATTCACTTTACATAAATTAGTTGCATTTAATGCTTCCATTATAAAATGTTTCTAGCTAAACTACTATTGAATCAATAGTATTTTTAAATTATATTTATTTAAGCATAACTGGTTACATTAAGTAATTTTTTTAAATAATGTATGCAGTAATAGTAATATACAATATAAATAATAATACAACACTAATTTTCAAAGGCGCTTGAGTAATTTTTAAAAGGTATGCAGAAATTTTAATATACATATAAACTGAAATTCTATCTAATCGTTTTCAATGAAATATAGCTTTCAGTATGATTAAGAAATGTTATGCATGATAAATCATTATATGAAAAGTGTATTTTTATATTTTAGTGGTGTTTAAAAATTTTAAACTTATTTAATTAAAATTTTAAACTTTATTATATATATATATATATATATATATATATATATATATATATATATATATATATATATATATATATATATATATATATATATATATATATATATATATATATATATTTTCATTATTATTTATTTCTCTAGTTAATCCTTATAATTCTCTTCATTATTAAAAAAATAGTATTGTGTTACATACGAGTTGTGAGTTTATGATGTGTATTATTTTATTTCTAAAAAGAAATTTAAAACCCTGCTTATTGATTTTACATAAAAGTTTATTATTTTAAGCTTTTAAGTAAAGTGTATGAAAATTTTTAGGAACTGAAAATACAGATTAGAAATTTTATGTTTTAATTTGGGAGTGATTGTTTACATTTAAAATAGAAGAAATGTTATCTTATAAATAGACTGTAAGAAACTCATGGACGATAAATAGAATTCAATGCAAACACGCAGTAAAATAAAATTACAATTTACTTATAAGTGTGTATTTATGTGCATTTTGTAAGTGTGTATATATATACATATATATATATATATATATATATATATATATATATATATATATATATATATATATATATATATATATATATATATGTATGTATGTATGTACATATATATATATATATATATATATATATATATATATATATATATATATATATATATATATATATATATATATATATATATATATATATATATATACAGTGGTGGCCGAAATTGTGGACACTTTTGAAAATTTTATGTTTTTGAACTTTGTATGCCTATAGAAAGCGTTACGTTTCACAAAATGCAAACTTTTATATGTCATTTTAAAGAGAATTTATTACTGAATACAATGCAAAATTCAATAATTTCAATACAAAAAAAGTTAAACGAAACTAGTTATCGATATACATTAGATAGTGATGATTGCAGTGAGTTATGATTACTTAATAGAGTACCCTTTATTTTTGATTACAGCTTCACATCGACGTTCATTGAGCTGACAAGAGTTTTAAGCTCTTCTTTCGTAATTACATGATGCCAGGGAACAATTACCACCTCAATTATTTTATTTAATGGGCGCCTCATTCGGACAAGAGTTTTCAAACGGTGCCACAAATTTTCGATAGGATTGAGAACAGGACTGCTTCCAGGCCATGACAACAATTTAATGCTCTTTGTACGATACCACTCTTTCGATATTTTCGCCGTGTGGCAAGGAGCAGAATCCTGCTGAAAAATAAAGGAAGCATTGTTGAGAAAAAGATCTCTGATGGAAGGTAGAAGTTTTGGTTCTAGTGGATAGTCTTTTTTTTCGTTGCTGAAAATTTAGATAAGGCTTTTTTCGTGGAATTCTACCTCTCAGTTCAACATCTGTTAATCTTCTCCTGATTGTTCTTGAACTGACAGAAACACCAGCATCATTCAGATCACTTCTGATGGCCGCTGAAGACATTTTTCTATCTTGAAGACATTGTCTTTTTATTCTTCTGTCATCAGTAGATGTGGAGCAATATTTTCGGTATTCTCCTTATTTGCTTTTTATTGAATTTGTTGTCGTAGTGTAATACGACATATCAAGAATGTTTTGATTGTAAATGTAAATTTCCCTTGTAATTAAGTTACCAAAATGAATTGTTAAGTTTTATTGTATTTTGTTTTGAATTTATCTCTGTCATTCAATTATTTGAAAAAACGAATCTGGGTTTCCTCGGGATTCTTCGAAAATTACCGAGTTCACCACAACATTTGTTTCCTGATTTTGTAAACAAAACTTTCGGACTCCAGATGTAGTCACTGAACCACCTACCTGTCTTGCAATTTCAGCATAGGAAAGACCACTTTCTCATAACACAATAATATTACATCTCATTCTAGGTGTCCAATCTACTCTTTAATTTGATGTCATTGCTTCTTGACTAAATATTAAAATTTTTTACAAAAATTCCTACTTGTAATTGCAGGGTATAAGAAACAAGTCCTCCTTCTACAGAACAAAGCAAAATAATGAATTGTTTCAAGTGTAAACATGATGTCAGCTTCTACTGGCAGTTTCCTGGCATCATGTAATAACGTAAAAAAGAGCTTAAAACTCTTGTCGCCTCAATGAAACGTCGATGTGAAACTGTAATCAAAAATAAAGGGTACTCTAATAAGTACTGATAATTCTCTGCAATCATCACTATCTAATTTATATCGATAACTATTATCATTTAGCTTTTTTATATTGCAAATAATTGAATTTTGCTTTTTGTATTGAATTCAGTTATAAATTCTCTTTAAAATGATGTATACAAGTTCGCATTTTGTGAAACGTAACGCTTTCTATAAGCATACAAAATTCAAAAACATAAAAATTTCAAAAAATGTCCACAATTTTGGCCACCACGAAAACCAAACAGTTATATGCACACCTAACTTTCCTACATAAAACTATATTCTTTTTTTTAAACTACTTACTTATACCCATTATTTCAAGGACAATTACGTATTTTCTATGTCAGAAAAAATTAAATTACTAACTTAAATTCTTTCTTAATTCAAATTAAAGCATATTCTCTCCACATTAAAGCTTAACATTTTTAATATACAAAATATCTAACTTGTTAACATATAAATTTCAGAAATATTCCATGGCGAAGCATTTCTATTTTGTACCTTTTGCACCATAAAAACCCCAATCAACCAATTAATCGGAAATATTCCATTTTTCGCGATTTAACTTGGAACTACTAGGTTGAAGGATTTAGAGAATACATTTTCGTCTTGTTTTTCGAAAGTCATTATTAAACTTACAATGCTTTAGAAAGTACTGATACTGCATTATTAGATTTATGCATTACTTTTTATAATATTTTAAAATTCCAAAAATTGCTTAGATTGTATAATTTACTGATCTGGGAAGTAAAAATTTCTTGAAAGAGAATCTAAAACGTCTGAAAAAGCCAAACAGGTATTCTTCATTTGATGAAGAATGAATCGTATTACAACTGAATGAACATAGTTCTTTATTCATGTTCATTGATTAAAATGATTCTCTCAAAAACTTATCTCTAAAAAGAGAATATAACTTTTTAAAATATGTTTTTTTATACAAAATAACAACTACTCAAATTAATTTTCAATAAATAACTGTGAGAATCTGCTCAGAGTTTTAATTAACAAAATATTTTCTCTCCCATACTAATGGAATTTTTGAAAACCTAAGCGCAACAAATCGGCATTGAAAAATGTCTCAAAAAGATATTAACTAGAATTAATGACTTTTTTTTCTACCTTAAAAAATGTACTATACAAAAAAAAACGAACTCGCAAACTCATTTCAAGGATAGAAAAAAAGTGTTTGATATGACCTCCTTTCCTCACTTTATTTAAGCAAAAGATAAAAAATTTAGATTATTTTTAAAATTTTATGACTAAGATTATTTTGGTAAATTTTGAATATTGGAGAATTTATATTTCTTATCAAAAAATAATTTTACTAGATTAATTTTGTTTTGAAAATATTTTGAACAATCTTCATAAATTCAAGTATATGAACAGAGAAAAATTTATTTACACTTTTCCTTGATTTTTTAATTGTTAATATTCATATAAAATAAATATTATTTAGGATTTTAACCTTTTCCTTGGAATTTTTTAGTTTGAATGTTGTGTTTCATGTCTTCTTTTTATAACAGCTTAACTAAGCGGGAAGTATAGATTTTATTTCCCATTAACAGAGGGAGAGCATATTTGTTGATATTAAGATGTAAGAATAACAAGTGTAAACTTCTAGTTTTAAATTAAATACATGAGAAATCAGAAATATTACATAACTTATATATATAAGTATTCTATATCATCAATATGTTCTATATCCAAATGAATGACATATCAGTAAAAGAATTATCTTATTGCAAAAAAAAATATCGCTATGAAAATTATTTAAAAATCTAAATTTAAAAATTAAAATCTAAATCTAAATTTAAATGAAAAAAATTTAAAAATTAAATTATTTCAGAACAAATGAATGATATATCACATAGCTAGTCTTTTACAAATCAAGGAAGTTATTAAAAAGTTGGATCACATTTACGTTTATTGGCAGTAACAGCTACCTCCTATCTTGGAATGGGTTAATGAAATTACCCAAGTAGCATTTTTAGCATCAAGTATCAAGTAGCATTTTTATTCAAATTGTGTCCTGGCTTAAACTGAAGCTGAAACGTTATCATTTCCAGTAGCTTATTGCGTTCCATTTTTTCAAAGCGTTCCAAAAGTGATCAATAGGAGCGAAATCAAAGAGGAGATGCTACTAAGATCATAATTCCTTATTGTAGACATTGTTTGTGGGCAAGAGCTGTTGCAGCTTCGGATGTTTCCAAATAGATTAAGCAGCATGAAACGGAACTCAGGACTTAAGATTATATGCACATTATCGCAGTTCCAAGTTAATTGAATCCAATGCCACTTTAAGTAGACTTGGCAAAGTGCAGACATAAGTGGTAAGCTCTAAGAGTCATCATAACCCTAGCTCGGGCTCTTCCTATCTTTCTCAAAAGGTCATATTAGACACAATAATGTGGCCAATATGGTAGATAATTAAGAACGATGAAACTCAAGTGTAATAGTGTTCTGATAATCGCGCTCTGTATTCTGTTATGTCGTATTGAATAACTCTAATTCTCACATCTTTGTAATCCAAAATAATTTAAACCGCTGTTCAGTTTGCTTAACCAGTCACATTCAATCTGATAGAAAGACCTCTTTCAAACTCACATACGCTAGTAATTAGCATTGATTTTTTGGTGAAATAGTATTTCAATAGTCAATTTAAGATGTCGGTAACTGAAATTTAAGAGAAGAATTGATCATCAGATTAATAACATCTTAAATTCTTTAATCCTGTATTCTTTTATCCTGTATTCTTTTATAACTTTATATAATCTTACTTATAACTTCAAAATATTACCTACATATACAAAAATTCATAAATTTTGAATAACTTCCTTAAATCTATTATTTTTTATATAAGGTTTATTTCCATATCAGGACCAAAAAATATATCCAACAACTACAAAAGTTAAAAAATATTTAAATTAAATAAATATTTGTTAGGTACTATTTTTAAACTAACAATACACCTCTTCAGATTAATAAAAGCTTTTCTATGATTAATTGTCATACTTAATAAGATTACTTTAGTATACAAATATAATACACTTCGAAGTGTAATTCTTTCATCATGAAGCTTACATAGATAAATGACATTAAATTTTTATCATTTATGTCATGTTTTTTTAACACGTATTTATATTTTTTTCATGTCGAAATAAAAATTTAATAAGATAAGGCTAATCATATATACATTTCTTACACTACATTTACTTATATTTATCAACATATATTATTACTATACATTACTTTTAAATAATTAACAGTTCACATTTATCAATAAGTATTTGAAGAATGTAGTTTCATGAGCATTTAAAGAATTACATGAGAAAAACATGATTTAATGAATATGACTTTTGTAACTCGTTAATTTTTCTATGTTATTCCTTTCAACATCTACAAAATTGATTTTTTTTAGTATATCCCAAGGAAGGCGTAAATTCTTATTCATAATAATATTTATAATAATAACTTAAATCTCTCAATCTAATCATGCAATAATCTAATACTTTTATATAACTTTTAGGAACTTGGAGTAAAAAAAGAGTCGGATTTATAAATTTAAATAATATTATCAACAATAAATCTTATAGCACTTAGTTTTTGAAGTGTTACAGGAAATAATGTGTTTACTTCTAAATTTCTCAGAAAATGTATGTTACGAAACCAATTTATATTTTTTCAAATTTTTGTAACATGGATAAGCATTTTAAAGAGATCTATCTCTCTCTCTCTCTATGTATATATATATATATATATATATATATATATATATATATATATATATATATATATATATATATATATATATATATATATATATATATATATATATATATATATATATATATATATATATATATATATATATATATATATTTATTTATTTATTTATTTATATGTATATATGTTACACGTTAGGATTAACAGTTATACTTTTCTGTACACATTTATCTTTCATCGGTATGGAACATGAACATATGTTGTATTTAAATTGGAACGTACACATAAATTTGAAAACACACATAACTAATTTGGAGGTATTTTTGTTTTCAGTAAAATCTTGAATTAAATTTTTGAGTTCAAAAACGCATTAGACTTACCCATGAATAAATGTGTATTTAAATGCAGTATTAGACCATTGTGTATTTAATGCAGTATATGTTCAATAAATAAAATATATTTATTCTAACATTTTACTCAGTTCTTATTGGATTTGCAATCATACAACATCAGTTTTAGATAAAATAGGAGAGCTCTCATCTATTTGTCTTGCTAGTGTATCTTATTTCCACACTTTTATGCACGACACATTATGAAATTCAACTCAGGTAATATGAGCTCAATAATTACATCCACTACTCTTAAATACTTCCGTTTCATGGAGTAAAGTTCTCAACACGTGCTGCTGTCATTGAGTATAAATAGCAACCTTCGCAAATCGAGATATCTTTTGAAAGGGAAACGAAAAAAAGATAGTAAAGCATTTAAAGGGGGGATGTCCACCCAATTTGTTCCGTCAGGCTAAGTCACTTTTCAAATTGTGTCAGATGCGGGCCAATTAAATTCCTTCCGGAAAGTGAGGAAGAGGAGGAGGTTTCTAGAGCCGGATCCATCAACTTGTCTTGCCAGTTCTTTACTGCGATCATCGTCGCTGTCCTCGATTCATTTTCAAGCTAAATTGAGGCTCATATCTCTTGGCAAATGTAGCCCACTTACGACTTTCCTAGCGCTTTTCTAGTTCTCTTGACACTCAGACGTAAAATGGAGAAGAATTTCGCCATCCATCCCATTCTTTAGAGATTGCATCAAAGCTCATAGCTCGTGAGGAACAAGGTGATATCAAATGACTTGCACGGGAGAAATAATTTCTTGTTTGGTTGTAGAACAGTGAAATATCTTCTAGCATCTTGTAACGGGAAGACTAAGGAGAGAATAATAAATTGCTTTTAAAGCAAAAAACTCTTATGTAAGGAAATTGCTAGAAACTCAATATTTACATAGATTTCTTGCCATTTTATGACATTATGAAAAAATACAATGTCTTGATAAAATAATAGAATTTAAAAAAATTTAACTAAAGATATATATACAAAAATATCAAAAGCGTATTTTGATATTTTTGTTGTCACAAGCATATTTTTATAAATAAATAAAATGTTAAGCATTTTCAAAGTTTATACTTCCCTTAAAATTACTAAAATATTTATGTGAAAATGGAAATTTTGATTTAATTTTTTAATTGTATTCAAAATTTTAATTCATAAAAATATTATTGTCTGATGAAAATATTTTTCGAATACATTTTTTGTATACACTAACGAATGATACAAAATAATAATCAATTATTTATTTTTGCAATCAATTCCTGAATTACCATTCCACGAAACATTTAAAATCAACATAGATCTCAAATTAAATAATTTTTTTTAAAATATAGCGTGTATAATTCAAATGATTATTTTTCGTAAATTTATTAACTAAATCAAAATATATATCTTGTTGGCCAAATTTTTTTATGATAAACAGTGAGAAGCAAAGTCCTGTATTCCTATAACATGACTAACCAAAAGGAATTGTCATTATCCTAAAACTTAACCATTTCAATTTGACTTAGTTCTTAGTAAAAGAAAAGCAATTCATAACTATTTTATTATTTTTCTCATATTAAATTATTATATATTCGCATCATTAGAAAAATAGTGATATTTTCTTCCATTATATATATATATATATATATATATATATATATATATATATATATATATATATATATATATATATATATATATATATAATTATCATTTCCGTTTTTTATTTGAATAATTACAAATATAACCTCAAATTTTAAATAACATGCAGAGGGAAAACAACCATCCCCCCTCAAAAATAGTTTAAATTTCAAATGTCACAAAATTAAGTTTAATTTTCAGTTAAGCACATAACTAATTTGTTTGCAATATTGAAATTGATTTAAAATTCTGTAGGGAAATATTGTATAATTGTTTAGATGAAATAAAGCAAACTCTTGTATTCTTTTTTTTTATTTTTTTGTAAATTTTATGTTACTGTTTCATCTTAAATGTGTAAATGTAACACATGATCCGTGCTGTTAAGTGCTTTTTTTACACTTACATTTTATGAATCAGTCAGTAAAAAAAAATATAAGAAATGTTGATTAGTATTTTTCCATTTTTAAATCTTAATATGGTTCATCTTAAAAAGAGTGCTACTTTTTATTTTAGAAACATTTAAAAAAATTACCCGAATGCTTGTACTATTACTGACTCTTCAGAATTGTATTATATTTGTAAGAATGTCTATTTAAAAGCAACGTTAAATTTTGAAAATATTTTGAAAGTCTGTTTATGAAATCGAAGTTACAATAATTGGTCACACTCAGGGATCATTGTGGTAGTCTGGTATAGTTGACAATAGTATATTTCATAACTCATGCTAAAGTGAAAATTCACTAAGCGTTCTTCACATTTAGATATGGATTGAGTTCAAATAAAATCACTTTTTTAAGAAAAGTGTAGTTTTTGTTCACTTTATAATTGAATAAACTTAAAAACAAAAAAATTAAATATTTTACCACGGAAAGTTTTTAACTTTTTAAATTCAATACATATTACTAACTCCCAATGGAAAAAATATCAACTATCATATTGTTTCAATAACGCATATATTGTATTGCATAATTTAAACGAAATTTGTATAATATTTTTTTTGTTTTATTTGAGTAATAGTTTATGAAGGGTTTTTAAAAGTGTATCTTAAAAGCTTTGTTGGAATAGCATTAATGGAAATTAGAATGTCAATTAATGGTGTCTTATATTGAATTAATGATCTTATATTGTATTTTTAGAGTAAAATATTACTTGCTTACCATCATGAAACTATTGCATCTCGTATCATACTAACAAGGAAAACAGATTTAACTCACCCATTGTATGTGGTGGCCGGATTTTTTGTAAAAAGACACAATGACCTTCATATTATTTCTTTCAGGATATTCTAATTCATTAAAATGCAAAAAATTCCTTCTTATGTCGGTACAGCGGAGTTCTACTTTTTAGAGAATGTTAATATTTGACTAACACAAAAGCACTAATATGGACTTACTTTCATGAGGAATATATATGTATTGTATATTTATGAGCTTATCGAACTTCTTTATGATATTTTAAGAGCTGTACGGCTTTACTTATCCCATCCTTTGCGAATTGGTTCTACAATTGCTTTAATAAAACCATCCTGTATTGGCATCTGAATGGTTTAAAGATGGTCTGTACTTAAATAAATTATGGGCTCAACTTTTAATCTTTGTCTTGCATGTTTTGTTGCGGTGCATCTGAAGTGGTTTCCGAAGTCTACAATTTAAACAATATTGTACTTTAAACTGTACATTCTCATATACTACAAATTACAATAGAGTGACAGAAAAAATAAAACAATTTTTTTTATTATGGATTTAGTACCTATGGCTTTATAAGCACTATCTTATTCAATAAATGAACATGGTCGTCTTGGGTTATTATATAAATATACATACACTAATATAGTATAAGATCAACCATTTTTCCCTAGTCTATTTCTTTAGTTTGAATGTTCCGTATTTCTAAAACAAAAAGAATAACTTTTGATTTTTTTCTGTCCCTATTCTTAAAGAACTCTTTGACGAGCAAGTTTTATTTTATTCCAATAAATAGAAGTTGTTTTGATAGTACCTCATTTACTTTGGAAGTTAAAGAAGGAATAAAATATTATTTTTTGTTCATTTAAAAGAAAAGTAGCCACTTCTTTCACGAAAAAATGAAAGTGTCGAATGCTTTAACAGATTATAAAAAATATATATTCGTGTAGATATAGAGACAAAATTTGTTTGCTTTTTAAATTTAGAATAAATACAAAATAAGGAATATATGTTAATTAGTACAGGAATTTTCAAGAAATAAAAATCAATTATTTTCCTTCTGAAATAAGTTTTGAAGCTAATTTAATAAATTACTATCAATTACAAAGTTTTAGCTAAAGATAAGTTAAAATTAATGATATGCACTTATAGTGATCTCAAACATAGACGGAAATCAATTTCACATACTCTCCAATACAATTTCACTCTCTCCTCTCTCTACTTAGAAATATTAACATATTTTATTTAAATAGAAATATGTTTGCCAAGAACAAATTTTAAGGAATAAAGCTCATGTTATGAGATTAAAGGTAATATAATGTATATTACTTGTCGAGAAAAAGCAGACAGCAGAGATACCTGTTAACAGAAATTAAATATGCTTCTTAATAAATTATTTCTTGAAACACTGGAGAAAATTATAAAATCTCAGAAAAATGCTTTTATCAAACTATTTCTCTATAATAAAAATGCATATTAGTTTAGATATGTTTGTTTTAAATGTTAATGAGATGCCTTAAACTTTGTTTTTCAAAATATTAGAAAGATATAGGAATGTAAGGAGTGTCATTTTGTATTCAAAAATTTTTAAAAGTATTGTTTAAAAATAATGTCTGTAGAAATGCATCTCTTTCCACTGAATAATTTGATGGCAGCAAGTCATATTTCTTTTACAATCTTAAAACAAACAGGAATGCATTCATCTTAAATTCATAATATTCAACTGTATGTATTCATTCTGATTGCATTGAAGATTCACTATGAGTCTTCAAAAGCAGAACAAAAACCTTACAGAAAGAAGAAAACAAATCATTCCTGCTCTTTTGCATACGTACAGAAAAGGTAAACAAAAATTCAACTGAAACACAAAGGCCTTTTTTTTTTCTGAAAACATTTTCGAAGATTTTTCCTTTCAGCGTTGAAGATAAAAAAAATGTACGGATGAGAATCTACCATCAGCTCTTTTCTCTAAACATGGAATACAAAGAATATAGAGTCGGTATTTTTGAATTTCCAGTTCCGGAGTGCTCTTGCGACGGTGATTTCGGAACTAAATGCGCTATTTGAATAAGAAAGAACTAAACAGTATCTACAAGTATACGAAAGAGAAGGCTTCCATTAACCCTAGTCCCAAATACGGATTTTAAGGGCATTTCTGTTTCGGTGAAAAATATGGAAAAAGTTGAAAAGCCAAAGGAAACTTTTTACTGCAGCTAAATTTTAAACAATACACTATTTTAAATGTCCATACTTTTAATCGTAGAATATCTAAACAGATGTAAATTGTCATCGTTTAGTTACGTTTAATATATATATATATATATATATATATATATATATATATATATATATATATATATATATATATATATATATATATATATATATATATATATATATATATATATATATATATATATATATATATATATATATATATATATGTATATATATATATATATATATATATATATATATATATATATATATATAGAGAGAGAGAGAGAGAGAGAGAGAGAGAGAGAGAGGGAGATTGGTATATAAACCTGTGTGACGATCATTATATTTTAATCTTTGCTAAAAAATTAGAAACAAAAATTATTCGTCTGTGTATTGATTTGCAAAAATTTTAGTTTGAAACATTGTACAAAACAAACAATTTTGATTTAAAAACTAAATAATGTATTAGTAAACGTGTTAAATTTATAGGTAACAATTTACTTATTTCCTCTTTGGAATATTTTTATATTTAGGTTTTATGTATACATTTAAAAATATTCACATAATGTAAAGCTTAAACAGTACATAAAAATGAACAAACTTACGAAGAGCGAACTAACGTAACGTAAGTGAAATTTTCTAATTACGATAAATTAGGATTATCAATTATAGGTATGATTAAATACAATAATTGCATTAGGTACTATTGTTGCTAGATATTTAAGAGCATTGCTTTCAAAAACATTAATCAGTGGCTGCTAATAATTTTTAAATATTAATTTGATAAATTTATAGAATGAAAAATGGCAGATTAATCAGACATATTTAAAAAAATATACATATATCAAAAAAATTTACAATATTTCTAAACAATTAATTTTTCCTTAATTATTAATAATATTTACGTATTTTTGATGAATTTGAGTTGAAGGCTTATATATACATATATATATATATATATATATATATATATATATATATATATATATATATATATATATATATATATATATATATATATATATATATATATATATATATATATATAATATAGTAAAATTAAAATTAAAGTAGATTAAAAATTAGGTATTAAAATTTCAGCTCTCATTGATTCTCTATTGGTATTTAATCTCTGATAGCAGTTTCCCTAAAAATGACTAATGCAATTAATAATATCTAGAAAATAATTCAATACAAATGTTGTTTGAGAGTGGAATTCATGACCATTTTAAAGTTAAAACTGTGTATTGTTACGTTAAAAATATTCTTCAATTTATTAGATAATGAAGATAAATTGTATTTGAATTATCAAATCAATTTAGGAAAAATTAGGCATAGCTGCTAACAAACTACAACTACTCAGTGTGATTAAATGCTTATAAAGTAAGGTAACGCAATGTAATTATTGAGAGAATATATTATAAAATGTAAATTCTGTCAAAAAGTTTCCTTTTCAGATTTTTCTGCATGCAAATTATATTAATAAATAAGATTCAAAGCAGAACATATAGTCTTTAATACACAAAATGTTTTTTATTTTTATTTTTTTATTACAACTGAAATTCATTAATAACTTATGCAAAATGGCACATTCACTCTTTAGAAAAATATTTTGAATCTCTTATATTCTAAAATTTTGAAACCATAGAAAAGATTAATGTGTGTATGTTTTATATAATTTAAAAGCAAAATGTACTCTTTAGTGATATTCGTTTATTTTTTTTAAAACTCTGAAAATTTTAGGCTTGTTCCAATAATCTTAACAATTGGTAAGGGGTGTTTTTTCGTATTAAATACCACATTGCGTTATGCAGAGGCAAAATATATCTACGCAAAAAAAGGTTGTGTGAAATATTGCTTTTAAATAAATAAATTTAAAATTTCTGTAAGGTCATTATGTCCGCCTTCTCTACAGTTGACAGAATGAATAAGATCGATTTAGTTTGTTTAAATCTTTTCTCTGAATCCAATGAAGGCAGCAATCAATTCCAAAAGTGGAGGGAGGAAAAAACTATTAACTCATTGGGAAACGTGCGATATGGAGCAAATGAGGCAGAGGGGGAAGGCATTGTTGCGTGATGAGGAAATTAAGATGTAAGTTTCACAACACCACGCCCCCTTCATTCACACTGGGCGTGGTTTATGTCTGTCGCTGGAACTAGAAAAAGAAACCTTTCATACAAGTTTGCATGTTGATATAAGGAGCAAAGATTTTTTCGCCTGTGTGGTTCCCATTTTTTTTTCTCTCTTGGCAGAGAATTCTTCCTTTTATTTCTCCTCATCCTGTAATCTCAAGTCAAAAGATTGAGAAATAATGGGTTCTCAGACAAAGGATTGCTCCTTTAATGTCACATTTCTTATTTAATACGCTGAATAATTTCAAGGGGCTAATTTTTATTTGACCACTGGTTTTTGAACATGAAAAACCCACGAATATAGTAACGTATAAACGACATCTTAATATGCATATAAAATGAGGATTAAAGCCTCGTAGTTTTTTTTTTCTTGAATTTTGTTTTCCATTTTAACAATTTTTAAGCGAACAAACTAAATTAATACAATACTTTTCAGAATAAATTTAGGAAAAACAAGGAAATGTATAGGAAGAAGATTGCATTGATACCCAATATGCTTTGGATTACTTATAATTGAAAAAAAAAATCTTGAACTTTTTTTCTCTAGTTAAATGTTGTAAATTAGAATCTTCCTTAGCTGAGAGCAAAGAGGAAGAAAGTAGATAGTTTTGGTTCTTTCAGACATTTATGCATTTGTTGGAAGGTTTTCCTAGATCCTCTATTGTTGTACATATATACCATGATCTCGCTTCAATAACTCTAATCAACAGGATTTAATTCTTGAATATTATTCATAAAAAGCTTACAATAACTGCAAGTTCTTTGGCTTCTCTATCAATATATTGCTTAAAACATAAATAATAATGATCCCAATAATTTTTTTTACTTGGGATATTCCCTTTCTCAAATTATAGTTAGGCATTTTATCTGAATTAAAAGATTCATTAATTAAAATGAGAAAATCAAATATGACTGTAGAATAAAGAGGTGGCACAGTATTTACTGACAAGGGACTTGATCATTTTAATCAGTTTAATCTCCCTGAAGAAATCTATATTTTATGCAAAAAATAGTTTACACCACAAATACAAAAATTGTTTATATAGTGATACATTCTTGAAAGTCAATTAAGATTGCGCTATTTGCAAACCGATTCCTATTTACTTCACATATAAATACAATCAAATACGTAGTTTTGCCTTTTCATTCAATTTTTCCACACAGATCTCCTTCATGTATAGCAACTTAAATTCAGAGGAAGTTTCCGCCTACTGAAGCAAGCATTCACAACAATTGCTGACTACACGAAATCTTAGTTTTGGGACAGCGTGTCCTTTTTTTGGACCTTGCGGCACAAAACACAACCAACCAATAACAACAATTGCTGATTTGAACCGTGGTCAAATAATAAGACCAACAACTGATCAGTCTCAAGTTTTAATAACACACGCGACACCAGTGGCTAGATGTGACTTCTTATTATAGAAGTCCTCAGTAGGAGCAGGAACTCAGCCAAATATTTTTCAGATATTAAAGTGAATCTAGACTTCTTAGACAAAAAAAGAGTGACACTAATAAAAAAGAGTAGTTATATTTAAGTTCTTATCATAAATCACAAAGTGCATGTAAATATATTTTGGCTGTTTTCGGGAAAATTGTCTTTCTTTTGGATATTTTTCCCACTCGAGAAGGCTATTTTATTTTTGCAGTTACTTTTAAGCAAGTGAATGCTGAACTATAACAAAAATACATATTAAAATAGATGACGCTAATATCTACCAAAATTTATGAAAAATAATTTTAAACCAATTTTAGAAATAGAATGTTGAAAAATGATCACAGTGTCTGCAACGACTATATATTAACTAAAATTACTATTACATCATTATACATGTAAGAATTTGAATTAAATTAGAAATCGCAATTTTTATAAACTTCCAATAAAGGCAAAGTTCTTTTATAGCCTTTTTTCATACTTTATTGCAAAACTGTCATCTTTAATCCGAAAATTTTTACAAGAAAAATATATGCTGAATAGTTATTAAAATTCGTCACACGCAAATATAATTCTGAAAATCTAATCTACACGTATTTCCAAACGAATTATGACTATCACAGACTGAATAAAAACCACCAAAATGTAACCACCTGCGTTTGAAAAAATAATTACTAAGAAAGTAAAATTGAGAACTCCATTTAATTTAATTTTATATTACAATTTACAACTTTAAAGCAGCGTTATGAGTGATTGAATTAAAAAAATAATTGAATTAATAACTTTAAAACTATATTTTATTTTCGATTTATATGTACATATAATCATCTCTCAACATATAAAAATACTAAAAATACCCACACTCACTCAAATACATTTTGATTAATTAATATTGATAGTGAATATTGATTATTAAAGAACATTGAAACTAAAATTTTATAACATAAAATGTACAAAAATACAAAACATAATTTACTTTTTAAAATGTATAAATTACTTTCAAGATTTTATCAATTAAGGTAGTTGAAGTCAAGTACTTGTATAGTGTACAGATGGGACTTTCCAATTCCATTAAAAACATCCAAAGTAACGACTGTTCAATAGATAGAATTGTCAACATAAAATTGTTGACAAGAAAAAAAAAAATTCTTCTGTAAAATGCTAACGTCCACGTTTCTGAAGAGCTACCCGAATTATTAATAATCCCATTTCCAAAGTCTAAGTCAGTCAGATGGTCTGAAGCGACTGAACTCAAAACTCAATTCCAACAGCAAGCTTAATGGACGAAGCGTGTTGTGCAGTCTTGCAGTGGTTCCAAAACTGAGCCGCTGGGAGATTAGGCGAAAGAGGACTTAGTACTTCGCCTAATAAGGAGAGTTCCAAACTCTATAGTCTGTGCACGTAGTGAGTGCATCTCCATACAGTAATTTCTCTGGTGAGCTGGATTAGCACCTTATTCACATAGATAATGTCTCTTTAATGATAGCTTGCCGCAGAAAGCTAACAAGTATTCTATTGCGAATAAACCGATAAATTTTGCTTTAGACAACAGAAAGTGATATGATATGCATTTATAATTATGATGCTGATGGTTATCTTGAATGAGTTATAGTCTAAAGAGGTTAGTTTTCTGTTACACACAACATGCATTACAAACCCTCAGAAATAAATTTTATTATAAGTAAAAGATGGCCAGAACAAAAATGCTATTTATGTATCCTGCATATAGAAAATAATAATCAGAAAATTTAAGAAATCTTATTAAGTGTCGATGTCATTATATTGGACAAGGCAAATGCTTAAATATTAAATGACCAAAACCTATTGCATTTAAATATATATGAGAGAGGATAACTAAAACAAATATGATTTTTTTAATAAAATTATATGGTATTTCTATGATACCACACTCAATTTTTCCGATTTTACTTCTAGTATTTTCATTCGTATATAAAAATAATAAATGACTTCAAGATGCTAATTTTTCAGAAATTAAGCTTTAAAAAATAAAATATAACTATTTTATATTTTATTTATAAAAGAGAAACTTTTTAAAGTATATGCATTTTTTTAAAGTAAAGCCTGATTAAAGAAACAAAATCATTTTGAAAATAAAAGCTTTTATAAAAATAAAGTGTAATGTATAGTTTAAATATCACAGTTTAAAATGAAATTGGATTTTAAAGCGTATTTCCAAATTCATCTTTATAGAAACAGAATATGATCGAAAAATCAAGGATTCCAATTAAGTTAAAGAAACAAAATTTGGAATAAGATAAGAAGTGTAAAAAATAAGAATAAATACAGTATTTCAATTAATAAAATATAATTTTTCTCGGAATCACCATACTGTAGCTAATTATTATTTCATATACTAATATCTGAATTTCGAGTAAGTTTATAATGTCTGATTAAAATTTGAGATTTTTTATGACTGTTAATGTTTATTTTAATAACGAAAGAGAATATTTTTTTTCATCTCGATCAATTTTCTGCAGCTTATTTTGAATGAAATATACAATTTTAAATTACGTTTTCATTGAAATTACTTTATCATTGAAATTTAATTTTCTAAAATCAATATCGTTTTCAATAATTTGATTTTGCATAAAATATTTGAAATCAAGTACAAATTAGATTTAAATTGAAAATACTTTTAAATTCAGTCAGAATTATTTCTTAAATATTAACTGATATATATATATATATATATATATATATATATATATATATATATATATATATATATATATATATATATATATATATATATATATATATATATATATATATATATATATATATATAAGAATAAAACCTTTTTCTTATTTAACTATATCTAATAACTTTTAATATATAAATAAGAATAAGAAACGAATCATTAATATAGCGGAATATTTGAATTCAACTGAAAGAAGAGTGCTTTAAAATGTATATGACTACATTATATTGCATAAATAATTGTTTATAAGCATAATGGAAAATGATAAAAATATAAGCCATTCCCATTTCTATTCACGCTCTAAAAAAGTTATAAGAAGTGACATCTCAAATTTTTCATACTTTCTTGTGACCACTTTTCTGACTTCAAACCCAATTTTCACAAAATAAACATCTTTTGTCATCTCACTTGCAACCCACAAAAAAGAAAAAAAAAATCAAAAGGGAAAGTCTCCATCCTCGAATTATTCAAACCAATCATCCAGACTTTACTTTCGGTGGCAATCGAATTTTCATCAAACTCACCACAATTGAAGAAAAAGCATGTAAAACAGCTACCATAAGTCGTGACATAACAGTCAAGTGAAAATCTACCAACAGCTTTTTGAAGAACACCTCCACCGAGTACTTATGGTAATGTATGTGCATTTAAAATCAATTTATAGCCCTGTTGTGTACCATTGGTGAAAGTGACATTGAGTAAAGGAGCAAAAATAGCGTCATGCAAGATTTCGTGACGATGCAAGATATGAGAGGAGGGGATGTCTGAAACCGAACCCCCGTTGCCATCAATCTATCAGTAGAGGAAAAAACACGTTTCGTGTCCACAGTGAAGATAATTCCAATAAGGATGCCCTTGTTCCCCTTACGAAATTCAGATAACCAATATATAACTCTCGCGCTCTACCGGTTTCTAGGCAACGCATCAAGAGACGAGAACACAGAGAGGAAGAAATATCCGGCGAGACAAATGCGACTGGACGCCCAGAGTCAAGAGATAAAAGAGCAAAGGGACGTTTTTCTTTTGTTCCTTCTGGATACAAGATAAAAAGGCTAAACTGGGAAACAAAAACAAAAATTTATGTGGAAAGAAAGCCCACGGTGGCTTTAGTGCATATAAGAAATTGTATTTCAAACGCTCTAAAGTGTCGAAGTGTATTTCCTTTAGATAACTTATAAACTGTTGACCGTTTCGAAAAGCGTTCTATTCATTTCGACTATGTTGATTCTGAGTTGATATCCTCCTTTTGAAAAATGTATCAGGGTGCTTGTGAAAGAAATATTGAAATTGATACTTGTAACTGATGATTTTGTGAGATATAGAATGAAGTTACTAAATTTAAAAGAAGCAATGATGTGTGTGTGTGTAAATTAAGATTCACGTACAGAAAGAAATAAGTACATTTAATGCGAATTAGAAAATAAAAATATTTAAATGTCAAAAAGTCCCAGTGGTCAAGGGTATGTTAAATTAAATAGTTTGAAATTAATAAATTTTTGGATGAATTTAATACTTATAACGATTCATGGACTTAATAATAAATTTCGAAAATTGAAACATTAAGCAACTGCATTTAAATCTGAATGTCTGAATGCCTTCATTTACATTCTTAGACACATATTATATATATATATATATATATATATATATATATATATATATATATATATATATATATATATATATATATATATATATATATATGAAAAAAATGAAAGTCCGAATCCATGGTAAACCCAAACTAAACTTTTAAATGAATTTAGTACTATTATCGTAGAATATAAATATTCTACAATTTTATATTTTGGTGTAAAACTTATGGCAATTTTAATTCTTTAATATCTGATAAAATCAAAATTTGATGCATTGTGCTACGTTATACACTCACGAAATTGTAAGTTACTTTTAATACAATTTAAATTTTAACTGTAAGTAGTGTTTTTTCAAGTAATCCAATATGATTTTAACATAATTGATTGAGTAATAGGTCCGTTTTTGTGCCTTTTACAATTACAGTATGGTCTGAAATTTAAATAAATATTGAATTGTGTTTCGCATCAGAAACATCAAACATATTAAAACTTGGTAACAAATTAAGGAAAGGAAATTGCGGGAAATGTTTCATTCCCAGAAACATGTAACTATATTTATTTCACGCAAATATAATTTTTTCATCCCTCAAGAAAAAATGAAATCAAAAAATCAATTGATATGAAACAACAACTCGTGCTTGAAACGTTTTTTTTCAAATTTCTAAGTAAAGCTCAGAAAAAAATCTGATTTGCCAAAGAGACTTTCGCGGATGGCAAAAGGATCATGCAGCTTAATACTTCATTACTGCTTCTCTTTTGCTGAAGAAGTCAATTTCACAAAGGATTACGGTTCTTCACTTCGTGTGCGAAGAATAGGAAAAACGGGATGCAAAATGGTATGCCATCTCAGTTACCTTAATACCCTAAAAAACGCTCCACTGCTGTATATAAATTAGAAATTTACCCTTTCATTATCTGTGTGATTTTCTTTCAGGATTTGTTTTCCGACTGCCTTCTGCTTATTAAGCTTTTTTTAAAAAATAAATTTGCTTTTTCATGATTAGTGGGGAAAGCTTCATTTTGTATTAAAAATCTATAAGGATAAATACATTTTCTTCTGTGTTGATTTCCATGTTTTCTTTGAGCATTTCGTTGAAAGTGTGAGAGATTTTAAGTATATAAGTGAGTTGAACTTTTGAACTTCATCTGTGGCATTCATTCACTTAAAATAAATAAATGATACATCCTAATATTAAGTTGATATAAATATGTTGATATTCTAGTTTATTGAACAATATATATATTATTATTAAAATAAATGTTATTAGTTTATATGTTTAAGGTATAATTTATGACAAAAGTTTTATACTTTATGACGTCACCTTTATTTCACTGTAAACACATTTTTGTTTATTTTAATTTAAACATTCATTTAATTCATTTTCAGTCTTAGATGGTTTATTTAAAATGAATATAGTAATAAAAATCTACTATATTCAGCCTGCTTATGAAGAATATTCATTAAGATATTTTTCAAATAAGAGAAAAAAATTAAATAAAATGAATGTATGACAGAGTAGAATCATCAAATGTAGATATAATTTGTGTAAATATCAATACTACTTATTTTAAATTATTTAATCAAATGGATATTAATTTTGTTACCTGTGTATGAAATATTGTACTCAAATGCCTGAGTGGGTCCCATAAATATAAAAATATGTTTCAGCCAGTAATGGAACCTCTTTCTTTCACCTCACACAAAAACTAATAAAGTAAACACAAACCAGAGTTTTCCAAAGAAATTTTTCTTATTTGGGTTAAGATACTATACAATATATGCCAAAATATTTTTTTATTAATTGTATCTTAAACATTATTTACATTTTTTATCAGTACATTTTTCTTACGGAAATATTTTATATTCTTGTATATAGTATTTTTCAGAATAAATGTATAATTATTAAAAACTAGTTTATGGACGGGAGCGAAAAAATTTATTTCGATTTAATCTTCAACTGAATGACGATTGACTTATAGAACATTAAGTTGAAATTAGCATTTTATTGCGAGGCCAAACTTTTCTCATTAAGCCTTGGGTAAACTTTTCTCATTATTTAATGCATAATAAGAACGGCAACGTTCATTTCTTTTGTCGGCAACCCAATTATGTGAGTTAATTCAAAGGAAGGAACTTTAATCATCCATCTGTTATGTGACAGGTGGTTTCAAGCGAAAATAATTCTCCACTCTTAGGAGGCTGAAAGAGTTGGGGACAAATCCCGATCTTTTGTTATACCTAAGCGACAATAATGACACTCCTAAAGCTGTGTCACAACTGTTAGCACACCCCTGCCTGAGCTCTATTATGACAGCCAACACTTGTCCTTTTTCCCACCCCAGACGACATTGTCTGGGCACGCTTCTCAAAATGGTATGCACAGACACCCTCACATATTATTTAATATAGAAAAGGTCTAGGACCACTTCTTTGATGGCTAGGGAAACAAGTGTTGCCAGAGTAGTTCTGACAATTACTGAGTGATATTGTGCTTGGATTTTCAGGAATTTTTTTAATATAAAAATTTCTTTATATTTAAGGGGAAATTAGGAATCAATGTGAAATGAAGTATTTTTTTACGTCAACCCTTTTGAAAAGTGAAATATAAATGCATAGATACTTCTTAATCATTTTAGCATTTAAATGAAATGTAAAAATTTTCACAAAAATGCTTAACATTAATATTTTAATGAAACCTTAGACACAAGATGTTTCATTTGTAATCTCTGATTGTTATCTAATATTTATACATATACCTTACTAAAAATAAAATGCACTACTACAGTTCTGATGAAATCAATGATCTTTTGGAGTTGAAACTACAAATATTTTATTTTAAAGACAGATATGATAAAGACAAGGCCTTAAATATTTTATTACTTAAGACAGATAAAATACCAATATATAATATTTTACAATTACAATTTCGATAAATACACAATTTCAATTTACAATAAAAATCCAATATACAACTTCGATAAATAAAGTCATTGTTAAGTTAATTCTGATCACTAATGAAAACTGATTTTTTTCAATGAATAATCATCCAAATAATATGCATGTTAATATGCAGCAGTAAACGAATAAAAATTAGTTACTTAAAATCATTTTTCAAGTTTAAAATATAGATTTTAAAAGTCTTGTTTTAATTTCTATATAATAATTATTAATAGAAATTAAATCATATATATTTTCGTCCAAGAGTATTCAAACACCATAAAGTAAGTATTTCTTAAAATGAGCTTAGGTTAAACAATATTGCCCCATTTTCTAATTTTGAACATATTTTATTTATTTACTATAATCATAATAAAAATTTTTATTTTGAAAGGATTTTGTAATTCTTCAATAGTTAAAACTGAAAAATATTATTGTTAAAGCCCCAACTGAAACGCAAAAGCTAAACAATCAATAAAATTCAGTTTAAAAGCTAATTAAAGTAATTATTCGACTAGCTCTGTTTTCGGTATCAGGGAGAATCTTACAACACGCAATCTTGCTGTGCTAATAAACACTGTATTAGCTAGAAATAATGACACTGTCTGAGCTGGGGGGAGAAATCAGAAATGAAACATTTATTCAAGCCATAGCTCTGAAATAGCCAAAGTAGTTTTGTACTGATAGAGTAAGTAGTTTTGTGATGTAAGAATAGATATAATACCATTGTGAACAATTATTAAAATTATTATCTCCTAAAATTTTTTCATCAGGAATGGTAATCCATTTATTTTTATAGCTCATGAGATTCAATAATGGTTGTACACGTTTTGGTAAACATTAATTTCTGTCTTATAAACAGCTATACTTTCCGAGCGAAAGTTTTCCGAACTCAAAAATGTAAAGTAAGTTTCTAATGCAAACTCTAATCACTGTGCGCTCTACTTCTTTGAATATGTAGTTTTTTAGTATGCAATAAAATTAGTTTTGTTTTCTTACTTTCGTGTTTGAGTTCACTTTAGAATCACATTTACAGAGCTATTGCAGATGGTCAATATGATAGCTTTCATTGCATTGTAACAATATAAGTTAACAATTGGGGTATTCTCTTCTGCAAATTTCTTCCCCACACTAATGTTAGAAATTCAGACACGAGTAATTAACGTAAGCAGACCTGCAACATGTATTCATTCACTGGGTTATTAATTGATCGTATTAGATTTTAGATACCAGACTACTTCCCCTTAAATGTTTCAGCATACCAGGAAAACAAATTTACTTAGAAAATTTACCTTGATTAATTAGCTTTTTACCTCTTAAAATACTCTAGTAAACTACCAAGCATTGAAAAAATTTTCCAGCCATTAACCAAAAATGATATTCATTAATCAAATTTCGATTATTAATAATTTTTTGAATATTGATTAATATTAATATCTTTTAGTTCAAAATATTAAACTCTTATAATTAAAATGAATTTATTCTAAATTATGTACAATAACAAAAATATCCTGATTCAATTGCGTTTCTAAATAAATAGGATCAAACCTAATCTTTCACAATCACATCCATTTCTTTTCGCAAAGAATAAGGTTTACTCAACCTAGCTCAAAAATATTGTTCGAAGTTTTATCAGACTTGAAAGGGAAAGTTTCTAAAAATATGACTTGTCTTTTCTTTAGGCTAATGAATTTTGAAAACTCTAAATTATGACTTTCGTGAAGTTTAAGACATTTGTACAAAGTCGTCGCTTTCTTCCACTATAATAAGCTTCCTTTCTCTGAATGCAACTTTATTTTTATTTATTAAAGTGCCTTTTGTCCCAGAAAATTTATATTTTGGAAGCTGAAGTAATTGGTTGTAAAATCAAACCACACACACACACACACACGCACACAGAAACACAAGCTCATCAAACTGTTCGGCCATTTTACGGAAAGCTTTGATTATTCAAAATTATAAATTATACGGCTTTATATTTTATTTGTCGATTATTCAACATATGTGTTTGAGTGCTTATCCTATCTGCAATGTATATTTTAAATGACTGCCACACACAAAGTCATGTTTTCGATAATAAATAGTGATATTATCATAATTTATCTCACATATGAAATACATAAAATGCACACACACACACACACACACACACATATACATATATATACATATATATATATATATATATATATATATATATATATATATATATATATATATATATATATATATATGTATAGAGTATTGTAAGCACTTTTTAATTGAATTATTATAACAGATTAATTTAATGATGTATATCTATTATATACTATTGTTTGAAGACTGCAGAAATGTCTTGATTGGTAACATGCTTGTAATACAATTTTTCTTTAAAATTATTTTCAAATTATTAATAAATTTAGATATCTTAACTAATTTGCTTATATTTTATTGTACCTAAGCCCCGTTGTTAAGCTTTATTAAGTAAGAATTATATTGGAATGTTCTTGAGCAATGGTATATCATACCTTGCTTAAAAAAAGGTATATCATTAAAAAAATAAGGTATGCTCAAGTTATGAGACACGGATTATTATCGAATTGTAATTGGGCATTTACAATTTCATCAGTAGGCTAAAATTGTTTTAGTTTTTGTTTTGTAAATCAAACATGGGATTTCGTGTAGTATTAAAATTTTGAGTAACTTGACATTATTCGATTAAAATAGCAATTTCAGATAGGGGTATAACTTCAACTCTACGAATAATAATAGTGGTTGCTGAAAGATTCCTTCGTCTTAGATGTATTTCCATATAATTTTTATGTTCAAAGTGTTTAATTCAAGTCAGGCACTTGTTATGCAACAGGGGCAGTTCTCAGATTAATATAACTAAGAAAGCTTTTTTGAGAGGGAATTTCTATTGAGACACAATTATCTGTCAAAATTTTATGAGGTTATTTCTTTTATATAGTTTGCTATCTTACATAATCCAATAATGCCATTTTTTGATCTTCAACAAAAATATCAGACTCATTATCCATAATTATGTATTAATTAATGCAAATTGCACCTAGTGGAAATTAGATTGAATGCAACAAAAACGAAAGTAATTGTTTCGAAAAGTAATTGAGCTTCATATTTTTTTTCAATTTCAAAAGTTTCTTAAAACATTAAAAACAAAATTAATTTCCTTCAGAATGGCAAACAATACTATCAAGCCAATCTGGTGTAATTAATATTCAGATTCTCCCTTTTTGAATTGACCATAAATATTTATGTGTCGTCAAACGCCGTCAACTATGTAAAGAGAAAATTGATGAAGTTTCGAAGCTGCCCAGACTACGTTTTCTTAAGCGGTTTTGACGTTTGAAAGGACCACCTCTTTTGGAAGCAATGTTTGCTTAGTGAAGTAGATCTTTTATAGCCCGCCTCCTTTCATTATCGAAACTTCCTCTCTACATTCTCCTATTTAGCACTCACCGTCCTTAATTGATTACGACTTTCAAAACCTCCACTCCACAAAATGCAAATGTTTGCTCACCCCCTGAGCTACAGTGAGTTTATTCACTTTCACCCACAGTATAAGTCAGTTTATTCTCTTTCTCTCCCTTTTTTTACTCAGCTGCCTTGGAAAATTCGATTTTTTTTAATTCCTATATATTTTTGTTCAATGCATTCTTTTCTTCATCTCTTGACGCCATACTTGAAAAATCATTTCCTTATCTTAAAAAAGAAAAAAAAAATAATTGAAATTTGAGTTCTGCTTAAATTGGATTCAACCTTGAGGCAAAAAGAGCTTGGTCATGGCTATGGACGGCAGTAATCAGTTTGGAGAACAATGATGGTTATGGTCAAATGTAATGCATACCGTTCCATGAAAAAGGATTACAGTAGTCTCCTTTTAGTTTGGGAACAGGAAAAGTAAATTGAATCACATGGTTAAGGGGAGAAAAATTGTTGCTAGTAAAGGAGTTTCCCAATGGAGCCTTAAACACAAACGCGCGTTTTAATGGTTGAAGTAGATATCATAACAAGAAATACTTAGAGAAAATCGCTTTATGCTCTCAGGAAAAAACTAATGTAATACATCGCGAATAAAATGCTTTTTATAAGAAATCTTCATTACATTGAAATTATTTTGGTGTACTATATTTGTCAATATTTCTTGTTGGGCTTGTAAGAATAGAAATGAAAAGCTAGTGAGGCAACAATGAATACTATAGTTGAAAGATCAGTAACTCCTTAATTTCTGTCTCCACATATTAAATCTAAAATTATTGTTAGCTTGAAGGCTTGAAATAAATGTAGATGTTATGAATATCAATTTAATAAATAATTTTGACGCAGATTCTTTTGTATTCAAACATATTATGTACATTCAAATAAACAATAATTCCAGATTTTCTTGGGGAACATAAAATTTTTCAGTTCCTTTTTCTTATTTTTTTAAAATATTAAATTTCCATACACATATGCATGCATGCATTCCTATGTAGATATATAATTTTAGACAATATTATCAGAAAATATAAACATTCTAAGATAGTTTATGAAATTAGTCAATATTTTCCGCATGAATTCACTAGACCAGTTTGTTGTTTTATTAACACCATAAGAATATACCTCAAATGTCAAAATATATTTTTAATAAATTAGTTTAAACAAGATCATATTCATTTTACATATAACATTCGAAAAGATAAAAAAGAAAATTCCAAATTATAATAGTGATGAATCTATGAAAGACTACATGTTTTGTTAATGTTTTTTCTGAGCCAAACAATAATGACGGTGTTTAGTTTAGGATTAAATTTCCAGTTATAGTTTGTACATGTAAAAAATCATAATATTGTTCTCTAAAACTCATGAAAGCATTTAAAAAAATTCTAACATTTTAATTTTGAAAATTTAATTGCTTAAAAAATACAAAGTAATTTAATTTAAGAAATAAACACTTAGTTTTAAATATTAGTATATCAATATATGTATTGTAATCATAAACTAATTTAAAATTGTTTTACAACTAACAATTGAGTTTTAATCAAATGATCATTCTAATCTAATTTTCCTGTAATAATATAAGCTATAGTAAAATTACAAGTATTTACAAAAATTGATTGAAAATTTTTTTACAGAAATAAACAATAATTAAATTGATCAATACTAATTACAAAAATGAATAAAAGATGTGAAATTTTTTTCCCATTTTATATTTTTAACACACAATTTTGAGAAAAATTATGTGGATACATACATACATACATACATACACACACACACACACACACACACACACACACACATATATATATATATATATATATATATATATATATATATATATATGTACAATTTTATAAAACATGTTTTTAATGCTTTTTTGCTTTTTGTTACATTTCAATTTCATTATTAATCATACAAATAATGAGCGTGGATGCAAATAAAAATTTTTTCATCATAAACATGTGTTTTGGTTCTGTTGTAATAAATTTTTATAATTCTGTGTGGTTTCCCTATGTAGTTTTAATCAAATAATCAGCCAAAACAGATTAAATTGTGTGGCTATTTTCTGATACGCCTAGTATTCCTCTACGACTACCTCCCATCGTCATAAAACTTTCTATTTGCGGAAATCGTATAGTTTTCGATCCTCTCTTGCTGGAAAAGTAGACGCTTCAACAATAATGGAAAGATTTCTTTTACTCCTTCCGCATTTCAAGCTAAATATTAGGTACACCATTTTCGAAGGAAGGAAGGGAAGGAAAACCCTCAAACGTCTCATACGCTCATTTAATCCAGAGCTATTTCTCTGGTGGTAACGTCTTATCCTTAGGGTATAAGAGGGGCACCGGGCTTTTATATTCAGCAATCTCCAGAGATCTAAAAGCACTCCGCAATCGTCTGCGAAACATGTCATGGATCAAATTGCGTCCCATGAGTCGATTCAGATATCTTTTTTACCCAGAATCAAATCCTATTACTGCACCTTAAGCTTATTAAGATGACGCAAGGTATTTAATTTCGAAAATAATTCACATAGTGAAGATTCGGATAAAGGAATGGAATTAATTTACTCACCAGTACCCTCTCTTGCTTGGTTTTCATCTCAAAACAATAGTAAGACAATCAAACTTGAAATTAACACTTTTATGATTACGACCTTGTCTATTAAAATGATGCTATGTACTTAGTTGAAAATTATTTTATAAATTTAAGATATGGACATTTTTTGTCATATATATTTTATGGTTATGTCAAAGGAATAGATAAAAATAAAATTTGCTAAATTACTATTTTTTTGTTTTAGAATCATATTTTATTTTTACTTCGTTGATACTTAAATTAAATTTCATGCATCTGCTCCTTAAATATATAATAAAATAACTTTTTCTTTTTACTTTAACATTTATTTACGACATTAAGAAATACATTTTCAAATATCGAATTAGGTATTGAAAATAAAGTTTTCTAAGCAATTTATCTTTTTTTATATGTTTGTTACTAAACAAATCTGGAATAGAATCATGTTTTTAAGTCTGAAACATATTATATTCTTGTTCGAAGAAATACCCTTTAATGTAGATACAATAAATGTCAATCGTTGATGTTGATGCAATAGTGTGCTTGATTTACCGAACTATGTGATTCGCACAATAACTTTGATTGAAAGGATAAAATAGTACTTCATATATTCCTTTGCTGTTTATCCAGCAAATGGGAATTTTTTGTACATATGATTATTCCATTTACTTCATTAATTTCAGTCAAAAGGTCCAAATATAAGGATGAGAGAATCTTGCGTCTAAATGAATTATCAAAGGTGAATGTTTATATATATATATATATATATATATATATATATATATATATATATATATATATATATATATATATATATATATATATATATATATATATATATATATATATATATATATATATATATATATATATATATATATATATATATTTATTTATTTATATTTATGTATAAACATATTGGTGTCAATTCTAATTTTTAGTAATTTTTTCATTACATTTTCCTCAAATTGAAATGCAATTTTATCGTGATATTTAATTCCTGATACAGTTAAAGTTTAATTTAAAATTAATAATAAGCGATTTGCATGAACACAATTTCTTAAAATGTTGAAGTAAAATAATTATGAATTCAAGTAAATGTTAAAAGCTGCATATAGCTTATAAAAAATAAATTTTACGATTTCTTTACAAGCATTTCTATAATTGTTTTGCGTGTTTTTGCTTAAAACATCTGTTTTAAAATATTTTTTCCTTTAAGTTTTTATTTTTTCAGTATATTGATATTATATATCTCAAGACAATATTTGGTTTTTCCTAATTTTTTCATTTAAGCAAAATCTTAAATTTCAATAAAAACTAAATCTTTGCTTTCAACATTCTATTTTATTTATCACGCTATATAAATTATTGATGCTATTTTCATAAATTATAATACATTTAAAAAACGTTTTAAAGAAAATATGTACTTACAATGTACCTATAATACACAGAATATACATTTTTCAAAGTTTAATAATTAATAATGCTCGAAAAGCAACGAAATTTGTAACAGTTTTCCTCCTTCTATTTCATGTTTGCTATTTTTATAAATAGAAAAAATAGTAATTTTTTTATTATTTTTAGGAGTTAAATTTCATAAATTTTAATGAATTATTGAATTATATCGTATTACATTGTCAAAATATAATTTTTTTATTTACAATTTAGTTTTTACACAATTTAGCTTTTTTAAATGAAATCAAATGTTTAATGACATTTTTTAATACTAATTTTTAAAAAAAGAAAAAACTATTTTTTTAGTTAGAAAGAAATTAGACCATTATATAAAATTACATCCTTTCTTTCTATTGTTATAATTTCTGTACCTTTTTTTTGTGTCGTAAGATAATATAAAGTATCGATTCATAAATAACTGAAATAAAATTAATGAAGTAACAGCAACTTTTTATTAAAAATTTAATCTTAGTTTGCATGTTATCTGCTTAAAAAATAAAACATATTTTCTAGGGCCAATGACATATATGTCAGCATTAAGCACAAACATTTATAGTTATTTTATAAAAATTATTATTCATAATTAAATGTGTGTGAAGGAAGAGCGAAGTTGTGTTTCGCAATAAAATTGAAATAAAAAAAAGGTTCATTTATATAAGTTTATTTATAAAAGCTTAAATTTTTACTTTTGTAAGTTTGCATTAATAATTCACTTTTTCAACACACCATTTAAAGGTGATTTGAAATAAGATAATAAGCACTTGATATTAATATTAATAAATTAAAATTGATTATCAATATAATAAAGCAAATCTTTGGGGCTTGATGTTATCAAGAAATGACACATGATAATCATTTATTAATGTTAAAAAAGGGTTAAAAGATACAGAGCAATTCTTCCTTAAATTAACATTTAAAACTATATGAGGGTTAGAGATATTTTCAGCTTAATTTTTAGCGGCGTGTGAGCATGTTCCCTTATATATAGAAAATCACACTGAAAAATTCATAATAGACTTTTAAAATGAACTAAAATGACTATTTTCATTTAGATTAATATTAGCGGGAAGTTAAACCTATGTAAATAAAAAATAACATGCTGCAAAATTGAACTGAAAGCAAAATTTCATATTAAATTTTAGATTCTTATATTAAAAATTGCTGGGAAGAAGGGTAATGTTAATTTGTTTCAAAAATAAATGCCTACCTTTTGATTTTTTTCAACTTTTTGTTTAAAATTACTTAAAAAGTAAACTATTCATTATTCTACAATTAAACATAATAGTGAGCTGAAAGATAAAAAAAATATAACTTTATTCGTCAGAATTATATCGCTTGTATTAAAACAATTAATAAAACATATATCATTAAAAATTTCAGATAAATAAGAGATTTCTAACTGATAAGTGGTAAGAAAAACATCTCCGCTTAAAATAATTCTGATTCATGAATCCGACCAAATTTTAATTACTATTACTAAAATAAAATATTAAGTTTTAATTTATACCAAAATTGAAAAAATTAATAATCTTAAATCCTTTTTTCTAAAATTTTAATTATTTCTGTTCTTGATAGAGATTCATTACGAAAGATATCATTTTACTAATTATTTCTTTTTTGAAATTAATATTTATATTAATGTCTTCTGATAATGAGGTAAAAATAATGCACAAACAATCAATTAATTAATTTCTATATTTTCTAAAAAGCATTTTACATCGTGTTTTTTAATCAAAATAAGATTGGAATCGTAATTAGCATTTCATTCATTTTTAAATGGTTTTTTTTTATCTAAGGACTGATTTCGGCATAAGATGCTGCTCTTGTTTATTTGTATTTGATAAAAAAATGAATAATAATCTTTTTCTATTAATGATTCGAATTGAAACCTAAAAACGTGATTGCAATTTGTTTTTGAAATTAATATTAATATTTTTATTTAAAATAAAAAAATATCTTTATTAATCAAATAAAAATGGTTTCTTTGTTTACAAAGTTTCCGAAAGAGTTTAATGACAAAAAAATTTTTGAAATATATAGGGAAATAAATGTTTCTACTTTTACTATACATAAAGATATATTTATACTTAATTGATTCAATTTAAATTCAGGATTTATTATTTTATTAAATATTTCGCATAAAATTAATCCAAAAACTAAATCATTCAATTTGTAAACATTGCATTTAATAATCGCAACATATTATAATCAATTTTTTTATTTGAACTACGTATTACATGTGCCAAACAAATTCTGGAGAATAATAATCAAAATCTCTTAAGTATTTTTTCATAGGAAAACAGTAAAAAAGAAACCCTAATAAAGATTGTAAGAATTAAAAACTAGATTTCTAATTATATTTAAAATAATCATATTGAAATTAATATTTGAAAAGTGATAAATATACACACGTGCTAAGTAAAAAGAAAATTTAATTCACAATGCAGATGCAAATCACAGACAAATATTAGATTTTGCATTTGGTATTAACAAAACGATGCATTGACTAGCAATCAATATTTCCACAGAGGTAAAAAAATATTGATGAAATATAACTTTTAGAATTCCAAGACGTTTGTTAATTTGTTTTAAAACTGATCGTAACTGGACAGATAACATTTTGTAGACGTTTCTGACACTGACATTTTGAGCCCGAAAGAATACATTCATTTGGGCTCTAAGACATGATTTCCCAGTAAACCATATTTTGCAAATAAATTTGTCTCAGTGAAATTAGAGGCCTTGAGAAACCACAAGAATATATTAGAAAATCATTTTTTTAATCCCTGATCTCTTTTACACTAATCGTCATTTTTTTTACTGACATCCAAATTCTGCATATTTTGGGCATCCTTTCATTTTCTTGATTTTTTTTTTACTATTTATAAATCTAGTTTCACAAATATAAATTTTCTAGCCACTACATGATAGGAATTTCCTTTAAAAATTAATCATTCTTCTTATTTTTTTTATTTGAATTATATTTATTTTTACATATAATCAAACAGTGGTCATATTTTTGCTAAAACACATTCTAAGTATGGTCCATATATAGCATTTGGCTTCATTCTGCTTAATGTTTTTAGGTTCAAGATGCTCTTTAAAAAGTTCCAGTTGCAAAAACTCTATATTGTTGAAAATTTCCAGAAATTTAACAAATTACTTTTTCCAAGCTGATTAATGGACTATTGAAGTAATGAACAGAAATTTATCGAGAATATCTATTTCCAAATACATTATGAGAGAAACTTTGTAATGAGTTGAAAGTAATTTCATTACTAGACAAAAATTAATATATAATAAGTTAACATTTAATAAGATATACTTATATTAATAAATTTAAATTTTAATAAAAGTTTTACGTTAATGCAAATGACATACTTTCAAAAATAAATGCTCATTTTTACGCTATACATGTTCATTGTTTAGTAAATGCTTCTTAAATAAACAGAGGAAAGCAGCATATTCTATAAGAACTCATCCCAAATGTAAGTGAGACATCAGCATTTTGCCAAGGTTGGATTTCTCGTGTCATGTCCCGTTTTACCACGATGTATGGTCATGAGAAAACTAATAAACCCTCACAATAGCAGCCGTCACCTATCAGGCTTTGTATGAACTGTTATTGTAGGAAATATGCCTCCCTCAGCATTAAAGAATGGAATTCGCCCCTCTCCTATTCACTTTCAATGGTTGTCTACTGTAAGGGGGGTGAAATCAACGTCTCTTTTGCTTTCTTTATGCAAGGAAATACTGAATAAAAATTATCATGCTTGGTTTAAGGCTTAGTAGTGAGTGTTCAACTTAATGAAAAAAATAGCTTGTTTTTATTACTAATATGTTCAAGTAATCTTATAGCATCATGTGTCTCTTCTTTAATGGAATTCATTTAATTCATTTTTATTATTCGGTATTAAATTTTCTAAATATTTCTTAACATATTTCAATCTTCTGAATGCATATCGTAATATGATTATTTGTTAAAAATAGCTTTTGAAGAAATTAGCTATTTATGTATATTTTGAATACTTATGATTGTAAAGTATATATATATATATATATATATATATATATATATATATATATATATATATATATATATATATATATATATTAACTTATGATTGTTCGTATTTTGAAAATATGATTGTAACGCATTTTTTGCACTGATAACAAATGCACTAATGATTTGATACGCTTTAAGTTCTTAATGATATAGCTTCTCACATTCAGATAATTAAAACTATTATTTTAATTCAGAAACAAAAACTTGATTAAAAAGATTTATAGTTTATCATAGTTTATTTTAGCTTTAAATATGAAGCACATAATTTGCATTATAAAAATAACCACAAGATAAAATTTCTGGATATGAAAATAAATATTTTTTAAAAAACTGAGCTAATTTATTAATAAACAGTCAAATGTAATTTTATCAAAATAAGTAGTTTTAGAAAACTGTGCTTATTTATTAACAGTCGAAAGCAATTTATTTAAAATAAATATTTTATGCATAATATATAGTAAATAATTTTTTGCAAATTTCATTTAAGCATTTTATAAAAACTCGATTAAGGTTTTTACATAGCTTAACAAATTATATAATTTATATATTAAGATTTAAATTATTTTTTTATTATAAAACAACTGTTCCTTCAAAAATTTACATTTATTACATGTTTCAAAACTAGTACATGTTATTAAAAACTATTTCCAGTTTAATAACTATATAATTTATTCTTTCAACTTTTTTAATTATATGTGAAACGCGTATTAATAAATAAATAAGTTGAGTATAAATACTTTGAGTTTTAATTTAAAAATTTTAAATAAAGAATACAAACGAGTTATATAACACAGTTTAAAAAATTCATCCAAGAAAAAATATTGCTTACTCTACGCAAAACCTTAGTAATACTTTAGCATTATGTACACACTGAAACTCTGCATTTGATAAATTGGAACTACTAATGCAAACCGACAGAATTCATTCAATCTATGAATTTATAAACTGAATAAAATCAACAATGAATAGGCATTCTTGGAGAAGCAGAATTCACGTTTTTCCATTAAAAGTCCTTGAATACTTTATAAGATTCAAATACAAAGCACGCCGCTCTATATATCTTACATAAATATAGAATTAACTGGAAAGGCTTCCCTGGAATTCACTTTAGAGGATATTTTTATTGAAAAATTTCGCTATAAACGGAAATTAATATTTCAAAGTTAGAGAGAAAGATTCTTGTAGGCATTCTAATATAAGAATAAGTGCATATCGATTCCACAATTTTTTTAAATACTATTAATCTAAATTAAAATAAATTTTCATTTTAAGTAAAATTTGTGAAAGAATAAGTGAGAAGGAGAGAGAGAGGTAGAGAGAGGAAAAATTCACATAAATGGTGAAATGCAGAGGAAATTGAATTGGTTAGCTGGGATTCATTTAAAATAGTATACATATACATGGATTAAACATAGAAATGAGAGTGGAAAAACGACATTTTAATTTAAATTTATAAAAATGTATTAATGTTCAGAATAATATAAAAATAGTAATAATAATGTAAGATTTGAAATGAATTTAATTATTCATCAAGAACACATGATGTAACTCCACGTTTGAGAAAGGTTTTATATTATTGAATGATTTACAATAATAATATAAAATATCCATTTATATTTCAAAAGAAGACTGCATTACATTTATAATATATTAAGGTAAAAGACACTTTATGCATTCATTAATACATTAAACTTCAATTTAGATAAGACTGTTTCATACAATTATAAAAAGATATTTACTACACTGTTGTATCATAAATATTGGATGAATTATGATTAGAAAAAGGAATATTTGGAATTTGAATAGTTATATGCATCTTGTGCCCACATTAATTAATTCTTTTTTATTTAAATTATGTATTTCCGGACAATAAGTCGAATAAATATTCTATTAAGGTACGCAGTAATTTATATTTCAGAAACTGATGAAAAAAAACCCGTATTTTTTCAAAAATATATAAAATGTTATTAAATCGGTATTTGAATGTAAATACTTTCTAAATTAAAAACTGTAAACTTCTTATGAGGCTATAAATTTTCAGTTTCTTATTTTAAAAAATACTTTTAAAATAATTATTTGTACTTTACGTTAGTAATTTTCTCAGTGTTTTAATTTTTGTCCCTTTATATTCTAAATAAAGATAATATCTTCATGTTTCTCAAAAGTTTGTATTTATTATTTTTCCGTCAATCTTCTGTAGTTCTCTATGTGTTCAGAAAAAATAAAGTACCCAAGGCGAGTAAAGTTCATAGTATTTACTGCATCATATAATGAAAATAATCCGAATTGACATTTACAAAAATGTTGTTTTGTTACTTAAATTTATTTTCAATGACATAAATTTTTCTTAAAATGAAATTTTTACTATAATTGCATTTAAAGAATTCCAAAAGATAAGATTCAAAATTAAGATACTTGAATATTCTGGGACATAAATAGGCTTGATTAATTGACTAAATGCCAGCCGAGATAAACTGAAATAATAGATTACATTCACATATTTTCCATGTTTCCTAGTAACCTAAATTTATTTACTTTTTTCATTTTGTTTCCTTTTAATAAAAGTTACTAAAATTAGATAAAATTTCTGAGCAATTATTCAAACGAATTCAAATACACGTTCCAGCGTGATACTTTATTATTTATAACAAGATTACGAAAATGTATTTTGTCCCCAAATCAACCTCGTATTCCGATAATTTATGTTCTACTTTTCTAAAATGAAAAATATCTCTTGTCAACATTAAAGAATTGTTTTACTGCGCTAAAAAAACAAACAAAAGGAATTTATTCCAACTCAATGAGTTAATAATGGTTTTGAGAGTTGGCGTGAAAAGCATTGACACATCAATCATTTTAATGACGACGATTTCGGAGGCTGTGTAGAGAAGAGAGGGGAAAGAAAAATAACAACTTATATTTTCGATTTTTATTTAAGGAAGAGAAACAAAATAGCAAAAAAAAAAAGAAAGAAAAAGAAGAAGCAAAGTGAATATTCCGTTCAATAATAGCGTCTGGTATGAATCTCCTTGACTTTGACGGATGAAAGGAAAGCTTATCGCTTATTGAAAACGAAGATAGAAAATGTCACTCTTAGTCAGAATCTCTAAATCGAAGTTGTCTTTTACTCATGAGCGTTTTTGTGTGATGTCATACTAAGAGAAATAGCTTCCTCGCCACATAAAAATGTATAAAAGGCTTTTGAATAAGTTGCCGCTATGTAATTCTTAACACGCCATTTCAGAATCTTTCTCGAAAATCAGTTTCTGATTCCCTGTTAGCATTTTTTCCCCTTTTTCACTATTTTCCGATCTTTTCGGGGGATTTTATTAAAAAATCTTAAAGAATTGGATAACTGGAAATGTATGAAATTTAAATGTTATTAGAGTTATGGTATGAAATTTAAATATTATAATTTAAAATAAAATTTATATTTGTATTGCAATTTAATAGGTAATTTGCAATACAATAAGGAAAATTGGAATTTTATTCATTTTATTTTGATTTGATATTACACAAAATTAGCTATTATAAAATAGCTGTGAAAAGAGACTAAATATATTTTCTTAGCTTTATTCTAGTATATATATATATATATATATATATATATATATATATATATATATATATATATATATATATATATATATATATATATATATATATATATATATATATATATATATATATACTAGAATAAAACTAAGAAAATATATTGTATGTGCAATTTTATAAAATCATTCCAATTGAGTACATTCATTTGTTATGTAATTTATTTTATACAGAAATATGTAAATATTGCATTGAATTTACTTAACCGAATTTTAAACAGCGTAATTGAAGATGCTTTTTCTTGCATTGTTATTATTTTTGAACACCTCAAGGTATTCATTTTTATAAAACATTTTTCTTAGAATCTTCGTTGGGACTTTTGTCAACACATTGGAATAAAAAGAATTCTTGTTAGATTGAAAAAAGTTCAAGAATATTTACAATATATGATTGTACTACTAATTTGATTTAAAGTAAAACATTAATGAATACCAAAATAAAAAATATAATTAATTTTATTAGCATAGGAAAATAATGTTAACAGTTGCGTATTAAAAATAAGTATTCTATAATAGACCAGTAAGTGAGCTGATATTCAATTGAATGTCAACACCTAATAAGAAATAACTTATAATTTGAAAAAATACTTGTTTAAATAATTACGTTTTTAAATAATAACAAATAAACCCCAACACACACACACATCATAATTTTGGGTGTTATAACTATATCAAATTTGATTTCATGATAAAAATCATTTGAAAATTTGTCACTTATGTGTCTAATAATTAAGCTTCAAAATCAAAAATTTCAATGCCCACTTCTTAAAAATTCAAAGCAATCAAACAATTAAGTTTTTTACTGCATTCAAATGTCACCAAAATTGTCGAAGATAAAGTAATGTTAAATAAATTAAAACTAAAATAAAAAATAAAATTATGTATCATTTAATAAAAACATTAATAAAACAGTTTAATAAAAATTTTTTAAGTGAAAAGACATATAATTATATTATTCCTTGCTATATACATACATACATATATACATATATATATATATATATATATATATATATATATATATATATATATATTTAAAACTTTAACGAATTTAAGAACTTAATAATTAGTTTTTTGTTATGTGATATAAATTTTGAGCATTATTCTGTAATTAAATGTATTTTTTTCTATTTTCAATTCGAATCATTGAATTCATCGTTATGCAATGAATTAAGTCACGTCAGTTATAAGTGTTGATTTGTTTAGACTTCTCTTTGTTACTGGGGTCAGTAAGCTAAATACAACTTTCAGGAGTTCATAAAACTTAGTGTATGTTCTAATTAGAGCTTGATTATAAAATTTGGGTTGGTAATAAAAATTTTAAGAAGGACTATAGGGTATGGTGTCTTAGGTAATATTTTTTTAGATATTTTTAGTAAGTAAATGTAATTTGTGCAGTATATTTTTTTTAATATCTGATAAAACTTTCAATTTTTGTAGATACCATATTGATTACTTTAGCTAATATAATGTCAAATACTTATAAATATAAAAATGTGCAAATTAAAAATAATAAATCGTCAATAAAAACTAAAAGAAAACATCAATGTATGTTTTCTTACATCAAATGATAATCATGTTATATTAACATGAGAAGTCTGAATATGATACTAAAAATGTTTTTTTTTAAACAATCTTTACTAAAACTACAATTTTAATGGTTAAATACTGAAAAGCATATTTTTTAACATATTCATCAGTTAAAATTATTTGAAATATGATAAATTAAATTGATGAAAACTTTATTATACATTTTTATAAGTGAAAAAATTGTAAAAACTATTATTACATTTATTAACACAAAAAATATTCGAATCTTGAAGGTGAAAACATTAACCCAACCATAGTAAAGGAAAAAATTACAAAGATTTATCTCTTATTATATTTGATATAATTAATAACATATATGTATGTAGTTAACAACTATTTTTCTTGTTGTCTTATTTTGGCCATATCTAAGAAAATAAAGCTATTTTCGAATGGCTGACCTTTATCACTAACTTACGCTTGAAGGCCATCACATAAAAATAAAATTAACTCTCATTAAGGCATGTGGATGAATCCAAACTATCATTGACAGTGATTAATAAAAGGTGATCTTGATTGCTTCAGAGAGTGTGCTAAACTTCTTCTTATCTGAAGAGTGCAGACCTGGATATGGGTGCAACTCATTTGTCCATACGGACCGGATGATCCTATTGTCTGGACACGGACACTTTCTACGTGAGCTGATTCGCACTAATTCCCTTGGAAGAACAAGAGAGGAGCGGGGAAAAGAAATACGAGCTCCATGGAGACGGGGCCCGTTGATGAAATACGAGGCTCTCATTAGTGATTATTGGCGATTTTGTTTCACTCTTTCCTTTTCTATGATTTACTTTCTTGTCATTTGTTTCTAAGTTTTCGGTATGGAGGGCTTAACCACGCATAATGGACAATCATTTATGTTCTGATTTATAAGCTTAGGAATCGAAAATATGATGGATGGTTTCAATTTTACCGTCCATAGATGTGAAAAAGTAGAGCATTGATTATTTTTGATAATTGGATTGTTAATTATATAAGCGAAGGCAACTTTGATTAACATCTATTAATCAAATTTAATTTAAGGATTTTTTTTAAAAGTTGGAAAAGAAGGTCTACCAAAAAGAAATGGATTAAAATAATATAGCATTAGTACCTAATAATGTTTTTGTCAAGTTCAGGTCTTCTATATTCTCTAGAAGTATATAAAATAATTACATTGTTGAAACATGGGTGCATATTATTGCTAAAAGAAGTAAAAAGGGAGAATATAATATTCATTGTTAGAAAAATATTTAATAAATTTTAATAAATATCATTCTGTTATTTGTATTTTTATCTGTAAAATCGTTATAGATGGAAAGAAATTAGTAAGTTCATAAAACCTGATAGATGATTTATTTTAACACATTGCATACTCTTTCAATAAATTATGCTAAAATAAAATATTTTTTCATGTATTCATTAACAAGTGATTTTTTTTGTGCCTTAACTTAATTTTATGTTTATATACAATATTTGAACAGAGTACTCCAGTAAAATTTTAACTGAAATTGCAAATAATTCTATCTAATTTTCTCACGATAAACAATATAATTTCGCCAGTAAATTAATTAATCACATTATAAAATGAAAATGATGAGACGAATTTTAAAGTAGTATTGCTGATGGAATTTTTTAATGCTATTTTGAGTTTGAACACTTCTGTAAAGTATTTTTCTTTACCTGTTCAAATTTAGTTTTCCTAAGTCTATAAATAAATGATGGACAACATACATTTATCTTAATTCGAAATGACTATGTGATAAAATTATATTACTCCTTTTCAAATTCAATCTCAGTAACAGTACTTTAAGTTTTGAAGTGTTCGATGGTTTTTATAAGAAAGTTCAGCAGTATTATAAAAGAAAAATGTTCGAAGCTAATTTTTAGGAAAACAATAATTTCAACAAAAGGTGTAAATATTGCAAAAGACTTTTAATCGCAAGTATGATTACTCAAATAATAAAAATATCATCTCATATAATTTGATTAAAAATAGATTTGATTTGATTAAAAATAGACACATATATACTTTTAAGCTTTTAAAAAGAAAAAAATATTCTGAAAAAAAACAAACTATCATTTTATTTTGATAAAAAAAGCCATTAGATTGTAAAAAACTGATGTAATATTTAAAATAAGTAGAAATTTCAATTGATTTACAGTTTTAAAATGTATGTTTCTTAAAGAAAGAAATAAATTTTTTTATTTATAATGTTTTAATTAAAAGCAGGATACATATTGGCCAGGCTTGATTTTGAAGAGTTTGATTTCAGTTTGTTGGGAATATTTTACAGAGGTTGAATAAATCCTCAAGTGTTATGCTCTATACTTTTAATTTATGTGAGTTGTTTCTAAATTTAATACAGTTTTTTAAACATAAACATTCCTGAATCGAATCATAATACAAAATAATGATTACAAATATGATACTCCATAAATGTAATTATGCAACATTATTAGTCACACATTGTTATTTCTAATAGTTATAATCCAAATTTGAGATTATTTTTCTATATTAGATATATCTTATCTATAAAATTATCCAGGCAGAAAGTAATTTTGTAATTCTTTTGTGTTCTCTTTTTCGACTGAAATCATTCCCTCGATTCAAAGTAGAAAACATTACAGTAAAGGTAAGACTCATTGTGTTGTTTCTCCAAAGCATATCCAAAATAAAGATAGAGTGTTAATTATGAAAACTGTTTACAAAAAGAGATTTTGCCAGTAAAGTGCTCTCCAAAACAATGGCTGTGTGCTATGAAATGATATATGCAACTCTCTCTCTTTTCGTTTGTTTGCAATTTTACATTTGGAGTTGAAGTGAAATGAATGCTTATTCCAGACGTGCTCCTGATTTTAAAACACGTGATTGTGAATGGAGAGTCGTTTATCCATTGTTATCTTAATCGACTAGCTCCGAGCTGGTTCTTCAGCCCAACCTTTTCCTTGTTCTGCATCAATTACCGCAGCTCCGAACCATACAACTTGATTCCTAATTCTTTGCTGCGGCGAGAGAAATGAAATTGAATAAAATAGCGGAACCACCTTCAAAACGATTTCTCTGATTAGAACACAAGCAGCTCATCTGAAAAGCTTATTCCGTTTCAGTAAAGTAATTCCACTAACATGTATCTTAAATATATTTTACTGAAATTTACACGGAGTTCCCTTTATTCTGAATTGAATTTTTTTATCAAGTTAATTTTCTTCTTGAATGGGTTGATAATATTTGCCTGAAGTATGATATAGTGAGTGCATTTAATGCGATAATGTGGCTTGAATAAGATTTAAAGTAGTATGGCGATGAAATAACACGTGTTACAATTTTCTTGTAATTCTCTAATTGTATGCTTAAGATTTTAAAAAATTCTCAAACTGTACGTGGACTGATGTTTTCAGAAGTATTGTATTTTACCTGTGGGAACAAAGTTATCTTGTAATCATTTTATTATCAATAAAGTAAAAATAACTGAAAAGTTATATATGTTCAACAAAATAAAATATTTTTGCTGCTGTATGACAGAAAACTATTTTTTTCATTTCCTTATCATTTTCTGAATTTAGTAAAATATATCAACTAATTGTGATATTACTAAAAAGTATGTAATCGATTATATTTAGCAAAAATATTGAGAATTGTAGATGTTATTAATATAAACTTTTCATCTAATGTAAAAAAAAATATATGAATACTAAGCTAGCAATAAGCAAACGAATGCTTCCTCTTCATTAGATTCATTTAGAAATTAAACAATTTTCTGTAGAAAATGCTAATGAAGTAATACACTATTTTAACACCTTTAGTTTATTAAACTGTGTTAAATATTTTTGAAAAAACTCTTTAGTAAATGATGAGTCTCTTTTAACCATAGACATGGTTATATTAAAAAAATAAATAAAGTAGCTGTAGTAAATGCATTCTTATAAAAATACCAAACTGTTAGCTTATATAGTCTTGGCTATACAAGCTATATTACATAACATTTTGAATTTTCTATCTCATACAGAAATTTAAAGCAAATCTTGCATTATTGTACAAAAATTGAAGGAACTAAACTGCAAAGATATCAAAGTTCATTTAAAGAGGACAAATAGAAATTATGAATGAATGAAATAAATAATTTGAAGGAGAAAATATTTTCATCCATTTCAATAAAATATGCCACAATAGTTTATAGAATAAATGTAACCAAAAATATAAAAAAAATCTTCTTTTTGTTTCGAAAATGGAATTAATGAATATGAAAAAAAACTCCAAAGCTCATCTCTGGTTGTTGTAAGTTTGTTTCAATTGCATTTGACGCAATGTTTCCAGAGGAAAAATGTTTAAATTGAGAAGTTAGAGTATTTCATCACTCATTCAGTTTTGACGGTCAAATAATAGATTTTTATTCTATTGATAGTTTATAAATATATTAAAAATTTTGTAAATTAGAGTGAAAAGAAAATTAACAAGAATTTTACACAAGTTTGTTGATTCATACAAAAATTATATTTTTGACTTAAACACAAAATTTCACTCATTCATATCAAATACTGATATCACTTTGCTGAATCCTATTATTAGTTATATTATCTGTATCTTCAGTTTCCTATATGTTCAAAATTAGTAGCACCGACGTTATGTATATTGTTTCTAATATTTTTATTTACTTAAATTCAACAATCGATAATTCTTTCAAATAAATTTGCATGTTGCCAGTACAATCCTTAAAGTTACATATTAAAGAATTCGATTGAGTCAAACATGCTATAAGAATAAATGTATCTTATACTCAATTGTTGTAATAGAAACACGTGGTTATTCAATGTTATTCATGAATTTGTAGTTTTTTAAATGAAAATGATAATTTAGTTTGAAAACTCCTCTAACACTAACAATTAATGCACAATTTTATTCAATAACTAGATATTATATGCAACTAGATATTTTATATATAACAATATATAACTCTAATTATTTTCTATAAACTTTATCCTATTGTATTCAATAAACGAAAAATATGTAATGCTTTCTTATGGTTAAATAATTAATTCTATACTAACTAATGGGTATTAAAACATGGTTATGATAGCATTTATTAATTAGGAAGATTAGTTTCTTTTATAAAAGTATTTGTACGCTAATTACTTTAAAAGAGGATTTTCGTGTACTTTATTTTTTTAAAGTTTTACTATATTTCCTTCAGATACTTTCCAAGCAGAAATTATCCTTTGTTCCTAATTGCTTATTAGTTTTTTAATAATATTAATAATTTATAAGATTATATAGTTAATACTTTGATTAATTTTTTTGTAATAGAGACACATTTAAAAAAATAATCCTTCTAAAAATGTTAGTGCAATAAAATGCTAATCCGAGAGCCAACAAAAAATCATCTTCATCAAGGGTCTGAAAGACTTTGAGATGTTTCTTTTGAGATAATAATTGCATAGTTTCATTAAAATAAATTTTAAAAGGTATTTTTTAATTTGCATTTCAAATCCATCTTGTGATTATAATATATCTACATATTTATATATCCATACACACAATAAAAGAATTCACACAATAAGTGAATAAAAGCGCACTTTCAATGAAGTTCTGTAAACCTTAGATTTCTTTAAAAATTGTAAAATGACGGGCTTTTTAGATTTTCAAAGAAGCTAAATTGTAGTTGCCAGCCTAGCTGGAACAATTGGAAAATAAACATCCAAACTTATACTTGTTTAATTCATAACAGCATGCAGGCAAAGCGGAAATCCATACAGGGCAAAGCAAAATAAGGAACAGAAAGTGAAAGAGACCGTCAGATATTAATCAAAAAGCAAATAATTCCAATTAATGTAGCTACAGAGCTCAATCAGCATTTGCATTTCAATATGTAGATGACTGAAATTAGAACGTACTTTCTTAAGTAGAACATTTAGTTCAGAACAGTAATTCTCAGCCTCTTGTCACAGATTTTAATACCAACATCATATACAGTGCTGTCACACTTGCGTAACTATGTCGATTGATAAGTGGAAAAATGTGACATGGTGAAATGAATTGTCTTTTACACTTTCCCTACAACAATATGTTTCACCTTTGGATGATACTTTTTCAAGCGTATGATCATGATTGCTTCCTTCTTAGTGACAAGCATTTTTTGGATAATAGTACACCTATCCATGCAGTGGGACTTGTCCAATTATGATTTGATGAACAAAAGGATCCACTTAAATAAATTGACCAGCACAGTCACCTGACTTCAATTTAATTGAAACTTTATGGTCCATTTTGGAGACTTCAATACCAAATCAAAATCTTTCAACGGGATTTCACACAGAACTTTCCTAATATATCCATTAAGAAAAGGTAATATATTCCTCTAAATAGAATTCAATATTTATATGAATAGATTTTTAGAACAACGTGACCTGTATTGCAAGACACAGATGATCCTATACCACTCTAATGAATGATTTCTTATAAATCTAAGCTACTTTCATTACCTTAAAACATATATAACTACTTGTATAAATACAAACAAACACACCTACACACACACACCACACACACACACATATACACACACACACACACACACACACACACTTACACACACACACACACACACACACACACATCACACACACACACACACACACACACACACACACACACACACACACACACACACATATATATATATATATTATACATAAATTCTTCAGATCTTATGAAACCTGTAAAGCAAAAAGACAATAGGTCCTATTAATGTATTACTGATAAAACCATTACGTATCTCATGATTTAATTAAACATGAATATTATGTATATTTTACGCCAATTATGAATCTTAAGTTATCTTCTTATCCTCGTCTTAGAAATCTCATTCAAAATATAGTGAAAAGAAAATTTAATCTTAGTGTTACCTCAATGACTTTAAATCATTTATTTAAATGGGATTTAGGTTAAAGGATTTATTAGATGATTATGTGTAAGTCTACTTTCCGGAAATTATTAAAAGCTGATACTTCAGTGAAAATAAATTTAAATGTTAAGATGTCGCTCAATTTATATTCAATTTTATTTACTGTATATCAAAACAAAAATGTGTAGACTTAAATGTAGAATTAAAATGTGCAATATTTTTTTACATATGGTATATAATATGTATAGTTTAAATGGCATGTTGAAGTTAATTTATGATTTAAATCAAAATATATGACTGTTAATTTCATCGTCAATAACAACAGTTAAAAATTTAAAAAATTTTCTCTTACACATTTTCATTTTATTTATTTAAATTTATTATAGAGTTAAATAATTATACGCATGCTTTACTTACTTTCACAAAATATTTACATTTTAACAGTGAATAAAATTTATTAAATTTTAGTTATTCTACATTTATTTACCCCTATTCCGTTTTAAATCAAACTTTTACGTAGGACTATATATATATATATATATATATATATATATATATATATATATATATATATATATATATATATATATATATATATATATATATATATATATATATATATATATATATGTATATATAGGAGTGACAGTACCCATCCATCTTACCATTTCCAGAGTTGATTGATGACTGCGAGAATAGCGGTTCATTAGTCATCTACAACAGTAATGTAATTTCAGTTCACCAAATAATTAAAACCGTTCACCAAATTTTCGAAAGCAAGAAATTAAATTATTTTTGAATAGTATGCATCCTGCACTATGGATTGGACCTGTGGCGTGGCCTCCTTGTTCACCGGACCACAACCCATTGGACTTTTTCTTTTGTGGGCACATGCAGTTTTTAGTGCACAATACGCCTGTGGATGGACTCAAGTGAAGATCTCGTGACTAGAAACGTTGTTGCTATGGCTAAAATTAATACGGCGCCAGGAATATTGAAGAGAGTGAGGCAGCCGTTTCTTCCCCTATGTCAACTGTGCAACGAGACACATTGGCGACACACATTTCGAGCATTTGCTGTGAGGTTTTCACTCAGCAATAAAAATGATTGTGAAAATTTCGGTATTATGCATTTGCTTACCCAACACTGTTGTAAGTGCTGGGAAGCATTGTCAGGTGGGTATTACTCTTTCCTGCCTCTAAGAGTGGAATGCGACCTTATTTTCCTATGTAATTATTGCTTATCTGGATGTGTACTATCACCCCTCCTAATTTGTAAAAATAATTAAGAATCACCCTGTATATATATATATATATATATATATATATATATATATATATATATATATATATATATATATATATATATATATATATATATATATATATATATAACTTTTATTCTGTTTTGAATATTAAGTAATGATCTAGAAAATGAAATAAAGTCTAAATATAATTGTTAAAAAAAGCTATGAAAATGTAATATTTATAGTGCGCTGTAAAATAAATACATTTCTACTGTGATGCATACGTAGTATGAATGGCACTTTTCAGTCACTTTTTGCACATGAAAAGTGAAACATAACGTATATCACTAAATAAACGAAAAATATGCTATAAAATGATATAAGTTGATGAGAAATAGTAAATGATTAATATAGTTTTTTAAACAGCGCTAATGTTTGTAGATGTATCTCAACATATGTTACTTATATTAATCGTTTAATTCAAAAAAGTACCAACTAAGAAAGTAAGAAATAACCTTAAAAATTATTCTATTCTTTAGAGATAAAGTAATTTTTTTTATTTTCTGAAATTATTCATCTAAAAATATTGCTCTAAAAGAAATGACTAAGTGGCTTATAGTATCATTAGTTATCAATAAAAATTGTATGCTTGAGTTAGTGAAATAAAAAAATATTTAAATCATAATATGTGATATTTCATATTCCTTTTTTACAATAACATATTAATTAACTAAAACAACTTTCATCCTTCTATTTGTTATTCCGTGTCTAATTTTAAAAATAAATTTTACAACAATCTTTATAAAAATGAGCAATAACAGTTCTTTCTTCAAAATTTCTGTGCCTAAGAATTCTTTAGGCAAAGGCTTTGCATCTAAAAATAAAATAAATTCCTATCTTTCAAATATATGAAACACATATAAATAACAGTGACAAAGTTTCTTTAAAAAACGCAAACAATTTCTATAGAACATATATTTTGATTTAATGTAATATGTCACTTTTATTTAAAGTATTTATTTTAAATTGCTTATCAGTTAATTATTGCCTTAAATTATATTTAGAGCTAAATTAAAATTATGAGTTTTTACTGGGTTTCATTCTTTTTTTAATTGATTTACCTACTAATACTTTTATATTAATTTCAAGTTACAGTGTATTACCTGAAATATTTTTTAAAAAAGCATATTTTTAACGATGAAACACTTTTAACAAATTGATTTTAAAGTATATTTACATTTATGGTAGGATAGAATAGCCTGCCTAACATAAATGTAATTTTAAGCATTTATACCATACAGAATAGGAGCAAATTTCAACGTAAGTAAGTGAGATAAGCTTTTTGTTTCGAAAACAAATTTTACAAGATGTGTGATTAAGAAATTTTATTTGAATTAAATTTATATCTTACAGATATTTTTCAACTTGCTGTCAAATTTTTTGTTTTTATAATAAAATTAATCATATGCTGATTGATTTGATATAGCGTTAGGAATTAATTTTTAATTAATATACAAAATAAATTATATATGTTTCAGTTATAATGTTTGAATAAAAAATGGAGCACCGAAACTTTTTCAGTTAATTACAAAATCTTCAGTTAATTACAAAGTTAAGATTCTAACAAATATATAAAGTAAAACAAACTGCTGAAATTAACTTTAATACTAAATTAAAAAGTAGCGTTTTGTAGTGAAGTACATTTTATGAGTACTGAAATTACTCCAACATTACAAAATAATCTTTTATAGAACAGAAAATAAAACTAAATAGTTATTTTTTAGAAAAGTTACAATCACGTTTGGAAATATTATATAGTTAACGCTGAGTAAGATAAATTATGAAAATTAAATTTTCTCATGTGTGATTATTAACAAAAATGTCACCTAAATTGATTTTCTCTGGAGATTACATAATTTATTCACAAGAGGAAAATCTGCAAATCACCCATAGCTTAAACATACTTTGCGGGTTTCGGTTCTCCATAAGATTAGAACAACGCTATTTGCCATGGCATAATTAACAGTGTTGTTAAAACTTCCAAAAATATGATAATAAATCCATTTATACGGGTTATTGTAGGTCACAATAACTAAGTTACCCTCACTCAAAGTCAGTGTGAGGCTCAATCTAGGACCAATTAATTGACGCTCTGTTAAAATTTTGTCAACTCTTCTGGAATATTCATGCAAACCAATGTGAAGTCAATTTATTTAGGATTCACTTTGAGTGAATTAAAGTGATTATTCCTTAGAGTAAATGGGGTTTGGTAAACTGATGACTTTGCCTCTCCTGCAAATATATTACGAACCCTAGTCGTATGCAAATAAGGGCTATGCTGTTCCTAATGTTAGAGCAGCGAGTAAACTGAAAGCAGTATATTCCATTTTGAATTTGACTAGCACTGAGTGTAGAGCTCTGAAATGAAAGTCTCACGTAACCATTGTTTGTCTAGTCCTAAATATCTATACATTGTTAATATTGATGGTGATCACAATCCAGACACTGCGATGTAGGAGGTATAAATAATGTTATTAAAATGCACTTCTGCTTAACTTGAATGTTAGAGAGCTATGGGTATAATAATGTTACATATATAAGCCATTTTAAAAGTACGTGCTCAGTAAATGGATTTCGAATGTATTTCAATAAAAATACGCATGAGTAATATTTTCGGTAAGAATATTTAAAAAAATACATTCAATCTACGTTAGATCCGAAAAAACAATTTTAAATTAAAAAAAAATTATAAGTACAGAGGAAAATGTTTATAAAATATGCCTGTGGAAAAAATAATAATTTGATAAATTGTGTAAAAATATAATCCTACGTTTATCTGATTATTTTGATGAGTTTATCTGATTATTTTGATTAAAATAACCAGCAATTATAAGCCCTGTTATATTATAAGTAATTACAAAAATGTGTTTCTTACAAATATATATATATATATATATGTTATTAATTTTAAGAAGTTATTATTAGTAATTACTTGTATAATAAAAGGAAGGTATATTTATTTCTCTTTGAATTTTCAAAGCAAAACGAATAAAATAATTTGCAAATATTAGACTTGAAAATTACATATAATATGTTTTTCCATAAAAAGGAAGTGAATTATAAAATATTACATATTAAACATATATATGTTACATATACATAAAATATTATATATATATATATATATATATATATATATATATATATATATATATATATATATATATATATATATATATATATATATCATAATTTTATATACATGAACAAATTAAGACTAACATTTACTGTCAAAAATATAATATTTATTAAATACGTATTAAGCATTATAGGACAATATATGACTTATAATTTTATCATTCATATAATTTATGGGTTTAGATGGATTTATTTTATGATTTTATTTAAATTATAATCACCAATTATAATCATCGAATTTCATCTCATTTGCAAGAAGTTTCTTAATATATACATAATGTGATATATCAAATTAAGACTATAAAAGAAAAGCACTTTAAAAAAATAATTATACATAAATGTGTGCTGAGATCAACTCTTTTATAGAAAATATATCTAGCAATAAAGATATACTTTTTATCCAGTATTTTCTTTAGAACCGATAAAGGAATAAGGAAACGGAGGTTTTGATAAAGTGGTGCAAAGTTAGACGAGTTTGAGATATCTGATGCCCATATGGAGAGACGATTACCGCACCAAGCCCATCGTCTTTAGGATGGCATAATAGGAGGACAGTTTATGTTGTTTGCGTTCTTTCTAACAAATCCTGGCTTTACATTCAAGTGCCTATTGAGTTTCTACTTCTCTTTCTTTATTTCAGATTTTATTCGGGTTGAATGTCTGTCTCCCTTCACTGTGTTTGTACAACATTCGCAGAGTTTTATTTCCTTATTTTTTTTAGATTCTTTTGTTCCTCTTAAATACAAAGGAAAATAAAGTTCCTCCAGTCCCACTAAGTGTAGTCCTATTGAGCCGAGCTTCTTCAAATAACACAGAGATTCAGCGATAAATAACTAAAGTTAACGACTTTGTTAACTTTCCCAGCAGAAACAGCGTTTTTTCCACCTAGGATTTTCGACAAAGAGTCCCCTTGTTTTAAAGTCCGAAGTTAAGTAAACGACACAGAACAGAATGGATATGTTCTATCTGCCAAGCGAAGAATAATTGAGATTGTTTCTTTTGTTGTCTAGACGAACAAAAAGAATACATGATGCAACTGAATCACTCGAAAGTTTTATTTGCTTCATTTTGCAATTTCCTGATTGCTAATTTTCCTCCTCGTTTAATCTTAAAAGTTGTGTTCTCTTTAATAGAGAGATTACTCTTGTGTATTTTAAGGGGATATAGATGTTTAGAAAATTGAACCATATATATGATAGTTTCAAATATTTAGATTTGTCTGTGAATAGAATAAACTAAAAGTTACTTAAGTAGTTCAAAAATGCATGAATTAGTTTCTATTATTTTATAATAAGTAAGCAACGCTATTTCGCTAATATTTAAAACATACAACTGAATGAAGTTTCAGTTTGATAAAATATTCATACTGTAAAATATTTTGTTATTGCAATTTAAATTACTTACTGTAATTATAATAATTTATATAATTGTATGCATACTTCTTATGAAATTCAATAAATATTTATTTTCAAAGGGAGTTAAAATTAGATACATGATACTATTTGCAAGTAATTCCTTTTATTTAATGTCAAATAATATATATTTGGTTGACAAATCTGGTTGTACAAAATGAAAGCAATCAGATATGAGAACAAGTACATCAGCTTTTTCAGGAGTAGTTGATAGTAGTAAAACAAATACATGGTTTTTCTGCATTTTAATTCGCTAATTTATTTCACTTAATTACTAAATTATTGCAACATATATTATTCTTTAACAATTTATATATTTCATATTTTGAGGTGTCATTGTATAATATCTATTTACTTGTTTCAAGCCATTAGCTGAAAGAACATGATTTGAGTCACCAATATAAATGCCCCGGAAAAAGATTTGCTGGTATATTTAGCAATGAATGTCATAATTAATTCAATATTAAGAACTAATCTATATTAATTATTTCTTAATAAATACTGCATGGTAATTGTGTAATTTATGAAGTTATTGCCAAGAATATCCTACTTTAGAGAAACAGACATAGATATATGTATGTTTCTATATCAGCGAACTAATTCTTCTATTCATTTGTTATGTTGGGTTGTTCGGAAAGTAATTTCGTTTTTCCCTACTGGATCAATTTTTCGGTAGTAAAAACCAACTATTTTGAGAGCGTGGAATCATGGTACTACCAGAAAGATGGCAAAAGACTAGAAATGACAATATACAATTCAATGAAATATTCATTCGTTATACGCTTTTCATTTTTATAAAAAACAAAAGGACTTTCCGAAAAACCTAATAGTATAAAAATTTTAAAAATGTAGCTGAATAAAAATTCATAAATTTTATAATAAAAAATATTGAGATGCTAAAAATATGAAGATAAAATTTACCATCAAAGATCAATAGAAGCTACGATAAATGTGTTTTGAGAAATTACTGAAAAATAATTAATATTTCACGTTAAAAAGGGAAATAAATACTAAAAGTTTTATAATAATAAATTAATAATCATTAAAGTATACTATAAACATCATTCGAGTTAGAAGTTATAATAAACTTCTTGTACAAAAGGGGAACTTATTTAGAAAATAAAGAGTTAAAGTAATATTTAAATCATCATATATATTCAGAAACAAATGTAAGAACTTTAAAACAAAATATCGGATCTATTTGAGGCCTATCTATTTAAAAATTCTGTTTCGCAATGAATTATATTCACTAATCGTTGAGACTTACATGAAAATTAGATCTTAGTTACCGATTCCCAAGCGGATTCATCAAATATGCTTGCTTTAATTGAGACTGCTGGTATGTATCTTTAAAGAAAACATTACTATTCATTTTGTGAAGGAGTCCATCAGATTTATTCAAGCATGCATGAATACATCCAGTATTTATTTTAGTAATCTAAGTACATTTGCCTTAAGATGAGGCCTTACATTATACATTTAATTACCTTTATTATGTATTTCTAAGCATCTTATTATCTGTTTAAGAATTTAAACTGTAATGTAATGTTGATTATATAAGAAATAAATATTTTGTGGTCATGTTTTCTCCAGAGCTGTATTATGCAAACTATAATTTTAAATAATGTATTCTTTTTTTCAGGAAGAAAATAAATCCAGAGGATTCTTTGAAAATCCGTAAGTTAAAGATACCATTATAAAATAAATATGAATTCAATTTTAAGAGAATTATAAATTTAAATTAATATTTTTGTTTTGTATTTACATCTACTTGTTTTATATTTTAAACTTATGTGTAATCATACCTAACAAAATCGATATATATGATTTGCTCCAAATGTGATGCTATTTAATTGATGATGCCAATCTTAAAAGTTTATGATTATTAAACCGATAAAAAGAATTTATAATATGTAGCAACAATCATAATGCGTAAATCCATTCCTTATACTAACCGATATCTTGGTTAAATTTATAGTTAAACAAATCATTGAAACGCAGAGTATTTATATTCAAATAAAATTAAAGTTTGTGGATTGATTGACAGTTAAAAAATGTCATAAAATTTAAGTTTACAAATTTATTATTTAAAGAAAACAAGGTTAAAATTTTATGCCACTGGCACACAATTTATATATATATATATATATATATATATATACATATATATATATATATATATATATATATATATATATATATATATATATATATATATATATATATATATATATATATATATATATATATATATATATATATATATATATATATATATATATATATATATATATATATATATATATATATATATATATATATATATATATATATATTGATAAAAATACTAAATTAAAATACAAGTTAAACAGATAAGTGAAAGTAATTATTTTATTGCTTTTAAATGAGGAATTTGATACAGATAGTTTTAAAAAATATTTTGTAAAAGGGATACATTACATAATGAATATATAATAATAATATTTCACCACATTTTTAAACTTTTTTTTTAATTTTATAAAATGTTCTTAAAATTTTTGAGAAATACAGTGCATAATAATAAGTATATACATTCAACTAAAGACAAAAAGATTGATAAAAAAGGGTTAGGGTTTAATACATTTAATTCAATTGTAGTTTAAGATTTGAGGTCAAAAATGTGAAACTATTCAAGCACATGAAAACTGAATCAGATATTTATTTCCATATAAGATGAAGAGTTTAAATTTAAGGACTGATTCCTCATATATAAAATCTGAATGTTAATTTGATAAGCAGATATTGAACAATGCTTTAATTTATGTAGAACTTTTTACAGTTCTAAAATAAATTCTTCTGTATTTGGATACATTTAAATAGTATTATCTTATAGATTTTTATAAAAATATTTTTATATTTGGAGCTCTCATTTTTAACATACATTGACTTAAACCAGCTTGATCCGTAAGAAATGCTTTTCTTATGTATCACTTCCTGCTTAGTAATAAGACTTTAAAGACTTTAAAATAAATCATGTTTAGTGTTTGCAAGCTCATGAAATAAAAGCTCATGTTACAGAGCTTTTAACTATCAGAAATAGTACTTATAAAATTAATAATTTAAAAATCCTCTTATGCTATTAGTAATAATACTAAATACAAAATTAACAATTATTTTCAAAATATTTATCATTAATACTATAATAATTACTGATGAAACATCAATTAATACTAAAATAATTCCGGATCAAAAAATATAATGTGTTATGTTTAGGTGCTAATGTGCAATCTGTTTGATCCCTTTGAATTTAATATATTATTACAAATGAAAAACTGTTAACTATGAATGCTATTTTAGATTTTAGGTAGATAACGATAAAATAAAGAAAATAATATTACAATTAATATATTGCAAGTAATATGCTTACTATTAAAAGTTGTTGTTAACCTGTGTTGGCAGTAACAAATAAATTAATTAATAACAATCTAATAATAATTTAATTAACAGTTCTAAAAAATTATTCACAAATACAGCAACACCTTTAATATTTCTCATTTTAAATTAAAAATGTGAATGACATTTTTCCATTATGTAATACATTATTCAATAGTGTAGCAAACTGCCGTTTTGTGCAAAGTTAGCTGTACAAATTAATTTTTAACAGATTTACTTTCCATGCTACTTTCTCGAAACTACATTTTGTAAAGTATTGAAAATATCCAATATGCAAGTGACGTTTTAATTAATTTTCACTTATTGAAATTTACATTTTTTCAACGTGTTTAATAGAATAGCTTAAAGAAAGAATAATTTCAAAGAGACTTAATTTCTCACAAAGAAAACTTCATTTTTAAATTTAGTTTTCCATTTAAATTAACATATTTGGCTAAATTTTTTTAGATTAAATCAATCATTTTTTATCTAGTTGGTTACCTAAAATAATGATAACTGAATTACCTGTGACGTAATTCAAATATAGATTAATGCATTAATATATATTGTAACATAAAACACGGTATTAATAATTATAAGACAAGCACTAATATACGTGTAATGAATACAACAATACTCAATACAAAATTTAACTAAAACTGTGAAAAACTATAAAATTTACAATACATTTATTAATAATAAATAATTTATTAAAACTTTTGATTTTTTAAATAAAGGGAAAATAACAGAAATAATATCTGGCGTTTATAAATAAAGTAAAATTCATTTTTGAACCACAGAATTAAAGAGGATGATACGTTATACATATTGGAGGGAAGTTATGTTATTCTTATCAGGTAAAACAATTAATTAAGTTAAGAAATTAAAGTTAAAACACTTCATTGATTAATATTAAAACAACATTTGAGTGACTCTTATCAATAATTTTACTTAATGGGCATGTTATAATACATAAGATTTAAAGCATAAATACTAAATATTGCTATATTAAATCAACTATTCAATTAAAAACGTAAGGTAATGACTTTTTGAAAGATTTTTTTCAAAATTTGCGTTCAAAATTTGCGTATACAATGCAAATATGCTTGCAATTTTTGCAAACCTGATGCTTTTCTCATTACCTAATACAAACATTTTTTTATGAAATTTCGTTATAATATATATACATATATATATATATATATATATATATATATATATATATATATATATATATATATATATATATATATATATATATATATATATATATATATATATATATATATATTGTATTGATATTTATGCAATACAAATATTACACTATATTTTATGCCTGTAAAGTAATACATTGAAAACAATAACTAATTGTAACACTGATACAAATAAGAATACTACGCTTGAGTTTAATGTGTTAAATGATAAGATGTATATTAGAGAAATATTTTCAAGAGAAGAAAATACATGAAATATATTCTAACTGACTTTTGAGAAACACTCTGTATTTGTGATGTAGTACTCTTCCAACCAACTTAAAATATGTAAGCAATAGAATGTACCACATTATTACTATCAAAACAATTGACGTGTACGATTATTTATAATATTTATACAAATGCAAAAACGAAAAATTACAAAGATATCTATACATCTCAATAAATAAAAAATAAAGACAGAATTTAAATCAATATGAAAGTGATTATTTTATTAAAAATATGAATATTTTTGTACATGTATTCAAAGTAATGACGATATTCTACTTAATGGATTGTAAATGATCAATGGATTGATTCACTTAAAATTAATTTTTTTTAATATTTATATCATATTTGAATTTTTTTTAAGTTTTGTCGTCTATAAAAGTTGTGCAGTAGAGAAAAATTTAAAACAATTTTTTTCTGATAAGGATAGAAAATCTCTTTTGATGGAAAAAGAAAAAAAGACATAAATATTTTGACTATTTTAAAGTATGAGATTGCCACCCTGCTTATCTAGTGGTCAGCGTGCCTGACTGTGGGTAGGGAAGACTCTTGTTCGAATCCCGGTTCGGCATGGATGTATATTCTCTTTCTCTATCTATCCTGTCTTTGTCCTTTCCTTGATTGAATGCGTTGTGAATGGTTGACTACCCTATATACGGATATATCTATGAAATGTCTGTACAGAGAAAGTCGAACTCCACATCAAAATATGGTTTAGTTGGTAAAGTTGAGCAGCGCGCCCTATAATGCCAAGCCTAGCTGGCACACAACAACAAATTATGAGATTTAAATGAAAGCCGATATTTTGATACTTAAAGAATAAAATCTTTTGAGAATAAATATGTGTTTATATTAACAATAACTCATTAAAATTAGTTTATTAACTGTTGCTTTTATAGTAAAAAAGTTCTTTCAGAGTCTGAAAAATATCACATTTAAATATTTATTCTTTATCTAATCATCATTGCCGATAATAATCTTAATTTACTTCTGTGAAACAACAGATTGCAAATTAGTTTCCTTTTGGAAAAATTATTTATTTTATGATTTTGCAGAAATTATTTGAAACTGAATTTTCCATTTTTTAAAAAAATTAAAACAAGGGCCCGATATAGCGTATCAGTCTCATTTGCGTGAACAAATTACGAAATTTATTTTTTGAGATTAAGAGAATAAAATTTTATTTTTAAAATTATCGTTTTTAGCAATAAAAATGTTATTAGAAATGATATTTATTCTCACAAAATGGAATTAGACTCACGTTGATGATTTCTCCTAATTTCATTAATGAATTTTGAATCTCACGATTTCAGTTTACAATTTTTATTTGAACGAGAAAAATGAAGTAAAAACTGAAATGCACTTAATTAACCTATGCTAGCTGTTAGTTCTTTTTTCATTTGTTTGCTTATATTTTAATGAGTAGAACAATGCTCTTGTAAATACACGTAAACTGCAGAAAAGAAAAAGAAATGCAATGTTTCGGAGAGAAAAATAAAAATCCATAATTTCTTTGATCTCTCGTTAGAAGCCATTAAACAATCAAAATGGAGCAGCAATTAGTTGCTTCTATTCAAAGTAAAAAGAGATGAAATTCTACAATTATGATTTATGCTAACGTTAATACACTTTCCAAAATATTTATTCTTAAGCTTCCATTAGTAAATAAAATAACATCTTGTATTGGATTACTTTAATTAAAAGCAAACTGTTATCAAATACACACATTTTATAGTAGAATTGAATAAATTTAAGTGATGATAATCATTTATTTTGTGTAAAAGGAAAATTTGTACTTTTCTGATAAACAAAAAAAAATATTTACTGAAAATGAGAAGATTTCTCCTGAATGAGTCATTATAAAATGGATATTTTATTTGCATAAATTTCCGATTAAATATTTATAAATTAACAGTAAAACTGTTCAACGATATAATATTTAATTATACTTTTAAATTAAGATCACTAGATAAATAAATTATCAAATTTATAAAAAGAATGCAAAATCTTAAGTCTCTCGATTTAATATGATTTATTTTATTGTTTAATTTTGAATTAATAATAACAATTCTCATTAATCTAAGATTTATTTATCTTTTCTACAGACTAGTCTATATATATATATATATATATATATATATATATATATATATATATATATATATATATATATATATATATATATATATATATATATATATATATATATATATATATATTGAATTAGTATTTATTGAAACTGAAAACAAAAAAATTATGGGAAACTACCACTGATTTAAATTTCAGTATGCAAATATTTTATATAGCTCTTCAATTAAATTAATATTTATTCTAACTGTATTTGATACATTATTAATATTATTTCTGAAGGAAATATATTAAAGCCATTTAAATATTTGCTGAAAGTAATTTTATTGATTAAACTAAGAAAATGCGTAATGTTTATTATTTATCCATTTATTGCAAGTTATATTTAAGTATCACAAACTAACCGCTTTACTAACCATATAATACAAAGGTGAAATAATCAGAGGTTAAACTTACTTAATATTTATACCATATGTAAGATGTGTACTATGTGATAGGTATGTAAGGTATATACATAATTGAGAAATCATGTGACTCATTCAAAACGCAGAGAATAATAACAAATTAAAACCGCCATAAAACTAACATATTGTGGTGATTTAGATCAATTCTGTTTCTGTCGAAGGAATTTTAGTTACCATAATCCTGCAAGGGATCCAAACTACGGTAATTCAAAGCTTTTAATGTTTTAATTAATTTTAAACGTTAATAAAATTTTTGCCTGACTTTAATCTCTTCTTCACAACAATGAAGTTAGAATTTTTAGTTTATTGACGTTTACACTGTATGGTAAAAATGAGATTTGAGGTTTTTTTCCCTATTCTTCTCGATTGTGCTTTGTCGATAATCAACTGCGTATTTATTTGAAATCAAAATATTTACTGATTTTTGTATTTAACATTTTCTCAATAAAATCTGTTTTCCTATTCACTTAGAAAATTCTACAAATTATTTACAAAATATTTGTCCCTTGCTTATAAATATGCATATGTTTAACATTTATACGTGTGTGTGCGTTTAATCTCTAGAAACATTTTCCGAAAGTCTATACCTCATGAATATATGCATATTCAAGCAAATTTGTTAATAGAATAAAGCATTCATATGGTTTTCTAAGACAATATTAAATAAAAATATCTGAAAATAAATGCAGCGTGTAAATAAAATTTTCTGATAAAGATATGTAAATTTGTAAATTAAGGTTATTTTTTCAAACTTTTATTACTGTATTTCACACTAGGAAAAACCTACAAATTTCGCTTATAAAAATATCAAAGCAGCAATTATTTTCTACCTCAAAATGTTTGAAATTTGAGAATATAATTATTATTTATGCATTTTAGTATCAAGAAATTTAATGACTTATAAATATTTATTTTATTTTAAGTGCTTTGATTAATATTCATTAAGTCTGAAGTTTAAATAGTTCCTGTATCATCTGTCATTAATCGCTTGCATTATATTCAAAGCTTATAAATTGTGTTTTTTTAATAAAAATAAACATTGATCCCACAACTGTGCACATAATTTTGAACAAAATTCAATTAAAATAATTTTGATTTATTGTTTTTAAATTTTTAAATAGAGAAGAATTGCAAAATGCTTGGGTAAATTTTACTGAGCTAACAATTATGTATTTCATTATAGCAAATAATATATTATAATCTTAAGTAGCTAATAAATGCTTATAAATTTTACCGAAGTATGAAATTGTTAAATATTAAATTACAGATGCCTTATTGATTTGTAAGTCCGTCTTCATTGAATATGAACACTGCAAAATTTCATATTTATATTTCTATAAAATGAATTTAATGCGTAATTCATATTAAGGAGTTAAATGCGATATCCATTTTATTGATATTAATTAGAATTTCACTTAGTTAAAAATGACACATTTTAATGAAATAAATGTTCAACTAAATTGTGAATTCAAAGTATATTAGTGTAAGTCATGATATACAAAGTTATTAAAAATTGCAACTATTATATACAAAAGAAAAGCAACCACTACATGCAAACATATATTGCTGCACCTTTATACACAAACATATATTGCAGCAATGGTATCTATGTTACTATTATTTTTAGTACACACTAAATGTTTTCATTACTTACAGTTATCTCTGTTCTTATCTTGTGACATAATATGATTAGCTCTACTGTATCTTTTTAACGTAAGACCCCATTTCTAGGATATGCAAAAATTAAATTTACTTTTCTCATCCAGAATAAGACTTTAAATACTAATTAAGTCAAATTTATGTAAATATTTTTATACATAATGGGAATTTTAGTAATCATCACATCTGCATAGTTACAACCAACAATCCTTATTAATTTAGTTTTAATAAAATGGACAAATAAGTGCCAAATTTTGGAAGACTATTATAATTTGTTAACATAAATAGCCATATTTACATGCAGCAATATTTCATGTGCTTATCTATAAAACAAATGAACGTTTAATGTAAATTTTTTATTCAGAAATAATATATATATATATATATATATATATATATATATATATATATATATATATATATATATATATATATATATATATATATATATATATATATATATATATATATATATATATATATATATATATATAATGCATTTTAAGAGAATGAAACAAACTTTTTTACAATATTGATCATGAAATAAATAATATTAAAGTGTGAATAGTAATTCAAATGAGAATAAAAATTAAGTAATTATTCATTCACAATTAAGTTTTCCTCATCTTTTAGTTATGATCTTGCCAGTTATTTGATCTTCTAACATTCAGATTTATTCTATAAAACTGCGTGTCATTATGATTAAATATTCTTTGATACAATAGGGAAATTCATTGCAGCATAAAAAGGATTTTTTTACTTACAATATCGATTTTAGAAGATCTATCTCATAGAAAAAGATAAGTCAACGACTGGAAGAAAGAGAAATAAAACAAAAGCGAAGAAAATTCTGTTTTCAGCCTGCTAATGAAATTGCTTTCTCCGACTAAAAAATGTACAGTCAGCAAAATCGATCTCTGAAAGTATTCTTGTTAAATTCAAATATATTTGAATACCAAAACGTTCACTATAGATTCTAAATAAAGATGTGAAATAAAAATGAGAGTTGGTTTTACAAAAAAATCTTGGAAACAGAAACCTTTCAAAAAAATTGAAAAAAAATTGTAAATTCCATTCAATATTTAAAATTAGAAATAAGTTTTGAATTTTAGAATGCTTTTCTCAAAATTTATTGAAATACATTTCTTATCTTTCAAAATACATAAATGTTGTGCTAAAAATATTAATTTTTGCTGCATAAATTCAAAAATTTTATATCTTGAGAAAGCATGTTTTATGGCATATAAAATATACATTTATAGTTATGAATATATTACCTAATTAAATGATTAGCTATTATATAAAATTATATGTATATGTATATATATATACATCATCAATTGTTATTTATCTTTTCTTTTAGCTGAAAATATTGTATGCGTAAAAAAATACTTTTACTGGAACTAAAGTTATCAAAGAAGAGATTAAATCATTCCTTATAATTTCTTATAAAAATACTTAATAATAAAATTTTCATAACTAATATAACAATTTGTTTCAGTACTTTCTACCATGTAATTTTAAATAATGTAATTTCATATACTGTAGTATTAATAAGTTAATATCACAAGCTTTATATAATTTCAATTAATGAACTTACTTTACTCATTTAAGTTTTAACCACATAAACTAATATAAAATCTAATATTAATTTTATTTTTGTAGTATCAAATCTTATATTGTTATCCATAGAAGTTTACCAACATAAGAAATTATTCATTTACTAGAAACCACATGTAGCAAGTAGGATGGCTGTCGACATTATTTCAGAAACTAATTTCTTTTCCTCATAATTATATCCTTGCGTAAAATGTATTCAGATATCATTTTTTTTTGAATAAAGAAATTATTTATTTCCACTACCGTCACTGATTATTTGGAACCTCATATGCAGATTCTCATCATTTAATTATTATTCGAAAATTCATTTAGTGGTAGCTACTTATATAAAAAAGCTTTGTGGTGATATTTAAACTACATATTTCTTAAGTGTATGTTTTCAAATATTTGCATAATTAATTTGGATTTTTCCTTGCATGCAATGACTTCTTCACTGAGAGTTTATATAATTTCTATTTATTTTAAAATAAATTAATACTCCTGTTCATGCATTTATGACCTAAAATATGACATATTCGACAAATTTAAGTATTTATTTGCGTGAAATAAATGATGTTTATTTGAGACGTTGATGTATTGGAAAAAATTAATTTAATTTCTTTACGTTGGATTTCATGTATTCCAGACATTTATGAGTTATTATATTGAATGTAGATATATAAAAGTTATTAGTAATGAAAATATTTAAAAAAAGATATTTCCTTGATATGACTGTCAGATATATTGGAGAAAAGCCTTTTTCCTCAAAATGAAAAATATTTTATCTTGAGTAAAATCCTTTCGATAAAATGTGATATCTTTACTAAATTTGTTTAATACATAATATATATATTTCCCATTCTTTACTTATATAATAAAACCATCCAACTGAAAGTTATTGCTGTGCATTTTTCAATTAACAGTGTAAAATCAATAAACGCAAGACCTGAGCTTACGTATTATCTATGTGTGTGTGTGAGGGCAGAATTTTATTAAAACACTTTAATGATGCAGAAACAAACCCTGTAAACATGCATCTTGACTTCAACGAATTTTATTTATCTTTAAGGAAACTGGTTTATTTGAATGAGAGAATGTTCATTGTTGCATTTTTGGTTTATTGAGAAAATTTTTCTTACCATTCGAGATTTTACGTGTACTTCTGAATATTTAATGATCAAAAATATCAAACGAATACTTCTCCATCAGATTATATTTTTCTTATAAAAATATAAACAACTTTTAACATTATATTTTTCTTTTAATTAAGGGAATGGATAGATAATACCTTTATAAATCAGTTCCACCTTTGAAAAAAATTACATCAGATTTTTATTTGATTATAATTTTTCCATTGAATATTTTAATTTCTGCCTCATATATTGTATTATTTTTACTATTAAGTATAACTAGCATATTTTTCCCTACATAAATATTAAATGATTTGCTGTAATATAATTCAAATTTTAAATAATATTTTGATGCCATAGTAAAAAATAATAAAAATTATTTTATTTATTTTGTTGAAGTTTTTTCTCAAACATATCACTAAAATATTTCCATTTACTTAAATGACTAAAATATCTATAAATTCACCATTACATTTTAATCAAAAAATAATTAAAGATATTTTATATGACTTCTTTTATTGTTTATTATGTTCCACATTTTAAACATTTTTCTGAGAATATAAACGTATCTATTGCTTTATTCGTTTACGTTTAAAGAGTCATAAATTAGGAATGTATAACATTATACATTTGAACATGCAATTGCAATTTATACTTGTAAACAAATAAGAGATAAAAAAAACTTCATACAATCACATTAATGTAAATGGATAGAACTACATGGAAATAACAATGAAGACGTAAAGTTATTAATCACTAATAAAATGTTATTATGATCCTGGTGAAAAGTGTATTATTATGATTTATGAAAAATAAAAACAATTTCCACCATTTTTCACAAAAAATGGTAAAGAATATTTGAAAAATCCATCAAAAGCTATCATATATCATAAATTTCACCAATCGATGTAAAATCAAGTTTGTTTTTCTGAGTAATATTTTTAAATGGTGCTAAATTATAAAAAATAAAAAAATACGATTAATAAAGAATATACATGTTAAAATATATTACAATTCATTGTTATTAAACTTTTAAAGTAAGATTTTAAATATGAAGATATTATTACTTAATACAAGAAAGAGAATATTATCACTGTCTGTAATCAAGTTAAAGATGGTTCCTTTGCTTTAAATAAGAAAACTTACCTGCGTTGCTAGTTGTAAACTTTACTTAAAATTTATTAATCATTATAGTTCATTTTAAAATATGTTTATTGAAGTATATTTTGCTAAGTTTCTAAAATAAATTCAATATTAAAAATTCTAGCAAAACTTAATGATGGGAATAAAATAGAGCTTATTTAATTTTTTATAAGTTTTATTTATAGGAAACTAATAAATACACCCACATAGAAAATTGTCATGCATAATATTACTACGAATCCATAAAACTATGAATTATAACAAAACTAATTTACTTTCAACACGTTACTCAACCCTGGAATTGCATAAATACGAAAAATAAATTATATTAATAATGATATATTTTGAGTTAACATTCAAATGATCAAATTATGTGAGTCAAAATATTCAATTCAAACAGAATTATTTGCATAAAATGACTTCATAGTAAGGAATAAAAATTTGTAGATGCCTTTAATAAGGGTTGCTAACACTTCTTTTCGGCTTTGTTGACCTATGATGCTCAAAATAGGGCCTTAGTTGTCACGTTTATGAATTTTGTAGAATAGACAGTTAGTAGAATGATGACCATAAAAGGAGATAGCATAATTCCGTTAATAATGGATCCTTGAACAGTTTGAAAGAATAGCCTTTCAGTTGGCTGCATGGCAACATAAAATTAATATTAATCTAGCAAAAGAAGGAATGTATGATGACTAAATTGGTCTGTCTTTCATATGTAATGTCTACACCATATTTAAGATAGAAAGCCTGGTATGATGTTATCTGGTGATATCTTATAAACCTACTGATGATGTTTGAGGTACCTTATTCAGTTCTCTGTCAGACATAAAAACGAAACTAATCATCATTGAGGTAATTTTTCACTTTTTCCATTTGCTCCCTTTAACATATCATCAGAAATATTTACATGATTAGTATACCACTTCTGTGTATTTTAATTTTATTCAAACAATCAGCTGATCATTTCTTTTCATCTGTGACTGTAAGTAATCATCATTAGATGATATGCTCAAAATGTGTAGTGTACAGATGTTTTAAGTATGTGTGCTGTTATTATTGTGGAATTCATGGATTCGGCATGTGGTGTTTGATATCTCTTGGAATGTAATTGGTGCCGTTGCATATTTATTTATTCTAACCTAAGGATTGAACTCAACAGAAACCCTCCTTTGAAATCTTTTTGTTGTTATCTGAAATCTCAGCAATTTGATGTCCACAGGATTATGCAATATTGAACGAAGTATATTTTTCAGTTTAACAGACTAGTAACCTCAATTTCTTGCTTTGTTTTCTATAGGTAAAGACAACTAACAGTTTTTCAAACAAGAAGAATCTCGTAATTAAACTACAAGAGATCTTAATAAAAATCATTAGTGTCTGTGCGAATTTCAATCAAACTTAATTTTACAAATTTAAGCATTTCTTATAAGTCACATTTTACAGTTATCTACCAGTAAATGTAACCATTTACATGCATTGTCTGTATTTAAAGTTCTATGAATTTCCATAATTTTACTATTTTACTCTCATTCCTAAATTGTTTCTGTAAATCTAGTGTTGAAATAAGCTTTAAATTTATGCTTTCAGGTTCATTTTTACCTTTCATTAATACTTGTATATAATACTTGTTTATCAAAAGAAAACAATTAAAATTGAAATTTTGAAACTACCTTGAGATTAATTACTTATTATTATTTATTAATTACTTTATCAAAAACAAAAAAAAATTTCCATATATTTAATTAAAAAAATTATGTAAAGTAAAATTTGGAAATCAAACCTGAAAATAAAATTTAAATCATAATAAATTTATTTTCAAGTCCTGTAGTGTTATTTTTTTTATCCTGAAACGCTTTTAAAAGAAAAATAAAGATAAAATAAATATTCAAAAGTAAAAGTTAATAATTTTTCTTAACACAGCGGTTTCTCCAAATTCAACAGACCACCCAATTTTAATTTACTTCTTACAAATGTGAAATTAATTAAAATTGATTATTTCAATGAACGAGAAAGTTGAATCAGAATTTTATTCCAGCTCAAATTTAAATTGTTCAAAACTTATTTTGAACGTGAGGAACGCTCCCCCTCTCACTTTGACTGATAAGCTATAATGAAAGGAACGATAACGATAATAAAACGTGTGTGTTTATCTAAGCTGGCCGGCGAGGTTCTGAAATAAATCTTTACAATCTGATCGCTGTGAAAACATAAAAAAGGAGTTTAAAATGCGGAATCGTGCGGAATTCATTTCCGTGTTTTTTCGATTCTGTACGATTCAGTTAGGCCTTAAACGGAAAAGGGGAACACTAGTTTCCTCTCACATTTTCTTTTTCCTGCTTTATTCCCAACTTCGATTTCCTCTGCTTTTATATTTTGCGAAGAATTTAATCTTTTTGAGTTATTGTTCTTAGGAAATTGTATTACAGAAGAGAAGCGAAGAAATGATAGTTTCCAAAAGCACGCCTTTAAAAACCATTCACTTTTCCCTACGTCTGTGTTGATTTCTTTTCACTTCTTTTTTTCTCAATAATATAAATTGAGGTACCAAAAACAATGCTAAAAGCTGTTGTTTTTTTAAAAAGAAGATGCTATGCTTATGTATGTATGCAATGGAAAATTAAATTCATAAGCATCAAAAGCGAATTTTAAAAGTTAGTATTAATTTTAATGAAGTATATTTAAGCAACGTAAGTGACTTTTGTTTCTCTACAAAAGGAAATTTACATTTATTTGTTAAATTTTTCAATGTTTCAGCTTACAAGAATAGAATGTAGCATCTCCTGTTTGTTGATATGTCTCACAATTTTACATGCAAAAAAGGTTATAAATTTAGAATTCCAACCTGCATATTTTAAGTATTATATATCTACACATATATCTCTACAAAAGAAAAATATATTTCTACACTAGATTTTTTTTTTAGAAATCTTAAATTATCTGTTGTCTTTTCTAATTGGCAGCAAGGAGCAAGTTATTTTCATCATTAATTATTTAATTAAATTTAACTGACTGCTTGATAGCATTTACGTCATTAATGATTAAACATTTCAACATTTAAAGGATCAATTTTCATTAATTTTGAAACACTTTTATATTAAATTTACTGAATGATTATTTAAAACTCATCAATTTATATCAAAAATGATTTTCATTTAGCTAATGTAACAACACTTAGATATGAACATTTTGTTATATATTATTCGATATTACTTTTTGAACATGTTAATTATTGATTGAATGACATATTAATTTTCAACATTAATAATTAAATAAAAATTAATAGTAAAAAATAATTAGAAACACAAATATTGTACAAATAATGTTAATAAAAATGAAAATAATTTAAAAATAAGCTATTAATTTTAATCTGTTGATAATTTGATATTGAAATATAATTAAATAATGTTTTTAATAATACTTTAATGAATAACGTTTTCATACTCACTGGATTACTTTTACTTATGTTTATTGCATGATGTTGAAATTATTGGTCTCTGATATAGAATTTAATTTATTTTTTGTTAGAACTCTTTTTTCTCAGAAAATTAGCTTTAATTTTAGATATTCACAAAATACACATTTTAACTAAGACATTTTCATTTTGCTTTAAATAATATGCAAATTTATGTTTTATTCATCTTAAGATCCATACGTAAATTTAACTTACATTTTCTTCATAGAAAAATGCTTAAAGTTATTTAGAAATATTGAAAATTTGGGAATTCCTGACTACATTGTTGTAAATTATTTGTTTTATTCTTAAAAAAAATCACAAAAAAAGCTGTAAAACATGGATAAAAATAAATTCCTTAAATATATTTATATTACTGAACATTTTAATTAAACTAATTCAGAGACTAACCTTTTATTATTATTAGAACAATCATTCGTCATGCTTTGAATATTGTTATTACATTATTCATGAAATACGTGAAGTGATTCTAACTGTAAAATTAATATTTTGAGAAACTGTAATGTCCCACATCAATAATAACTAACTAAATAATTTAAACTAAAATAACAGGTTTTATCTTTTACTATGAATAATGATTTGTATATTTTGTACCAGTATTAATAATTCTAATCTTTACCACCCACCAGTAGACGTTCCAGGTTTCATGATTGGTGCAAGTTTAGCTATTAACATTACAGTTTAACCAATGAGCAGTTAGAAAATATAAAATGGTTGACTAAGCATGTTTCACATGAATAATAACATATGAAACTGTTTAAATAAATTTAATAAAAAGGTTTCAACTAACCATGTATAAAGTGTTCTATTAATAAAAAATTCAGTAATTAATAAAACATATATTTCTAACTATAATGTTGAATAGAGATTTCATTAGTACTCAATAAAATTATACAGTAAATTTAATAGCAAACTGATACCATTTGATAATATATTATTTATAATTTTTTTCGAAAATTTGTAATTAAGTCTTATTATTTGAATACTATTCTTTTTTTAAAAAAAATATAAGCATTTTAATTTAGTTTCAATAGGAACTATTAAGAATTCAAGAATAAACTAGGAAATATTTCTACTTCCCAATAGATACGAAAGCGCACTCTCTTAAACTAACAAGGAAATGATCTTATCTATAAAAACTCAGCGAAACATCAATTTGTTTTTAAAAGAAAATATCACTATTTTAGCGAGTCGACTTTTCACGAAATAAACTGTTCTGTTGGAAGAAATCGAAACCAACCATAAAAGCAAGACTTTGAAAGAACAAGATCTCAAAATCCGTTTCTTTTTCTTAGTTAAGGGAATGCTAGATTTTTTCGTAAAAAGAGAGGGCAAAAAAATACGAAAACTTCATTAATGCCACTTTGGTCTCTCCCCTTCGTTGAAAAAGTGCATTACGGGCCACCATACTCTAGCCCTGATAAGAAAAGTTAAGAAGAAACTTTAAGATAAAGTAGGGAATGAAAGCAATTTCACCGGTACGAAAAGAATCGCTGCTTTCCCACTGAACGATATCTACTAATGTAATTGGCATCCAATTACACTGAGCTTTCATTCAATTACAGTATTTCTTTTTGGTTTTATATGAGAAATTGCTTCGCTTGACTTTCATCAGTACGGGAATTTTTAATAGGCCAGTGTCATGCGTCAGATAAACGGAGACATTTCACTTTAATTTGCGGCATAGAGCTTCGTCTTCTTGGCCTACATCTTTAAATCTAAGACAATTGGTTTCTGGTTCGATCATGATCTCCTAAATTTTAGATGGGACCTTACTTCTTTGATGATTATGGCAAAATACTTCCCTCTGTGAGAGGATAGAGGATTTCTGATGGTAAGCAAGGTCTTTTGGGCTGTTTAAAACTGAAGTCATTTTGAAAAATTATGGCAAGTAATAAAACAAGATTTATTTGTTATTACCATTATTTTCATATTGACGACGAAGTAAAAAATCTTTCATTTCTTATAATTATGACAAAGTACTTTAAAAAAAATCAATGTATAATTCTTGCCTGGGGAACATTAAATAGTAAATCAATAGTAAAAATATTATTTCATTAACAAAAACAATACGAATAATGTCTAATTTTCTTCTATATTCTAAATTTTAACATATTTCAATATTTTACAGATAAAGAAAAATTTAAAAATTTGATTTAGAAAGTCATACGTTCCTTCAATATTTTTAAATTTTATCACATTTTACTCTACGGGTAAAATATATGAGTATATAGTTCATTGATATAAAATTTCAAGAATATTATTCAAAATAAAATGTATAAGACATATTTTAAAAATATATTTAAAAAAACTAATAAAATATAATGGAAACTGATTTAAGGAGAAATGCAAAAGAATAATAATAAATATTTTTTTGAATTATAAATTATAAATATTGGGTAAAAACTATAGTTCATTAAGCTATATTGTGCTTCATTCACATCTGAAAGTACAGGAATTTTACAAAGAAGTTCTAAAGAAAATGTCCCACACTACAGTGATAAAAATTGCATTAATAGGCTAGAAAAGAATATTGCACAATTAGCAGAACAATAATATGCATACTATAAAATTTAAAATATTTTATAATGGAAATTACAAAATTCAGAACATTTGAAAATTTGTCAATTCAGATCTTTAAAATAGAAAAAAAAATGATATTTTATACTTACTAAAATAACGAAATTTAATTGTAAACAGTAGAATATATCTATATATATATCTATATATATATCTATATATATATATATATATCTATATATCTGTATATCTATCTATCTATCTATCTATCTATCTATCTATCTATCTATCTATCTATCTATCTATCTATCATATATATATATATATATATATATATATATATATATATATATATATATATATATATATATATATATATATATATATATATATATATATATATATATATATATATATATATATATATATATATATATATATATATTCTTTTAAACTTCTCTTTGAATTATAGTACTGAGGTCTTTAAAATTTTCTCTGTTTTTAATACATTTAGCTAATATATGTTTCTAAATATTTGAAGTGCAACCAAATTGTTTATATATAAAATCAAAATTTTAAGACATTATTCATCAATTCGTACAATATTCTTAGTTCTGAGAATTGAACATTTAAGTTTTTCTCGATACATATCTTTACGCAACGTAATATTTTTGGAAAAAAATTTATTAATAATGTTTTAAATTCTCTAATATAGAATAAGAGATTAAAATATTTCAATCGCAGAAATAACATTAGACTTTTTCTGAGGATAAAGTAAAAGTCTTAAAATATACTAAGCAGTGATCCGTTGCCATCTGAGTATCAGCAAAGCTCTATCATTCAAATTTTAGTGTTTGGTTTCATTTCCTCTTGCACTTTGAAAATATTTTTTTACATAAAGTTCCCTCTGAATAATGCATGATTTGTTTTATTTTGAGTAAAGGAAAGGAAACGCGGAATCAGGAAAAGAGATTAAAGAAGCCAAATAATAGAATAATAAATTTTTACGTACTGCTCCAAAGATTTTTTATGATCTGCATTATTTTATTTATTTTCGCGCTTTGCGTTTTGGGATATGATTGGAGTATTACTTCAAAATCATTACAGAGCCAAAAGGAAGGAGGGGCACTATAAAGTTAAAACAATTCCACTAATTATATTTTCCTTACTCGTTCGTCTTTTATTGCTCGTAATTATCAAATAACGTGTAAAAGTTATCAAAAGGTATTTTTATTACTGTTTTTAAATATGTTTTATTTCTTCCAACCAATTAGAAATAATAATCAGAATTTGAATTTTATTGTGTTTAGTAACAATATGCATATAAGAAGAGTTGATAAAAAGAGTATCTCATTAGATTAAACATCTATTATTAAGTTGTTTAATTTATATTCTAATAAATTAGATGAATGAAAAATATAGGATTTTTATTTTCAAATAATTTAGAATACTTTAGTTTTACACGAAAATTGTGAGGAAATCTAAAATGGGAGAAACTATCTCATTAAATTTACAAGTGCCCAAATAAACGCTTAATTTTGCTTTCAATTAATTATTACTCACAGTGATAGTTGTCATAAAATGAAACGAATGCACGAAAATATTTTACAAAAAGCATCATGATTAGTCTTCACTTATGTGTTAATTGTTTTATTATTTATGTTACATTATTACAATGTATGTTACAATATATATATATATATATTATAAACTTCATTTATATAAGTTGACAGTAACTAATACTGTCTGAGTTATAATATGTCAGAATTCATTGTACTTCTGTTACACATTTATCAAGCATATACTTCCCTGGATCTTTTTAATTGATCCCGATATAGTATGCCGAGCAGGAAAAAATATTTAGCGCTTTGATTAAATAATCAGTGGGTTCAATTTCTGCAATGGGGTGAATTTTTCTGCTGTTTGGAAACCACTTTAATCGGTACATTCCTGTCCAAATGGTTCTCGTGTGTAAAAATAACCCTTTCCTGACAAATGAAGCGAAACCAAACTCATTAATAAAAGTTTATTTTCATCTTATGTAAAAAATATGGTTTATATCATCTTTTAATCATGTTAAAAATTAATAAGCGTTTTCGTATAATTTTAGCTTTTATAATTTTACTTTTTCTTTCATAATTTTATCTTAAAAAACAAATTTTCCTTTTTTTCAATTTTTTTACAATGATGTTTATATATCTTATTTAGTTGTGAAATGGATTTAAAAGAAAATATTCAATTATTGAAACTATCACAATATACCACATCTGTTCTGCTTTCGCTTTGTAAAAGTAATCCTTCATAAACTTAAGCAATTACAGTGAAATTGAATTTCTAAGCAAATAAATCCAAATTACGTAAGACTTGATTATTTAAATCAGTGCTGTAAAGATTAGGTGAAAGTTTTTTCATGTTGACATATTTCAACTAAAACCCAAAAAAATTGAACTGCGTTAATTCAGTTTCATGAATTAAATTTTTCCTTGAGAACCCATTTGAATAAAAGTTAATAAACAATGTAAATAATATTAATATTATTGCTTTTCGGAGGCTTTGAAAACAGTTGAGTCACCAACGCCAATTTAATTTACACCCAAGCAAGTTAAACTCTTTGCTTATAGTCACCATCAATTAATAACCTCTGCTTCTGAAGAAAGTTTAGCTAAGTTTTTAATTAACAGAGAAACCATTTCTATCCGTTGCACCATTGGACCTCCGGCTGGGGTTTTCTGGCGAAAAATCAGAGTTTTGTTTTTCTTCCGATTAGACGAGTTGAATAAACATTGCACTCAAGATCTTATTGCTCGTTTTGATTTATGTCTAGCTAGCAGGTCGTCTGTTTCAATTAAGTAAATAAGTTGGCATGTTGACTGAAACGTTGCTGACTGCTTTATTAGCCAAATTAAATCATCCAAATTTAAAGAGAGGAAAAAAAGCTGAAGAGAGAAAGCCAAGCTTTAATTAAATTTCTTGATAAAGAGTAAAAGAAGATGAATTCCTATCTGATATTTTGTCACTGCTATGCTGTTTTTAATAGTTCTTAAATCATTGCCTTGGGCTTACCATTTTACGTACATTGTTGCTATAATACACACAACTTTAAATGAAATAAAAATTTTCAAATGATGACTTGAAAGTATTTAAACATAAGATAAGTCAAAAAAGATTTTCTCTATAAAGTCTGCTTAATTACTGTTACTTCTTATGGGATATTTTTAAACTTATTTAAATATTTCTAAGATTTGATTTTTTTAAAGATATAGAAAAATAACAAGCATAGTGAAGTTAGGTTATATAGTCAAATTAATGCACAACTGCGGAATTTGATTACGAAAATATTTATTAAATTTTATCATAAATATTTTTTAAAAGGCATGAAAATTTATGTAATATCTTTTAGAACTAAAACCAATTTATAAATAAAATTCTATACACATTTATTAAATATGTTTGTTTGTCCTTTCACATATTTATATTCTTTGTAGTTTATTTATAACACAAAGATAACCCGCAATAGATAGAAGATATGTGAAATGTGAGGTATAATAATTTATCTTTATAAACTGTTTTCTTTATAAACTGTCTCTTAAATATAATAATTTATCTTTATAAACTGTTTCTTAAAATGTAAACATTGTATAAGAAGTATTCAAAATTATGCAAACAATATAAATATTCAGAGTTCAAAATTAGGAAATTAGAAATTAGTTATTATACTAAGTAAAATTATACAGATATATATATATATATATATATATATATATATACAAATAGAGATACTTATAAATTTTTACATTTTAAACCAACTAACGAGATGGAAATATATGAACAACTCCTCTATGGATGGAATGAATACGATTACTCTGATTTAAGTATGTATATAAATAAAATTAAACAAGACAAAATACAAAACATTAGAACAGAAATCACAAATAAAGTCTTCAATTGAAATAACGAAATGTATATTTTATTGAGAAAATGAATATCTGATATACTTACTACTGGATGCGTCAGTAACATTAGTTTTAAATAATGTATTTCCGGAAATAAGAAAATAAAATTTTCAAAGACTATCGATACATATTAAGGAGTAAAACAGTAAAAACTGATATATTTGATAAAAGTCCGATGAGCAATAAATATATAAATACGCATTCCAACGTCATAGCGCCTCTGGAAAAATAGAAATTTTGTAACTTTTTGCTTACCAATTAAATTACCGACTTCATGAAGCAGCGCCAAGACCAAAGGTTACTATCAGACATAGAAAATCGATATTCTCCGTACAGAAGAATATTTGATAATGCTTGATTCAATTGAAATACAGAATGTTGTGAGCGAACTATCAAAACGAAAGTTACTAAGATTTTTTGCAATGATATTATGTTCATAAAATTTCTATCGATAAGATTACTAACTTGTGAATATTTTTGAAAACTCAATAATGATTTGACTGCTTGGAGATTTTCTCATATTTTGCAGAATATTGCTATTTCATTAGCTGTTCATACGTATAAAGAATGCTAAATGTATATATAAATGAATATTTTATCAACTTTTCTGACTGATTTGTGTAGTATATTTCAAATAATGTTTAAATATTTATATCCCCTTAAAATCTGAAAAATATTATAATATTACTATTTTAATACCTTTTGTAAAATATTTAAATAATTATAGCTTAGTGATTAGGAGAGATCTCTTCGATAAAGTACTCTGAAATACTTAAACACACAATTTATTTTTAAAATGTCAAAACCTCTTAGAGGGATAATGTTATTAAAGAGAACATTTTATTTTTCATTTGATTTTCAATTATGTCATAGTAAAATGCATAAAATCAATAGGTAAAGTAAGAAATGTGATAAAACTTTCCACATCATTACTTACATTATTAAGTGATTAGATATTTGCACAAAATATGCACAGAAATTTTATTTAATAGTTTAGAAATTGTTAGTTTATTACATACATTTTTACATGAATTGAATTTGAATATATTTTTTGATCAAATAAAGAAATCTTTAGTATATCAACATATCAATTTCAATATACAAAAACATTTTTGTAAAATATATAAACTAATAAACACGTTTTCTAGATGTCTTAGTCGCAACTTAATAATAAAGCTGATTTAATAATATAATATGAAATTTAATATCTGGATTTTCTGAAAAATATTTTAATCTTATGCAATAGATCACTGAAATAATTTCATCGATGTAATTTACATATTTATATCATGTTCTAAGTATACATTGAGAACACATTTTAAAGTAGTTTACATTTATAAAATATAAATGTTTTTTTTTATTTTTATGCTTTTATATATGACATTAAAATGTTAAAATTCATAATAATTGATACATTAATAGTATAAAAATCATTTTTGGTATTGAATCTAAATTGATCTAAGTGGATGCTGATAATGATATTTTTATGAGCTACGTTTCTTATTCTTTGATAACCATAGTAATTTATATTTTCACAGGAATATTTTAAATAGGAATTGTAACTGATTTTAAATTTATTTCTTTTTCTGAAAAGATTTCCTCTCAAGAAATTTTACTTATAAGTCCATAATTTAAATCTATCAAGTTTAGAGCTATTCCATGTGTACACAAAAACAATTAAATGAAAGGAAAAGCCCATTCTATGATTCAACAGTAATTTCAGAGAAGTGATTAATCATTCGCATAATTCATTATTCTTCCAGCATTTTTGAATCTTATGCGGTTTCTCTTCCCTATTAATTACAATAGGAAAAATAAAAGTTTGAGATAAAAACAACTCCAATTTCTTAAGATTCGAAACCAATCGAATTATAATTAATCTGAAGTTTAAAGTTTTTAAAAGCTCAGTTGCTAGCAATTTTAATGTCAAAGAAAGATAAATTTTGAGTAATTAGTTTTGTGGTGTAAGGAACAAATGTGATTAGTTTTTCAATTATCCAAAATATTAAGTTATGGCATTTGGATTTAAAATCTGCTCAAAATGATGTTTCATTATTTTATCGACTAAATGTTAATTAAATTAATGTTTATTTTTAACAAACAAAAGATAATCAAGAAAATGAAGAATTATTTTTGTTTAAATTTACAGAGGGTATAATACCTTTATTTAAATTTAGTTTTAAGATTTATTGAAAAATATGTTACATATATTTCGCCGCAAAAAATTTATAATGGATTATTCAACTTTTATTAGCTGCTTCAAAATTTTATTTACACACCTAAAATATACATATTTTATCTGGTATATATATTATTTCATATATAATATTTTTAATAAGTATTTAGTAGGTATAAGTATATATTATATTAATCAAATTATTTTTGAAATATCATTTTGAAGGGAAAATCTATGTATATGAAAATTAATTACTAGGAGCAATATGCAAATAGTTATTAAATGTATCCTATTTCTACTGATGCATAAAATGATATTTGATTTAAAAGTACATAAATTTGATAATTTCGTAAAATAATTCAATACGTTTGTTATATAATTCCCCGCTATTAGAATTTCCATCTTTTAGCACTGCAAGGGGCGCTAGTGATGGCAACTTAGTTTGATGGACATCCAGTGGGTATATTATTGTGTCCCCGAAAGAGGATCTTCATAATTTCGAAGCAGTGTTGTTGTTGTTACTGATGACACTTGGACAAAACAATTTCACTGTGCTATGCAAATTACGTCGATTGGGAGCATCTTTCGTTTTAATCAGAGCACCATGAAGGTGAAAGTACGACTTTGCTCTACACACATGCTTTAGGTATCCGTTTCTAGGGTAGGCAACCATTTACACCTCATTCATACAAGGAAAGGACAAAGACAAGATAGATAGAGAGAGAAAGTACATCCATGCCCGAACCTGGATTCGAACCCAGGATCCTGGTACGCTGACCACTAGACAAGTTGGGTGGCTCGAAGCAGTGACCAAGTAGATAAACTCCAAGCATGACTTGCCACCCTTGCAGAGGAATCCTTTCACATGGAGGGCATTGCGACCACGATATATTCAACTTGCCTCAGCTGCCATTAGCGAATACTACGGATATTTGGATGAGTCGAGATTTGAACTCACTATTTTCCAATTGCCTAAACCATGTAGGCAGCAGAAGTCACGTATTTCAATATACTTTCTATTTTCTTAAGCAATATTTAGTATGATAGAAAATTCTAAATTAATTTAAGAATAAATGTTTACTTATAACCCTGACCTTTCTCAGAACACGTCGCGAAATTCCAATTCTACATAAAATCTTGTTTAATTACATATTAAAATGGTTAATTAGTTAAAGAGGCATTTTTGAAAACAAATGTTATATTTTATATTCCAAATCAAAATTGTCTAACGAAATAAGATGAAAGTTTTCTTTTTAAAATGAGAAAATAATTTAATATTAAATAAATGTTCATATGAAAAATCTTTTATACTAAGCTCAAAAAAATCGAGTTGTAGACAAACTGTAAATATACTTCTTATATTAAAAGAGAAAAAAGTTGAGTTAAGCATGAAAAATACTTTGGTAAAGTTTATATGTTTTTTTTCCTCGGAAGGATTAGTGTGTCACTGGAAAATTAAACTTAAGAAATGAAATATAGTCAGCTGACAGTTTGTATATTTAATATTTTGAATTTATATACTAAAGGTATGAAAAAGCTGCAGAGTTTATTGTGAAAAATATTGCATGGAAAATGCTGCATTTATTAATATTTTAGAGACTTTTGAAGTACAGGCCAATATATAATAATATTTATCTAAATTTTAAAGAAGCTGTAAAACATTTCACCTTTTCTCATAAAACTTTATTAATATTTGATTTTTAAGATGTTTGATTAAGAATTTTATCTTTCTTAGTTATATATTCAGGCTCTTATTCTCAAATAATTGTAAATTATAAAATTTTAGAGGTTTTGTTTCTCTTTAATATGTTGGCACTTTAATATTCTAATTAAAACTTAATGAAGTTTCAAAATATGGAATTTATTCAAATTATAAAAGTGTGTACTTTTAAAATAAAAGCGATCAATTTGAATATTCAAGTAAAATGGAAAACCTTCATGTAAATAATATTCAAAATAATATTTATTTATTTATTTTCTTTGTTATAATTTTAGCTGAAACTTACTCATTTGACTAATTTGACCAGCTACTAAACTCCTGTTTGTGAAAATTGCAACACCATGAAGGAAGCATCATAGTTGAATGAAATTTAATACACAGTTGAGTGGTAATGATACAAATAAATGATTACATTTTCAAACCAAATAAACAATAATAAGAGATAGAAATTAGTATTTTGTGTGGCCACCACGCGCCGCAATAAGAGCTGCTACACGGCGCGGCATGGAGTGAAACAAATTTTGAATATCTGCCTGCGGAAGAGTGTTCCATATTGTTTGTATGCGCAACCAAATTCGTCTGTCGAAGCAACAGGACGAGGATCACGAGCGAGACGCCGCCCAACGATATCCCACACATGTTCAATCGGTGACATATCCGGCGAATACGCAGGCCAAGGAAGAAGCTGTACCTGCTGCGAATCAAGGTAGGTTATGACAGTCCTGGCGACATGTGGACGGGCATTATCCTGCTGGAATACAGCCCCTGGCAATCCTTGCAGGAAGGGAATAGCTTGGGGCTGTAAAACTTCGTTTATGTATCGGGTACTGTTCAAATTGCCCACAATTCGTAGCAATTGTGATCGTCCATGATATGCTATGGCACCCCAGACCATAACTCCGGGGTTCGTCCACTGTGGCGTTCGATAATGCACTCCGGGATGTTCCGTTCACCGGCATAGCGCCTGACACGAATTCGGCCATCATGGTGCCACATATTGAAGCGGGATTCGTAAGAAAAGACAACCTGCTGCCAATCAGCACGCCAGCTCCTATGGACATTGGCCCATTGTAGCCGCAGACGGCGATGGTTTTGTGTGAGAGGAATCCTGTATAAGGGAACCCTTGCGCGCAGCCCACGCTGCAGCAGACGTCTCCGAATTGATGAAGCACACAATGACACACCTGTAGCTGTTGACCACTGTGCTGCCAATTGTCTGGAAGAAGCTGTGCGGTCCGTCAGCGCCATACGCACCAGGTGTCTGTCATCGCGAGCTGACGTCACATTCCGGGGTCCACTCCCGGATTTCCGAGCTGTCCGACCCTCGTCCGTCCACAGCTTCCAAACACGCATGATTGTGCTTCTGTTACGCTGCACACGAGCGGCTACTGCACCATGAGATAATCCAGCTTCACGAAGGCCGACGATTCTGCCCCGTTCAAACTCCGAAATTTGCTCAAATTTCGCTCTCTTTCGTCGAAGAGGCATAGTAAAGATTCAGTTAACGTTTACCACTAGCATATAACCACCGATAATCATACACGCCTCGAAACAGCCGTCTATTTATATTCGGTTCGATCCGCCGTTCGGGGGCGCTGCACACCATACGCATGCGCTACCGGTCTGCAATTCTAATCATTTGCATATCATGCCCTACTTTACATTTCCTGAAAATTTCAGCTCACTCACGTATGTCCTTCGTGGTGTTGCAATTTTCACAAACAGGAGTTTATAAACTGTGAATATATTTGTTATTAACGAAATACTTTGTTTGTAGTTTACATTTGTGAAAGAGAATTTTGTAATGCATTTAAGCATATTTATAAAAGATACAGAGTAATAACGTTTATTTAACATGAAATATATTCATCATATTTTTATTTAGTTTGATATATCATGGATATCATAAATAACTTAACATAGCATTTTAACAATTTAATTGGAAAAATGCTTCAAATAAAATTTTTATTCTGATTGAGATGACTTCATTTCATCAAATATTATTTAATCATAGCAAAAAATATTCTCAAAAAGATTTATATTTTAACTTCAAATTTTTTTAGATTTTAGTAACTAAAATACCAAGATATTCTTATATAGAAACTAGGCAACTATTATATTGCATCTCACTAATAGTAAAAAATAGTAAAATATTTCAAAAATATAATTTTTAATTTAATACAATTGTTAATTTTTTTTACCATAATTTTATGTATTATACTTTTTATGAAGTATAATAAATATCTATTTCGATATTCTGGATTCAATGTAAAATTAAGGAAATATATAAAATAATAGAAAAATTTATTGATTACTTTCACTTGCTGATTCAGTTGATATTAAATTTTTAGGATAATTTAGATTAATTGTGTTATTCAAGTTCACATATTTTCCCTACTTTCCTTTTATTTAATTCTGTTACTTTATATATTTTTGGTAAAGTATACAGTTTTTTAATAATAGTTCCCAGTAATAAATTTTAATTTGAATTTTTTACAATCCTCATAACCTATATCTGTAATCTCTGGCTTGAATGTTCTCATAGTTTATAAACACAAATACAAACCAAAATATATACAAGGCTGCAATAATTTGAATATGATATCATTTGGATATATAATTATTGTGCTCTAAGATAATTGTCTAAATTTAATTTATTTTATAATATAATGAACTGAAAACAATTAAACCAAACTCTATTGCCGAAAATTATATCTAAGATAGTACACATAATTCAAAATGTAATTCATCTGCAACCAAATGAATTTGAATTATATTATTTGGCAAGTGAAAATTTCTTCATCTTTGCAATTAAATGAAAATATGTGAAGCTATTAATTCAAATCATCATTTATTGATATATTCAATGTAATTTAAAACTGACTTTGATTCTTATTTGTCATTTAAAGTAATTTTCAAGTAATGAATCGTACAGCGAGATCATTGAATGATTGGAACAATATCTATCTTCTCAATATCACATTCAGAAATATTTATTTTTTTAAAAATCTAGTTTTTCTAAGTAGAAATTTGCATTATTTTTGAAAGAAGTTTTTTTTTCTAAAATATCTTATACATGATGAGTTATAATAATTCATCTCTGATACAGACATTATTTATAATGTATAAATTTTTTTTAAAATAAGCAAATACAGCGTGAAAAATACATAAATTATATATGTATATCTGCTCCATCATAAGTTTATTTAAGTAAAACTTTGAATTATGACATCTTTCTATGATTTTATAAGACTATTTCACAATTTCAGTTATGCTTCTCATTTTATTATAATAATGTTTCTTAATTTTAACACTTCAAAATGATTTTCAAATATTCTTTTATATGGCAGCAAATAAACAATTGATGAAATTTCAAAATAAAAAAATCGCATATTATTTCTAACAAGCATCTCTTAAAAAATAAAAACAAATGCGTTACAAATTAGAGAATAATAATTGTTTTTGTTTGCATGATAATCTATTTAAGTCCTATCTACATAACAATGAATATTAGTGTTTTGTTTAATAACTAATGAGATGTATAGTATATTTTTCCAGATTATTCAAAACATTAAATAATTCAAATGATAGCATTTTAAAACTTTCACTGGACTTATAAATCAAAAAATATGATTTAACTTATACGTGATACTTTTAAAATAAATTTTAGAATTTCCAGTTGTAAAAAAATAATGCCTTGTTCTCTTCACTCTACTAACAATTATTAAAATATTTTCTGATCAGCAAAAATAATATTAAATGCAAACTTTTTTTCAAATAAATTGACTATCTACTTAAATCTTTAAATTGTTCTATTCACAATTAGCCATTTTAATAACTTCATTTAGTGCTTTCATTAAAATTCGAAATTGTATATATAGATATATACATATATACGATAGAATTAAATTGTTTTATTAAAGAGGAATGCTGGATTTCAGACTTAAGATAGGAATTAGAAGTTAATATATGATATGAATACAAATTCATAGAAGTTTGCTTTAAGTGTAGTAAGGATATATAGTAGTGATGCTTTCTATTAGATTGAAGTGGAACCCTAGATTTCCTTGGAGCAATAACTCAGCGAAACTACTCTACGATAAAACACTACTATATTTTTGAAACTTTCTCTATACATATTTCAGAAAGCTTAACTATCAGTTAAAGTGATAAATGTAGAACCTTATATATCTTTTAAAAAAGAGATTTCTATCCAATAAATTATGAAAAAAGTCTTTCAACTTATCATGCATGCACAACAGTTTTTGAAAATGTCATTCTGATAAATTAAATAAGAAAAACGTAATGGAAAGTTTAGAAAAAAGCTGCTATACACGTCTTCCATTTTTTACTGGAAGTGCTTTATAGACATTTTTCCAATACAGTGGTAAAAACGGTTTGGTAGTATGATGCACGGTTAGCCAACCATTATCAAGATGGATTGCTCTAATCTACTTTTGACTCGCTTTATTTCTGACCTAGCAATATTTTGGCGCCAAACTATAAGTTTCTTATACTGTAATGTTCTCTATTTATAAAAGTTTCCTGGAATCGTTAAAATCACTGTATTTTTAAAGCAAAACAATAGATTCAAAAAAACATGTATATTATGAACATGAGTTAAGTAAAAAATATCTAAATTGACTGGAAAATTTCATTTTATTTTATTTCATAAAATTATGAATTTCATTGCTTTTGGGTCAGTTAAATTCAAATTTGTTTTCAGTGCTTACCCCAGTAAAATAGGGAAAAGCTGTTTAACAGTTAAATAATTGACTTTTTTATGTGGAAAAAAGTAAAATCAAATAAACGTTTGTATTTTTGTTGACTTGTATGTTTTTTCTCTTATGTATAGAGCATATACTTTTTATATTAAATTATTTCTAATGCAATTTTAAGCTAAAATGTATTTGAATGGAAAATTTACCAGCATCCTTATTTAAATTAATTTAATATTTTTCTTATCAATAATATAACAAAAGATTACATTATCAATTAATAAATATCTTTAGGAATAGCAATCAGCTATAATCAGCACTTTACATATTCCATCGTATTATAGAAGTGCTTATGAGGCATGATCTATTCATAAATACCATGGTATTCATGGCAGTGTTTATGAAAACATTTTTTCCTTTATTGTTGATTAGGGATTTAATACTTGGTGTGACTCTGATATTGCATTTTTTTAGAAGTTGTGGACTCTAAAAGCATATTCAGCTGGAATACAGAAAGTTTATATAGATTATGATTTAAATCCTATTCAACACTTTTATATAATAAGGCGCCTATAAGGAAATCCTTTCCTTTTTCCTTTATAAAAGTGAACACTATGACACTTTAATAACGTTTTGTTATGTCATTTATTTGCAGGAAATATCTTTTTTTTGATAGAAATACCAGAAAAATCTTAATATTTTTAAATCTTTATGCATCTTAAGTTATTTGTATCTCTTTGAATAATATGTTTGCAAAGAAGACATATAGATTACTCAAAAAATAGTCAGTTTAACAAAAACGATTGACTAGTTCTAGAAATATAAAAAAAAGTTTTCTTATACGCATTCTAGAAAATATATATACACATGTATAAAGAATTAAAACAAAAATGTTCCTACTTCCGGTATATTGGAAGTAATTAGTTTGATTAACTTTACTGAGTTAAAAAAATTCGAAACAAAATTTATATAAATAAGAAAATAATACGGTAATAAATACAATAATAGATTTCTTTCATAAAAAATAATTACTTAAGAAGCTAACAATTTAATTAAATTGAAATCTTTCAAGAAATGACTTAAAGGCAAAGACACATGCAAGCTCAAGACAGCTGACTTATTTAATCTGAATTGACTTCCCTTCAATTTAAAAAATAATTTTGCTTTAGATCACGGAGAGAGAGTGTGAGTAATTTTATATATCTGAAAGAAACAACTGCAAGAGGAAACGCGAATACATTTTGTGGGGAATAGAATTCTTTTTTACCAGATCCGCTTGAGTTTGTATCCTAGAACTCTCTTATTTCAAAATTTTTTAGACTGGTTTCATCCCTTCTGGGGATAGAAAAAAATGATTTATTTTACTCCGTTCCATATAAATGATTCTCTTTCAGTCAAGGATTCCTTGCAAGAAATTCTTGCGTGTTTGTAGAGTATAATATACGCCCATTTTTCCCAACCTAGCACCAAAAGCTGCTGTTTAAAATGGTCAAATAGAAGAAGAGATTAAATTTTTGGTGCATTATTTTCTATGCTATCATTTTCAGGTATATAGGCAATAACAGCTCAGAATTCATAGACTATTCTAGAAGAACTTAATTCTTAAGAAAGTTTATTTTAAAAAAAATGTGAAAAATATTAAAGGCAATATAATAGGAAACTGCTGATCAATATTTACCGTTATATTTGAAGGGCTATTAACATATGCTTTGCTTTTAGTTGACATTGCTATAATATTTAAATCTCCAAAATTATATATATATATATATATATATATATATATATATATATATATATATATATATATATATATATATATATATATATATATAGTGAAAATGTGGTTTCTAAATTCTCAGTTAAACGGATTTTACACATTCTTAAGAACTATAATAAGACGTGAATTTAATTCAACTTTTTACAACTTTTTAATGTTCCCAAACTTTTGATTGACATTATCAGTAATGGATGCATTCGTAACGAACATAAGTTAAAACTAAAAGGATTCAGCAACTATAATACTCTATTTTCATAAATTTAAATGAGGGGAAATATCAAGCACAGGAATCAAATTTAAATATAATAACAGAAAAAAAACAATATTATTTTTTTAAAAAAATATACATGTGATATTATTTTATCTTGTTAACTTATAAATAATGCATATAAATATGAAAAGAAAATTAGTTTTTGAACTTAAAAATTATGTATATATATATATATATATATATATATATATATATATATATATATATATATATATATATATATATATATGCAAATTATTTATAAAGAAAAACAAAACAAATTAATGCAAAGATTAATAAGCTGTAAATTAATATATTGTAAGAAAAACAATTATCAACACAAAATCTTTAAGAGAATCTCTTGATTTAAAATTAACATAGTTTTGCATTAGTTATTATATAATTATTATCAACATTGATAAGTGACGTATTAAAAATTATAATCTTAAAATAATTAGTAAATAATATTGTGAATTTAATTCTGTAGACTCGAAAAGTTTCATACATATAACAACTAGCTCAATAAATTACAGCACAGTTGGAACAAGAAAATAGATGACTTTCGTGTGAAAATGAGTCTATAACATGTGTGAAAATGAATCTCAAATGATAATATATTTAATTAATTATATTTTCATGTATTTATGTCAGTTACTTTAAGGCATCCGAATACCTTGAAGAGACGATTTTTGACATGTGTTAAGTTCTTTTTATTTGAGAATCTAGTACTCACAACTTTCCAGTTTTCAAAATAGTTATATAGTTTATTGGACGTTGAATAGAAATTAAGTTTGAAAATATACTTTTGAAATACTTTTAAATACTTTTGAAAAACAAAAAGTCTTTTGAAAATAAAAGTAAAATTTCATTTTTAAATCAGAAATTGTGAAAATAAATATTTTACATTATTTACTTTTATTTAATTTATATGTTTTTCTATAGTGAATAGAGTGAGATAGAGCCATAAGTACAAAGCTGATATTCTGCTTATGCTTTCAGAAAGAAATGGCAACATTTATACTATCACAACAATTTTAAAGATGATTTTCTTAAACTTTATGTTCCACAAATTTTTAATGTTTTTATCCATGAAATAAAGAAAAATTTAAAATATATAAGAATAACTTTTTCTTTTAAAGCTACTTTTAAAATGCGCAGTAAAATTTTGTAAAATATTTATCAATGTATCCTTTAAATATATTTTTTTATATAATATTTATATCAGTATTTTTCTTAGATTTCGCTTTTTATCAAAAATACATTGTCATCTAAATATAATATCTAAATTAAATTAAGATTACTACATTTTAATTTTCTGTAGAATGTAACGGTTTTGTTAAATTTTCACAAAATTTTACTAGAAAATAACAATTTTACAGAAAGTATACTATATATGATTAAATTTTGGCTAATTTTATATTTTTACAGCATAATTTATCGAGAAATAAGAGACAAGATAATTAGAATTAACTTTCAAGGAAGAGTTGACTTGAGCGTAGATAAATACCTTAATTTGTTTTTATCGGAAAAAATATTGATTAATTATAATGTATAATATATATTTTGCTGTATTCTTTCATGCATAATTTTTGTAATTCTTAGAAGAAATTTTAACATTCATTTAAAATGACTAATATGCCATTTATTTTAACATGTTAAAATATTTCATTTCGTAGAATTATTATTTATATAGCCTTATTTTGTAGAATGTTATATGAAAATTAATTCTATGAATTTATTATTCATTGATATTATTTTCTAGAGTTATTACATGTAAAATTTATTATTTCTATAATATTAGAATTATAACTCATTAGGTAAATTTTCATTTTTTGATTCTATTAAAAATTAACTATAAAAAAATTAAAGCCGAGCATTGTTTTATTGGTATTAATTGTAGCGTGTATGACACCTCATTAACGTTTTTGGATAATGAAGAAATATATTAAATTTAAAGAATTTTACTATAATAATAGTCACAAAAAGAGAGTTTTCTTTTTTCATTCTTTTCATTTATTCATTCTTAGAGTCATTTTTTTTACAGATTTGCTGTATTCTGAAAAATATTTAGAGTGAATTTCTAAAATTAAACTACTTATATATATATATATATATATATATATATATATATATATATATATATATATATATATATATATATATATATATATATATATATATATATATATATATATATATATTTCTTGATTATTCTGACGATTATTTGGTCTTGATTTCGTAATTTTGAAAGAGCTGTAATTTTCAAACAAAGCTAATTAAAAACAATAAATTATCTTAATGCTTTTTATGAATTTATAAAAAATATATAGTGGTTGTAGAGGAAATTTAATTTTATTATTAAATTCTGTCACTTATGAAATATTTTTTAAAACAAAATTTTTACAAATGTTATATTGATGTCCTTTTCTCTTGTGGTCATATTAAAAATACAAAAAAAAAATTCGAAATACTTAAATAGCATTTTCTTATTTTAAACACTGATAATTATTTCAAATTTGTTTTTAATAGTACATGCATTATAATTTTTTCCAGTACAGGAAACTATAAAATTGGTTCTTTTTAAAATAATGATAACACTAAAAATATTTTATAAGAATTATAAAATTATTGTATTGGTGCAAATTTATGAAATGTGTTATATAATTAAAATAGATAAAATATGCATATTTATTATTATATTTGATGGAAATTTCTTAATATGATAACAAAATTATATTCAGGCAAATAATTTGAAACAGTGAAACTTCGAAAATAGGTGACTGATATTTTATAATTTAATGTAAAGATCATTTTTTTTATTTTGGTTGTGAAAATGTAAGTTAACATAAACTACCATCTTTGCGTAAATTGTTTAATATGTCAGATTAAAGTACTTGTTTTTCATATAAATACTTACCATAAATACTAAACGTCAATGAAGAATTTGTATTCTTTCCAGAAATACTATGCCGACTAAGTCTTTTTTCTTGCTGGGGTACAGTATACATGAAAGTATCGCTTAACCATTTTTCTCAATTTGAAACTTCTTTTATTTTACGATGCAATTAAAAGTAACTTCATTTTCAAAAGCACCCTGCCCAAAAATGTTGAATATTTTCATAATCATTTTTCAGGTAGAAATTCCTAAATATCAACCATTTATGAGAAAAAAAATATTTAATAGCTTATTATATTCTTGAAACAACACGTTGACTGTAAAAATAGAATTTTTGCATTTTTGAGTAGTTTCAATGTACATCTGGCTTGTATACTAAAATAAGTTGTAAGTATTGGCTTCTTCATGTCTCAATTAATTTTTGAGATTTTTCATTCCTATTATCTTCTGGAGTATTTGATGTTATTTAGTGTATAGAAGCCATATTTCTTAAATATGAGGCTTGAGGCAAGATAACTTTTTTGTCAAGAATTTAGGAAATAAATCGTTCCCATCGTTCATCGTATGGTAATCCGTCAATGCGGGAACAATTGATGCCGCCAAATCCAAAGAATTATTTTTAGCTAATCATTTTCTGCCCTTATTCATTCTTTCAAACTAGAGCCTCCAGGAAATAAAGTCCCATTCAAGTTCGTCGTCATAAATCTGATTCTTAAATAAAAAATGGTACGGTGAATTCTAACTTTAAACGATGAAGAGATTTTCAAATTGTTTTCAATTATTAAGTATTTGAAATTCCTTTCCACCACAAAGATTTATAAATATTTATAATATATACAGTTTCAAACATTTATTGATTTCATCATTAAAATTTTCGTCCAAATATGTGATGCGATATAAGTGAAATTATTAGGAGTTTCCAAATATTGTTTCTAAAATTTATTCGTTTCTTTTCTCTTTAGGTATTCAAATGAGGTTTCTAATTTACGAAATATAGTTGAAGCGAGACCTAAAAGCGTCTGCATAAGCGTAAAGGCTAGAATATTTCAATCATTGTTATTGAAGATGTGTAGCAATTGTCTTTTTTTCGTTGTACTAAGAGATAAATTCAATAATCTGAACAGAAATACAAAAAGTTGCAGCTGCTTCCTGCCCTGCATTTTCTTCATGGAAGACCTTTTGAAATAATATATTCTTCTTTAAATGTGTCTCAACTAATTTGGAATTCAAACGGTAACTTCAAGAAATGAAGAGGAAATGCGAAGAAAGTTTAAAGTTTTCATTTCTATGTACATTCTATTCCTATTTTCGCTTGTTTTTTTCTCAATTTTCCCAAAAAGAAAGGGAAAAATAGATAGCGAATCAATTTGCTTGCATTTGCTTTGTTTAAAAACTAAGTGCTCGCATTTTGTCTGTAGAGAAACGCAAAATTTGTAAGCCTTTTATCGCTCGAGATGAACTGCTTTGTTTTAAAATCGGAACTCTGACGCGTGTATTTCATTCACATTAAATGTAAATTCCTTTATCTTGATAACACTTCCTTGTTCTTTTAAAAGGAATTTTTTTTTGCGAAAAAGTTATTTGAGTATTTAAAAGAATAGCTTGTGATTATTTTTTTCTTAATTTTCAGCCTATTGTTTTGCCCTAAAACACTTTACATTAAAGGAAAGCTTTTTTGTACATCATAGTAATTTATTGATGCCTATTCTCCCGTAGCAAACATGTTTGCTATTTTATTGTTTAGGACACTGCTTATTTAGTCTGCTTGCCAAACTCAATTGAAACATTTTATAAGGAAATATTGTAACTATTTGTAATGGTTAAAATTTTTATAACATTGTTTCAATTGTTAGGAATTACACTAAGCCAAAAAAATTAAAACTAACTTCAGTAAATTTTAACAATTAAAGATACTTTCTATAATTTGTAATTATAAGTTACTTATAAATAATTAGATGTACTTTAAGTTTTTTCTATTTATTGAAATATTGTGTTATATATTTTTATTAATTTCTCTATTTAAATAATGTGCCAAGCCTTACATGTTTACTTTTATTAAATTTTTCACATTATCAATAATACCGTCTTTAGCATTTGTGAAGCTGAATATTTTGCATACATTAAATATAACAAGTGTCTGTAAGTCTATAATATATGTTTATATATATATATATATATATATATATATATATATATATATATATATATATATATATATATATATATATATATATATATATATATATATATATATATATATATATGTATGTATATATATATATATATATATATATATATATATATATATATATATATATATATATATATATATATATATATATATATATATATATATATATATATATATGTATATATATATATATATATATATATATATATATATATATATATATATATATATATATATATATATATATATATATATATATATATATATATATATATATATATATATATATAACTTATTGGATGTTTACAGACTATTCACACTTTTGATATGTACCTGTTCTCGGTTTCAAAGATACATCATAATATCTAAACTAAACTAAAAGAGGATAATATAAAATACTTCTTTTTTTCTCTTTTGCAAGATTCTTCATGCTTTGATAAAGAAAAATTTCTTTTTTTTTTCTGTTGACATTTGAAATTATTTCCAGTATCAATTCTTGATTTATTTGAAATTTTAAAATCAGTACAAAAAACAAAAAATTTACTTCAGTTTTTTCTTAAAACGTTTCAAAAATTTTAAATGATAGGACAGTGGTATAAAGTAAAAAAAAATTTCAAATAATAAAAGCAATTTACTTCATCAAAATGAAACTATATTCTAAATAAGTTTTATGTTGATTAGAATTATTGTTTACTCTTTGTTGATATTTTATAATTTTTATATTTCAAATAATTCAAAATAATAACATTTTAAATTATAAAAATTATAACAAAATTATAACAATTTTTAAATTTTAACAATTTTTTTAATTTTTAAATTTTAAAATAAAATAAAATAATGCTAAATAATTTGTTTCACTTTCCGTTTCTTTTATTGCATAATTTAATCATTTGTTAATATTTCAAAGTAATATGAAAAATTGGATACAATATGTTGTAAGCTTATACATCATACATACATACATACATATATGTATATATATATATATATATATATATATATATATATATATATATATATATATATATATATATATATATATATATATATATATATATATATATATATATATATATATATATATATATGTATATACAGGGTGATAATAAAAAAACTTTGCCAACATCTGCACTTCTAGCGTCCATTCTATTTAACCGATCAAGATGATATTTCAAATATAGTTCTTTTGAGATATGCGCTCGATATTCTGTGAATGGCAACACAGTGGCCCTCGCGGTTACAGCTATAGTGACAGAAACTCGAAATTTCCGAATGGCAACGTCTACTTTTTACCATCGCAAAATGTTCAACACATGCGAAAACCCTAAATAGCGTTGAAACGGTACCGATATGTCTAAAAACGGACGTGTTCTGCAAACACAAAAAAGAGTTTTGAAAACCGGCCAATAAAACACGATCTGGGCGCACGCAATAAATTTGCATGTGACAGAGTCAAGAAACCAATCACAGAACGCCGGTCGCCAGATATTCAGCGTAGGAAACCTATAAAATACCAAGCGGGTGTGCGAAGTCGTCATTCGGGAACTCGCACATGCCGACGATATGAGTCTTCCTTGGAAATTTCGCGGTGAATTGATCAAACTCTATTACCAAAATGAGATGAACGCTGCGGAAGCCTTGCGTGTGTATCGCCGCAATCATCGACAACGACGCGGCCCATGTACTCTGCAAGCTCTGCGTGATTTAGTGCTGAAATTCGAAGATACAGGCTGCACCTGTGACAAACAGCGCTCCGGACGGCCAACTGTTTCTGAGGACGTTGTCATGGAAGTGCACCATACAGTGACTGCAGGACACACAGAAACCGCAAGAGGCATAGCGCGCGTGTTGGATATTCCGAACTCAACGGTCCGCAAGCTCTTGCGCTCGGTACTTCACATGTTTCCCTATCGGTTCCAGCGCGTCCAGATGTTGGAGCCGGGTGACCCACAACAACGTCTGGACATCGCAAATGCATTTTTGTTACAATATGATGCGGATAACGACTGGCCACTTCGTATACTATGGACGGACGAGGCGCATTTCACCTTAAATGGCAGCATTAACACAAAGAATTGTGTGCACTGGGGAGAGACGAATCCTCATGCTGTGACGCCAGTACCATTATTTGACGCCAAAGTGACTGCGTGGTGCGGTATTACAGCTACATTTGTTCTGGGCCCGTTCTTCTTTGAGGAAACGACCCCGACTGGCCCTGCAACATGTTCTGTAACGGGCCCTCGGTATGCAACCATGCTGAAAAATTATGTCTTACCGGAGTTGCGTCGGCTGAATGCACTCAATGACATTGTTTGGATGCAAGATGGCGCACCTCCGCATACAGCGAGGTCAGTTAAAAGGCTCCTGGATCAGCATTTTGGTGATCGCATCATCTCACGCTATTATCCTTTTCCGTGGCCTGCGCGATCCCCAGATCTGACGCCTATGGATTTCTGGTTTTGGGGCTATCTCAAATCCAGAGTTTATCTGTGCAATCCTCAAACATTGTCGGACTTAAAGGATTCTATACGGCGTGAGATTGGAAACATCCCTCGTGCCATGTTGCGTGCAGCGACATTGTCCACCGTCTCCCGCATGCAATGCGTAATTGCCTGTGATGGCACTCATGTGGAAAATGTTTGAAATTAATAAAGATTTTTTTCTCTATGTGTTCTCATCATTGAGCAGTGTCTTGTCTCTGTCGTATGCATTATTCCTCCGTGCGCCTTGAAGAACTGTTTGTATGTGTATAACACGTCGGTTTTCGGACATATCGGTACCGTTTCAACGCTATTTAGGGTTTTCGCATGTGCTGAACATTTTGCGATTGTAAAAAGTAGGCGTTGCCATTCGAAAATTTCGAGTTTCTGTCACTATAACTGTAACCGCGAGGGCCACTGTGTTGCCATTCACAGAATCTCGAGCGCATATCTCAAAAGAACTATATTTGAAGTATCATCTTGATCGGTTAAATGGAATGGACGCTAGAAGTGCAGATGTTGGCAAAGTTTTTTTATAATCACCCTGTATATATATATATATATATATATATATGTATATATATATATATATATATATATATATATATATATATATATATATATATATATATATATATATATATATATATATATATATATATATATATATATATATATATATATATATATATATATATATATATATATATAAAGAACCACAGAAACTGGAGGAGTTAATATTTTATGCAAGGATAAGATGATCAACAGAGAATCTTAATTAAAATTGTTTAAATATGCTTAACTTGGTTGTCAATGACATATTTTTAAACATTTCTGCACGTGGCTTTCTCACGTTGATCTCTCAACATACGAATAGTTAGTCCTAATATTTAGTTAGTTCCAATAACATTTTAGGATATAAGATAAGAAGTATTTCTATAACAATAATGCTGAAATAATGATTTAAGCATTATTATTATAGATATACTTTATATCTTAAAACCTTTTAGTTATCAAAAGGAAATAAATTTTTATCATTTATGTGTATTATAGATTAATGCGGAATTAAAAATGCAACTAATTCTATCCAGTTTTTACAATTTTATAGGAAAAGAAAATGTAAGCTTCTAGAAATTGACTGAGATTTTGTTTCTTGATTCAAGTTGTGTTGACCAACCAATTTAAATATAAATCCAAGTTTATAATGGTTTATTGTTTAAATTTTAATATTTAAAAGTCTCATGAATATATCATGTTTATCAGAAGTTATGATTTAATTAATAAAGTTACGTTACCCATTCTGGCATTATTTTTCTAAAAATTAATGATTTTCATGATTGTTTTATAATTTTATAAGACACAAATGAAGAATAAATATTAATTTTCATGAATATAATAACTGAGTTTTTGATTTTTTGATTTTTTTCTTAATTTTAGTATATAAAATTTAACTAAATATCCAGTCATTTTTAAGTTACTATTCTATGTCAGTTATATGTGTATGTTATAAATTCCTCTGATTCTTGAACTGAGAGTATTTAAAGAAAAAGAAATAGATAAACTGCATTAACGTTTTTTAAAAAGTTTAGTCATACAAGTAACATCCATTAATTTAAAATTTTACAAAGATATATTGTTGAATTGTCACGTTGTCATGCAGTAAAACATAATTCATATTAATTTTTCTTAAATAATTTCATTTATATTTCCTAAGAAGACTGCATGTTTCAATAAGATTCATTCCTAATTTAGCTGAACTCATTCGACTCAAATATTATATAAATATAACCAAACGAAATATGAAACCTCTTTCCGCTGTTCTAAATAAAGGCAAATTACTTTTTATCTTAATTTTACTTTAATAGAATTAAAAACGCAAAATATATACATTTTCTTCAGGGCTATATTAAAGCCATTTTAAAAGAATATATCAAAGAAAATAATGTGTTAATTCGAAGTGTATCAAACTTTAAAGGAAAAGAAAAACTATTAGGACTTTACTTCAAATTTTGAAGTTTATCCGCTGCCAAGTTCATTTCAGAGAAAGATTTTTTTTTTAAAAAAAAGAACATAATAATAATCCTTCTACTCTAAAGAAAAGAAGAAAGACCCATTTCTTGATGTATACGTCTTTCTACTGTTTGTGAAGAATAACAAAAAAAAAAACTCGTCAGTCACTGCTATGAGGCATTGGGAACATTTATGAATGAACGACAACCAACTCTAAGGAATTCTTGTTTGAAGAAATGTGAAAGGGGCAATACCTTACAGGGAATCGGATCACAAAAAATGCCCAAATATTGAATTGTTGAAAATAGTTTTGCTGAATAAATATTTATTCGATTACAAATTTATCTCGAGAGTGAATCTCAAAAATTTTAATCTCATTAACAGATAATAAATTTTGTTTAATAATATTTAAAATTTTATAAATTGTTTTTCGAAGTAATTTCCATTATTTTTAATTAAAAATTCAGTAATTTTTAAGCGATATTATTAACGCAAGTCCCAAATCAGCAGTTATACCAGCAATTTTACACATATCGTAATGTAGTGGTCATGACTTCACTAGGATAATATTAATCAAGTGCATTTCATATAAACGATATAGCGAATATCGAATATTTAAAATGTAAAGTAAAATTTGAAGAAATTTCATTAAAAATTTTAGAATTTCGAATAGTTTTACCTACACTTTTGAGTGGATTATTCCTACAATGTAATTTTAATAAATGGTAATAAAATTATGTATATCGTGATTCATAATTATACATTTTTGCTTTACTTTCATTTCAAATAGAATACTCCAAAATCGAAATAAAGTAATATTTCGATACATTTTATGCCTTTTATACTCTGTATTCTAATAGCATACATTAAGAAAGTGGTTTCTAAATATCATAATAAGCCATTCTTTAATATAAATAATATTTTAGAAAACACTAATAATATATAATTTTGACAAATTAAAAAGTTTGCATCGTTAAAACTTTTCAAATTAATAAGGAACGAGTACTTTTAAAAGACGGTAAATTTATATTTATTTAAAAAATACAACTTAATAAATTTTCTGAAACGGAAAAATTAAGAATTTATAAATATTTTTTATATTTTAAAATTATTCTCGTTGTTAAGGGGTACATTGAGAAGCATGTTAATTCTCTTTGGCTAAAATTATATGCTAAGTATTTACATATATATATATATTTATATATATATATATATAATTATATTTCATAAATTTTATAAATATGTACAATCAATTTTATTATAGTAATTCTATTTTAGCTGCTTTTGTGCTGAATGTATTCCTAATCATAAGTGTTTTATCTATTCTTGTGCTTTTCAATTTTGTATCCATTCTTGTATCTTTCAATTTTCGATTATGATACTTCCAATCTTGCTTTTATATATATATATATATATATATATATATATATATATATATATATATATATATATATATATATATATATATATATATATATATATATCTGTGTGTGTATGTGTGTGCGTGAATGTGTAAATTATGCACAGAAATTTTTAATCACCATTTTGCAGCACTGAATTTGAATTTGTTATTTAGTTTATATATTAATTATGAATGCATGAATTATGAATTACAAATATAAATTAATAATATTTCGTAATCAACTTTGCAAATATACTTTTTTATATACTTATTTTGAACAAGTTTCCATTTGAATAATATGAAAGTTTAATTCTGGAAGATGCCTTACCTATTGCATTCGCTTCCTCTTTTCAAGGCTTATTTAACTCAATCTTTTTCATAACTCTACTGCTTTCCCATTCGGTTTCTCTAACTCACTCTCTTACCTGCACTACATAATTTCGGCATGAGTACGCAAAGCTCCAGGATCAGCAGTTATATGAAATAGAAAGTATCTTTCCTAAGATTCAGCAACAAATAATCTCATTATTATTACCCGATCAATGGGAGCATCCGTTTTCTCCCCTTTTATCGGTTTATTGGCTTTTCCCGTGGATACTCCAATGTGAATTGATGGTTACCTACGAGATGCAGGGAAATACGCTAGAATCTTGTATCGAGCACGCCATAAGTGGGACTATGTCTGGAAAAGGCCGCTAAACAGTTTCATTGGGTGCGAGGAAATGCCGATCCCTTATCGCACTGTGCTTCAATACATTCACAGATTTATGAGTCAAGCTCATAACTAAATGTAAGCAAACAATGCATCAATTTTACATATTTGTCAGGCTCTTTCGTAACTCTGCTGGTCTGCCAATAAAAGAGGTACACATTTAGGTCTCAAGTTAATTATTCAAACAGTGGACAGAGATGGAACGAGGCGTAGGTCCTTGGTGTTAAATTTTCGACATAGTAGTAAAAAAAGTTTTAATGCCTCATTTAATATTAATAGCCCTTTTATTGTCTTAATTCAATTGTTTCCTTTTCTGCATTTATTAATTGACCTCCCTTCCTAATGGATAGACCACGATAGAGTTAACTGAGTAAACATCATTAATCTTTTCAAAATTATGTAAATGTAATGAATTATGCATCCTTTCTTTCTCGCTTTAGGTCACCTTGAGTACATACTTTTAATTCTTTAAGACAGTATATCATGTGTAATGAATAATTAACATAAAATGTCAAACTTTTTTTTATTTTATACGTAATTTAAGTTATAAAGTCACTCTTTTAAATTACATGTTCCATTAATTTGAGATTCTAAACTAATGCTTCCTGTAATTGTGCTCTAGACTGAACTTCTTTTTCAAAAAATAAAACAAAACTGTAATTTTTTATGGATTGGGCCTTTGCTTTTAATGCATATAAAAGGCATGATTATAATGTATATGAAAATAATTTCATTGTTCTTGTACTAAATCTTAATTATTGCAGGAAATAATCGCAAGAAATGATTTTTCATTACAATAAATGAAGAAAATTAAAAATTTCTATTAAGAGTAATTCCAAATAATAATAATAATAACAATATATATATATATATATATATATATATATATATATATATATATATATATATATATATATATATATATATATATATATATATATATATATATATATATATATATATATATATTTGTGTCTGTAACTAAAATAATGCAATGCAAAACGTCATATATGTTTAAGATGTTTTGAACTTATTGAACTGCAAACTATGGATTTACTTGTTATAAAGCAAATAATTTGTTAGAAACTGGTATTGGTTTTGAGTATTAATTTCATTTCCATTAAAATATCAATGAAATTGTTATCTAACAAAATAAATTATTAATGGAATTCGGAACAAAATCTATTAAATTTTTTGAGATAGAATTGTATATTAAGAACTTAATTGTAATTGCATATTTAATATTATGTGTAAAGTGTAAGTTTATGTGTACTATAAGAAATAGAAACAAGTAAATGAGGCAAAAAAAACTTTAAATATTCCAGGACATTAAATTCTATATTTTATACATTCTTAATAAACGTATAATTTGTCTTATTGGAAATTATACTTTTGTGAATATATGTTGTAAATTATTTTATCAGAAAAATATGATAAAATTTGCAATTTCAATTTTGGATAAGCACAAATTAAAAAATAATTGTATCAGAAATAAATTCCTCAATGAAGCCAAAAATCTCATCTATTTAATTATATTTTACCCCACTTTTGAAATATTAAATAAAATAAAATCTTTACATATCACAACTTAAATTTGTTATCAGTTATTGAAAAATGCCAGAATAACTTACATTATGGTCTATATACATTTCAAATTGGAGGTTAACATTTTATAAATGTGCATATTTTCCTTAAATAATATTTACAAAGCAAAGGTCTTGAGAGACATGAAGTGTTCTACGAAAATTTTCTCTTATGTGAATTTTAGGTTCTTTTTAAATTCTCAAAATTCCAGAGCTTTTATGGTCTCTTTCTGAACTATATTACCTATAAATATACTCGAGAAAGGAAATTAACTGTAATTTAGGACTAGAAATAAAAAATCCAATTATGAACAAGTAAGTGGTTACGAGGCTCGGGAAAAATTTGTCTTTTAATTTATGTAATCGAATTATTATTTTTCCGAGCTGTGCTTAATTTCTCCCTAAAGAATACGAAGAAAATTGCGTGCGTTCTACATGGACTCGTTAATGATAGGTAAAATGTCTCACACTGTAATTGCTCTAAAAGAATATATTCAAAGTTGCATTTAATATCCAACACGTGATACATTACCTCTGAGCGTTTGATTTTCAAAAATGTACTTCTCCTTTTATTCTAAACTTTTGCTTAGTACTTTTAATATAAAAGTATAATTTAAGATTAGAAATAAAGGTCAGTTTTATTTAATTCATTATTATAAAATGCTTTTGACGCATCACTATTTCGAAGTTTCATTTAACTTTCTATAAATCGTGTGATATTAAACAAAAAACCATTAAATAATTCTGTAAAGAATTTTATGTTTCAGTGATGCTATAGTAAGTATTGTTATATAACTTTTGTAATATATATATATATATATATATATATATATATATATATATATATATATATATATATATATATATATATATATATATATATATATATATATATATATATATATATATATATATATATATATATATATATATATATATATATATATATATATATATATATATATATACATATATTACTGCAGATATCAGGTACTGTTTTAAACGTGCTTTTTCTTGTGTGTGTATCAAACAAACACATTACATGATCTTTTAAAAAGGTTTTAAATTGATGTAAATTACAACAATGTAAAAATATTAAAAAACAATTGTATTAATTTTCATTATACAAAAAAAGGAAACAAATGTAATATTTGTTATTTATCTATAACAGGTAGAATTCAGTGATATATTTATATTAGTTTTTTTTAATTATAAAACTGAAATGTTAAAACTCATAAAATAAGAGTTTTTAATAAATTTAAGAAATTACTGGTATTTAAATACTTCAGTACATAGTATAAACTATAAAATGCGTCAAAATGTATAAATAAAATTATTTAACACAGTGTTTTAAATATTTCAAACTGTTACATAAGGTTCTGTTTTTTTAAGTAGATTAACACAGCAATTAAGAAACATTTTACCAATGAATAACATCTTTTATGCGTTTAGAAAGTGTTAAGTTTTCAAAACTTATGCTTTTAAATATAAAGCAGTAATCTAGGTTTTTATTAAAAATAGTTATTGATTAATAACATGTTAAATTTGTTAATGTAGAAAAAACTGTCTGAAACTGTCTGAAAAAACTGTCTGAAAGAAAACTATTAATTTTCAATTTGAATGTTTAAAAAATATTATAAATGATTTATTTTATTTTTTAGAATAAAAAATTAAATAAATAAACTATAAAATCAGCAATTAAAATAAAAAAAGCTATCTTTTGTTATAAAGTAGCATTAATCTCAAACAAATTTTTTAGCCATCATATAAAAATGTTAGAATGATAAGACTTTTACAGATAATGAATTTAAGATGCCTGAATGAAAAAACTCAAACCGCGTACAATGATGTATTTCTAAATAAAAATATCTGTAAATAAAAGTGATAAAGTTATTTACTTTCCATTATGAAGCTCAGTGCATAAATAAATGTACCTTCTATTTATCAGAGCCAAGTGATTTTTTCTAGTCTTTACGTGCTTTTTTCTTGTGTTTACTCTTTTACATTAAATAGTACCCACTATTGTAACTTCTCTGAAAAGAATATTTTATTTTTTAACTTGGTCTCATTACTTCGAAATCAGATAATGTCTTTCATTTTTTACATCGTATTACAAAAAAACCAGCTTTAACTTATATTCCAGAGTAATTAATTAACATAAAAACATTAATTAACATAAAAAATAACTAAAGCGTAAGTAACAAACTGTTTTTTATACACTGAAAGTAGAGCATAGAAATAAATTGAGAAACTCATGCATATAGGCAAAGTACTTAAGAAATTACTTAATTCACTTATAATTTGTTGGAAGAAACTGATTTTTTTATCAAGTTATTAGCCAATTGTTTGAATCGTAATCTGGATAGTATTAATCTCTGTTACAGATGATACTTATTCTGTTTAATTCATTCAAGTGAATAATATTTTTTACGAGCTTTACTTATTTATGATTTTTTTATACAGCTGACTGAGCGAAAGTTATCAATGTGAGGGAAAATATCCACTTCACCACTTTTGGCATCTTGGAAGATAAATCAAACAACATTATAAGCTCTAGCATGCTGCAAAATCCTATCATTATCCGTTACTCTGATTCTGCAAGAAAGTTTTCTCTTCTCCTTAGAAACGTTTTTTCATATATTAATTTCATCTCCTATCTTATTTGTAGGCTATCATTTTGTTAATTTTATATTTCTTAAAATTTTTTGCCGAGTCAAAAGTTTAGGTTTTTCCGCAATTGAGCATTTCTTAGTGAAAGGTACTTTCAGTTTGATCTTAAAGTTTTTTCTATTTAGTTTTTCCTGCATAGAAATCTTTGTAAGGAAATTGGATGAACTGTTATATATGTTTAGTACTATTTATGTATAAATGAAATAAATAATATCGATGTAGGTTATCAATCGCAGAATGATTAACTTTTCAATTTTTTCAGTTGTTTCATAAAAATCCCCTTTTTCCCGTTATTTTTATTCTATACGTATTATATTCTCAGTCTATTAAACATTCTTACTAATTTCTTTTAATAAATATTCTTCTTTTCTTTGAGAATGAAAAAGAAAGTATTTGATTCTGTTTAGGATTTATTAATAGTATTGTAAATTTTCTGTTTTAACATCAAGAAAACATCATGAAGGCATTTTCCAAAATAATTTCCCAAAAACAATATTTTAAGAAGCATTTATTCAAAAACTACCATTGATTAAAATTGTCATATTAAGTTAACATTATCACTTTTATTTAACTGTAAAATAATTGTATTTCGTAATTAATAATATTTGAAACAACAAAAGGTTTTGCTTAGATTTTCTCCACACAATAAATTAGCTTAAATTCTCTCTGCATACTAAATTTTCTTTACATCTCTGTACAAAATATTTTGTCTCATATTTTCTGTGTGTCTAACGAGATATATATATCGAAAACTTAAATTGTATAAATGTGTTTATTTGGTTCTTTGTCTTAATATTTTCCAAATTCTTTCATATACGTTATTTCAAGTGCAAAAAAATTCAATTTTGTGAAATTTTTTCAAATCGATTGTAAATATTTTGAAATTTGCAATTTAAATCTTAAGGATTTAATAGAATTTCTTATGACACATTATACGATTTAAACAAAAATCTTCAGACGTATTGTTTTTTTCTTGATAATTTTTTTCAGATAATTAATACAGAAGTAATTCTCATGTTAACTCAAAGAAACATTTTTGTTACCTGTTAACTGTTTTATTTGTGATTTTACTATTTTTCACCATCAATTTTGAATACTATTTTATCACTTTTTTTCACTGTAGAATGTAGCTCATGAACTAACTTAGGACTGATATTACAGAAATTTTGTATCATAATTAAATCATATATCCATTTACATTTCCTTAAGATTTCTCTAATTTAGTGCTTTTTATGGAGTTAGAAATTTAATGCCTCAACAGATATATGTATAAATTAAATTTGTAGTACACAATATATATAGTTTCTATAAATTTGATAGCATTTTTCTCGTTATTCTTTATTTTTATGAAAATAAATCAATTATGATACAATAAATTGTGCTAATGGAAAAACGACTTTTGCTACAGTTTTTAAAACGCTACGTATGCTATAATTACTTTTCGCTTTTTATGAAAACTCCAATTTAATATGATTACAATTATCCTTTTCAATCTGCTCTTTTTAAAAAATTATGTGATGCAGTCAGATTAGCAAACAGTAATAGTTAAGCTATTTTAATAGTTGGAATTGAAAATCATGAATTAGTAACGACGTACCAATAAATTTGTGCATGACACTAAATTTTATTTTAATGAAACTTATGAAAAAGAGTTGAAATTTATAAACAATCAATTTTACGCATGAATTTTATTTTCTTGACAAATACTTTATATATTATAAAATTAAATATGAGTATAGAAAATTGAAAAAAATCGGGAAGTTCAAATTTTACTGAAAAATGATTATTTTAAAATAAAAAGCTCCTTCCATCGTTATACACTTCCTTTTGTCCGAATAAGATGAAGAAATTGTGTGAAAGTTAGAGACGCAGGTGGTTAAGGTCTCTCGAAAATATAGAAGGAAAATCATGGGGATCAGATTCTCAAATTGCATTTCCCAGAGAGGTTATTAGAATGTCAAAATCCTGCTATTAATATTTTATAAAAAACATTTCTGCTTCCTAAAAAGTAATTGCATGTTGTTCTTTATAAAATTATGATACTCTGGAAGGAATGATGGATGCTTTCGGAAGCGAAATATAACATTTTATGGCAGTAACTAATTAAAGCAAGATTCTCTTCACCAAAATTTTTTTATACTTTGTTTTGTAATGAACTAGTAATTGTGAGGTACTTATAAATACTTTACAAAAGTGTGGATTTGCTCTATAAGAATATTTTTACTTAGCCATCTTTAAATCAATATATTTTTAAAAACAAATTCACAGAAAATAGTTTGCAATATACATATACATATATATATATATATATATATATATATATATATATATATATATATATATATATATATATATATATATATATATATATATATATATATATATATATATATATATATATATATATATATATATATATATATATATATATATATATATATATATATATATATATATATATATATATATATATATATATATATATATATATATAATCTTAAATTCACAATATAAGATTTAAATCTTTGCTTATTTGAATTTTTGGATAAATTAATGTTAAATCACGTATCCAAAATTGACAGAAAATAATGTTTAAAAGCAGATTTATTACCCCAAACGAGAAAATTATAAGGAAATATATTACTCTATTAAATATCAATGTTTTCCTAATTTGATTATACTTGTTGTTTTAGAAGGTGTAACAAAAGTAGTTTTCTTTTGTCCAAAGTCGATATGTATTGCATATTCTTATAGGATGCAACCAAAAGAAGGAAATATTTTGTTTGTGTAACATTTTGTAACTTATTATAAAACGTTGAAATTTTATAAACTAGGAAAATTATCTTTTTTAAAAATATAATTGAAATATTCAATTTAATATTATGAATTTTATTTCAAAAGATTAAAATTCTTGTTTAATGAAACAAATCCTGTGAAAAAGTATCTTTACAATAAGTGCCACAGACAAGTGCGATAAATAACTATATAGTAAACAAAATACCTTACGATGTTGAAAGAACGAAGTCTAGGACGTTAATCTTTTAAATCTTAATCCTTGTCATTTTTCTTTCGGGATATTTGTAGAATTATCTCTGTAACATTTAAGTAAAACTTCTTTGTGTTAGACAATTCGGATGAAAATGGGTAATTCAAATTAATATCTGTGTGACTTTGAATTATTCTCTCCATTTTTGAAATATGGTTTCTATGAAACAATTCAATTTTGATATAAGCGTTTTTCAGAATAAAATTTAAGTTAAATATTTATTTAATTCCTTGATAAAGTTGTTAAGATACAAATGCTCATAAATTTGTTAGAATGTTACATTGAAATCTATTTTAAATGAAAAACGTTTACGAAATTTGAGTTGATTTGATAGGATTGGTATGAAATATTTAGTTCAAATAAATTAAAGAAAAACCATGCTTTCTGTATGTATAGATACAGTGTATATAATGTTTAGTACTCATCAAATTTTTTATAATACTAACTTAATTGCTTAAACATTTTATAATTTGTGCAGTAAAATCATAAGTGTTTTGCCATAAAATAAAATTAGTAATAAGTTTTATCTATAGTGAGCAAAAAATTTATTTATGTATGTGCAATTCATAGTTAAGTCAAGTATTTATAATTTCTCTTATTTTTCGATACAGTTACTTCACATCATTGTTCATGAGTATTACATTTTCGGATTTTTATTTTATACTTAATATCATAAGATTAAGCTTTTCAGATACTTTTTCTTTTAATTTTGGTATTAGCATTATTTTAATAAGTTTTTTTAAAGCAAACAATATACATATCTCTGAAATTTATCAATGTCTTGCTCAACTATCTTCTCTAAGTTGTATGTTAATATTTAAAACTTTCTTGAATTTCAGGAAGTTTTCGTGTTATAGCTTTATTTTGTAAATAAAATTGGAAACAATTAGTGAACAGTAATCGAATGCATTTATCTCCTCGTAAATCACTTAAAATTCATTATTTAAGCAACAACTTTCCCTAATTGCTTAAGGAATACTCTTCAAAATATAATTATCTTATGATTTAATAACTTATAAGTAATCTACTAACTTTTTTACTGTCAATAAAATTTGTGTCATATTATGATATATAATTTATTAGTTCATAAGATGTGTTTTGAGAATAGTTAATTTGTACAAGCAACAAGGTTAAGCTTAATTTGATCTTCTTAATAATAAATTTTTAAAGGAAAGGAAGCATAGAAATATTAATTGTTTTCATAATATGTTTATCCGATTATATGATAAAAAGAATATTACCATGCCTACTTAGGTATTTTACTCAAATTCATCTTTTAAAATAAAATTTAAACAGATAACTATCACTTTGTTAAATTTTTTGTGTGCAACTTTGTTCAATTTTCTCTTTCTGGTGAGCTTATGCTATATATATATATATATATATATATATATATATATATACATATGTATATATATATATATATATATATATATATATATATATATATATATATATATATATATATATATATATATATATATATATATATATATATATATATATATATATATATATATATATATATATATATATATATATATATATATATATATATATATATATATATATATATATATATATATATATATATATATATATATATATATATATATATATATATATTAGCTTGACATAAACATTTCGCTTGATATAAATCAATTTTACTTTTACTGTCTACCTTCTTTATAACAGGTACAGTTCTGTTTAGAAGGATATTGTCTGCAAAAGGAATTTATAATAAGTTATTTGCCAATTAACTTTCCTGAAACTAAAGTTAAATCTGATAAAATATTTTGCTAATATTAATATTTAGATTATATTTAGATAAAATTAATATTTAAATTTGCTAATATTAATATTTAGAACATTTCTTTGTTCTGATTTTTATTACTTCAGTATCTTCAGAAGCTAGACTTTTCAAAAGTTTCTAAAATGTTATTTTTTCTATCCTTAAATAAATCTTAAATATTTTATAAATTCTGGAGGAACTTTATATTTCTTTCTCGAAATGATACGACTTAGCAAAATAGACATAGTTAAAAGCTAATTTGCATTTTACGATATTTATAAGTGCTTCATCATTTGGAAGGAAGTAATAATTCATAATTATTATTGAAACTTTAATTTATGAAAACCCTGAATTAACCTAAAAATTAATGAATCAAATTAACTTGAAAAATGTCTTCATTTTATTTCCTTTAATCAAGTAAATAAAAAATGTAGTGTTAAAAAATGCAAATTTTCAAAAATTAATCTCTCTGATTACATTAACCCTTCCGTTACAAAAATGAAAATATGATTTACTGAACTTTAAATAAAAGGGCACCAAAAATTATAATTTTTATTATTAATTACAGCTAATTTAAAAATGTGTAAATCTTCTCTTATAAGAATGCTTACGTCATTCAGGTAAAACAAAAAGATCAAAATATAAATTTCTAAAACTAAAAAATCAGAAATCAAAAAGTAATTATATAAAAAACAGCCTGAGAAATGCATAATAGCCCAGCATTAAAGAAATAAGTAACAAAATCAAATATTATATGAAAATAAATCAAGTACATAAGTTGTTGATCTTCTAAAGCAAATTAAATTAGAATTGTTAATATAAAAAATACATTTCATAGCAATGGAGTATTTGCTCCATTAGAATAATAAATGCAAGTATCTTCAGTACATTCTGCACTATTGGAAAATAAAAAACACAGTATTAGAATAATAAAACAATAAAAGTAATGAAATAATAATTAATAATAATAATCTTATATTCTATAACAAAAAGCAAATTTTCATATTTTTTAAATACACCGTAAATTGATTACTTCATTTCAGAGAATTATTCTTCAAAATTGTAAAAACCTAGTAAATTTTTAAATATTTTTTATTTGTAAAATACAACATCGGGTTTAATACAACAATAAAAATTTTTCTCTCATATTTTACCATAAGTTCAATTTTTAAAGAATGTTTATTTGTGGTTAATAATTTTTAAATAATTTAATACATCCCCCTTTTATTTAATCATATTATAATTTTTATTCTTTGAATTAAAATTCGATTACATTATTAAGAACTATAATCTTCAACAAATTCAAATTACTGCCAGCAGAAAACGATTAAATGATTTTGATTTAAATTATTTAAATACTACAACAAATAGAGAAATATATGTAAGTTCAATTATGATAAAACGTATATTCACATAAATAACTCATAATAGACGATTTATTTTTAGGTAAACATTTTTAAAAGTCTGAAATAATTATCTATGGACTATAAAATCTCATAAATATTAGAATATTTTATAAGTATTTCACAAAACATTTCTGACAGGCACTAACTTTCAATTCATCACAGATTTTATATTTCTATAATTTTAGTGGTTTCGTATTACATTAAGGAATAAAACAAATTTTAGTAAAGAAGTTAGTTGAGATAAAAATTTGGTTACCAGTACTTACCTTTGATAGGCTGTTTGTAAACTAACCTGGTAATATTTTTGGATACTATATTTAAAAAGGCATATAAGACATTCTAAAAGAAGTTTGATAAAAGCGTTACAGACTATTTAAAGTATTGTTCGTTATTCAATTAAAAATATTCTTGAGTTTAATCAACATGATCAAAAATCTATTTTTAATATTTAAAACATTAATTTATATTATTATATAGATTAACTTACAATTTATGATGTAGTTTTTATTCTAAAGAAACAAAATATGCAATTATGAAAATATTCTGAAGTTTTATTTGAATAAGTACTTTTATTATATTATTTTGAATAAGTATTTGAGTAAGTATTTGAATTAATACGCGAAATCAATTTTCATAGTTTGTAAACAAAGTTTTTTTTTTATTTTTATTTATTTTTTTTTATACAACAATTTAAAAACTGTTTAAGATTGCTTAGTTGATAACTGTATGCTAATATTATTTCCTGGTAATTCTTTTTTTAAATGTGGCTGTTTTACACCATTAAAAGTGGTAATTTAGTGAAATTTGTTGAATTAATTTTATTTCTAATTGCCATATTTATATAATATAATTGTAGCATTCGATTTTAATAGGATTGCGAATTAAGTGAATTTCCCTATTTATGTAAATAAAGGATTAATACTAGTCCTAATAATTTACTAAAATCACATTTTATTTGTCATATAAAACAAACTTTAAGGAATAATCCATGAATAAAATTTCCAATCAGTATTCAAACTGCATTTGAAAATGACCAGTAAGTTATAGGAGAAGAGCCATTTTTGAAGTAACTAATCTTCAGAATTTCCCTTTTTAGATTCACGATTATTATTTCTATCCAATTCATAGTTATATATTAATAATTTATAGCTCTATTTTAAACAGAGAAAAATGAGATAAGAGTGGAAACAATAGATGTCAAATGAACTAGTTCAAAAATAAATTATATTCCAACAGATGAAGAATTTGACTTAGGTTCTCGTTATCATTACGGTAATTTTCTTATCAGGCTTTTCCTTTTCTTACCCGTGTCTTAATTTTGTGAAGAACATTTAGTCTTCAATAAATCTTTCACACGCACCCGGGCATAGGATCTTTCTTATTTTACTTTTTATACGGCTGGTGTTAATCCAGTTGGGCTAGTTCATCACTCATCTTCTCATGTTCTCTCCTTTATTCTTCTCATCTTTCCGAATTTCTTTCCATATTCGGGGCTCCTCCAATCAATCTTCCTTCCCCGATATTTTCGCTTTGCCTTTTTTTTTACACTCGACTACCCAGTCATAGCGCCATCTATCGATATATAGTCACCTTGAGTTATTGGACATAAAGGATAATAATACCTATCAGGAAAAAATAAATGAATATAATTGATTCTCAAGATATTTTTGCACAAATTATAACGATAATCCATCAAACATCTTTATGAGGAGTTAAATTTCCACAAGCCAATTAATTAAGTTCTTTAAAGTACTATTATAAGTATAATAAATGTGACTGTTTAGGAATATAAATTGTTTCTTTAATAATTGTTACTTCAGACATTTTTTGACCAGAACACACACATGAGGAAAATAAAATAAAAGGTTAAAATACAGTCATTGCAATGCCCAAAAAGCTTTATTTTTTTCTATTTTCATAATTTTCCGTCAATTTGAGTTATCCGCTAAAAATGACAAAAATTTTATGGAAAATGTGAAATTTGCTTAAAAGTTAATAATGGTATAAAGTTTTTATATATGTTCTTTTCTCTTCATTACAAAAATGTATATAATGTTTCATTGCTAATTTAGTTTATATTTCATGCAATGTAACATTTTCTAAAGAAACATGTCATTGTAATAATTATATCAATTTAATTTTTTATTTTTGTATAATTTTTTTCTTTTCGCGCATAATATATATACTTTAGAGAGTAAAATTAATTTCATTACATAAATTTTCATTTTAAAACTGATTAAAATTTTTTGGGAATTATTTTTGAGTATTAAAAGGAGAGAGTATTATTTGAAATTATATTATTATATTATTTTTTAACATTGAATTTGTTTCAATTTCATTCAAATTTAAAATGAAATTTTTCTCAGCATTTTAGTAATAATTTATTTCTATCCATAAAAATAAATTAAGACCATAAATGTATGTTTTACTTAAATTACTTTAAACTCACACAAAAGCTCTATTTTAAATTATTTCTGAGGATCTTTTATACACGAAAGTTTCTTATAAGTGCTCAGTAAATCAGACTCTGCAACAGTAAATGCATTGGAAACACAAGCAATATAATGATGAACAAAGGAAGTACTAACCTGTAATCCTTACAAAATAGTTTAAAAACGCATAAAATCTGAATTCATTATCATTTCTAAAATTAACGAAAGGAAATATCTTTTACAAATGAGAAAACCGGAAAAACAACGTTGAAATAAATCTGTCATTCGAATAAAATATTTCGGATGAAAATAAGGTTTTATTAGCAATTTGGTGGTTACTACTTAATTTTTCATTGGTAAAAATTTATTATGTGTATCATCAATACATATATATAAATTCTTATAAAATTGTGTCCTAAAAAGTAATCAAAATAAATATGTTTTCTAACCAAAACGCTTCTAAAATTTGATATATTCTTAATGTAAACATTTTAGGAAGCCATGATACAAAAAAATCATTTGTTAAATATAAAGCTCAAAATATTGTATGTAAACATAAATCTAAAGAAAATATTTAAAGTCTAAAAATCAAAATCTTTAAGTACATAGCATATTTTTTATGAATTGCAATTGCTATATTTGTATGGTATTTTAATTTTAAAAAAATGCAAAACCTAGTAGGATTTTTTTTAAAAATAAATCATATATTTAATTGAAAAGTAGTACATTCTATAAAAAGTAGTTTTTATATATTAAGTATATTTTCTACTTAAAATATAATAAATTCAATCTTATTTTTAATTTAAGTTCTTTAGATTGGTAAAACATAATTCTAAATTATAAATTAAAGAAAAGAGATTTTTCAAAACATAGGCATCTCAAAATTAATGAATGAGAGTCTTTGTATTAAACACATATAGATATGTCATCTTAAAATTTGACATTTATTTTGGTAGACATTGAATTTAAACAGAAAAAGAAATGTATTAATTTTTACTGATTACAATAGGAGATGATTTATTAAAAAACAATTCATAAAACACGTTTAATATATTTTAATCTAGAATTTAATACATGTTTCATTTGAAGCATTTTGTATATAAGAAACAATGCACACAAACACAATTTAACGCGTGACAGTAAAAACTCAAACGCTAAAATACAGAATAGCTCTGTTGTAAAGACCAGTTCTTCCATGCATGTGGTGCTCATTTTTCTGAAACATGAGCAGTTTGACGAATTAAAATTTATGTTCCTGTTATGTTGAAAACAATTCCAATAAGCACATCTGAAGTGTGGCTGTTTATGTGAATTTATCATGCATTTATGTTTTTGAATTCTGTTTATATGAATATATCATGCATGACAAAATTTAGAAATTAATATCTGTTCTCAAAATATGGCCAAAAAATCACTTGTAAGTTAATTCTGCAATTTATGTAAACACTAACTTAACATACACGTGTGTTACAACTTTATTGGTCATTGAACTGCTCTAGTATTTATATAGTTGTTCTTAAAAGGTGTTATTTCTACACCTTTTAAGTGTAGCATTATCTGACAAAACCTATAATGTTATATGAAGCATTCTATGCTACATATAGTATTCTATATTCAGCATATTCATGGTTTCATTTATAATATGAAGCATTCTATATTCATGGTGCAATAATTTAAGGTAAAAATTACTTAATAAATAAATATTTTTTAATTAAATATAATTGATTTTAGCTTTGCTTATAGCCTTGTATCATAGAAGTCAAATTTTGTGCAATATATAATAAATTAGATTGCCTGTAAAAATTTTCTAAATAAAGTCAATGGAATTTTAAAATAATACTTAGTGAAATCCCACATCATGAATGATTATATATATATATATATATATATATATATATATATATATATATATATATATATATATATATATATATACAGAAATAATTTTGTAAAAGCTTTTGATCTGAGAAAGTCTGTTTTCCACGACTAAAATGCACACCTATGTGACTGCTGTGTGTGTTATTACTAAGCGTATATTTTGTGCCTTTCTCATCCACTTGAATAGCAGCCGGAGATATCTGGGCCAGCAGCTGCACTGCTCTGACAACGTCTTTCATATAAAAAGGGTGGAAAGATATTAAAAGAGCATCTTTCTTCATTTTGTTTCTTATTTCTTCCTTCAACGGAGCATTTCTTCTTTACCTTTCGCACCTTTCTTCAAGAGTTGGAATAAATAAAATACATTCACGCGTCCGAGATTTTCAGATAGATAGTACTCAAGCTATGCTTTTGAAAGTGCGAAGTTTCGCTGATAACAATACATGGAAAATGTTGCTCGTGCTATGGCCTTTGATCTGAAAAATATTAGAAATATAATGGAATTTCATACTGGAGGAGGAGAAATATCCGGTACAGTAACATTATTAATAACTCCTCATACTTTTATGAGAAATATTTTTGGAATGTGCGAAATATATGAAGTTTTATTTTTTGTTTTTTACACAGCCTCTTAGAATCAACTTATTTATTTTATTGTTTGCAATTTGTTAGATGCAGCTGGTGAGCTGTACTTTTCCATCGAAATTGCTTTGTACTTTTTCATTTTTTGATTCATATGAAATTCGCCTTAAGTTTTTGAAAATATTTAATGCGTAATAAAGGCGCACATTTGTTCAATATTACGCCAATAAAATTGCATTAGATGAAAAATTGGAAAATATTCTTTGTAAATCCAACTAGTGAGATTAAAAATCTTTCAATAGTGCAGTTTTTTTCTTTAACATTAAATGAAAGCATATTTATTTTTCATTTTATTAGTTACTCGTCATTTGGGACCAAAATATTACAACAAAGCAACCTAAAAGTGAATTTCAAATATTTAAAGTCATACAGTACATAAACAAAATGTGCATGTACTTTTTTAACAATTGAAATTGAAATTTATATCATAAGGATATATTTCATTTTCATACAGAATGAATTAGTTTTTAATATAGATTGAGTAGTTTCTGTATAGAATGAAACAATTTTGAATACAAATTTAGTAGTTTCTAAATAGAATGAAATAGGTTTAAATATATATTGCATAATTTCTGTATCAAATTAAGCAGTTTTGAATTTAGATTGAGTAGTTTCTAAACAGAATGAAACGGTTTTTTGAATAAAAGTGAGATCAAGGACTGTATTAACTATTAAACTTATAAAAATGAATTCTGGAAAATATTACATATATTACATACTATATAAAATAACATATTATATAAAAAAGTTAGAATAGTTAAAATGTTTTAAATTATTAATTATTAACCACACACAAGTTATTAAAAAATTCATGAAAAAAGTTACTGTTTAATAAGATATTGATTAATAGTTGTATTTTGCCTTTTGCCATAAATTTTATTGAAGAATTTTACTATGAGACTTTAAATCATGTATTCAATGCACATTTAATTCTAATTGAGAGACTTGATGTTGGAAAATATTTATAATTCATAAAACATTTTATAATATTAGTTATTTTATATTTTAAAAATATAAGACTTGACTGATTTTTTTTCTAAATATATGAAACATAATCAGAAGTTTTACATACTGTGAAATCAACGACATTGGATAAAATAAAAGTTAAAAATTAATTATATTTAAAACTATCCAAGTTATTTCATATATTAAATTATTACTTAAAATGTTAATTATTGTTAAAATGTTTCAACTAAATCATTGTTTTTAACTTACGTTTTTAAGTGATTCTTGTGTAACTAAAATATTATTGTATTAGTTATAAATATCCATTATTTGTATTTTAAAAACGCTTTATTTTAAATGCATACTTCTCCTTTTGTTTAAAGCTCATAATTAACAGTGTTGGGTTGAAAACAAAATTTATATAATACCATCCTGAGCAAGTAATGCATAAATTATATTTACCTAATTTCTTAATAAATTAAAATTTATAAATTAAAAATGATTTTATGCATAAGCGATACTGAAACCAAATTGGCATACAGTTTAAGTATTTGAGAAGCTTCCCATTCGGGTAGGTCTATCTTCACCTGGCAACACATTTAAGTTTCCCTCTAACTTCAATAAACATCCTCCATTTGTGAATTAGAGTTTCCCGTTGACTACCTAAATGACTCCCAGATGTAGGCAGGCACTCCAGAGGGGTATTTACAAAATGCGTTTTTGACGCTCGCAATCTACCCTCAGCTATTGGTTTTGCTAAACTGCACCAAACCAATGCACGTACACTAGACATTGGGTATTGTTTTGATGCTGTGGAATTGACTCCCTGGAGCTCGCTTAAGGCGTCTGCTGCGGCCGGAAAATAGATTTGTAGAAAGCTATTTCCTTACCAGTTAATCTCGTAATTTGTTGGTTTCCCTCTCTATCAACATTCTGATTCCGAGATTACAGTGTAGACATTCCGACAGATGCTTGCTCTTACAAATAATCACTCCGAGGCTTATATAAAAAAAAAGAAGAAAAACATTGGAATGCCACTTTCTATTCCAGTTAAGAAACGTCAAATGAAACTAGCAAAGACTTATGTAGGGAAAGAGAAAATAATATAGCCCCAAAATGCGCCAAGTTTTCATAGTTCATTTGTTAAAGTAAAATCATTATCTGCTTTGTTGAGATGAATGTTCAAACGAAAAATGTGATTTACATAGTTGGATGATTGTTTTAAGAGAACAATATTGATATTTTTATAGAAGAATATTATTTTCAAAAAAAAAATAAATAAAATACATTCATTTTTAAATTTGAAGTCATAGTATAGATAATATGATTTACCTGATCTATTTCGGGGAGCATTAAAATTTAATGTCAGTAATAAAACAAAAGTATTTTTAACAGAAATTTATTTGGGTTTTGTAACTGTTTACTATTAGTGTTTATCACAAATTCAAAAATTTTAATTTAAGCTCCACATATCTGGGTAAAATACAAAAGATTGCACAAAATCTTCAAAAAGATTTTTTATAGTTTTCATATAAAGAAATATATTTAGGTAATTATACATAAAACAAACAGGCTGAATATTTACATAAATATGCACACCTAATTGAAAATTACGATCGTTCATGTTTTCATCGTGTCATCTCTAAAAATGGCTTTTTTCATACATTGTATTTGCCAATACTACAATCATAAAAATGTTTTGTTGTTATTTTTTTAAATAATATTTTTCAATAAAAAACGCTTAAAATAAAAATTATACTAACTGTATTTTAAAATCTGAAGATACTTTTTACTTCAAATTTAAAAATTTAGTTACATTTAAATTGAATAATGAAGCAAGGGAAAGTTATTTACCGTTAACACAAATAAACAGAATCCTACATAGACAGTTTAAAAATTATAGGAATTAAAATCTCCGACTGCATCGAAAACATTATTTTAAATCTCACATTATGAGCAGAATACTTTTTCTTGTTCGAATTTTTAAGTCTCATAAAAAGAACTAACAGTATGTTTTAAAATAATCTTGGAATAATTTTTTAAGTATTCAAAAAAATCTTTATAAAATATGAAATATTAATTTTATAACTGAGCAAAATGTATGCGTAAAATAATCAAAGATTAATATTTGTTAACAGTTTCGCATCGTATACAATTTATATCATGCTAAAATGTTCATTTTTATCCTATTTTTTCTTCTAAGATGATAGAAATGACATGAATATTTAGAAGCTTGTTAAATATCAAAGATAAAATATTTATCAAAGTAAAGCAGTTATTGAAAGCTATCATAAAACCTATTTGTATGTACATAAGGGAACATTCAATACTCACTTATTATTAAATAATAGAAGACTATTTGGTAATAAGGGAAAGGAAATAATATTTCAATGTGGTGAATAATCTTTTAATCAGAGTTTGAGAAATCACTGAGAATTATTAATTTAAAGTTAGCAGGTATAAAAAAAATATTGGTGCAATGAAATTTGAAAGTTGTGTACTATAAATATAATAAATATTAATTTAAATTAAATAAAGAGTATTCAGATTTATGTTGAATCAGGGAAAAGAATAAAAGCAAATTAATTCTGTATTTTACATTATTATTTCTTATTTTATTATATTATACATCTGTTTCAAGCTCTAAGTATTCTTCTTAGGTGTATTAATATGTATATATATATATATATATATATATATATATATATATATATATATATATATATATATATATATTATATATATATATATATATATATATATATATATATATATATATATATATATATATATATATATATATATATATATATATATATATAAATATATATATATATATATATGTAGGTTATAATTTACGCTTAAGAACTTTTTATTTAAATAAGTTTGTTGTTATTTATTTCCCTTTCTTGAATTTATATAAAATTTTCTATATTTAAATCAATCAATTCAGAAAAAAGTAAAAAGTTTTATCCTTTACATTTCTGCATAAATTATTTTAATTCTGTTATTTGCTTTTTTCTTAAAATGACTACTTCATTTTAATATTTTAATTTCAATAAATACTTAAAAACAGGAACTGATTCTTAATCCAATCTTTGATTTACATAAAATAAAATTATAGTTTTATTCTTTTTTAATAAATGAACTCTACACTTTAAGAATGCTTTTAACTAAAAGCTTAAGCCTGTAACGCATTTTTTTTTTGGTTCAGATAAATCGATTTACTATGGATTTTATAGTATTATCAAATTTGAAATTAAAACTTAGAGATAATTCCAATATCAAATAAATTACTTAAAACAAAACTGAAAAATAATTATTTTACCAACATAATTCAGTTCTCTCTTAAACTGAAGCGAATTTTTAAAATATCCACTCATCTTTAATACAAATTTTGTTGAACAAAACTAATCTTTTAATACTGTTAAAATGAAATACAAAAATAAGCAAATAAGTCAGTAACTGATGTAAATGTAACCAGATTTCTCTAATTTGCTTAATATTTTAAATGGGAACGCAGAACATAAAATTTTTAACTCTAAGTTGAAAGTCACTTGTAAGATACTTTTAACAAGAAAGCAGTTTGAAGCACAAGTAAAAAGTTAAAATGTCCTACCAGATGGGAATACAAATGTATTCTTTTAGCTTTCTAATTACGCTTTTGACAGCAAACACTTAAGGCGCAAATTGCTGAGCTCCTCCCTTTGACTAGATTCCTTGCCTTCAACATTTAAGTGGAATTAGTTCTTATGAAAGCCGTATTCTTACTTATTTTGATGTATAAAGCTTATTTCTTATTTTCCGTTTCCTTGCAGATATTATCTGGTAATATCATTCTAATTTGTAAACTACATTCGAAAGTATTCAATTTAAGTTTAGTCTAAAATATTAAGTAATATAAAGTATAAATAAAAATGGTTAACACATGTTTTTGGTAGATTATTTTTACTTTCTTAGATTGTTTTCAAAAAGATTTTTAAATTAAACATTTGTCAAAAATGATGTGTTTGAATTGTTGCTAAACTGTGTAAAACTTTTCTCATATTTATAAAAAGCCATTATCTTTAATTTAATATTACAAAGAATAATTTCTGATACTTGATGAAATATGAATAAAGCGTTTTAAAAAGAATGGTTTTATAAAACGAGAATAAAAAGAAAGTTTAACGAAGGAAATGAAAACGAAATTTATTTATAATTAAATACAGAAAAAGCCATATAATAATTTCCTTACAATACCATTCCTATTTTAGAGGTTATTTAGAGATTTTATTAACTTCTAATGTTTAAGGACTAAAGGTACTCAAACATTTTGAAAAGCGTCATTTGGAAAAAAAATAATTAGAATTATCGAAAGCTCCATCGAGTGTTTATAGTATATGTATTTAAAAATTAAAAGTTGAAATATAATTAAAATTTTAAAAAGCTTGCAAAGAAGCTTATAATTTTGAAGAATGTTTTTGATCATCACCATTGAATTTAATACATTATAGTAAAATATGCTTGTTATTATTGTTGTTGATTAAATTATGCTTGTTATTTATTGTAACCCCAGACCAATAATTTTACGCTTTTTTAATTTTCTTAAACACAGGTCATTCTATTTGTGTATCTAATATTTCATCTTTCGATTTTCAGTCAGCCAAATACTTGAGTATCAAATGGTTTGTGAAGGAAATGTATTAATACCAAAGATTCGCCTAGTCTATCTTAAGTTAACCATAAATTATACGTTTCCAAAATATTTCTAACACTTTAAAAAATAGAGTTATTTTATGTATTCGATAATTTTCAGATTTGCTTAATTCGTTTAGCATTCTAAATAAATATTTTTTGGTATATAATTTAGTGCAAAAGATTGGGTTTCGATTAGACTGGATTTCTGCGATAATTTATAGAATTAATTTTAATCTTTTAAGATTCGTTGAACTTAAAGTAGTAAAAGAGTGGGAATTCACTCCGAATAACTAAAATATTTCTCTTGATATTTTAATACTATAGAATCTTGGAAATGAGAGATTACATGTAGCAAAACTTTTTTGCAAGAGCAAAAAAAAAGTGTTGTATATTTATTTTTTCAACGATGGGAAGACTGAGATAAAATGATGCGCATGTGAGCTCGTTATATTTGTTCTTTCATTTGATTAATAAAATATTTATACTGTATACGTGAATTTATATGCACCTCTCTACATTGATATTTAAAACTACAATATATACAAAGAATTGATCATGAATGTGGTTTTCCCGCAATACGAATCTGAGAATTGTTGTTAATGACTTTCGTGACATGTTCATCAAACTTTGAGCAATATAGTGAACATTCATGGGTAATATGAGAACATACTAATACTTTCGATTAATCCGTATTTCAGCTGTATTGTTAATCCTTTGTTTATAACATGAATATATCACAACATCAACTATTGTGCAACATAATAGTTAATCTTACAATTGTTTGTGTTAATTTAGTCAGCAAAGAACATATGATACCTTATCTGATGGTGAGCTACATATTTAATTTTAATAACGGTATTTTATGAGAATTAACAGCCGTGGATTCTGAAGTTATTTGTCGTGATAAAATTAAGTAATTATTTTCCCTTTGATGGGTGAGTTAATTTTTGTTAATAAAATATTAGGAAATATACTGAAATCTTGTCATTTAATAGTGCGCTCAATAAAATTATATTATTTTGAATGGAATAAAATATTATATAAGCAAATAAATAATCACACTTAATAACAAAAACATTAAATTTAAAACAGTGAATAAATTTTAAAAAATAAAATGTAAAATACCGTTAATCAATTTTCTTTAGACCACAGTGAATAGTTTCAATACTTGAAAAAATATTAATTTATGGAGCATTGGTATTAAAAGTGAAATTAAGAATTATTCACGCAACAGAATTATTAATAAACAAAAGATAAAATTAAGTTTCCCTCGATAAATTTTGCTATAAAAATATGATCTAAAATTAGTCCAGTGTAATTTAGTTTAAAAGAAGCATCTTTACTCATTTTTAATAAATGATATAAAAAGAACGTAAAATGTAAAAAGAGCTTTTGAGCTTAGTTAAATAAATTAATTAAATTAAGGATAACAAATGGGAAACAAATACTTCCCAGCCTCGCATTTTTTTTTTTGGAATTTTAAAATTATTTTATCAAGAGAGATTTGATTTCTTAATATAAACGACAATATCATAAAAGTGATAATGATTATAACGAATATTATTTAAAGGAAATCATCCTTCTTATTATATAAATATAGACAAGGGACAAGATGGAGTTAATTACGATTGATTATAATTAAAAATATTTTTATTCAAACAATTTAACAATTTAGTTAGTTTTTATTCCATATATATATATATATATATATATATATATATATATATATATATATATATATATATATATATATATATATATATATATATATATATATATATATATATATATATATATATATATATATATATATATATATATATATAAAGTAGAATTTTGGCTTCGACACTGAGTATAAAATGAATAATTCGCAATTTTTTTTCAGACTTTTCTCATTGAAAACTTAATATGGGAAATAAATAATAAATAATGGTCTCTTTATCTTAAAAACAAGATTTAATGCAATCATTATTTAAATTTAAATAAATAAATACATATAGTATTTTATATCAGATTTTTTCACTAAAATAATTTGAAATTCTTAATTTTCTAATGCATTTTGTAATGAATAATATAAAGTTTTTATAAACGACAGTTAGAATTTTATACTTTCACAGGAGATTTTATTAGACATAAAATAAACGTAGTTTATGAGATTAAATGCGTTATTTTAAATTTATCATTAAAACTGTATGAATGTTTTTGTTTCACTAATGAAAATATACTTGTTTTATTAAATTAATGTTTTAAGTTATATTTATTTGATTGATTTATTAAAAATATAAAATAAATGTAAAATAAAAAATTAAATTTTCTTTATTTTTCTTAAAACACATAAAAAGAATTTTACATGAAAATTAATGTATAAAACATTTGTACTTTTTGGACAATTAATATTCGAAATTTTGTTTTACTTACTTTCTTCCCATAAAATTTTGAAATCACTTAGAATCTTACAATTAATCAAAAAAAATTATATCGATATTCGAAAAATATTGATTTTATAAAACTTAAAAGTTTGAGCTGTTATCGATTAAAATATTCAACATTATTCTTTCGGGTATTTTAATCAAATAATCCTCATAAACAAAGTGCTATGAATGGAATGCAGTGAAACTTATATCAAGATATTAGTTTCTAACTAACTAAAAAAACTGTATTTTATTTCGAAATTTTGACTAAATCGCTTTAATTTAACTTAAAACTGTACTAATGATCATTTGATTTCCCTGTGATAATATTTGTGGAACGATGTAATTACATTCAGAGATGTAATATTTCATTCCGGAGCTCCTCTTGCTTTTAAGAATGGGCCTTGTTTTGCGAAACATCGCCCTAGTGCTGTTCTTACTTGGGTTGGCAACAGACACGATCAGACAACTCTCTCGAGATTTAGAAGGGAATACACTCGTGTATAATTCCATGTGACGTCCCACAAAGTTTATCATCCCCTGTGTCCAAAATGCAATGCAACTAACCACATTTTGGCCTGTATCAGTTTAAATAAAAGCCAGCTGTTCTCGAACCCTGTGGTTGTGCTCCACTGTGCTTACGGACCTGGATTAATGCTAGAGCCAGTCTAGAGGGATAAGCCACAACAAAGGAGCCTGTAATTATTATTTTCTTTTTTTAAATTGTCAACTATGCGAACTACTGCGAGTAAAGAATAATCATTTAAAAAACATCTAATCTTTACTTCTTTTTACATTCCTATGGTGTCACGTTTTATGAAAATTAACAATCCTTGCTATTATTTTAATATCTGACAAAGTAGTATTTTGTCTCTTTGGAACGAATGTGAGTTCTACTTTCTCAATTAGTCAACTATTTAAAACACGTAGGAAAGTGGATGAAAAAAAATCCGACTTCAATCGTTAATAAATGTTTAACTGAAGAGAGTTTTTAAACATTCAACATTTCTTTAATTTACTGTTAGTAAGTCTGTACTTGACATTTCATTTAATAATGCAAAATATCCTTTTTAGACGTTCTTAATTGAATTATTTGGTAATGTGTGCACTTTTATGAGTTAGAGAGTAGAACTACATGTTTTCACGCACGCACGCATTTATTTGAACTTCAATGAGAAGTGATTTTTTTTAATTATTTTGGTTTTCCTTATTTTTGTATGACGTTAGGGGGAAATAAAAATTAATATTACGTTCTCCTTCTGCTTCAATTGATTCAGTTCAAAGTCTATTTTAACTATATTAGAATTTATGTAAGCAATTGTATATAGTATAATTGTGCATTATATACAATCATACATTGTATATTGTAATTTATTCAATTTTACATGACAAACTATACATGTATCCTGTGTTTTAACTTATTAACCGAAACTTCAATCAGAAGTGGTTTCTTTAATTGCTTGGATTTTTGTTTATTTCGGAATGTTTCATTGAAAAAAGATTAAATTTAAGTTATTATGTTCAAAGAAAAAAATCTTCTAAATCTCCAAAATCTAGGTTCAAGTTTTCTTTTGGTTAACACTAACTTAAACAAACATGTGGTACATCAAATATCAACTCTAAATTCATTGAACGGATTTTAATAGAACGCAGCGAAACATTAACTTTCAACATTGTCATTTGCACAGACATTGATTTATTTAATAAAACTAAGCAAAACTAAATTCAAGTACAAAAAATTACAATTTAAAATTATTTAAGAAAAAAAAACTCAAAAATCATTTTGCAAAAATCTATATAAAATGACCCAATTAAATGGCAAGGAGGAATTATCTACTTCATTTATACATAAAATATCTATTGCAAGCACGTAGTATTAAACAAAGCATTGCCTTTGAAACCGCAATGCCAAACACATTTATAATACTTTAAAGATATTTAACAATTCTTTTCTGAAGTTAAAAGGAATGGTTGATTAAAGTTAGTCACTCACTATTCTGGTCTGCTTTAGTACTAACATAAATAACCAAGTGCGTGGATTAGCACTTCATCTGAGTGAAAACTTCAGTACTACTTGACATCAGATCTCATTATAATTATTTGAAAGTTTATTTTTTGTTAAAAAACTTTATTTATTTCCCTCAGAGCCATCGTTACATTTCTTTTCACTTGAATAATAAATGTTAGTGATAGTTTACATGACAATGTAATAAAACTGTTGAAAGATCCCTAATAAATTTTAAGAATATTTCATTTATAATGTAATAATTGAAAATCATGAAATCTCAAAAGGCACTGTCCAATGACTTTATTTTGCACATTGACTTCTATTAAAACTATTGAATCTTCTTAATAACATATCTTAATAATTCTGCCATTTACAGAAGCAAAATTATCGCAATTTTAATTTTGCATCTGTAAATGGCAACAGTACTTATATCAGATTTGTGTATTTATCAAAGATTTTTAAATGTATGTAGAGTAGCCAGATTGCGCTTGAAATATTAAGTAAAATGTTTGATTTTGAAATATTGCTTGAATAAATTATTGAAGTTTAGTTATAAATCCCTTAGTTGACATATTTTATAAAATCTCTAAGAAAGAATAAACATCTAGTTGCACTATCATTCGAAAATAGCTTTTGAATTTCAATGGGCAACAAATGGAAGTTTATAAAATTAATGTTTTATAAACTATCACTTTTTACTTTTTCAGTTTTTAATTACAGTAATTTTAAAAATTATCAATATACGAGGTAATTATTTATTCAATTTGCTTGCTGAAAAATAGGAATCTAGAAAGTTATTTTGAATTTTGTTTTTTATATTTAAAATCTATCAGTTTCGCAAGCATTTTTATTTTGCTCTAAAATCATCATGTGGACATTTTTTGAAAATACAATCTCATATTTTGGATAAATTTTACAAATATATAAGTTTGTTTACAATCATCTATTTCTGTCGGAAAATAACTAAAAAAATTAAATATATCCAATTATAATTTACCTCTCAGAAAATTGAATATGCTCTCTTCGATAGATATTTTTTATTTGTTCATGCAATTACAGTATTTAATATATACATACATATATATATATATATATATATATATATATATATATATATATATATATATATATATATATATATATATATATATATATATATATATATATATATATATATATATATATATATATATATATATATATATATATATATATATATATATATATATATATATATATATATATATATATATATATATATATGTATATATATATATATATATACTTATTAGTTATCAGCAAATTTACATATTATGTGTATATTATTAAAGATTCATTGCTTTCCCCCTTAGAAATTTTAATATTATTCAAATAATTTGGGAGTAATTTTTAAGTACACAATCAGTTTATACACTTTTTTATATATTTTAAGTATATTAAATATATTAAGATACAGAGTTCCCCAAACATATTCAGATACAGATTTTAATCAAGTAAAAGGTTCGTTAGAACAAGCGTGTGTTACCAATATTTTTTCTTATATACGGGAATTTTTTGAGTAATTAGTATAATGAATATATGAATTTTTCGATAAGTTTAAGGTTTCTAAAGTGAAACACTTCTATAATTAAAATATCAAAGCTAAAAGATGAATTTTAGTTTTTTTTGTTTTTGTTTTTTTATTGTTAGCGTAAAAGGAAATTCGAGTGAAAACATGTTTTTATTCTGTAATACGTTTGTGCATAGCGTGTCAGATTCAACTATACATTATACAGATTAAAAAGTAATATAAATCCAACAATGGAAGCCAAATATTGCTTACGATGCAATGCTGATAGGTAAGATACGAAAATTTATAATTTATTAAATAAATCTCAATTATAGATTCTAATAAAATCACAGTTATTGAAATAATTAACATTTTAATTATAGGGATTTAAGAAAATATAAAAATGAAAGTTAAATTCTAAGGCAAATAATATTTCATGAATGACAAATTTAGAAATCTTTTTTTATGTTCAAATATAAAATCGTTCTTTTCGCATTTGTCATTTTTCTATATATTCTAAGCACGTTACAATCTAAGGATAACATTATTTTATATTTCTGATGTTTACAAGAGCCTCACAATTCTAGAAAATGTCAATACGGACGCGCTAAGCCCTACTCTTTCAATATTTTTATAAAAATGTAAAGTGTTGCTATTCTATTTGCCTACAAATGTATATTTCTTCCTTTTTTATGAAAGGAAGTTGATTTTTTTATCAGATTTTTCAGATCATGTAATTCTCGTTCCCCTTTTTATACTAAGAAATGATTCGGAAATTTTACAAAAACAAACATTTTTATTTAAAGATTTTGGTAAAAAGTATTTTATAATTAAATGTAAGTTAAAAAATGCATAAAAAAAGTAAGTTCCATAAGAAGTTCAACAGTTTTTCATTCAGGGAATATTGAGTATAAGCTTGTATTAAATATTTTAAATTTACTGTAAATATAATATAATAAAAGTTTTGGTTTGATAACGTTTCTCTTTCAAGGTCTTTTTTATTGCTGAAAGATTTTATTTAAATTTAAAAAGCAACACTTTATGTTCCAGTGTGTTTCTTCTGATGTAGTTTGAAGAGAAGAGCGCTAATTCAGATGTCATACTTGTCACTTTGCCTAAGATCAAAATTATGAGACAATAACTATATTTAGGGTTTTTATTTGGCAGATATAAAGAGAGAAACATATCTCAATAACTTGCCTGAATCTCAAACTCTCTTAAATTCAAATGCCCCCTGTTATTTAAGAGAAATCAGATAGAAATTTATTTCTACTGCTGTTCCTTGACACTTTCTCATAATAATTTGTTAATTGATACCTCTCATGAAACCATTCATAGATCTCTTGAAATGTCATGATGTGGTGAGCTGCATGAAGAGCATGCCAACTTAAATTTCATCCTCGTTCATTGACCATACACCAAAATAACAAGACAAATAATTGTGTAATGTGTCTTAGATTGGTAGAAATATATAGTCAAACGCGATGTTTAATGTCTTAACCTAATCTCAATCATTACCTATTTCGAATGTTCTACTTATTTAAAAACGACCAGGGACACACACATTCAATTTTCTACTCGTTGTAAGAAATGTATGAATAATAACTTGTTAGGGTATTTTTGCATTAAAATATCCTTAGATATCCGAGATGCCAGTGTTGATAAGCCCTCATCTCCAATCATTTATACTGTACTAGAAAGTAGTCAAAAACAATGGAAATCAATGGATAAATGTTTATGTTTATCCTCTTATTCACACACAGGAAAATAATTGTAATTGCTGATTTTCTCAAAGTATAACACTTCAAATCAAATATGATAAACGCACTTTATTTATGGCAAGACTCGTGCAGTTTAAGTACTCTTGTGAATATTTACCATAACTATATGTCTTATAACCTAAGTTAATGTATATGTAGAGTTCAGAAAGCAAATGACATTTGTTCACTCATATAATTTCTTGATAAATGAGTTCTAAGCTCAATTTCGATTATGATAATTACTCAAATAATTTAACTCTAATTTAATTTCTTAAGATGATATCTATTTTGAAGGGAAGAAACTCATCTAGGTTAAAGTTATTAGATTAATACTGTTATTTACTGTTTAATTATCCAATATCAGAATATAAATCTCATTTATTAAGGGATAACTCTAGCAATGTTTGTAGTTATTTTGAAAGATCAAAAATGCTTAGTTACACGAGAGCTGTTAGCAAGTTTTACTCTGTACTTCTTACAGCATTCACTTGTTTCCATTACAGCAGTACTAATTACTTCCTTTCTATGAGTCGAAAAAGCTAAACAATGATTAATTTTTGAGAGCAGAGAAGATAGAATTATCGTATAAATCCAAGCAACTTCATGTTCTTGGTTAATATCTTTTTATCATTCTCTGAAAGCAAAAGATAAAATTCTGTTATAAGTATACTAAAGGAATTTCAAAGCTAAATTCACACGCAATTAATTTATTTTTAAAGCATTTGCATTATTTCAGCTATCACTTGCAGAAGTTAGTGTTTTAATCTCAGAATATAGAAACAGTAAGTAGCAATCGAATCAGATATTAAGAATAGAATGAATCAAACTTTTTTTAGAAATCATGTTTGCTAATAAAAGAAAACAAATGCAAATATATAATTAAATGTACTTTTATTAAAACTTAATCTTTTACAAATTTTATTTTGCATATACTTCTTATTATATGAAATTTCAATTACTTTACATTTTGCTACACGTTATGAAATAAGTTTAGCAAATCTCATTTTTCATTTCTAAATATATTTTATAATATTTTTAAATCTTTGACCAGTAATATAAAACCATTAAAGTTTAAATGCACGTAATTATATAATACATACCTCTACATGCGTAAACATATACCAATAAGTATGTTACATAGCGTATACAATCTAAGTAAACGTATACCAATTTCTGAAGGAAAATCATATAAAGTGACATCTTATTATAAATGGGATTCTAAAAAAATGACTAAAATATTAAATTCCCATCAGATATGTAATAAAATTCTGAAAAATAGGAATCCAATTCACTGTCCATATTCTATACGTGCTTTGTAGTAACAAATCGTAAATAAAACATTTCGTAGAATACTATTTTTGATCATAAATGAATTTTGTGCGTGACATTTTCTATACAAACTATGTTTTGGCGATCGTAAAATGATCCATTTATTTTCCAACTAGGATCAACTTTGCTGCTGGCTCGTTGTTGAAATGACAGTATGTCTTCTGAGAAAGAAGTATTCAGTCGTAAAAAACATTTGATATATCAACAAAACTGCTTTTCTATTATTTCCATTTTAACTATTTATGAGGTTAAGCTATTAATATTTTTTTCAAATGGAGAATTTATGTGAAATCGATAGTTTTATAAGGATTTGTTCTGTTAATCGATTTTATAATTAATTCAAAGTAGAAAATGTAATAAAATTTTAAATAAGCAGTTGAACAAATAATGCTTTTAGAGCAGTTAAAATAGTTTTAATAGTCATATTTGAAAAATTTTTATTGATGTATAACTGACAGAATTGCGTTTAGTATTGTGAAACTATTTAGCATAATAGAAGTTATACTAAACAAAAAATGTATTTTTATATTCAAAAGCACACAATATTGACACGAAAGTTCTTGAACTGTATCACAGAAGTAGATTTCACTTATATTGTGAATGATTATTTTTTAAATTATTTCTTTAATACCGCATAATGGATTGCAGAAATAATCACCAAAACTACACGTTTAACATTATTGATTAAGGAAAAAATCATATTGTACAGTACATTAACAAAATAATTTAGCGTTTCATACACTTTTGTACAATATTTTTATAATTTTATCAATATTTTTACTGTAGATAAAATTGTACCTAATTCGATAAATGCTCCACATACAGTTCATTTAATACAGTTCTTAACATCCAAAGCTCTGTTTATCATTCTAGAGTTAAAGTACTTAATGTTTGAATCCCATATTAATTTATTTAAAATATTTTTCATTTTCCCAAATGTAAGAATTTTTTATACATTATCTTTCTCATACAGTAAACTTTATCAATTTATTTTAAATATACAAATAATTTACAAACTTTTCATTAGAAAAATAATGAATTTGAATTATAAAATGACAAATAGATATATGAGCTGTGCTATTTGAAATACAATGTTTTAAGATTTTTTATTCTTCATATATTTTTTTTTCAAAAGATAAATTCAAATTGTTAAATTGTTGATTTCAGTTTTTAAAAACTTTTAATAAGTAAGTTGTAAATACGATAATGTGCCGCTACATATTCTTGAAAATAAATAAACATAACATAAAGAACTATTCGAAATTGTTTCTACTTAATGCATTTAAGCAATATTCTTTTAAATATAACTTCATGTATTTCCTAAATGTAAGAAAAATTTTAATTAATTTACTCAATTTTAGTATAACTTAATTGTAGTAAAATTTAAAAACTATTTTATATTACCTTAGGAATTACTGTAAAATACATAATTGTCACAAATCATTAATTTTCATTTTCTGGAGTGTCTTAAATATGTAAGCATGCATTTTCATCAGTTCAAAATAGCAATTAAAATTAATTATTGACCGAAAACTGAAATTATCAGCATTGATTACTTTCCAAAAAATGTATTATCAAATAAAAAATAGTAACTTACATGCATGTGTGAAGTTGACTTCCCCCCATAAAAGTTATTCCTAAAGAAATTGAAAAATATTTTTAAAAAATCTTTCTAAGTGCAATTATATACCAAATACAATTTAAAGAACAATGCAGGTGTTTTATATTTAGTCTAATCCTGATTGTTTAGATCTTTAATTTGGTTGACGACGCAAAATATTTTGCTGAACTCAGGAATTCTGCTCAACAAACTGGCAGTCCTACTCATAAGATAAAGGTCAATGACAGAAGCAAATGATCAATGAATTCAATGACATTCTGTTCATGATATTATTCCACCATTCCGGTTCACTGAAAGAGCATTATTTTTCCTTGGATGCAATATACTTTGGCATTGTTGAGAGAATGACATCATTTCTTTTCCGTTTACCTTTCATAGTTTCCCAACTTAGGTAAGAGTGAGATAAATGTCCTGAGATTTGGGAGATGAGTGTAAATATAACTCATACAAAAAGTGAATTTTCTATACCTTTTTCTTCTCATTTTTAAGAACATCCATTTATGAATGAAATAAAAATTTTTTCACTGTTTCGGTAAAAATTGCAATTACCACTGGGTCTTCGAGTTAATATACTAACTTACTAAATCACTTGTGTGGGCAAATAACCTTTTAAATAGAATATTACTTGCATTTTACATTTAAGTTATATCATTATTATTATATACTGTGTAAAGAAAAATTTGATTGTACTAAATGATAAATAGGTTTATCAGCATAAAACAATAATAACATTCTGAAATAACTTTGTGTTTCAAATGCCATTTTGAGTTTGTTTATTAATTTAATATTTTAATTCGAGTGTTCAAACAATAATTGTTATTTTTATGCTAATAATCAAACGAATTTATAAAACTACATATAATTAAAATAATTTTTTTATATTAAATTTGTCTGATTTCTTTAATAAAATTTTAGTGGAATATAACTTATATATTTTATTTTGTAATATATGGTTCGGGCTGAAATTTAAGATATTTTACACAGGATTACTGTAAGCACATCAGTTTAAATTTAGGATTACGTATGTGTATGAAAAATATGATGATCACTGAAAATGTGAACTGTTGTTTACTGTATAAAAGTTTTTAACATGAGGTGAATAAAAATTTAATCACCTCATTTATTTTGCAAAAAGTGAAAGTAAATAACGTATAACCCATATTCGAATACAATGATGATGAAAATTCGAATTCATAATTTTATTTTTTTAATGTATTTTATGGCAAAATTTTTACTTAAAATTATATTTGGAGTGTTATTTTTGAATTTTCGGTAACTTGATAATTATTAAATTAATAAGTATCTGCTGGTAAATTGTATAAGCTTTCTTGTAGTCTTGGGAAAAATATAACTTGATTTATCCAAATTAATTAAGTCATGTTGTCTGAAAGAGCTGCACAATTTTAAAACTCTACAATAATAAAATTCATAAAAAATTACATTTTTTTAATGAGAATATTTCAAATTATACTGTATCCATAGTTAAGATACTTTTGAAATATTTTAAGTACAATATACCATTTACTGTGACCACTGAAGAATCATTTCTTCATATTTTCTATTTATAAAATAAAATTTACAAACACAATACATATCAAATGAAAAGTTTTATATTTCAGTACATTTTCTGACATTTATGTCCGAAGCACATATAACTGTATTAAAATAAAATTTCTCAAATGTAAATAACCTTTATTTACCAATATCTCTGAGATTTGTAAATACCCACAAAATGAAAAAATTAGCTAATTAAAAGCAGAATACTTCTCAAATTCTTAATTAAGTAAGAGGAGAGCTTCATGTAGCATATCTACGATCTCTGTCATTTTCCCAACCTTCCTGGATATTTCCGGAACTACCACCAACCAACCAAAGGAGCAAATCAATTATCAAGTTCTAATTATTCACAAGTACATGTCTACCCATTTCAATAAGTCTCCTACGTTTCAGTTAATGAAATGTATAAATCGATTGCCGAGTTCTTTCTTCCTAATTAGCAGCTCACAATGCTTAGGGAAGATTCGCTTCGAGTTTTAATCTGGAGAGAGCCTAACTTTGATCTTCCTAAATCCAGATCCAAAGTCTGGAAACTAGCAAGGAAGGAGTTTCCTTCCTCCTTTCTCATATAGTCACGAGTATATTCGTTTGATATAGGATTTAGAATAAGTCTTCATGGGTGTAAAACTTTGCTTCTCAATCAAGGAACGACCCTAGTGTCCCATTAATTGAGTTGATGAATTTGGAGGATACGCGTGGTTCATAGATTTTGGGGAGGAGAGACTATGTTTAACATAGTTTTAAGATATCCAGAATAAATCTATTATACTCGTGTCATTATATATGGGAAATTTTACTTTAAGCAAATGTTTGCCCTCTGTTACTTAAGTGATAGATAACATAGCTCTTTTAGATTGCTGTTAAGTAAACTGAGTAAAACCTCATTTACATTTTTATTTAGTAATTAGCAGTTTCAGTAATAATAGAAAATATCAATTCATTTCGGAATTCAAATAAAGTATTCTGCAATTGAAAAATTCGTAATTTTCTAGGATTTGAAAATATGAAATTTATGACATATTACAGAGTGTCATACAAAACGAAAAGGCGAAAGATTGATTTTAAGAATTTAAAAGATTTTCATTAATTGTTGCATTTATATTTACGTAATTAATAATAGCAAATTTATTCAAATAAACATATTTACAAAATATAATTGCATCATACAATTTTTGAAACATGATGATGGATTTTGTATAAAAAAATCTTATATTCTTATATTTTATTCATGGCTAAATTTATTTGCTCATTATGTGCAAAACATTTGTTGAAAGCTTAAACAGCACTTGCCATTAATTGAACTAAAACAATGTTGAAAATTTTATAAAACGCAGTATTAATATACCAATTGGGTTTGTCGCTCTAAGATCACTCATTACCCACGAGGTTTAATTCTACTGGGACACACAATTTAAAAGATTTTAAACCAGTATAGGAGGGAACAGAAGGCATGAGTTGAAAGGGAGAGCACTAACCACAAAGCTTCTAGCACGTTAGTGAACCCAACTAGCATTAAAGGATTTAAGTCAATGGAGTATATGCAGTGTTAAATAAATATTAATTGTTGGACAACACCTAAATTTTTTTAATAATTTTGAAAATATTTATTTCTTTAAAAATATTAAATTTATTATAGATTTGAAGACATTATTTCAAGACTTTTTAAACATAAACAACATTTTGTTTTTACCTTGATTGAAATACATCTCTTTTCAGAACAGAATCTTCTTTAAAATCTCTTCCCGTATTTGAATATTTTGATATAAAATTAATGTAATTATTTAATTGAATTCGTTCCCAATAAATTATAATTTTTCCTTTGGAATTAAACAATTTTTCCTTTACAAGCCAAACAGCATCTTTGAGTGATCATCACTTTGGTCATCATTGCTCATCAGATTGTTCATTCGATTTTATTCTTGAGCATGAATGTTTGCCAATTTTGAGAACATCCTTCTAATCATTGGTTTTTAATCAAAATGAAATATAAAAAAGATAGATAAATAAATGAAATCGAAAGATAAAACAAGAGAAGCAGACAAATTAAGTTATAAGATAATCAAACTTTAACAGAGATAAAAGAAAAAAAATTAACATGAAACAGATTTTTCAATTTATATTATATTTTCTTATAAAGGTAAAAATTTCTACACATTTTAAATAATAATTCAAAGAAAACAAGAAAAATGCATTTTAATCGTAAAATAATTTCAAAATTTAAATTACATACAAATAAGTACATTTTATTTTCAATACAAAAGTAATTAAATTTACAATAATATCAATATATCGAAACAAAAGCATTGATCCTAGTCTATTAATAATATGGTATTTTAAATCAAGATCCATAATTATTAATAGCTATTAAGTTCATTCTCAAAAATATCTTTTAAAATGCTGGACAAATTGTTCCTAACATTTGGTATTTGGTAAGGAGTGCAAGCTGTCAAGCTGCCGTGACTCGCTAATAATTTTCGTTATTTCTCGTCTACTTTAACCGATCAAATCGAGGCTTTTTTGTATCGATTTATGTAGTGTTAGTACAATAGTTGTAATAAACGAAGTATCATGTTTATTTAGTTATATAATTTTGGTAATTATTTTTTAATATTATTTTTATGACGGAATATATTTTTTATAGTCCTGAGACAATTTCAATATAATTTATTTACAAACATTTTGAAACAACGTTTTTATTTAACTGTATTATAACGACAGTCTAAAAACATTTACGGTATGTGCTAAGAAAAAAATACATGCAAACGTTCTGACTCTTATATAATTTTAATGGTATTTAATCACATGACACTTTTGATCATTAATCGATTTAGTTTCAAACTACAGTGAGTTGCTTTCGGTTCATTAACTGTTTCTGCTACGTTATCGGTGACTAAAACCTTGTAATTCTCCATTTGAATTTTTAACTTAAAGTTAATGAATTACTAGTTACATTGTCAGCCGCGAGGTACATTTTGTGCAGACTCTTAATGATGGATACTTTTTACAAGTAAGTGCTTATATATTTAAAAATGTAAAGAATTAGATAATTATTAAATTAACAGAAATAAAAAGTAGGTATTTAATTGTAATTCTTTATTACTTATTTTTTAAAAAAATCATAAAAGATAACTTGAAATACTTTGCTAAAATTTCATTTCAAAACAGATCCCAAAATATATCTCCTTAGATTTTTGGGTCATTATTATTAATTTTTTATGTATCATGAATATAAACTTATTCATTAAATTGATAACTGTAGGAAATAAATCATAAATGATAGATGGATGTTAAAAATATTTTTTGAATGCATGTTGTGAAAAATGAATTAATAATATATGTGTGTAAAATATTAATAATTACTGAATTTATATTATTATTTTAACAAAATTAATGTATTATCTTAAGTGATTTTTAACAAATGGCTATATATTTGAATAATACATGAGCTTTTACGAGAATTCATTTAATAGTTCTATAGAATCTCTGAATGTCACAAATCAAAATATGTATTTATTGTTTTATTAAAATTTATTAAATATTTATTATTTATTTATTTATTTAAATGCAAATATCTTTATATCAAAAACAAAGTCCTGCTTCATTAATAAGCATGCATGTCTGCTAAAAATAATAAAAAAATATAGTAAATTTTCTGTGTAAAACATAAACGAAATTGATAAAAAAAAACTTTCTTTTCGTTTCGTTATATTTTACGCAGCAAGTTTGAGAAATGAATTTTGAGAAAAATGTATTGTAAATTTTAAATTCATGAAAATATTTCAGAACTGTACAATTTTTCTTAGCTTTTTCTTTATATATATTTTTTTCTCTTTTGATAGATCACAAAACTCATATTTTGCTTTTGACAATTTTTATTTTAGTGGCACTTCTTCACTTCTTTGAACTTAAGAAGAATTCATTTGGTTTATCTCCATAAGTGTTCAATTTTAATAAAGTTCTAGTATTGAAAAGTAGCTACCGCATCATTATATATATTACAGTCTATGAATTATTTTCTTTCCATAAAATATGAAGGTAAAATATTTTGGGAAAGTAGGAACATCAAATTAATAAAAAATTTTGTGCGTCATTCATTCTTATTTGTATAGTATTTAATTTAAATTGTTTTAAGCTTATACATAAAATTTAAGAGCTTACAGCAAATTTCTTCAAAATGGGAATTTCCGAAATAACCATAAGGGAATGTTAAATATTTACAGTTTTAGAAACTGTATCCAGAAAGGCTGCTGTATAACTTGATATTTTGAATATTTTTCTAATTACTCCTCATTGATAATTTACGGAACGTCCATGTGTTTGCAATATTTGCTTAATGGGTCAAATTTGTCAAATATTCAATATGAAATATCGAATTCCCATAAATATATTTATTTTTTTGCTACAGCAAAGATGTTTTTGATTTACTCTGCTGTGCATAACGTGTTTCATGAAATAAGAATTGTTTATTTTTCATGTGGCACTCAAGACTTTTATCATGCCACTCAATCCATCAAAATTAATTTTTGGAGCTGTCATGTTGTTTCTTTCATTTATATATCCACAATGTTTTGTAATATTTCCACGACTAAAACTATGTACTTATGTTTGTTGTCTTGACAACACTGTTGAAAGATACAAAACTTCGCTATTGTCGTATTCCATAGCTTCGTTGCAGTAATTTATTCAATTTCTCTCTAAAATGAGCTTTGTTAAAAATTTAATTGCTGCTTATAAAATTCTCTGAGCATATAAATAAATCTGGTTGACAGTGAACACACGTGGGTTATGTCTCAGAACATGTAACTCGATCTACTCCTATTTTTTTAACAAACAAGGCATGAGATGGTATATTTCTAATTGTTGTAATTTTAAAATACTTATAGTAATTTAAATAACTAAATGTATTCAAAATTGTTGATTTAATGATTTTTTCTAGCTTAATTAATAGATCAGAATTTTTGAAATTCACGTTCAATCCAGTAGTACAGAAATTACATTTCACTGATTATTGGAATACACGACCAAGAAAATTATGTTATTACTATTATTATTGTTTGTACTAATACTTTATTAACATATAGATAGCATATCCAAAAATGGTGGTTTTAGAAGCATTGATAATAAATTCAATTATTTGACTAAAATTACCTAAATTCCCAATTTATATATTTTCAGTAGCATTTAGGTTACTGTTGTCAAATTTTTTTGTCCTTGTAAACTGTCTCTTATAATTTTCAAGATTTATATAATTATAAATTTTTATAAAGTTACAGCTTCAAAAAGGATCTTTCCTTTTAGAAAAAGAAAGGTAATGCTAAATAAAAAGAATGACCGAACAAAAGGAAGAAATTTCTCCCCATTAGCTGACTTTTAAAACACATTATTTTAAACACTGACATGAAATCAGTTCTGATATTTTGAAATGTCACAATTATGCGTAATCCAATAGGAAATTTTAGTTTATGTTTATTCACGTTGTAGTTTTATAGGAATATAATTTAAAGGCAAGTGAACATAATAAGTTGTCAAATGCTTACCCAAGATTTAAAGATTCATAAAACTTAAACATCAACATCTCAGAATTGGTTATGAAAGCAAGATATTATACCAACTTTTCTTATCTAAATGCTCGTTACGCAAATATTCTAGCAGGGTCCTTCATACTCCTTTTAATTTTATATCTTATATTCTCCTATATCCTTCACAATCAATGTTATAAGCAACTATATATACACACACACACACACACACACACACACATATATATATATATATATATATATATATATATATATATATATATATATATATATATATATATATATTATGGATTGACGAATATTGAGTTCATAAAAATATTTACGCAAAATTTTATGTCAAAATATTTGTATATATAAAAGCTATTTTTTTTAATTTTATATTTGTTATATACGTATACGTAAATATACATATATTCCATCAAATATTTATGTCTAAAACTATATAACTATATATGAATATCAAAATGCATTATGATTTATGAAATAGAGTTGCTTTGTTTCCTTATTGTATTTTCTCTGTTCAAAGATTCTTGACTGAGTAATACAGCCTTTTTAGCACTCTATGTAAAATAGCTTTCTTCAGAATTCAAATGTTCGTCAAAACAGAGGAAGAGACTTTCATGCTGTTGTTTCCCTGCATAACATTTGGCGTGATTCTATTAAGATAGACGATATTTAATATGAATCAAGAGCGATATAAATAAAGGTAGCTAAAGGAAGAGCGATAAAATCGACTTCCATGACAGCCATGGCGACCAAGTGGCTACTGGACCGTGGTATTTCTTCAGTACCACTCCCATCAGCCACTCCATAAATTTCTGATATTGCTTCCTGCCCACCCTCCCTCTTACTTCATGACTAAGGAAAGAAACGGAAAAGGGCGAAGAAAAAATAACAAACAAATAAATAAAATGGAATAAGAAAGAGGTTGCAGTCCTTCCACATTTTTACTCGCGCCCCTCCCTTTGGAAAACTCAGTTGGAAGTGTTTCACGCCATCTGGCTTGCCCTGCCGATTCTGAGTTTAAGTGGAGGTGTAAATATTGTTTATCTTCAACTCTTTTCAAAAACGAGGTCCAATGAAAGCTATATATTTGAGTAGAAAGCAAATTTATGTTCTATGTTTCAATGGCAGATCCTTTTAAGTTCTCCCTGACTACATATAGCACTTTGAAATGTTTCACAAGAATGGCCGCATAGCAAATTTTAAAAAGCTTTTAGGTGATTTTATACGAGCTGCCATATAACAAAATAATAAAGGAGGGAATAAAACATGAAATCATAGGCAACAATATGAAATAAAATTTTTTTACTTTTTTTCTACGAGACAGGAATTATTAATTTATAAGATGCTTCTAGGAAAAGAACAGAAATGTTTTTCTCGTTATGGAGTTAATTTTAAATTTAATTTTTTCTCAATTTTATGATCGTTATTCATCTAATGAAATTCATTTCATCTTTTTAAGAATTAACTCCTTTTGATACTGAAAAGACTCATTCTTTTTTATTCAAATCTGTTAACATTGGAATGTATATTTCTTATTTAAATAAAAATGTATTTCTCAATCAAATTGGAGATTTTTAATTAAATGATTTCATTATATTATCAATTCTACTTTCGTACATCTTTCCGTGTTTTTAATTCTACTCAAGACTCTTATTCCGTTAAATGTTAGTCACTCGTTTGACTTTCGATTATAGGATTATTAAAAACTAATCACGTATGTTATATAAAATATAAAAATAATTAATATTTTGCTATATTTAGTGTATATTTATTCATCAGGACAGAAATATTAGTCAGCAAAGAAAAATAAATTGTTTATCAAGATTTATGAATATTTTGCGGTCATTGTTTCATCTGTTAACGTCCAAAAAGTATAATCCAGACTCATTTTAAATGCATATATGATCATCTTTTTCCCCAAACTATTAAATAAAAGCTATTTTAAAATCTAAAATCATTTTAGCTTTGCTATGAACAGGCTGAAAACACCAGAATGATTATTTTAATGAGCCATTTCCAACTCTTAAAAAATTGTAAATTTACCAGTACTTTTATCTTTATTTGGAAGCAGCAACATTGCTTCTATGATTAGTCACTCTTCTTAATGAGGATAAAAATAATTTGGAAAAAAAACTGGGAATATTTCTACAATAAAGGATTTCCAGCTTTCTAAAAGATAGATTTTTTTCCCACTAAAAGAGCAGCTTTCTTAAAAGAATCGATTTTTCATCATCTTTAGCGACATCTCGTGGTGGTAGAAGAACGTACTCTGTTTAAAGAGAAATTCCATAAGTTTAAGAAATAAACAGGAACAATCTTGGTTTAACGCACTGACAGATGCTGGCGACGATCCAGCAGAGCAAACATAAATGTTATTCTAAGATATTAAAAATGGAGGAAGACTAAATTGCTAAGCATACACCAAAAAATCTTTTTTCCAACAGTGCAGAATTCGAGTGGCTATTATAATCTGAAAAGAAGTGTGGAAATATAATGTGCCTGAAGAAAATTACAGAACTAATTTATTCGAATGTTGTAATCAAGTAAATGAAAAAAAAAACTAGAGAATGATGTTTCGAATTGTTCTAATTGCTTTCTATTTTGATGAATCACATATGCTTGATATTTCCCAAATCCTTGAAGATGGCCGTCAATTAGAATTGTGGCAAAAGAAATTCTTATAGGCTCTTTTTGCTACCATAATTGAAATACCCATGAAAAGTGCTTTGAGAAAGAATTTAATGATTTTAATCATTCTATCTTCAGATACTAACAAATCTGCCATGATATCAATAATGAAATTTTATTTCGAAAAAACATCTGTATAAGCAATTCATTTCTTATCGCAAATAAATAACAATTTGTATTTTTCTGAAAATCGAAGTTGAAATTTAATTTTCAGTGTTCATATATATTTATTAGCAAGACATATATACATGTATTTACCTTTTTTTAAAATTGTTCACACACAAAGTAATTTAATGATCTAAAAAATTTCGTTATCCATCCGCTGGGCAAGATCATCAGCATCTTTCTAAATTTTTAAGTATTTTCCAAAATCGAACATGATTTAAAAGACCATTGTTTTTAAATTATATATTACAAATCATGAATGCTGTCAAATTTAAAAAATTAAATTAATACGTACCAAATCAATAAATCACTTTATGAATTTAAAAAGAAACATAATCATTCTTTGAAAATTATTATATAAGACAAACTATGATATTAATTTGTGCAAATTACTAAGAAGACATAAATAAGCAAAACTAAATTTATAATTTATCAAGAAATAATATGCAAAACTGCAGATAAAGTAACTTGAAAATAAACATTATTTATAGTGCTTTGTTAAAATTTATGTGTGCTAAATTAGAAGTTAGTGAGGGTTTAACAGGAAGTTTATCTTTGTTGAAAATATTTAATATTGGTTTAATGATACGTAAATTTATTAAAAAAAATAAGAAAGCCAATAAATTTAATTTCCTTTCTCTTACAGAATACAAAGTTCCTTAAAGTATATTTTTCAGAATATTAAATTTAGCTAGCTGTAAAAAGTTTTACAAATTATATACTATTAAATTTTCACATTTCCTTAAAATCTACACACACACACACAATTCTTCAAAAATATTCTAAACTTTAGGAAAAAAAAAATAAATAAATAAAACTAGTTAGTGCGTACCTAAGTTTTTTAAGTTTCATTCATACAAACAAAAGTATTAAGCATGCAAAGTGAGTTAAAGTAATGGTTTTACTTTCCTTTGAACGTGATGATTATATCAATGTTATTTGTTTATTGTTATTAGCAAATATGTTTTTATTTATATAACTAATGTAACGCAAGGTAAAGTCCACTGAAAATTTACAAAATTGACATTTGAATAACGTTTGCATACTTTATAACTAAATATAATTCATGAATTAGGTTATGCATTAATGAAAAATATACATGAATTTCCATGTATCAACAAAATAAAGCGCTTGAAAGTTTTTTTTATATAATTTTAGTTTAGATATTGGCATCAGATTTTTAATTCTCGATATAACAATTTTCAAACATTTACCTCACAAAACAAGAATCATATGAGTAATCTTTAATGACAATTTTTTTAATACTTACCACATACAAGAAGCCAAAGAGCTATTTACTATTCCCCAAAAGTAACATTTTCTTACGTAACGCTAATAAAAGAGGTCTTTAAGAATAAAGAGATTTCACAGTTCATTTAAAAACATTCAAGTATTTAATTTTGATCCAAACTAAATCAAATAAATTTCCAGAAAAATGTGACTGAATAAACACTCCTTTAAGTTAAATACATCTTACAAATTAAGAATCAAATTCCACTCTTTTTATTATAAGTGAATTGCTTGTTTACGTTCTTGAAGATGCTCTCACGGATTATTCCTTAAAATGAATGAGATTTAATGAGTGTACACTTTTTTTAGAAAGCTAAATAATTTTGCATTGAATTTTTGAAGAGATTTCGACTATTTCTAATTTTCTATTAGGATTTCAAACCTGCTAAACTCATTCTACTTCAAAGATTTTAACTTAAATAATGATTGGTATAAAAGGCAAATTTTGGTAAATATTTCCAAACTCTCACAGTTTTAGTCAATAACAAGTTTAGTTATTTTGTTTAGTTTATTTGCATGTACATCTATATGTTTATTCCATTCATTAAAAACATGTATGAAATGTCTGACACTATTAATTTTTTTATCAATTTATTTGCAGAAATATTCACTAATGAAATATGTGGCCAAATCAGTGAAGCTTATATCGTAAAATTTGACTTACAAAATTTCCTCTAAAAATAAAATATATGATTCTGAAAGAAGCTGAAAAAATATTATGGATAGATTAATTTTTGTTGAAAATTGATAAAGATCTATATAGAAGCTTTTGATTTTGAAATAATATCAATTTTCTTTGAATCGTATGCTTTAGTTTCCATTTTTCTTGGATGTGTGATGTAAAGTGATCTAAATATAAAGACGCTTCATATTTGATTATGTATTTATGTCCACAATGAAGTTAACAAGTTTCTAAAGATGGGTGCTGTGATTATCCACAATCAGCTAAGATTTAAAATTAGTTATATAGCATATTTACTACTTTTTTAAAATAACCTTCATTGCCTTTCTTGCAAGTAATTGATGAGTGCACAACTATAGCACTTGTTCTTCCTAACAAAAATCAGACAACTTTTAACAAATATTATTTATAGTTTGAATTAAAAAGTAAATTTAATTCATACCTTTCTTTGCTACATTTAATTATATAAGTAATCACTTGAAATATTTAAAATAATATTTCGCGAAAATGTTTTTATTAAGTTTAGCAATTCAAACAATTTGGGTAATGAAGCAGCATATGCATCTAAAATATTTTATCAATTATTCTCTCTCACTCTCTCTTTTCATTTAATTCCTTTATATCATAATATATTATCAAAAGATGCCATGAAAAATATTTAGGAAAATAATACGATCTTACATGGACATTAGTTATATCATCTTAATTGAAGGAAAAAAATATCTGGCAACTTTTTTGGCGACATGATTTTGATACTTAATAAATTATACTATCAAAAGAGAACTTACTGTATGTGTGTTTAACGAAACGTTAAATATTTCATTTGCCATCAAACAAAGTTAGAGGGGGTCTTCATTTGAATCGTAAATGATCCGAAGAAGTTGCTTGAAGTGAATCTTTTTAATTGACACGATATTTTATACATTAGGATGCTAATGAGTTGACAAGTCATTAGCGTAGAATAGGAGGAGAATTGTTACGCCTTCAGCAAGATACGTTACTCACCAATAAGCGCAAATGCTTTTTTTAGAACTTAAAAGGTTTAAAATCACATTCTTCTTCATTTCATTCAAATTAATTTTAATTTCCCTAATGAAAGGATATAAGTAACATGAATTGTTATAGGAAAGGATATATTCAGTACTTTAGAGAAATTTTTTTATTGGAAACTGTAATTTAATTTTCTTTGACGTATTTTACAAAGCACGCAATAGTTTGCATTTTTAACCAGAAATTATTTAAAATTGTCTTATGCAATTTACAAACTTTGAACAATTATTCACAAATTTAATTAATAAAATAAGATTTTGATTCATCTTTCACAAAACAAAGAGGCAAAAAAAGTGATCCATGTTTCACAAAACAAATTAACCTAATATGATAATGTTCAAAAGTTCGAGACATCAATACATTGGGGTTTTGTAATTTATATTATGACTTCTTATATTAATGCTCAATAAGATGACGTTACTCCTCCACGCAGTAAAAAATGCCTAATATCTAGCTTTTTTCTAGGATTAAAATGTAATTTTTTTCAAGGATTAAAATTATTGAGAAGTAGCAAAGAGATTACTTGGCATTCTTCATTTGTCACGAGTATTTTGATCCTTTTCTTGTGGTCTTACTCCAGAATTTTATCAATTATCTAAGCTGCTATATTTAGAATTTAATAAACGAATCTACGAATATATTTCTAGAATTTATATTACCCAACATACAATTTTTAAATCAATTTTTGATATTTACAATAAAAGTAATCAACTGTCATGCTAACACGAAAATAATATATATTAATTTAAATGAAACATGTATTCGTAATTTTTAAATATATATCTTGATTTATTTGTGAATTTTCTCTAACATTACTATTATTCAATGTTTTAAAATGTTAATGGGCATTTACATACAATGTTAATTGCGTTTGAAATTTTTAGACATTTTTAGAATTAAAAATTTTAATTTTTGGATGGAGTTACTATGAATCACAATTTTTAAAATTTTATAAGGTTTATGACAGAGAAATAAATCATTGGTATTAAATTTTAAATATTCTTTTCTTTGTAACGTAGAGCAGAAGTGTTACAGACAAAACTAAATTAACCAAAATATTCAAAACTAAAGATTATTTTATATGATGGAGTTACCATTCTGAAACGTGTTGGTAAAGATATAAAAAAAACCTCTACTGAAAAGGCAATTTTATGCACAAACGGGCAGATGAAGGAAATATTTATTTGCAAGGAACCTATTAAAAATTTTTAGATTTTAATAGGGGATATAATCAGTTCTGACTGTCTCTTAAACTTTACAGTGTTTTTTCGTGCTGAAAATGAAATTGGTATGTCAATAGCAAGAAAGAGTCTCTTAATGCTGTTACGGATTTGAAATTTGCTTTAGTGATGCTGCAAAGTGTTAATTGATATTGTTTGCGTTATATATGTTTGAAAGTATTAAGATTCAGTGATATTATGTGCCAAGTAATGTTTAATATAATGTTATGTTTAGTGCAAGCAATGTTATGTACATAATAATTGCTTATTAGTAATTCTATATTTATCTCATGATACATATCCTTTTCTTTTTCTTGCGCGAAGAATATTTTACCACTTTACATCTACACACCTCGTTTAAAATTTCAATTAATAGCGGGCACCAGTGATTAGCCTATTAATAAAAATACAGGGTGATCTTTTTTAAAGTGACATAGTTTCGAGCGTCCTGTAGCACGATCTAATAGCCGAAATGACACCAAACTTGGTATTTAGACTAATCAAGACATGGGGAAAAGGATTCCGTGAAAAAATAATTTTGTTCCAAAAGTCACCGCTAGGCCATTTTGTGGCGCTGCAGTAGCTTACAATAATAAGAATTTGCATAAAACACGGGTATCAAAGAAAAATGCAAGTTTTGTGCCATGACAGTGCCAGTAATAGAGGCTATAAAAGCAAGTAGTAGACAGATCCGACAAATTATCTCAGCTGAAATAAGCGAGCTCCAGTGGCCATGTCTCTCACGTTACCGGAATGTGCGTTTATGTTGATGGAGTCTCAAATTTGTCTATTCTAAAGGACAAAATAACAAAGACAGTGAGGAATATTCTTCGTGATATGTTAAGTACGGCTGTAGAGAACGTTGTGCACATAATGCACGGTGTTATTTCTGAGAACGGTGCTCACATTGAATGTGATCTAATTCCTCATCAAGGAAGTTAATGTAGTAAATAAACATTAATAATTTAACTGTACGTTTGTATGTGTTAGTATTTTTCTTTTCTAATATTTTATACATTGTAAAGCGCCACGAAATGCCTTAGCGGCGATATTTGAAACTAACATTTTTTTACGGAATTTTTTTCCCTGTGTCTTGTTTAGTCTACATACTAAGTTTGGTACCATTTCGGCAATTAGATCGTGCTAAAGGTTCTCCAAACACTGTCATTTTAAAAAAGATTACCCGGTATAATTGATATTTTTCAATATAATTAATGTGTTTTTTTATTGATACTAATATGTATTTTCAATGCAATTAACTTGTATTTTCTTTTAATATTATGCATTCTCATTTAATTATGATTTGAAACATTGTCTTTAATGTATCTGCCAATAAGATTAAAATCCAGTAAAATATACTATACCTCTTATTGCTTTTGCATCTGTAGGTAAACCTAATCTGGTGCAAATATAAAAATATTGTACTCGTTTTATACTTATTGCAACATAAACTTTAAACAATTTAAGACTTTCTTAAAAACAAAATTTACTAGGCTATTAATTTTAAGGTAATAGATTATGTATAGTAAATTATAATCTCAAAAATTAATGAGATTGTACTTTATTCTTAGAAAGATGCTAAGCTTTCCATTTAATCAGTTTTCCTAATAAAAACGTCAAATTACTGTTCTTTTCTTTACAAAAAGAGTTTGTTTCTAGGTAGAAAATGTAAAAGTTAATGCTTTTGCCTTGAAAAGAATTAATTAACTAATCAACACATTTTAATTTAAATAGGTAAATATCATTGATTTCAAACTTTTGTTAGCTAAAGTTGCATACATAAGTAAATTTATAATTAATAGGAATGCAATTAGAATTATTATGTATAATATCAATGATTAAGACATTATATTTGACTTTATTATTTAAAAAAAACATTAACTGCTTACATTAATTGTATTAACTTGATATGCTTGTATTTTCATTTTCCTGAAAAAATTTTTAATACTAAAACATTAATAAAATATTTATGAAAAGTGCAATCACATTTGTATAGCACTTTTCTCTGCTAGAAAGTATCTTTCGATCCTTCAGTCGAAAAAATTATATTCACAACTATCATTATTATGTCCATCATATTATCAATGAAAAGTAAAATATATAATATAAAAAAAAATTCGAAATTAATAAAATGTTATTATGTTACCCTTATATTTTTCATTGACGAGTGGGCGTCTTAAACTTTAGTTATCAAGCCTACTCATAGGACTTCAATATCCCCTGACATTATTATTTGAGACATATAGACATATATTAAAAACGTTTTGATAAAATACTGTTATTCTATAATATAATAGGAATGTTTCTAATTTCATTTTAAATTAATTTTTGAAGAATTTCTATTGGCAAGAAAATTAAATATTGAAAAGAATTCAATTCTTATTTCTGTAAGCAAAATAATTATTTACGTATAGTTATGTGGTTTTAAAGTAACATAAATTATTAGGTCTTTTAATACAATTATTTTTATTATGCATGCAAAATAAAACTAGTTTTGCAAACACAGAAATTATAAATTTTATTTAAAATGGTACAAAAACAGTTATTTATAAATAAATTAATAATATTAAGGGAATATCTAACTTTTCCATTTAAATAATGAAACAAATTCTGAAAATTTATTTTAAAAAAATTGAGCTTTTGAATTTTCTGCAAAACAGATATGGAAGAAAATTTTGGAAAAATGATTGTATAAGAAATTAAATCACTTTGTATAGTAAGAAATCGAAAGTTCTGTTACAAATAATACAAACAATACAATTGTCGTTTATCATTTAGTTTTTCAAATTTCTCATTTTTATATTTCTGAGGCAAACAATGATTTTAAATTTTAAACTAATATAAATAATATAAAGCAATGCGAATGGCTCATTTAAAAATAAACTAAAAAGAATGTCCTAAAGAGCCAAACATAAAATCTCTTAATACTTTTGATATTTCTCATATTTCCATAATTTATAAGGATATCGCTACAAAAAAAATTTTTATTTAATTATATTTCTGTGAATAACTTTCTTCCACAATAGTTTCTAAATAATCATGGATTAATATTCCAAGCATAAAAAATAATATTTTGCTGTAAAATAGCAATAATAATTTCGATTGTCTGTGTAATATTCCTACAAACAACGTATTTCTCAAAAAATAGCACACTTTATTGTAAAAATAAAAATGTAATGTAATATTTTATTTCCTCACCTTCAATTTGTAATATAGTTTTCGTTGCAAGTATCATATTCGTAAAATCGTTGGGGAAGGTTTAACGTAAGTATGCAACAATCCTAAAGCAAGTCGATTTTAATAACAAGGAAAGAAGCATTATAGTTTTCCATGGAATTTCTAAAGGAAGAAAAGTGGGGAACATGTTTCTTATTTCACGGCTTTCAAAGTAGACTTTTGCTTAACGGGTCTATCAGCATTCGAGACACGCACTGGGTAAAATTCAGATCGAAGAATGAGGTCTTACATTGTTGGATTTTAGTGACATTATTCTTTCATTAAAATGGAGTGCCTCACTTCAATTTGCATTCATGACCTTTCGAAGGAAAGTTCTCGAACCCATCAATCATCCTCAATCGCCATTCAGCCTAGCACATAATTCAATTTCTGCGTTTGTGACGAAACTGCTAAAGAACGCTCGTCGAAATAACGTGCCACCAAAAAGTACTTATTAAAGCTATTGTTAAGAAAAAGGGTCAAACTTTTTCTTCATGTTTTATTTTCCTTTCCACCACCCGCTTCATGAGGAATTTCAATCCCTCTTCACCACCCCTCGCCATTTTCTTTTTCTTGTTCAAATGTGATTTTTTCCCCTGGAGTAATGGGTTAATCAATGAGACAGATTGAGCGACACCAATGGAACTATTATTCGTTGTGTTTTTTTTCTTTTATGCAGCATGTTCCGCTAGAGAACAATTCCCAGTTCTGCAATCTACTGCTCAGATAATGATTGTTATTGGAGTATTTATGTTTTTTCACAACACAGCTCAAGAATGTGTTCCTTAATATCTTTGCCTCTGGTAGAAAAATGGTTTACTAAATGAAACAATAGACTATTTCTTCATACATGTATATAACTTCAAGAATGTGCTCGAATATTATTCATTGCTTATAAAAATTTATCAGTAGAAAAGAAGGACAATAATTTGCACATTTCTTATAAGATTCCATGAAACATTATCATATTTCAAGCAATTTCTATCATAATAATAAATGAATAAATATCATTTTATTAAGAGTTAGCAAAAGTTGCATGCTTTATTCCTGGCTTAAATCAAAATGTATTGTTTCAATATTAAACTCAATTTGTATTCTTGAACTTAATTTTATTCTCTTATTTTGGGAAAAATAAGTTTTTAAAAGAGAATTATGAGCTTCATATCAATCTAGACATTGTTTATTTATAAGAAACTTCAGTCCATCTAGCTGTTTCTTAATACCTTGAAAAATACTTTTCTATAAAAATATGTATTTTGCCAGTGGATTATTTTTAGATGAACTAAATTATGAGAATGATGTTACATTAATTTTAAATTTATCTTCAGCTACACAAAATTATTCTCAAACAGGTAAAATATTTTAATTAAAAATTTTCCTGTATCCTCAAAATAAAGTTTATGGATCGCAAATGATTTATTTTTCTAATTATAGGAAAATAAAAATTTGCAATTTGCTTTTCATCAACATATCGGGTATAAATATCCGCTAGCATATAAATATGTGTTTATATAAATATAACTTTTTATCACTCCTATATTAATATTAACTAAATAAGGATTTATGTTAGTATTACCAAATTCAACATTGAAAAGAAAATATGAATCTTTTTTGTCTTCGATGAATTGAAATGCGTAGAAGACTGTATTAACACATTATTTCTTCTATTAAAACATACGAACATTTTCGCATGTTAATTTGACTTTTGTTAAAATAAGTATTTAACAGTGGATCATTTTTCAGTTAATATATAAAAGAAAATCATATTACATTGATTTCAAATTTTATATTTAATTACTTTACTGTTACTTAGAAACAATTTTCAAAACTAAAATATTTTATAGTTCTTTCTGCAGCTAGAAATTCAACGTTCAGGAATAGTTAATACTTATTTTCATAGTTAGGAAAATCAATCGTTTCTTTAAGAAAATTAAAAATGTAAACAAAGACATTATTCTAATTATAGGTTAGAAAAATTAAAATTTATTTATTTTAAATGTTTAATTGTTTCTCAAAAAATAACGTATTTTTAAGCAAAAGCAATCAATTTAAAGCATTATTTTGATTTCTTAATATTATCGAGATGTTTTCAAGCAAACGACCATTAACAACATCTGTTAGGATGATATTACCTGTAATCATAGTTCTCTTTGCTAAGCATTATTACAAAACTTTAGTTTAAACGATATTCAAAAATAATAGCTCTTTTTAACTTTTCTATGTTAAACAGAGCGAAAGGATTTTTTATGTATTGAAAAAATGCTCATTGTACATTTCCAGGATATATTTAAGGTTTTACCCATTTGTTAACGCTTACGATGTAAAAGTAGATTTAAACCTGGAATTCGAATAGCCGAATATTTTTAATTTAATAATGTACTAAATTTATAAAAAATTACAAAAAAATATTTTTAGAATATTAAGTAATTGAAATTTTTCCAAATTTTGACATCTTATAAGTTATATTTAATGTCCCATAATAGATTTTTGATAGTTCATTAAAACAAAAATTGAGCAATAGTTTTCATTCAAGTGGTCAGCATTCTTTTATTCCTCTTTTAAATTAAAAAATACCATATAAAGCCATAAATATTACTTAAAATTACAAATAATATATTTAAAACGCAACTGATAAATACATGCAATTTTATAAGAAATATATTGTTTCTTATTTTAAAGTTGTTAGGATATGTGGTAAATGGATAAAAACAACAAGATATTTCATTGCAATACGTAATTTAACACAGTAATATTTTACTGAATTTTTGTATCCCAGCTTTAGGAAGTGGTTATAAAAAATGTCAACCAAATTATTTCCATATGATAAATAATGAAGTACATAGGCTCTGATTATTACTTGTCATTAAATAATGTCCCTAAAAGTGAATATTCTTTTCAGCCCAGACACACACACAACACAAGCACACAATTTTACGCTAAAAAATCATAATCAAGAAATTATATAGGTATCATTAAATAAATATCAACTCTAGAAAGAATTGGATAATTTGCTAGTTGCTTCATCACTCAGTTATCAAAAGCATTTTACGATGAATTATTTCAGTTAAATTTCTATAATATACAGCAATCCTAACAATGTATACAACCTGGTAGATTTAATTGTCTGGTAATGTGTCAGTTAAATAAAATACCTTTTAGAGGTATAATATGAGTATATTATAACAAAGATGGTTCAAAATATGTAAAGTCAACGAATTATTTTCCTAGTAGATTAGTTGTGATGAATAGCTAGTAAATTTGTACTTTTTATACCCCCGATGATCAGCAGGATTATTTTCAGGGAAATAACTTGGTGAAATTATTTTCACTTGTACTCAGTCATGATAAGTGTAGGCGAACACTTATCAGATGAAAAATTGTAAGCTGTTTCTTTTACATGCTATTTCAAAACTGGTATTTAGATTAATACGTGTTTAAGCAGAATATATGGAAAAATTAAATAAGATATATTTTAACAAATAAAATAAAAATGAAACATAAACACAAATATTTAGATTTTTATCCATGTTGATTATAAATTAGTCCTCACTATTTTCGACATTTTAACCACCTTACAAAGTATTAAGATTTTACCTTCATTGTAATGATAAATAAAAATGCAATTTTTTAAACTTCTTACATAGTAAAAATAATACTGAGTGCAATATAGAATTTATATTTATATATTCTTAATATTGTGTTAACAAAATAGGCATTGATATTGAAATTTTCCACTGAAAGGAGTGCAACAGTTAGGAACGAGTGAATTAATAATACCTTTACTTCTTATGAGTTATTTTGAAATGTTGTTTAATAAATAAGTCATAAATTATATTTTTTAACGGAAAACAACGTAAAATATTTACCTTTATCAACATATCAATATTTCTAATGAAGAAAAAATAACTTAATATATTTTTTTAGTCATATTCTCAAAATAACAATTTTATATGAAAATACTGCAATTGAAATATTATTTTCTATTGTATACCAAAAGGGAAAATAATACAAAATATTTTATATCATAGTCACACCTAAAATTTATGCAATCAAAAGTTTAGTCACAAATATCATAGTATCAATTTAAAGCTTTCTACCAGTTAAATGCTAAAAGCGACTGAAACAAATAACCTGTTTATAAAATCAAACTGAATTTATCTGCACCTGCAAGCCATTGGAGTTCAGCATTAATATTCAGTCCTTTATTAAGCTTTTATTTCAAAATATATTGGATTTAAGGAAGCAGTATACATTCGTCAATAGAAGTTTAGCTCCATTGCTTTAATTTGATACTTGCGTGTGACTAGTTGTGTAAGATAGAACTTGTACATTTACTTTAATATAGAAAAGATTAATGATAAACTGGAACTAGAAATTTTCCAGGGTCATTACTTATTTAATTACTGTTATCTAAGAATGCGTCACATGTAAAACACCAATCAAATAATTTGAAAATACGATATGAAATTTTAACACACCTATTTATATACATAATATTTTCAATTATTACTACTTAATGTTAAAAATGGAAATACTTTTATATGAAAATAAGAAAACTACAATTTACATCAAATATTATTTAAATATTATGTTAATTTCAAACTTCACATGCAGTAGTAAAATGGAATAGCTCTGCATTTGAATTTTTTTAAGCAAATTCTACACATGTATAACTAATAATGTAAACAAAAGTATATTGAAAATTAATTAATACGTTAAGAATTATATAAGTATTTAAATATTAAATATATTAAAATATAATGTACAAAATATTCTGCTGAAATCAAAAATTAGGTTTCATTATATTGGGAAGATTTAATAGTGAGAGTTAATAATATTAGAAAAAAGGACATTTGATCCTTTAAATTGTTTAAGGAAATTTTCTAATTAACTAAACTATCTAACTAAACTAAAGATTTTTAATATTATAATTATTTTGAAATAGCTATAAATACTCTTTATTGGTAAGATTTTTGAAAAATATTCACAATTCAGTTTCATTTATGACGAGTTGATTTTAAAACCCAATTCTGGGAAGACTTATATAAGCACATAAGATCATTTATTTAAGCACAATAATATATTTACTATATACAACACACAAACGCTTGTAAAAATAAGGAAGAAATAAAGTCAAAAATATTCGGATATTTGAAGCTTTCAAAAAGTTCAAAAATATTTGCAAAAATGGAAGAATATATTTCAAAGAAAAAAATCATAGATAAGTAAAAATATTTAAGTTCATCGTTGCACAAATTTTTTTTTTAAAAAAAGATTATCTTAAATGTAAAATTTCAAAAATAAACAAGAGTGTATACTTTATTTTAATTTGGAATCTTACAGTTTTTATTCATACAAAGGAAAGAGCTAACATACTTTTCTGGCAAACAAGTACGGATTTTACTTTTTCTGATTAGAACCTTTTTATATATAAAAGCAATTCCATAACATAAAAAAGGAGTAATTAAGGTCAGTATCAATTTAAGACATTCTTCAGGACCAATTTGTTGCACCTAGGTTTCAAATTGCTTCATGAGGAAAGATCAAGCTTTTTTCCTGAAAATAAGCCAGCTTTCAGCAGTTTTTACTGAAAAAGTAATTTAAATCAATGCTAACTTTTCTAAAGAATGCATTTTTAGAATGTTCTCTTTAATAATGTTAAAAGCTTTTAGAGAAAAATAATTATTGTTTTCGTAAAAATAAAATGTCAAGTAAAAGGAACTCTAATACTTGAAGCATTTAATCAGATGATATATAATATATATATATATATATATATATATATATATATATATATATATATATATATATATATATATATATATATATATATATATATATATATATATATATATATATATATATATATATATATATATATATATTATATATATGTATGTATATATTTATATATATGTATATATTTATAAGTTTAAATAATTAATTTATTTTTTAAATTAAAGAGCAATTAATCATAGACAAATAAAATATATTTTGCTAAATAACCTTAAGCTCTTTTATAATATTATAAATGCTAGAAATGGAGATTTTCGAATATTTTATTTAAGAAGACATTTTTTTTTATCACAGATATGTTTTCAGATAAAGGGTTCACATCATTGCTTTCGTTTTTGACTAAGAGATGACTTTTCAAAATACATTCACTCTATTTGCTAAGTTAGTCTATTTAAAATGCTTAAAACATTTTAAGTGTTTTAAATTTAATTTATGTGAATAATCCAAAATTATTTAAACTAAAAAATCAATAAAAATAAATCTAAAAGTTACTGACTTTTATAAATTTTTTTCCTAACTGATTTCCTAACTAAATTTCCTGACTGATTTATATTATTACAACTACTGTGAATTATAATGAGTGCCTAATATTAATGTAGATATTTAAGTTGTAAATTTAAATATTTTAATTTTACTATTTCTTGTCAATTAATGCATAAGTTAATAGATTATTATTTTTTACAATTTGACTTGTTTGTTTTGATATTTAATATTTATTTAAATGAGAATAATATAAAATCTTTCTTTGACTCCCCCAAATCCACTATTAGAAAAGTGTAAACATGCTTAAGTTAAATTTTTGAATTATTATATTTTTACAAACTAAATTTTGGCAATTTCATACCTTCCTTTTCTTAATAACCTTCAAAAATTATATTACTAAGCAACATACTAAAATGTGTAGTAAGAATTACTTTTTTCGGGCTATATTTACGAAATATTTCCAGCATCTTTTAGGAGAATGAAAACCATAAAGCGTACTTAAATCACTTAATATCCTTATATTATGTTAGATAAATATTCATATTCAAAGTAGGTTTAGCATATTGAGAGCTGAAGCATGAAATGAAAGAAAAACCCACGAAAGCAGTGTAAAATATTCTTTTATAAGCACTGTGTATATTTTTGCTTAAATAACTTTGCATTTACGTATAAATAACGCTTAACAACTTCTTGCATAATTCAGTCATTATGTAGGCATAATAACAATAAAAGACAATTCTCTAATGTGCGCGTGAACACTTTTAAAGTAAAATTTTGAATTAAAATATTGGAGATGATTTAGATGAAAGAGTGTGGATGTAAGACAAAGTTTCAGAGTAAATCTCTTAATTTATTACTCAGTTACTCGTTATAAAGAAGAAGAAAAAACTACACTCAGAGTTCCTTCTTTCCTTCAGCTCTTAAGGTAAGATGAAAAAGCAAATTCTTATCTCCTTTTTCATTGAATTTTCCATTTATCAAGAACTTTTTTTTCACCTTTTTACATTAAACGTCCCTTAAATGAGGTGATAAAAGTCATTACTCTACGCCAACGTACGTCAGAAGCTTTAGATTTACTGCATCCATACAATTTTAATTTCAAAGGCTGCGTGATAGGGTAAGGTTTTAATTTTAATTCAGTTATTTAAAATTTTACCAAGATTACGTAATTTACTGATATAAGCTTTTCTTGAATACTAATCAGTTGTGTAAAATTACTTACTGCCATGTTAGGCGTTATTTTAATTTCGCATAATATAAAAAATATTTATATGTAATATTCAGTGCAAGTTATTTCACGTGATATTCTCTTAAATATTATATTTTAATTAAATTAATTTAATTTTGTAAATTTATTTGCTCTTATATGGATAACACATATAGTGATACAATTCATTACTTTAGAAAAAAAGCACTTACATTTTTTAACATTTTATTTTTTGAAATGGAAATATTATTTATTATATGGAAAAAATATGACTACAGAGTTGCAGGCAAAAATTATTTTTTTTGTTTCCCCAAGTTGAGATAATTTATTTCAAATTAATTCATTATTAATATATCGATGCCAGAGGATCTCAAAGTAATATTGTAAAAACACATTATTGTTTATTTTTTAAATATTTAAGTAAACATTTCTTTTAAAATATTATGTGACTTAATTTAGATTTTCTAAATTTATTATCCTTGTAAATGAATTTTTTCTTAATGTTCCGGGAAAAAACGTATATTTCTAAGCTATTTAAATATAATTTGCAATAATACCTATATAAATTCGCTATTAGATAAAATAATTCATTATTAACTAGTTTTATTTTTTAAATAAAACAAATTTCAGTGAATTCTTATAAATGCTATTAAGTTATAAACATAAATATATTATATTCATGTAATAATGAATAAATCATAATATACGTAAAGAATCACTGTAATTTTATATTAAGTTAAACTTTAAAGTAAAAAAAAGTAAAGTTTATATCAGCATTTAAAAAGAGTCGCAATACTAAAGTTCAAATAATTTAAAACTTTTAACAAATTTCCCCCAGAAAATTCAATAGGATACTTTAAATAATTAAAAAATATGTTAATTCAATAAATAAGTGCGTTTTAATAACATAAATTGAACGCATGTTGCTTAGTATGATGTGTATTTAAAAAGAGTAATATACTTTTAAAAAATCTGAGATTTATATTTATTTTATATAAATATATTGAAACATATGCAATTTATCAATGAATTTTGCTTAAAAAATTTAGGTGTATATTAAAAATATAATGTATATACTTTAATTATAATATTTTCTTGCACTAAAAATTCAAAAACAAATCTTATAAACTAATTAAGATCTATTTTACAGTTAATTTCACATACCAACTACTACTACCCGGAAATTAATATTTTTGATACGCATTTAGTTCAATTAAAGAAAGAGAAAACTAAAACTTTGACTTTGACCTCTTGTTCTATACCTCTAACGCCTTACTCATTTTGATGTTAGTATCCTACAGTGGCAAAAAATAGAAAGAAATCATTAATCCCCTGACGTCATAACATCCAGTAAGGAATTCTTATTATGGACCTCCAGCTGGAACCAATTTTGCTACCATTGCAATGGTGCTATTTATAGTTACTGACGAGAAATTTCAAAATGTGTTTTACTCTAAAATTGCACCAATATAAAATAAAGAAAACAGAAAACCCTGGTCCAAACAATTAGAGAACAAATCCATATTTTTTTTTTCTATAAAATCTTGTTTTACTCTATCATAGCAAGAAAAATAGCCTTAAGATAAAACCTAATACAAAAAATTCACTTTGAGTTGCAAACTTTAATTGAATGAATTAAATTTGTCCTTATTAAAGACAAATTTAAAATATGAATATGTTATATATTTGATATGATGATTTGTATTTTTATATTTTTCAGCTGCCTGTTATTATTATTATTACAGACACAAATATATATATATATATATATATATATATATATATATATATATATATATATATATATATATATATATATCAAAATTATTTCTTAATTTCATCCGTATCACTTGAATAAATATATTTTATAACTTCCTAGGAAATTAGAGACATAAGAGAAAGTCGTAAATAATATGACATAAATTTATTCTCAAAAAATATGTTACGTAAAATATTTATCTGAAGATAAATGCTGCTAGATAATTTCATTAAAATCTTATATTCAATGTTTCTTCTGAAATTTTTACTAAAAAATAATTAAACATTAATGACATGCCTGCCGAAATCGAAGCTTTTTTTATCGTAATAAAATTAATTGGAAATTATTTTCTTTCTTAATTTAAGGTATTTGGGAAAGGAAACTAAAATCATTCTGATGATGCGTTTGATAACAGTAATTAAACTTTTTCATAACTTTCAAAGTTGAATTTTATTTGCTATGTTTATTAATAATAAAGTGAATCTCATTAAAATTGAAACATTTACGACAAATTCTTTAAATTTTTAACACTGTCAGTGAAATTTGAAATATATTTAAATGTAACATCTGGACATCTGGAAGGAATTTCACATTTTAGAAAGTATGCTGAAAATAATTTCAGAAGTTGTCAGAAATATAATCCAAATGAAACTGTTAGTGTATACAATCTGTCTGTATGTGTATATAAACTGTCAGAAATATAATTCAAATGAAAATTTTTCTCTCAGTGCTGCACTCCTTGTAATAAAGTTTATTTGATTAAGTACTCTCTCAATGAATTTTCTTAAAAAAATAAACAACGAAAAAACCCTTTCAGTTCACAAATTCGTACATATTAAATGCAAGTGCTTTTAGATAAAAGAGATCTTAATGTCATGGGTTAATTTTGGAAATTAATTTACTTTACTAACTTGTACTGTCTTCATTATAAGACAATCACATCGTTATAACTCATCAGTTTAAATCTAGTTTAAACACTGCAAGACACAAAACTATTAACACAACGTACTTTTATGAATTAAAAAGGAATAAGTTGATTGTATTAAAGTATTTAATATCGTCATAAAATTTGATTTAAGTCCATTCCTAAAAGAATGATTTGAGTGAATTCCTGAACTGAGAACTAATTAAAAATAACAAAGTTAATGGTCAAATTAAGTTGACTTTTTTATCATCAGTTTCAGCTGGAAATAAAAAAAAATCATATTTCAATCAATTAATAACAATATTATTTCCTGTACTAAAATTATTTGATTCTATATTTTGTAAATACATTATTATTTCCATTGTAAGTTTATTCTTTGTAACAACAATATAATTTCTTAAAATTATTTTCAAGGAATAAGGTATAGAACTGCTGAATGTTTAGTACAATTAAAATACAGAAGTTTTTATGAAATTAGTTTCAATAATTTTATGAATAAAACATTTCATTTTTATCAATATTTTTGCAATATGAATATGATTGGTCGAGGCATTTTTACCATTAATATTATACCTTTATGAAACAAATGTTTTAAAAGTTTTTTTTAATTTATTTATTAAAGCGAATATAGAAATACGTTTTCTATATATTATAATACTGGGGCGATACTTTGTCTACTAAACAAAGCAAAAGTAGCATGAAATGGGAAAATAAAACGAGTTTGTAGGTGGATTATTATTTAACAGTTAAAAGTTTTTTATTGTTGTTAACGAATATTATAGCCGTTAAAAAATTCCTCTTCAACTATATTTCTCATTTTTAACATGCATTATACACATATATTTCATATATTTATTTATTTCAGCAATGTTTACTTTTTATTTATTTAGGATTTTGAAGCAGTTTTTTACGGTAATCAGTGACGATATGTTGAATTTATTATGAACAAAAAATACTCTTTTTGTACCTTTTTTCTTTCCTACATTTTAAAGTAATATAGTCAATCGGAAATCAGTGACTATATGTTGAATTTCTTATGAACAAAAAATACTCTTTTTGTACCTTTTTTCTTTCCTACATTTTAAAGTAATATAGGAAGTATATATATTTCCAATAATTACATATTTACTTTAACTGAACATTACTAGTAAGATTTTAGCAATAATTCTTTGAAAAAAAGCTTCGATTTGCAAGCAGCACTACATCGTTAGTGAGATACCATATGCGATATTTCCAAAACTGTATTATATCCTTACGTTTTACTAATTAATTTCTTCAGAATTATTCCAGATGTATCAAAATGACGGTCAGAAATCAGACAATTTATTTAATTTAATATGTAATGTGTACTATTATTGAATGTGTGACAAAACTGATTAGTAAAGAATTACATTTCCCTGTTATACTGTTATAACTGTAATATATATATATATATATATATATATATATATATATATATATATATATATATATATATATATATATATATATATATATATATATATATATATATATATATATATATATATATATATATATATATATATATATATATATATATATATATATATATATATATATATATATATATATATATATATATATATATATATATATATATATATATATATATATATATATATATATATATATTATATATATATATATATATATATATATATATATATATATATATATATATATATATATATATATATGTGTGTGTGTGTTCTGTGTGTCTGTGTGTGTGTGTCTGTGTCTGTGTGTGTGTGTGTGTGTGTGTTTGTGTGTGTGTGTGTATTATATATGATGTATTTAAAGTAATTCTTCCTTAAAGTTCTACCAAATCAAATAACTGTAGGGTAAGTAAGAATCAATCGAATAATCAAGAAAATATTCTTATATGTTTTAAATTAATGACACAATCTTCTGACTATCTTCTAAATTAGGTTGAAACACATCTGCCCGCATCAATAGTCCTCTGACGATTAATAACAATTTGACTCAATAGTACAAGTGCATTCGTAGTGATAATAAATACAGCAGTGTGTGAAATTCATAAAAAACACTCTCGATTTTAATTCCTTAAATTGGAGTAATCCTATTTAAAGAGATAGAGATATCCAAAACAAATATAGGCATTCTTCTAATATATCTCTTTTATGTTATCAGCAAAAGTGGAAATGTTTTCTCTGGTTTGTAAGGAAGTTTTTAGATGAAATTTAAAAAGTTGATATGAATTTTGTCCTGTGATTAAGTAACTCTAGGATGTATTCGCAATATATAAATCTTAGCATATATATCTGGTGATTTGGATTTATTATATTTAAACACTATGTTTAAAACCAGATAAAGCAATTTTAATTTATAAAAACTACTTGTAATTTTAAATACATTTAAAATAAAAACTTCATTTACAGCATTTTTCGTGATCTAATTTATAGTTAAAAATTAATGCGAGATTTTTCTTTTTGTCTTTCATGAAAAACTCGCAGATAAGTACAGATAATATTAAAGTTACACAAGCTGAATAAAAATATTTTCAAATTTATATATAATTCAAACCAAAATTTCAATAAGAGCAATTCTTATTTTAGTTAAAATTAAAAATCATTGCAGATTTTATTTCGTAGTTAATATATTTTTCTTATGTTCCGAGAACATGTTCAATCATAGACACAAACTATATAATTGTTATATAAGTTAAAACAGTAATTAATGATTACAAGGGGAGAATAAAAAGACTTTATTTGATTTCAAATACCTGCCATTATGAGCTAAGAAAAATAAAAGAAGATTTTATAAAAATGTACCTCACTGTTGATATTTCTTCTTCAATAAGTAAAAAAGAGTAATACTCTCAACAAATACTATAAAGTGATTTTGTACCACAGTTTGAATATAAAAGAAACATTTCTTCTTAAATGTAAGATTGGCTAAAACTTGGTTCTATCTTTTAACCTCCGAGAGTCGTCATCGATTGAGGGAACTGCCCGTGCGCATTGGCGGCTTTACGCTTATTGCTTTACGCGATTTTCTTTTCCCAGCCGTTAACGAGCTACCGTTTGCCTAAAATGCAGTAAACATAGCAAATGGCAATTGTTCCAGCTGAAGAAAGTGGACCGCATGCGTTTCTTTAGCATTATCGGAAAAAAGGGATATACTAAAACGTGAAGACAGGATTTTTCTTCGAGTTTTAACTCAAGAGGGGTTGTTTAAAAAATTCAGGAGCATTTAATAGTGCATTTGAAGAAAGTACCAAATTTTGTCCTGTAAAAATTAATCGAATGTAAATTATAGTATTGATGAAGTGAAAACTGATGTGTAATTATGTATTCAATAAAGTAAGTAAACGGAAATCTAGCCGAGAAAGTAAAAAAAAAAAAATCTAACAAATTTCTGTTACACCCTAAAATTATCATATGTTTTGGCCATTTAAAATAATAAACTCACAAACCATCAATTTCCATATTAAACTTAAACTTAAAATGTGTTTACGCTTACAAATAAGGTAGGTTGGTTATGCTGGACATTTTTGGTGTTCTATACTAATATTCTTGTAACTCACATTGAAGAATATATCTAAAGATGATTTATAGTCAATTGACTAATATTGTTTAAGAAAGGTTGATAGAAATATTTTAATCAATCGGTGAATACTAAGAAAACACATCTTAACATAAGCAGATAATTCAGATTAACAAAATTTTTGGCAGAAGACAGTTCAAATATATTAGGTGTTACAAAATTTTACTTTTTATGTCATTAAGATTAAAATATATTTAGTTAACCTTAAAAATTCACAGCCAGCAAGAATTTTATTTTCGGATTTTGTAGATAATTCAAATATTTAAGAGATTATTCATGTTCCTATTCCTAATTTTTCGTAATTGGTTCCTTAGATGTTCGTATAAAGAACAGTAGAAGAAAACATGATCTTTGATTTCAGATTCACATCATTGATAGCTATCTGTGTGCCACAGATTGCATTTAAATAGAACAGAATTGACAGGGAAAGATCTTATTCTAGCTCTGGACATAATCATGCGTCTTCAAGTCCGGATTTCGTTAACAGTCTATGATTTTTGCGAATAGATGTGAGATGAGTGAATGTTTCAGCATGTTTACTATTTTTTCCGTTGATCAAGTCTTCCCTTAAAGAAAAGTTTCCTCATGTGTTGTTTCAGATCTACAAAAAAATGGATCGTACAAGCACCAATTGTTGCTCATAATTGTTACTTTCACCAATGAGTCAGTGATTTTATTGCCTGCATTCCCTGAATACAAAATGAAATAAATATTTAACAATTATTATTTAACTTTTTTATTTATGAACTACATCTCATAAGACTATAATCAATAATTCTCCAACGAAAAAACAAGAAAATGATTTAGATATATAAATATATATATTTAGATGTAGATATATACACGCTTACATACTAACATACCTTTTGCATAATCAAAACACTAACAGCCATTATAAATTTAATGGGCATTCATTATGTAAAAAAGACTTTAACCATAAAAGGATAAGTTTTTTTCTGAGAAATATTTGAAAAATATATAAATATTGAAAATATTGAAAAATATATAGTAATTTTTAATTAACTGACATGCATTGATAAATAGGAATTGACAATCCGTACGTTAGTAATGATACATAGGAAAATTACTATTAACAGTTTTAATTAATTAGCAAAAATACTTGATCTTTTTATAAATGAACTAAAAATTAATCTCAAAAACTTTACCTGTTAAATATGTTTAATTTCTCAATGCTATTAAAAATGAAAAAAATTTAATTAGAATGTACTGCTTTACCTTATTCTTATTTCTTTTTTTTCAGGTTTTGAGTTACTCATCATCTTCTGTTCTTCTCAAACAATAATCAACTCAAGCATTTAATGAAGACATTGTTTTTATAATGGAAAAAATCCTGCATTGTCTGGTTTTTTTGGGTATATTTACTCATTTTATCTTTGCTATGTCATGCCACTTGAAATGCCAGTGTATCTGGAGGAAAGGTAAACAAACAGCAGAATGCTCCTCTGCTGGATTTGAGAAAATACCATTAGGTCTTGAGCCAACCATTCAAGTCTTAGATTTGACGCGTAATAATTTCACTCTCTTGCCACCTAATGCGTTCTTGAATGCTGGTTTGGTAAATTTGCAGAAGTTGTACCTTCCAAGATGTGGAATTGAGCACATTGATGATTTTGCTCTGAATCGGATATCTAACTTAATAGAATTGGATCTCAGTGACAACCTTATTTCTTACATCCCTACTGCAGCATTTCGGCACCTGCCACTTTTAAGGCATTTGATTTTAAGCGGAAATCCTTTGGTTATCGTCCCTTCTCAAGCATTTGTGGAGTTAAAAACTCTCATAATTTTAGAAATGGGAAACTGCAAAATTGATACTATTGCTACCAGAGCTTTTGAAGGATTGGAAAAACTGGAAGTATTAAAAATAGACAGCAATGAACTTCAATCTCTTCACGCAAAAACTATGATGCCATTTAAATTTTTACATGGTATTACTCTTGATGGGAATCCTTGGACGTGTGACTGTGAGCTTCGGGGACTTCGTCAATGGTTAAATGATAATAACGTTCCTTACATTCCACCAACATGTTATAGACCCATTCGACTTCGAGATAAGATTTGGACAGAAGTTAGTATTGAAGATTATGCTTGTGCACCTACATTTTTGAACACATCCAGTGCCATGAATGTGTTTGAAGGCTCAAATGTAACTTTGGAATGTAAAGTTTCTGGCGATCCGATTCCGTCTATACAATGGTTATGGAGAGAAAGAGTTATTGCTAATCTATCAGAAGGTATATCTTCCATGCAAACATTCATCATGTCGGAATGTACTGAAAAGGAGAAGTATTCAAGGTTGAAAATTTCATCAGTTCAGGAACCAAATGCTGGAGTATACACGTGCATTGCATCTAACACAGCTGGAAAAGTAGCAAAAAATTTCACATTAATGGTTTCTAGACTACCGGTTACCGGCGTTAAAATCATTGAAGAAGAAAAAACACAAGAAGTCAAAGAAGAAGAAGAAGAAAAGAGTAATTCTATGGCTGGAATGGCAATTGGAATGTTAGCAGGAGCAATAGGTGTTATTCTCATTTTGGGGATAGTTTTATGGGTCTGTCGTAGAAGAAACAAAAGAAATATTCAAATAAAACGGCTAGAAGCTAATCACAAAATGTGCAATTCTGTTAACCCAACAACTCCAAAAGTTTCTCAAGAAGATTCTGACCTAAAGATTCTTGGAGTTAATCCTATGAATAAATCATCTAGACTTGGAGGTTATGAAGGAATTCCAACAAATGAAATTGATCATTATGATCCTGTAATGGTTCAAGACCACTCAATGCCGGCCCCTGTATGGATGGTTCCTGATCACTTGCCACCAAATGAAATTGATTGGGATGGACATAATCCTTCGCAAGCAGTTATGATGACTCAGCCAGTTCTTGTAGAAAAACGAAATCCTTCTTCATTACAAGTACAGATGCAAGGCCCACCTGAAGATATCCATGTACGTTTACAACATGAGCTTTCTGATACTTTACGCAGAAAAGGAGGAGATCGGAAACTAGTATCTGAAAGAGAACGTGGTGATGGAAGCTCGGAAATGGAAACCGTGGATCCTGATGGAATTAAAATAAATTTTGAGTCCCCTATTATATGCGAAGAAGAAAGAAACAGCCGTGTCTCAACGTTCCTTCCTGATAAATGCACAGATGAAAAAGGTCCTGATTTGATTGATCATGCTCGCGCAGTTGCTGGAGAAATTGAAGATTGGAAAAATGGATCTACCCAACAATGGATGTATAATCAAGGTGCAGCTTACTACAGACCTGCTGTTGCTCCAACCAAGAATTTGTCAACAGCTTCACGGATGAGCAATGACAACGAGTCCTCAGCGACTGAAGTGTAAAAGGTTATTCTACCTCAAGTCAGATGGACATTAGATCTTCATAGTATGAACGATATTGCGGTTTTGAATATTGAATAACTAATCTGAAACCCAACCCATATATACATATATATACAAACACTTTTCTTTATATGTTAATATAAAAACTGCGCTCTACAGCATTTTTACTGATGTGGTGCTCTTGATTTTAGACTGATGCCCTTTCAGATAATGTTGGAATTGTTGTTTATTTTTGCGAACGTGTAGTGTGACGCAGCTTCATTTGTACACATTGAAGTCATAAACTAAAATATTATTGCATACGCATGTAAACGTGAGATATTAAACATATGCGATGTATAAATATATACTTACTTGTATACATATATATATATACACAAATACATGGAAGTGTACCGTCTATACGACTAATGGTGTTGCTCAAATATGAAGCGGACATTTTGTAATGTGATAAATGAAGGCAAACGTCATACAAAAGTTTTATCAAGCATATAAAATTGTCAAAATTTGTTTATCTTGCACACGAAGATTATCGCTTAACGTGTGTACGTTTTTAATGGCGCGTTCTCCCTTCCTATGTGATGAGACACAGTGAATATCTAAATTAGGAAACTGTGTTATTCCAAGAGATTGGTGCTATGCATGATGCACCGTGAGTATATCAACCGGGTATAGGAAGGAGAGATTTTTTTATGGCAGCTGTGGCTCACCTCTCTCAAAAGGAGACAGTTTCTGGTTCAAGAATAAATTGTATTTTTGATGAAAATTGTAGCAACAATAATTTCATACGTAAATGTCATTATCTGAACGCATTTACACATTTTCTAACACAAAGATGGACGTCAGACGCACATGAAAAATAAAGCAAAATCATGATAAAGATGAAAATATCATGGCTGATCGTTCTTTCAAAGTAACATATTTGTGTATGCTACTAAGGATGTGAATTAGATTTTCATAAGCAGAACAAAAACGATGAAATTAAATAGTACTTTAAAGATCTCCGAAGCAGGTGAACCACAGCTGAATAAAATAATTTTGTACTGATGTCCTTCAGTGGAAGTAAATAACCATTTACACTATTGAAATAATGACACAAAGAGAAAAAAAAAACAAAATTCTTAATATTTAATTATATATCGTCTATGTCTTGTCCTAAGCATGTGTTAAGAAAGTTAGGCTTTAGTCAATGTTTTCCCTCAATTGGATCTGGTAATATTGTTTCCTCTGTGCCTTAGTGTGATCCTTTTGTAGTTGCAATCTAGTTTACTCAAAGTTTATATGCGAGCTCACTAAGACGAAGGTCCTGATTAAATAACCAGTTTTTAATAAATTATGGAAGTGATAGCTTCAGGGATACTATTAATTAGAAAAGTCTAATGAGCATATTAAAAATTGTACTGATGGTAGGCATTTACCTAGAAAATAAATTCTAAGGCAAAACAGTTAAGATTATTCAATCTAATCTATTTAATTTCGCATTTCAAAATTTAGAAATTGCTTCACAGCAAACAATTGATTGACATAAGTCACATTTATTCGAATGTATATGTAAATAAATTATGCTACAGACGGGTGATAACTATTATACGTAAATTGTAAGCTCATAATAAATTAATCTGCTTAATCCCCAAAATTGAGAAAAATATTTTCTCATCAGTTCTCTCAATATATTTTTTCACTAAATATGATTTTCTTTCAGAATTTTTTAACTATGATTTATCAGTTTGAAGTATTGATGTCTGAGGGAAGCTGACTAAATAAAAAATAATTTAAGGTAAAGTCAAAAAAGTCAAAGTTTACAGCCGAATTCACCTTCCAAACAATACGCTGGGGAAACCATTTAAAAGTTACAAGAAAAAAGTTTGGCTCTTTCAAAGATACGGGAGACGTATTACTATTTTCTGGAATGTATTGAAAAAAATTGGTTTTTTATCCAAGGAAATGAAAAGCAGAACTTAGAAGATGAAAATCGAAGAATTGATTTCTTACTTCTGAAAAGCCTTCACCTAGTTTCAAACAGTAAAACAACTCTGAGCCCTAGCACAAGTACTAAACTATAAATTAATGAAAGATACTCTCAAATGATGAGGATAATTTTAAAAACTCAAATTACCCTATTTAATACAATAGGGGATCTGAGGTGAAATGTTTATATACGTAATTCCTGTGAACTTGTTTTGGCACAAACTGTCTACAACTGTTAATTTAACATGGAGAAAAGCTGTGATTCCTATTTTTTGGGTCATAAAAATGAGGGTTTGAGATCCGAATATGTTTACATTAAAACATTTGTCCACGATCATATTATATTCTATATTAGAAATTAATATTATTCTGAGGCAATAACCATCATTTAGAAATTTTCCATTGTCTGAAATCAACAGTTTATAAAAATTATAATTTGTTGGACAATTTACACTTACTTGTATAACACAAAACGCAACTAAATTAAAAGTACATTTTTAACTGTTAATATTTTAAGCAAAATTTATTTTTTATACGACAGGAAATGTTAAAATGAAAAAAAAATTAAATCTTTTAGCGGAATCCTATATTTTATAAAAGAAATGAAAAGCATATCAACTGCAAAGTATTTAATTCTAAAGATATATTAAATGTTTAGTTACATCATGAAACATTTTCTATTACTCATATGTTATTGCCAAATGCATTAAGCAATTATATTGTTAACGTTCGTGTTTACAATTTGCTATATATATCGAAACAAATCACTTGCTAAAAGATAGCACTAAATTTGTTAAACATTTTTGAAGTTTAATTTCTTTGAAAAAGAAAATATTTTTCTAACATACATGATACACTTTTCATAGAAACCTCATCCTTAATTTCTTTGGGCCGTATTTCATAGACACTGAAAGTAATGTATTTTATAATACAGTGTTATAAAACATGTATAGGGCAAATATCCATTTTCATATTATGGAATAATAAAGCTTTATTTTAGTATGGAAGTGATCGCAAATATAAAATGTATAAAGACCCCGAATCAATTGACAATTGAATCAAAATTACTGATAATAAAGCTGTACTTGTCGTGTCCATTACCACGAGAAAAAGAGCTGAATTCCTATTTTGATAATAACGTTGCAGTTTTTCACGTTATTTGCACTTGTTAACACTACACAGTTTCTGCGTAGTCTGATTCCTTCCTTCCGATGTGAGCTCATTTGTAAACTTGTGAGTATCTATTAGCATGTAAGCCAAAATTCTGATTATAAGACTCGTGTCTTTGATGAATTTTCCATGTGAATTTATGTTTCATATTCTGTCCCTTTGCTTCTGTAACTTATTTGGAAGACAAATGCAAGTAAAAAGATCGTCTGTTTGTACAGTATCAATTAGTGTCCTTTATTGAGTTGTCTACTGTTTTATTTCAATATTACACATTACATTCAGATATTATTTAGTGACACATATATGGTTGAAATATAAATTACTAAAATACAATATAAATTACTCCTTCACCTTTACTGCTTAACTATGACACGAATCATAGGTGCAATGTTTTGAATTAAACCCTTAGCTTTTCACAAACCAACTAATATAAATTTTTAAAACAATTCAACTAATTCTTTCGTCAATTTTTTTCATTTAAGTAATTTTTATTTCAATCGTATAACATAGATTTGAGCATCATGCACTAACTAATATACAATGCAGTTATTTAAAAAAAAATATAAAATATGTATTTCAATTAAAATAGTTGATTAAACTATGGATGGTTAAACATATAAACATAACATAATCTCCTTAAAAATTAAATTATATAAGATATTAGAAATTTAATTTTAAGTAAATTAAATTTCACAGCCTTTGAAATTAAATTAAAACGAATGCAGAACAATTTCTTTAAAAATATTAAGCCAACAGATAAAAAATGTGCAATTAGCAATGTTAGGAATTCTTTTTAACGAAATATCAGATTTTAATTAGTTTTGAAGTTGAAATGGTTGAAATAAATATTATAAACTCTAGAAATATTGTCAAGATGACATACACAATGCAGCGGTTACATGATTTAAGAATTTAAGTGAAAAATTCATTTCATAATATGATTGTTAAATGAATATTTGATAATTATATACAAAACTTATACAATTCCTCTTTCAATTTGAACTCAGTGTTTACAGTGACAGTAATTTATGGAAATAATTTTTTGTGTAAATAAATACTATAAAAAATGCTTTAGTTAAACCAAAATCTAACAAATGTGGATAAATCAGGAATTATTATTATAATTAAAAAATTGTAAAAAGACTTTTGTATAAAAATACCTTAATCTTTATTTTTGATTATGTTTGACATTAAAATATATACTACACATATCACAGCTGAATTTAAATTGAGTGATAAGAAAATGTTTGCTTAAAATAGGCTATTTATAATGTTGTCATTAAATATATAAATAACCTTCAAATATTCATTTTTTTTAATTTCTTGTAACTTTTAAATATTATTGTAATAAGATGTTTTTCTGGTTTCTTGAAAACACTCTTGAAATATTAAACAATTAATTACAAAAGCAAAATTTGGTACTTAAAAATAAATTAATTGAGAAAAAATTCATTGAAATTTTCAAAGTTTAATAAAAATTTACAAAAGTGTTATAACGAAAATTTAACTATAAATTTGCATTATAATTACTGTTTACTACTCTAAATTGAAGTAAATGCTTAATGCCTATATACATTTTTCATGATAGTGTTTTATTGGCAGTTTTGAAATTTAAAATTAATTTGAAAAAAAGGTTTGATTTGAGATCATTGCCTAAAGTAATATTAAAAATTAGTTAATCACAACTGTTTAACATTTAACTAAAATACTTAATCCCCAGTACAAATAAAATGTATAAATTTTGAAAAAGAGATGTTAATATTGTGCTGAGCTTTTATTAATGAACAATTATGGAATATATAAAACTGCGTAAGAGTTTAAATTGGGTTCGTTGTAAAAATTATTAATTATTAATACATTTTGCTAGATGCATGCTTCACATCATGATTATATTGTGAGAATTTTGAATTAGATTTTTTTGTTAAAAAAATTATAAAAATACATTAACTCAACTTAATTAAATACTTTTATTATTTAATGTAGAAATTATGTTTTTATATACATTTTAACATTGCTTTCCCAATTTATATAAAATCTTTTACAGATAATATTTAAGTGACGACCTTAATTTTACAGAATTAGGCACTGAATAGATATTTTCAATGCTGCCAAAAAGGTGATCATTTAGAATCGGCAGATGGACAAAATTTGCTATCTGTTCATTAATAATAGCTCGAACAAAATGCCAAAAAGTATGATTTCTAAACCGACCAAGGGTGACAAAACTAACGACTTTGGCCACAATATTCGATCGTCTGGAAATGAAGGATGGGTTTCATTAGCTATTGAACTACATTTCATATAACAAGAGATAAACCCTACATCGAAATCATTGATACAAAAGACATTTTTAGTGTATCTTCAGTTTTACTATAAAACTTTAATTCCTTTTTACTAATAGCAGGGATAAAAATGGTGAATCCTTCAATTCTTATTTACATTCAAAAGATTTCATTCTCGAGAAAAATCGGTTCACTGATTATTATTTTGCAAATGAGTATCATTTATTATAAGACGTTATTTTATAATTTAAAACATAAATTGATCCTTATTGCCCAATTTTTTTCATACATTTGGAAATTTTAATGTTAAAGTCACACTCCAATGTACTTTAAAAATAACAGTAACTTACATGCTGAGAAGTGACAAAATCTATACTTATAAATTAATGTAAAAGGAATTAATGGAATTAATTGCCTCAAATACTGATATGTATACATAAATATACAGTTACCAAGATTTATGTATTAATCTATATATCCGGAAAGAATATAAAAAATGCTTTTCGAAATTAAAATCATTCAAACATATTGTATAATTAAAAGTAGGAAGAAAAAATGTATTTTACAACAGTTGCTACTCAAGTAACAGTGGTATTTTAGATTTTAAAATATTTTTTCTTTAGCAAGAAGAATATTAATAATAGAAGACAAAGATAAAAAATTTCTTTGTCTGTTAAATATTTTTCTTGCTATGCACTCTTTCTTTTATCAATTAAAATTAGGAGGCAGGGTTGACATGAGTTTGTACTTGAATATTTGACTTCCTGAACAATATCTAGCAAACACACACTCGGCAATAGCCTCTCAGAATAAATATATTTTATTGATTCAAGGATATTCTGCTACCTAAAACTTCAAAAGCTTCATTCGCAATGATGAAGCAGAGCTTGCAGACTTTAAAAACGAAATTCAAATGTATAAAAAGTAGCTCAAATTTCTTCAGGGAACATATTTTGAAAATTGAAATTAAAATCAGACATAAAGAATATATCGTACAATTCGCTATGAAATTTTATATGTAAACCATTTTTAAAAAGAATTTAGAAGAAATTGTCTAGAAATCAACTGTGTTGTGTTCTTTACCACAAAATTAAAACCTTAAATGTTTATGTAAAATTTACACTTTATTAGCAGCAATGATCACTTTGTAATATGGATGAAATACAGATTTTGAGTTTAAAAAGAGTAATTTTTTTCTCTATAAATACCTCACTTTTGAATATCTCTTATTCTTAAAAAGTCCTAAAAGAAATATCGACTTTAAAATATAGTAACTTATTTGCTTTTTTCATTTTGATGCTGGAACAAATTATTAGTTGTGGATTTTAAATGAAAATTTAATAATAATTTAAATACCATTACATGCAACGAAAATTTATAATGCAAACAACAAACTAATCCAATGAATAACTTGAAAAGGAATTTAACAAGATTTAAAGACATTTATAAGTGAATAAACGGCACTCACATTCGTGGAAAATAATTTAAAATTTTCCATAACAGAATTAGAGTATTAATCTTTGAACTAATGATCATTTCTCTCAATTATAATCTGGAATTGTTCATACAATGTTAATCATATTTAATGATTATCAGAAATAATCATCTATTAAATTTAAATGTCTATATGGGTTAAGCATCTGAAAATTAATTTCATTTACTTTAGAAATATTAAATGAAATGTTAGTTGTCTATAAACATTAACAATAAAAATGAAGTTAAGGGTTTATTTAAACCAATGTTAAATATTAAGTTAAAAATGGACTTTTTCAAATCAATTTAGAATTAGTTAAATAATTTTTAATTTGAAATATATAAATCTCATTTATTAAAGTTTAGTTAATTGTAATGTTACGGCAAATGAATATTCTTCATCAACTAACATTTATTACGAATCTATTCAATATAAGTAAACTATTTTAATATAATAAGTCCATAGTTTATGAAAATGAAGACTATTTGAGTCAAGTTACATTCTCACATGCAAATTTTTAACAATATCACAATAATTTAAATATATTTTAAGCGTGTTCAGGAAAATAAATTATCATATATAGTAAAATCAGCATTTAAAATTTTCGTAAAAATATTTATAGATTCTTGAAGCTGTACTTAAAAACAGAATTAAAAATAAAATAAAATTTATAAGATTTCCAATAAATAAAAAACTTTTTTAGATATTAAATAATTTTCTTTACCAAAAATTTATCAGTAAATTTATAAAGTAATCCTTGTCAATTCATTCGTAGAGTAACATAAGTTAAATTTGTATCCAATTCTAAGAAAAATTCTTTGAGCTAACAAATGACACACAATTAAAAAATAACTTAGTAATTAAAATAATCCTCCATCACTAATATAAAAAGATTTGTTATATTGGATTTTTTTCTATGATATAATTAATATACAATATTCATCAAATTTGAAAAAAATGCTTATCTCCTTATCATCATTAACTTTGAGCAGTGTTACTCAAATAACATGGTTAAAATCAAAATTTATGAAATTAAAGAATATTAATATCTATCATCTACACACAATATGTACTAAAATGAATGAAATAAAAGCAATTAACAAGTAATTATGTTTGATATAAAAATTCCAAAGATATCTTTGTAAACACACACACGCATATGTTTTTAATTTAAAGGGAAAGTAAAGTATTTACATTATACCGCTGACTTGCATTATTTTCAGAAGCTTCAGTTGCAACAATCAACAATAGAACGCATCAAAAAAGCTAATATTTCACTATCTACATAATATAAACTGAAAAGGACATATTATAATAAATATTAGTTTATATAAGCTATATAAATCATATTTACTTTAAAAAAGTTATCATTTCGTATTTCTTGGAACTGTTATATTCTTAAAAATTAATACAATTCCTTAAGCTAAATTAATTTTAATTCAATTTCATTTTCGAATTTCTCTGATTATATAAAATGTAAATATATTTATCCAAGAAAATAACTTTTCTTAAGACAAGTTAAATAATATGTTAATCATAAAATACGCGGCAGATATTATACACAGTCCAGGGTTTCCACAAAATCATTATAATAACAAAAGGAAAGCTTTGAGGGATTTTAAATGCAATGACATTTACAATTGTTTGCTGAATTCCTTAACCGTCAAGAAACGCTTTTCAAGCGATTCCACTTTACTCTCAACACGTTAACTTTAATCGAAATACTGTAAATAGAAAGATTGGAGAAAAGAATTGCTGAAAAAAAACTTCCCGATTTAAGCCTTTGCCTATTGAAATGCTTTTTCTTCGATACCTGTGGCAACTAAGCGGAAATAGCAACGATTCTTCAGCACTGCTTTTCATAAACTGTTTCCGCAATTTGGCCTGATGCCTAAATATTTATGCCTTTCAAGGAACTTCCATTTGTATCAGATACTAAAAGATCAGAATGGGACTTTAGATAGGACGGAATTCCTAGAAAAACTCTTTTCCCATGGGTGCATAAAGGATTTTGCAGAAAGGTGCCAAGCTCCAAGACGAAAAAAAAGAAAGTTATACTATTTCCTTTACGATTTTTCATGGAAATAAAATAGGAAAATTCTTGAGAAAGGATAATAGCTCATATATTTGATATCCATTTAGATGTTATTAGAACGTGATACACATCAAACAGATTAGTTCTCCTCAGAAAGTGAGAACCTTTCATCATATGATAACAAGCAGTAGCACTTCTTCTGCCTTTTCCCCTTGAAAAGATGGAGAAACTGTTCCCCAAGAATTGTTTACATGAAATTGAAGCTCAGCTGTATTATAAAGTTCAAGAAAGTTGGGGAATCTCTTGTTTTATGCATTGCTGAGGAAAATACTCGAGGGAATTGTACTAGCCTACCAAAAAAAGGTTTTTTCCTAAGGAATTTGGAGCCTTTCATATGCTATCACGGGAAATCTTCTCTTCCCAAGAAGAAAGTGGATTCATTTCCTTTACATGGATAACAATGCAAGTATTTCTTCTGAAAGAAAACACACACCTTATTGAGAATAAAGAAGGCGTAGGTTTCAGCTGCATTTCAAAAAATGGGTTATAAATAAATCAATACATATAGAACGTTAAATATTGTTAAAAATATAAAGAAAAATATACATTTTTTGCTTCCCATATAGTTTTAAAACAATTTTTAGAAGATAAAGTTCACTCCTTCAAAATAAATTTCCATACATCGTGATGTAATCATTCATGTAAAAATATATACATAGATAAAAAAAATAATGTTAAATGGTTTTAGATACAGTTATAACTGCTCAATTAGAACAACATATATATTTCATATTTCAAACGAACTTTATATTGCTATCATTCAATTTTCAGGTAAATAAAAACGCAGTGATAGATAAAGAAATTTTAAGCTAAATTTATTTCTGAAATATTTTACATTTAGTTCAATTTAAGAAAATTTCGAAATTCTTCACATTACTTATTCAATTGTAAATAATGCAACGCAAAAAATATTTCTCTTGCAATTTCAATTTAAAAAGGGAAAGATTTACAATGATACAAGTAAAGAAAATTTTGTAAGTATTTTCTGATATTAATTTATTTAAGGGTCAAAATGTAAACATTTTTTTAAAAACAATATTTAAAAAAAAAGTTTAATCTTACATTATTACAAACATATAGTTGGCATAAATCTACTATTCCACTTTCTCAGATAAATCAAAAAACTTGATTATTTTCAACTAAAAAATACAAAAATAGCAACTATTATAATAGACAATATTTTGGAAATTTAAAAACAGAAAAGAGCTTAGAGACTGAATTTATTAATTAATTACTTTTGACATTTTTAATTTATTAAATGCAATTTGTTTCAAAACTACTGATTCTACAAATTTAATTTATCTCTTTTATTAAATAAATCAGATTTTAAAAGAAAGTAAATTCTACCCATTATGAAAACACAACTGTTAGTGTGTACAGTAGCATATATGTTAACTGATATTTTTACAAAAGGTTTTGTAAAAAAAATAAATAAATAAATAAATGTTTTATACTATAAACAGAGAAATAATTTTCTTATGATTTAGTAAAACACACACACACACACACACACACACACACACACACACACACACACACACATATATATATATATATATATATAGTTCTCAAAAACACTCCAATTTAATAAGATCAATGCAATTGTGATTACATTTTCATTTATAAAGTATCAAAATATGTTCAAAAGGATATTTTATTAATAATTATGTGAACAAATTTTTATTGTGTATGTAGTTAAATATTTGGGTAGTAGAATTGTTACACTGGATAATATTAAATATAATTTGTCTTATGAAATTATGAGAGAAAATTTATCTGTTATTAATGAAAATGTTAACCACACACGCACAACGTATTAGGTTTATGAGTTAAATTTTACAAGTAGAAAAATCTCGTTTAATTTAATACATATAAAGCAAAAAAAAATTCTCACGCAATCAGAGCAAAGGGGCACAGTAAAAAAAATCACGAATATAATTTCTTATAAGTGTTAATTATATGAAATAATTTTTTTAAACATTATAAAAAATTTAGTATTTGAAAATATATAAATTCGCGCATTTTGTAAAGAAAAAGAATGAAGTTACACAGTCATTAATAAACTAAGAAAAAAACTATCAGTTTTAACTACCTAATAGTATTCGAAATATTTAAAATACAGAAATTTTGAAATGGTTCAAGGCAAACAGAAAGATATTAATCAAATGCAATACAAACAAATGTTTGAGAGCGCACAGTAAACGTATAATAAATTTCCAAATATTTTTAATTTAATTACATTTATGGTATTTTATTGAGAATAAATTACACAAATATATTGATGCATGGATAAAAGAACATAATTCAAGAAAATCTCAGAAAAAAATATAGTGCCTTCATAAATACAACGAACCAGAAACTGAATTCTTATTTTTCAAATATCTATTTAAAATGTTTCTGTATTCTATATTTCGTCATTGATCGTTTGTTTTTTGTATGTGAACAATAAATTTATAAATTCAGGATTATACCAATCTTAAAACATAAACACGTTTTTAAATGCAGTGTACTGAAACGATTCTTACTAGTAGTGAAAGCAGTAACAGATCTTAAAATATACTACAGTGCTTTACAAATTATGTTTACATGAAGATATTCCATGCAACAAAATAATTGAAAATCTAACGAACAAAATAATTCAAAAACTATTGAACAAAATAACACAAAAGTTATTTGGCATATTGGATTTCACTTCATAAAATAATTAGAATAAGTTCAAATTGAAATAGTTCATGAAATTCCCATTAATATTAATTAATAAATAATCTCGACCTTTCATACAGAAAGATTAGCGGAATTGCAATTTTCTCTTTTATGATATTATCATAAAAATCTTTCTTTTGTATACTGCAATAAGTTAAACGAAATTTTTAAATAATGTATACAGCTTATAAAAAATCACTATTTACATAAATATTTATACATAAAAGCTTTTATTTACCACAATTATTTTAAACTAAAAGTTATCCTATGAAAATATGCACAGCAGGAAACTTTAATGGTTTAATAATGCTGAATTTGAACTAACATAACAAATTCAATGGCACAAACTCTTTGGCGAATCTTATAATAGCGTGAATATAATGCAAAAAATCTTTCTACACGGAGAAAAATTCAGACGTTACGTCTATGTTTTTTAATACAACAAAAGTCTTGTCTTGTTGTTTTTATTTCCTTTTGTTGCCATTCATGGTTAAAGAACTTCTGTAAACATTTGGATAGCAAGTAAGAATTTAATGCTCAAGGGACCGCCAACACAACCGTGTTTATTATTACTCAGTCTCTTATTTTTGTTTTTCCTGTTCCTTTTGGAAGATATGATACTTCCTGGCAACATTCCAAATCGAGCAATGCTTATATTATTGTATGTAAGTTTACTTTCATATGCGTTTTTGCATATGGACATACATACATTGACACTACGCAGCTGCTTTTTTCGTATACATTTATAATGTAATGACGTATTACGTGAAATTTATGTCAATAGTTTGAAACAATAGAAAACACTTGATCGCGTGTAAGAAAACTAATTATATTTCTTACATTTTGTAACATGAATTGATTGCATGACAAAATTATTAACGGCAATCCTAAATATTAAGAATTTGAGTTTGAAATTTATTTAATTAGCAGAATTTCATGAAAAAGTATTATTTTATAGAGTTTCTTTTTCATTTTTATTTGTTACGAGTTATATTATCTACTTACTCATTAACTTAAAATAAATGTTTTGGAAAATAAATTAATAAAGAGTAGATATATGATACATCATTTGTGTTTACATGTTATTTTGCTTTTTATGAATTCAATTCAGACATCATTAAATTGGAACTAATAATTAGTTATTCTATTGACGCGTAATCATTTTACATTTCACTGTTTGGTTAACTACTTATAATAACTTAAGTAAATTTTCATTTCATTCAAATATTCTTCATTTTCTTGTGATTGTGGAGAGTTAAAATATATTTTACTTTTATGAAATGTTGCTCTTTTTCTACATGGAATTCCAAATATTTATTTTTTTTATATTATCTTTTCTCAAAATTTTCATAAATTAACTTTAGATTTGTTTCTTTATAATAAGTATTTGGTTAATGGAATGTAAAATTTTCAATTACTATTAATTGAGCTTCAATTCCCGTAACATTATTATTATAAAAGTGGTCGGAAAATGTTACAAATAAAATCCAAATAAAATTGTTTTCTTATATTATTAATACGCAATAACTTTATTTAACTCACACACTTATAAGGAAACACATTATATGAATAGGTATTAATTGAATTCAATGCTCACTTTTCTTTAATATTTTAGCAAGACATCATGGTTAGTTACAGGGTTTAAATTGTCACTTTATAGCAAAAAAAAAAAAAAAATCAGAATGAAATATGATTTTTTGCAAAAATAACCTAATTTACAGATTATTTATAAAATTTAAATTACAGATTTACCTTACATCAGTTTTGAATAAATCAATCCGATATATTTTATTAAGTGTGTAAGATACAATCATGAAGATAATTTAATGAATTAATATGTTCTTTGTTCAATGATATGAAAAGAAAGAGTGCTTTTTAAAATGCTTAATTTCAGCAGACAGCTTGTGAAATGAGTGAAGAAATTTATAAAATCACTTCTCTGAATTGTAAATATTATGATCGCATGCTGTTATTAAAATTTTAAGAAGGATTTCACTATTCCTTATAATAAGAGCAGCCGACCAATGGCTGAGTGGTTAGCGTTCCTGACTCTTGAGCTGTGGGTCCCGGGTTCGAATCCCGGTTCGGGCATGGATGTTACTATCTCTCTGTGTTTCTCTGTCCTTTCTTGTGTGTTGATGTACGAATGTGACCCGCCCTATAAACGGGTCTGTGGTGGTATAACGCGGGTAATGCTACTCGCCTCCGTGACCTGGTTCACAGGTGCCCGCTGGGTAACGACAAATGAGTAGCAGTTTCCGGCCTTGTTGTGGCGAAGGGTTAGTCACCCAAGTGCCCGCCGTTATTAAAAAAAATAATAATAAGAGCAAGAAGAAACAAATAATAATAGTATTCATGAGAAAATCAGTTATAAATGAATAAAAACTATATTTATAAACGTCTGTTTTATAATTATATGTATTGTATATACCTTAATTTTAGCAATATATACCTAACAAACCTATTGATAATACTCAAATTATGTCATGTAGCTTAAGAGAGCTTAATTTTTACTTTAAATTAACAGAAAGATTCGTGTCTGTAAATTAAGTGTGCTGACCACTTAAATTAAGAATATGTGAACTGTTGCCAACAAAGAAACATAAAATAGCTACATTGTTCCTACAAATATATGAATAGTTCAAAATATTCTTAAGAATTTACATTGTATTTTATATATGGAATAGAATTCATGTATTATATTTGAATATACAGTAAATGGCATCTTGTTAAGTGGAATATGACTGATTTAATTGATTGCTGCATATTATATTTTTAGAACAATAAATTAAATCAATCATATGATGTGTTAAACCAATATTATACTAGAATTTGTAGAAGATTTTAATGGTAAACATGTTTTATATATAAAAAAGCAATTAACTACAAAACAAGCAGTAAACTGCAATTCAAATATTTTAAAGATTAATCACTTTTTATTTGTTTTAAAGACAACGATTATTAGAAATTTGATCAGGAAATTTTTAATAACTTGGTTGTCATACTCAAATTCATTTTGTTTTAGCTTTAACATGTCTTAAATTGGTAATGATACTTCCAGAAGGTTTATTCCTGTCATTCCAATAAGAATAAAAATTTAACAAGATATCGTTATAGCCAGGTGGAGCTAGTTGACATTGTTCAAAATTCTTAAAGTTTTGCCAGAAATGTAAGTGCTAAATTTTTTGTAATGTCAATTATAGTTAATGTTATGGCATTATATTGGTTGTTTTTTAGTAAATCACTTGTATTTTTCTAATTTTTTTCACTGCGGTTATGACATAAATATATATTTATTTTTGGTGACATTATATCGGATATAGTGTGAGTTTTTATTACATATGAGAAAAGAAAATATTTTTTCCTTTAAAAAATCAAGAATATTATTATATTGATGTCATTTATTATTTTACAATATAGATCTTTCCATCAAATTTCGTATTTAATTTGCTTAAAATAGATATTATAAAGTATGATATTTAAGTAAATATTAGATCAATATATACTTTAATAATGAAGTAAGAGCAATTTTACTATCTCTAAATGTTTTTGTTTTAAAAATACGTTTCTACATTTATAAAGTTTGTAATTCTAGTTTTAATAACTTACTTCATGCAAGCTCAATGCCAAGTAAAAGTATTTGTGACAATTATTTCTTTTTTTTTCTACTAACTAAAAAATAATATATTTCAAGTAAAACAATAGTAGAAATACTTAAAATACTTGAAGTTGACAGTAGCTTGAAATAAATAAAATAGAAATAGAAATATTTTTGAGCAATTTATATATATTATGAATTTATATATATATATATATATATATATATATATATATATATATATATATATATATATATATATATATATATATATATATATATATATATATATATATATATATATATAATTTATATATATTTATGATTTATGAATTTACATTCGATATTAAAAAATTATAAAATGCATTTTTCATACACGCAAATTCTCAGTACTCATAAAAATATAATGGGTATTTAAAAAAAGAAATTCAATTTTTTTTAAAATTTAATCTATTGCTATTTTTCATAAAGTTTCACATTCACTATTTGAATCAAATCTGTTAAAATATTAATAGTGGGGTTTATACAGACTTCAATTCTACATGAAGACATTCTACATTTCAAAATAAAGTGCAGTTGAAACCTTCACAGAATAAGATTTAAAATGCGTGTTTTTCCGCAATAAAATAGATTATAACAAATACTGATATGTGTGTGTGTGAACAATACCGATATTAAGTTTTCCACTAGGAAACTCAAGTTCCTCTCGGAACTCTCTTCTCTCGTTGTGTAAAAAAAACGAAGCGATGTAATAAAAGGGTCTTCTGATTCTTGTCACGAAGCTATGGATAGGGAATAAGTGACAATCTGTAGCAATCAGTGAAAATCTGCGGTATACCCCAAGGCTGACAGAGACTTCGAAATCCCGTTTTCGTCTCATTGGGAGTATTCATGTTTGCTTCCTTTTATTTGGCCCTTCTGTTCTTAGTTGAAATTCACAAGACGTAATAAAACTTTTAAATCGAGATTTGTACACAGTACGGGTACACAATATAAAAAATGTACTCTTCTGTTGAAAGCTTATCGCATTAGAGGCGGAGAAAGTATTGGATTGCAAATGTCTCAGCTTTTATCCTGAATTAGATAAAGAAATAACTATATTTATACAAAAATATACACATGTCTCTCTGATTGATTCAAATAATTATTGAATTCAAAAGTAATTTTTAATTTTGTATTAATATTTGCTAATATAATTTAAGGGAAAATTTATTAGAAAGTAGTTAGTTCTCGCACTTAAATGATTTAGTTCATAAAAATTTTGAATACACAAGGGCATTTTAACATGAAGACAAAATGGTTTTGTAATTCGTATCTGAGAAACAAAGTTTGTTAAAAGCAATGATACAGATTTAAAAGTCATGAGCTTAAAACTGCATTTGCGGCTAAGGAAAATTCTTTTCTTCGGCTTTTCTATTAAATTAAGATCAGTTACACGTTTATTTAGGTTAAAGAATGTGTAGACGTTCCTTCACTCTCAAAGGCAAGGATGTGTCTGACAAGGCTGTAAAATTTTCCCACTCTCATTCGCGAAAAGAAAGAATGAAAATCACACACACAAGCTTTTCTTCAGTTATGTCACACCTTATTTTCTCTTCTTCTGGCACAGGTTTGTAAGTTAACTGTGACCACCACAAAACATCATTTGAGTTTGTAGCCTTTTAAACATTCTTTTAAGGTTCACACACGAAGATTTTTAAGGAATGTTTTAGCAATGATAGGAAGTATCTAGAGACTAGAAATTTATTTAGACGTTTGAATACTTTTAAACTATGCGAAAGTTACCATACAAGCTTTCAAAAGTGATTTTGAAAACATTTTTAATTGAACACAAGGCAAACAACAGAAATGCTTTTAAAACTGGATTTTGAAATAAATTCATCGATTAATTTCATGAAATATCAAAACATGCTAAATTTGTGTACTTATTCCTTGTATATTTCAAATAATCCCTGATTGCAAATGAAATATTTGCTTAACTTTAAATTAATTAAAAAATTAAAATTTGCTCAAATTTACCTATTATTAAAAAATTAGCGAAATATTTTTCTTATTTTAAGCAAAACAATGTAAATATTTTAATAATGAACATGAATATTTCTTCCTGATTAATTTTACCCGAGCAACTTTTTCATCATAAAACAGAAACAGTGAAATCAGTTTAAGCTAAATTATGGGTAGAAAACACCAAATTATAATCTAGTAAGATGTATTAAATATTATTTATTTGAAAATCATTTGAATATACAGTTTAATTTAAGAGCAGTGTGTGAAATTCACATTCTTGAAGGATGAAACAGTAGAAATAATCTTATGAATTCATGAATGACATTATGCATTCTGTTAGCATGCATTTCGATTATAATGTTCCTAAAATGTTTCTTTGTTTATTATATAGAATTTCAAAACTAAGTTTATTATAATTAATAAAGTCAATATTAAACCATGTATATATATATATATATATATATATATATATATATATATATATATATATATATATATATATATATATATATATATATATATATATAGCTTGATAAATATATCTGCAACAGGATTTTCATCTTAAAAACCAGTAATTTCGTGTGTAGTGGTATCATAAACTCAGGACGTGGACAAACAAATTGTGCGTCTTTATTTATTTTTTTTTTGTAAAACTCGAGAGTAGAGACATGGTGACGAGAGTAATACAAAATAAATTTAACAGATCATCTAAGATAATATTTCCTTATGAAATATTTCCTGATTATAATAGTATTTATGTTGAATAATATAAATTTTAGTTAGATACCGCAATCTCTCTAATCATATTTTATTACATGTTACATAAAATATGTTCTTTTATTTTCTATTCTGTATTCTTAGCTAGTTATGCAATTAATATTCTTATTTTTTTAAATATTACTAAGAAAATAAGAATGTTTTATTTCGGCTAACAATGCATGATTATTGATTGATGCATTCTCATACCGATAATTAAGGAGACCTTATGATTTGAAGTTATATTAAAATTATTTTTGCATGATATTCTTATAAATATTGCTGATACACATAACAATAAACAGTACATCAGTTAGATTGTAGACACTATAGTTATACTTTCAAAATTTACATGAATTTCATTTCAACAAATATACAATTTTCATACAATATTTCTGTTTAAAAATTTATTTACGTGGCTGAGACTTGGTATTCATGCTTTCACTTTTGTTGTCCAGTAAAATTGTCTCCTAAATGATGTACAACATCCTGTAATTTTGAAGACCTGTATCAACTGTTTCGCTGAACAAGCTACGCCAGATTTCATCTTTGAGTGCCTGAGGCTATCCAAGCATGATTTATATAATGATCCTTTGATAATACCAGATATTTTGGGGTGTTTAAAGTTATGGACCCGGTCTAGCGCTGCTGGCCAAAGAGGGCATGCAATAACAACAATGCAACATTTGGTTTCTATACTACCTGAAATTTAACAATAGAATCCAATAGGGCTCTCTATGGCCTGGTGTTAGGATATCACTCTTCGGAGCATAAGGTCCAGGTTTCGATTCAAGCTATTATTGAACAATAGTACATGGATGTTGTACTTTTTCTTTCTAAATACACGTCTGTCGGGGTAGGTTCCTCAGGATTTTCCGGTTTTTTTTCTCTTACGACAAGTGAATAAGGTCCACTATCTGTGAAAAGTCCTTCAGAAGACAATTTAAACGGTAGATGTTGAAACACTTTATAACAGCCTTAGAAAGTTAGATGCCTACTATGCAGTGTCCAAAATCAATTGATATCCCAAATATCCAAAATCAATTGAATTTCAACTCAGATGTTCTTCAAAAGTGGAAGATGGATTTTGAGGTTTTGTCATTTGAATACATGTTTGTTCGAATGAGTACAAATTTTCCAAGATTTTCTACTTTGTGGCATGTGAATATGGCCTACTATCTTTTAAAAGTCCTTAAAGAAGGTAGTTTACGCGGTGAATATTTTTCCAACCATTAGGCTGTCCTCTAAATGGTGTCCAAGAAATCCAATAGAAGTTTATCATGCCCTAACGAAAGGACACAACGTTACAAAGTGAAGGATTCGTGGTTTGACTCCAAGCACTTTTGAGCAAAACGAAATGAAAGTTGTGCCCTCTGCATGCCTGTTTATCTGGCCAAGATCGTTATGCAAATGACTACACTGGGTCAAAGGAGAATTCAGAAAAAATTGAAGATATCAACCTCTCTTTTCAATTTAGAACTGTATATGAACAAATAATGATGTATGCTTGATTCTACAAAATATGGATTTCATTTTGTCATTCATAAAGGCTACTTCTGTAATCCTATCACCTTTATAAATTACATTTTTGTTTCAAAAGTGTGACAGTCTATATCCTTAGTGTTATGTATTTCGAGGATGTTTTTAATAATGCTTTTAAATTTTAAGAAATAATTCCTTCTAGAACTATTGTGCCTTGATATAATTTACAGTCTGAAACAAGGATTCCAATAACAGTTCATTTTAATCTGGATGTATTATAAGAAAGCCTGCTTTAATTTCAATCAAGTGGCTCATTGAAATTTAAAAAAAATAATTTCGTGCAATACTATACACTATATTCCAAAGCACATTTTATCACCATTTTTTAAAATTTCATTAAATATGCTCTATATTAATAGATATTTATATGTTGAGTATAATATGGTACGAAAGTAGATTGATTTATACAAAATTATTTACCTAATAAGAAGCATTATTTTATCAATAAGTGAATTTTTTTCAATAAAAGTAAGTGAATATAAAATTAAATGTAAATTATTCTAAATATTTAAATAACTGAAAATTTCAATATAATCATTTAATTCAGCAATTCTTTTTGAAATTATATTAAGAACTAATGATTGGAAATTTACTTTTAATACTCAAAAAGAAACTGAAAAGCATTGCAAATATTTACTGAAAACAACATACATAATTTTTCAAGATGTTACCTTTTATAAATATGGTTGCTTCTTTGGAATTTCAGATAATATCTAAAATAGTTTGATGATAAATTGAATAAAATATCTGTAAACATAATTATTATTTTCAAGTTATTTTAAAAACTGTTAACCTTACATAGTGAACGCATGCAAAATACTTCTTTATTAATAAGCGTATTTACTACAACTCTTCATTTATCTATCAATTAAAAAGATCTGTTATATATAATTACAAACAAATAACATCAATAAATAGAAGCAATCAGTAATAGACCCTTCTTGGATTTTTGTATGTTTTCTGTTATCAAAAGACTAATTATTTCATACAAACGGGTTCATTTTCCTTACTATGGCAATATTATTTGTGTCTACCGTCACGTATTTCATTACACGTATCTAATTAAAGTATATGAAGACATACATAGTGCATTTATCTACTATATAATATATGTAGAAGTTAAAGAATAAATTTTTTTAAAAAAAGAAAATTTCTAACCATATGAACAAAAATCGTGTGCAAATAACACCCTATGTTTTCACTTATTTAAGGAATTTTGAACTAAAGAAGTGCAACAAAATAAGTTATAACATTAAAACATAGAATTTTAAGAGGTAATCTCAGAAAAACTTAATATCCATTGAATTTAAATACACGATTACGTCTATATAACAAAGCAGCTATTTCTTAAATGTATATAAAATATGGGCAGTTATTAAAATTAATTACTTAAATGAAATTCTTATATCAAGTTTTCCAAAATAACTGTTCGATTTTAAAATGAAATTATTTTTGAATTAAAAACAACAGAATGATTTCTTTCGAATATTATAACACATTAATACATATTCGAGTATTGAGAGTTTAAACAATCGAATTCTTATATTAAAAATCTACTTAACTCTTTCGATAAAACTCCCATACTTAATTAAAATAAGTGAAAAGTAAAATTAAATGTATTTTATTTCTACTTTCATTTCTCATTTTCATTGAAACATCAAACGATGAGTATATTTTTTTTAACATTTTAAATATATTACTTGCAAAATTTTGCGTTTGCTACTAACAATTTCAAAAAATAATTTAAATATTCTTACCCCAATGAATTATTTAATTGCAATTGTGAAAGAAGTTATATTTGAAATTTTTTTATCATAATGATTCTATATATTATATCTTTGTAATGCACCTGAATATGTTTCAATTGTCCATATCTATCTATTGAAATAACTCATAGTTTCACTGTTAAAGCATTGCACTTATGGTTATTTCTATCCATTAAAGTATGTTGCTTTAATGCACTTTAATAAGAAAATAAATATATTATGAAGCAATGGATCAAACTTGCATCAGAACCGTTAATAAAGCAATCTACTAAAATACAATATTATACTATACTAAAGAACTATATAGACTTATTCTATATGAATGAACGAATTTATTTTTAAATTTTACTTCTGTTTTACCGAAATATATATGTTATTACTCTCTCTCTCTCTCTCTATCCCTCTTTGTAAACAACCTGTTACATATTTCATAAGGGTAAAAATAGTTATGGAGCAAACTTCAAATTCTGAGAAGAGAATGAATAAGAATAAGATCTAACATTTAGCGCCGTTCACTGTTTCAAAGGCGTTATTTGGATAAAAGTTAAAAATCCTGAGCCACACTGTAAAAGTAAACAATAATATATTTCTGTGCTGGAACCACTGGCTATCTGTATGCAAGTTGCTGGTAGGAAAGTGTAATTTCCCACGGGAGTTCGTGTAGAAATAAGGGAAATACCGAATCCTTCCGAGTGCTGCATCCGCTTAAAACCACGACTTCTTTTTCAGTTTTACATAGGCAAGCTGCTGGTGGAATAAATAAAGAGCGAGCGTAGCCAAACCAACCAACAACACAAAGGACTTCGCTGGAATTCTCATAAATTTCTCCTCAGTGTGACTGAGGTCATTTTTTAAAGCAAGGAATTCAATATCCCTGAAGGAGCAACATATGGCTCCAATCTTTTATCAAACAACTTTTTGAAAATGATATAGAAATAAAATTATTTAATAAAGTGTGCTTAAAACTTTATTGAACAATTATTTGAGAATGATGAGAACTGCATCTACAATTGGCACCAAAGATGGTTTTATTGTATTGTAACAGTGAATAGTTAAATATCAATAAAGGAAACAAAACCATGACTTAATCATTTATATTTTGAAAATTAATAGAAATTAGCACTTAAAAAAGTTAACTGTCTGTAATATATAAGTGAAATATTACATGTATAAAGAGGATAAATAGGGCATTAGCAATCACAAAAGTAAATGAAATTGTGTGCATAAAACGTTTTTTCAACAATCATTTAATAATGGTGAAAACTGCATCCATAGTTTGCATCATTTAACATTCTTAATTTTATTGCACTTTAACAACGTTGAATAATTAAATAGCAGTAAAGGATAAATGCCATGAATTAATCATTTATTATTTAAAAATAGACAGTTTACAAAACTTTAATTGTCAGTAATATATCAGTGAAATGCTTACAAATGTAAAGATGCTAAATTGCTGCTTTTAGCAAATTAAGTTGATAGGCTTAAAATTGGTACATATATTTGTAATTAAATACATGAACTGAAAATAATTGTCATCAGAAAATAACCTCTGAGGATATTTTAATTAGATTAGTGTTTGTTGTTGAAATAAACAGCCAGAAAAATTTCCTAATGAACATAATTAACTGCTTGGTTCCGTAGTTCACATAATTATTTTTATTTTTAATTATGTCTTGGGACAATGATACTACAATACGCATTAAATTGTTAACTCAATAAAATTTTAATTACCAGTTCTCTTTTATGTTATGACCAAAGTGAATTAAGTTGTTTGAGAATAAAAGACATAATTATAGCTTTAATTTTTCAGCATAAATTTTTTTTTCTAAAATAGTACTTAATATATACTTTGAAATTTTTTAATTAAAATGTGTAACCATTCATAAAGAGTTTATTAAGTTTTTCATGATCATATTTTCGTAGAAAAAGAAATTTATTGAAAACTTGTAAAAATGTAAAAGTTAATAGAGTTTACACGTGGAAGCAATTTCCCATTATTGCTTCGGTATGCGCCGGTAGCTATACAAGAAAACTTGTTTACTTGTAAAACAACAAAATTAAAATAAAATCTTGAAAAATTTTAATTTTATACCTCTCAGTTGCTTATAAATATATCATTAAAAATGTAATATGAAAATAATATGTCATTAATGTGATTCTGAATTAAAATTTTAGGTATCACAAATTCTATCCCAAAGTTGAAATTTCTTTAATTGATTTTTATGTCAAGGAATTATTGAATATATCAACAGCAAAAATTTTATGTATTGTACTATTGTTAGAGTTTTATTATTATGCTTACAAATTTAGTTACGTATTATGGGACTCTTTTTCAAACTAAACTCCATCGATTTAGGAGGTTTCAGAGTATTCAATTCTCAGTTTATCATATTCGCATAAGTAAAACTAAATAAATATTGCGGAATTATATAACTCTTAATTTTTGTTTATTTTATCGTAATTTTAATTTTAAATAAGATTTTCTATTTGACTTTTAGGTAGCTTGCTATACCTTCTAACATAATATATATGGTATCTTAGCTACAGATGCACATCGTAGATGGAAGGGAACCCCCTTTTTTCTCTAAAATATTGTGTTTTGCAAGGATTTTACTCTAGAATTATACGAATTAATTTTGCGGTCGACCCTTTAAAGAAAACTGAGAATATAGGAAATTTTGAAACCAAATATCTCGCTCATTTGTGTCACAGAGAATTGAAACTTTTTTTGTTAGATTTATTGGGAAAAAATTACAATATTTCTAGTTATAACCATAGATTCTCGAAAGCATATAAAAATTTAGATTTTAAAATTTTTGCAAAAACCAAATATTTATAGCTAAAAAGAATTTTAACTTGAAAGTTCTCCGTATTTAATACATTTTTGCAAAAGTAGGTATGTATCTACATTAATTTTAGATTTAATATTTTAGAACATTACAAAATTTTTCAATGAAAATACTATGTGTATTTTCTTACAGAATAATTTAATAAAGTATAGGTTTATTATCATTCAATTCTAGAAATTATTTATTTTTAAAATAATGATTTAAAATTAATTCTAAGGATGTTTTCTTTGGTAATATTCTGCTTGGTTACACTAAGGTATAACGCAGATTGGGTAAAGGTAACGGAAGTTAAATTTAACCAGTGAACTAACATAGATATCTCTCTTTTGTTAAAATGATGATAGATAAATTTATTTTCATGTCATTTGTTTGCATGTCTTGAGTTACTAGCTTTATATATCATGTTTTATTCACTGTCGCAAAATTTAATCATTATGAGTTTTATTTGGAGATTGTGTTTTACTCAGTATACTTTTTCTCTTCTCAATATAAGGCTAAAAGATTGATTCTTGCTTAATTTTGCTGTGGAATATAACACATAAATTCCACAAATTTGGTTAATATAATCATAAATAAAGAAACAATGCACAATAAAATCAGAAACTATCATAACTGCCATATCAACACGTGACAGCATACTTATAATTTAATTTTATAAATTACGGTAAATTTTCAATTAAATATTTTTGCATTTCCCACACTTTTAATTTCCAAAATATAAATAGTATTTCCCATTTGCTTATATTAAAATGATTTAAATATTATCTGACCCTAACTCAATTTATTAAAATGAAATTTTTCAAACATTCTTTCCCACGTATTATCGATGTCGGAAGCTATAATACTTTATCACTTCCAATTCATACATTTGATGATATTTAATAATCCATAATCATATTATTAGTTTTCAACTAATGTTTTGCATACTTTCTAACAAAATTGTGTACTGTTAAAATACTTTAACAGAAAATACTTTTTTCAGTATAATCTTTAAAAATAAATTAAAAATTTAAATTGTTAAAAATTTGGGTATCGCATTTTTAGAAATCTGTCAACAATTGTTATAATCTTGAGTAAAATTGTGAACATACAAAATTTAAAAAGTATATTACTACAAGTACTTAAGGACTGTATAAGGTGCAACGTTTTGCGTTATTGAATTGTATTCAAAACTATCAAAAATTAGTTACAATTGATTAAATAGCATAGTTGACATTAACATTGTTAAAATTAATTTGTCGCTTTATAGTGGGGAAAATAATATAAACCAGAATTTTCAGTTAATTAATTAAATATTAATCGTATTCTTCAAAACGTACTAAAATATTATAAGAATACTGACATTATGGCTGTTTTAAGAAAACAAAGCTATTAAAATATAACAATAATTAATTGTCTTGTAAACTTGTCAAAATACTGAATATACCAATGTCTCATCAATTTCAACCTTGTAAAATAAATATACAAATGTATATATATATATGTATATATATATATATATATATATATATATATATATATATATATATATATATATATATATATAATTAATTAAGAGGAACATCCAAATTGATTAAAATATTTGTGCATATTTAATTAGACATATGTATGAATTTTGCATGGTTGGTACTTATATGTTATAGATTAAAGCAGTAATGACAATGATTTAGAATTCATAACATGAGTGAAGAAAAATCAATAAGGAGTGACGTATCCCTGACTGCAATGACCACTGCTACCTGCATTGAATAAATCGCTTGCATTAAGTGGAAGGATCTTTTGATGTGATTTCGAGAAATAGCTGAACATACTGCATTTATATGTAATCACAGTTGATTAAATATATTAACGCTTGATATATTCCATTTTAGTCCAATTAATGCTCGAATTTTTCAATAAGTGATAAATCTGAGCAACAAGCAAGCTAGTGAGAAGAAATTTGGACACCAAAGTACGTGATGTAGAGTCCCATATTGATCTTCTGAGAGGTAACTAAAGACAAGGATTGAATTATAATTTTAAACAATATTTCTATCTTAGTTTTCGATTATATTGTTGACGAATATTAGGGACACTGAAATTTTTTTAGCTTACAATAATGGCTTAGTAATTTCATTGTTAATCATCATACTATTAATAATTACTAGAATTAAACGAGTGGAATCAGATACCAACCCATATTCGTACAGTAGAACCTGTATACTGAATCATATAAGTCAAGAATAAAGCTGCTTCTCTCCAAGTTTTCTTAATATTCTAATACATTATTTTGAATGTAGAAGCATATCGTTTTCTTCAATGTAAGGCGCTATTTTTTATATGTTTATCTCAGTATTTTCTTGTAATATTGTAAAAGCTAATGTCAGTATATTAAAGTCAACAATTGCCGATAATTTATTTCATTTGAAAATCTAAATCCAGCAAATAGAAATTTAAAATTTTCAACTGAGTTTAATTTGTACTTAAGTAGATTAAATCATATTGTTATTATTAAATAATTTAATCATTTTAATCGTTCATAATTAAATCATTTTAATGCAAAAATATTTAATTAGTGCTAGAGTGTTTTTATCATAGAAAGTGGAATTTGAAATAAAATACAATAATTCTAGCTATTGTGAGTAATTACTTATTCAATTATAATCGCATATCAAGTGTTTTTATTTATTATTTTTTATTTTAGAAGTAGCGTGATTAGGTATGTTGATAGGACAAGTTCATTTATTAATATTAATAAATTTCCTAATATTAAATATAATCTTAATATGCATTCAATAGTCATAAATTTTGTTTTTCAATTTTAAAAGTTCTTATTCAGCCAAAAACCTAAACACAATTTGCTTACATTATATTTTTAATATAACAATCTAATTTTCCGAAAGACTTTCTTTTCCTTATTGATTCAATGAAACAAGAAGAAATTGGAAACTTTTAAATCATCGACTGTGTGAAATTCTACGGAAAAATTCAACTTTCACATCATTAACTCTTAAATTTCATTTCTGAGTGCTCAAAACTGATTGGGTGCGAATTTCTAACAAATTACAGAGCTTCCTTCCATTTTCTGAACTGGTCTCAATGAAAAGCTTAATTTACACTCATCAGCCTCTATACAGTTTCGCTTTTTCAGATATTATCCATTTTTCTTTTTAATATGTAAGCAATAACTACAATGTTTGCCTGATTTTTGAAAAAATTAATCTATATAATTGTTTATAGAAATATTAACGGTTACGAGAAAAGGAAAGTATGTATGGGTGATTTTGCTATTCTAAAGAAGTAATAACGGAATTGTTTGTTGCATTAATAATAAATAGTTCATAAAGAATAGAAAATCAACTAGAATTCATTGAACAGAATAATTTGAATTGTTATATTGTCAAATGATGGCTGTGAAGTAACTAATTAGCGATTGGAAATGCCTGTGATTGTGTGAGTTATGTTGCACGCTTTTGATATTGAAAGTTCTCTTTTTATTTCTTAAACAGTAGTTGTGACGTCAATTTAAAGAGTTTATTCATAACTTATATTATCCTCAAAGAGTAACTAAATAATTTTTTTCAGAAATTATTAAAAAATAAATCCATATTTTGTCCTAATTACATCATATAAAGTGGAGTAATAAGTCCTCCTAATTTCTAGTTTTATTTTGTAAATTTAAATTTATATTTGTTACATAAGTAGAGTATATATAAATGATTATTGCTTTATAAAGTGATTTAAAAGTGTTGCTTTACTTATTAATATACATGTTTTATTTATTTAATATTTCTATAATAAGTGTCCGGGAATACTTTATTAGATATATTTTGTATCATTTGAGAAAAAGAGGAAAAATTATGCAAGCAACTATTTTAAATAGAATTGAGAAAATGATTGAATTAACTTTTTCTTAATTTTTGTCATATGTAAGAAGATTTTTCTCGGAAAATAATTTACATATATGTTATATTCTTCTACAAATATTTCCCATTTTTATAAATTTAAATAAATTTTATAAAATAATATAAATTATATTTTAAATTCTATCAAAGGCATACAAAAATATTTTCCCAAAAATATTTCACATTTGTCTTTTCGAATCTATATTTATTAATTCATACAAATAAAAAAAGAGTCGAAAATATCTTCAATCCCCATTTGAGGCTCACGATTTTTTTTTTTTTTAGTTTTACTTTCTTGCACTATGATGCATGCCAAAGCTTAATATCACTTCAAAATATTATTGACTCCTAACCTAGAAATCAAAGTGTATGGGATACGTTTCGTTATCTTTATTTCTCTTGCTGTCAATATCATTTCTAGGGATTTCCTATGGAGTAGATTTGAAGTGCATGTGCTTCTTTTTATTTTCTATCATGATATTCTTCTGACTCCAAATCGACCAATTTTAGTATCCGCTTTCACATTCTTTTTGATATCAATATTGAATTTCCCCTTTCATTTATTCTCGTTTTGAGCGTTATCATTATATTTTTTTATCAATACAAACAACAATTTCCTTCTTATTAATAATATTGGCTTACTCTAACAATGGCATTTAATTAATATTTCAAGGAAATATTCTTCCTCCGATCTTAACTATTTTTATTTTGCAATATTATATAACAAAATAAATATTAAATTCTATTTAATATTTAATATATTAAATTCAATTTAATATTACTGAAACTTTTAAGGAGAATCATCTGTTTATTAGATAATAAAATGAAAATGATTATTACTTAGCTAAAAATATAAATTTAATGGAATATGAATAGTTTTATATAGCAAAACCTTTTAAATATTGCAAATAAAGCATATCTGGCTAAAGGAATTTAGGTGATGTGTATTGTAAAATAATTCATATTACTATATATAATATCAAAAAAAATTTCAAACTGAATTTCTTGCGTCAGTTTAAAATAATATAGTAACTGTAAATCAAAAATAACTTTTAAAATTAAATGCATAAGTATAAATTTAAAATAACTTACCTTTCACGTGCACATGTACACACACACATATGCTGATTTAGAAAACATAAGTAACAAGGATAAAACTTATGATTACTCAAACAGCATATAAATAAAATTGTTAAAAATTTAACATTTTTTAGGCCAACTTGTAAATTATAAACAAAGCAAATGCGATAGGTTGAGCTTAAAATTTTCAAATCAAGAACATTAAATCTATAAATTGTGAAATCACCAGGATCAATAAATAGCCTCCACGTTTTCTAAAATCAACCGGAAAAATAAATTTCAAGCATATAAATTAAATGTAAAATATATGCTTTAAGTAAAAAATATACGTATATTAAACAACAATACAAAGCAACACAATAATCGCTTTAATATCGGTCATGATAATACCAATTAGCTGCATTGTAAGCAAAAGCATATGTTTATGTATAACAGTTTTAATCTAATATATAATTTGAAGATTAAGTAATAGTTTTCCAATAAGCATTCTAAGAGAATACCATATTTTCCAAATCTGGTTAAGTTCAAGAAATAATTCAAGCTTTGTCACTTACATTGTCCTTTCTTTTTGAATACATTAGTTCAAAGGAAGAGGTTTATGAGGATGAGAATTTTCTCTCAGAAAATGAAATTATATTTGATTTGAGAAGAGAATAAGAACAATTAGTTCAATCTAGCATGTCATCTTTTCGCATATACGTGAAGACATCGACAACATCTATCTGAAGATATCAAATGTACATTTTGGATATAATCTTTAAAGCAAATTTGAAGTCAACAAATCAGTTCATTCAATATAACTTTGTACAAATTTTCATATTCATTGAAGCACATTAATGTCTTTTGATTGGTATATTTTATAAGGTATACGAAATCGTATTTTTAATGGTATATGAAATACTTAAAATACGCTTATTTAGATACAGGTAAAATTTTATTTTTATTTTAATCACTATTTTTACATGTTCTAAAAATGACTTACATTAAAATAAAGAAATTATTTATTTGTTATTAAATGTATTGCCTGCTTGATATTACGAATTTTTCAAATAATTTTAAAGACTGAAGCAAAATTTTACAACTATTTACAAATTGAATGAAAACAACAATATTTTGATGCTTGTAAAAATCCAAATAATCCTTTATATATCTAGCTAAATTGGTCTAAAATTCCCTTTTCAATGTAAAAAAAATGTGTTTGATTGTAGTATTATATGCTGTAAAAATGTATCGATGGAAAATAATTCAATTTCATACTTTTTACAGGCAGTACATGAACAAAAATTACTAAATATAGTTTCATGGATAAAAACTCTAGAATACAAAAGAAAACTGAAATTTTTTTGCGTTTCTGATCATTTCCTGGAAGTAAAATTCTACGGAATGGAATACCAATTTTATTTTGAAAAGTGTGAATCGTCTGTTATCGAATTTTTCTGAAGAAATTCCAACTGGGCCATTTTTCTGCTTTACTTAATCACTCAATTAACTCAAGTGGTTTCGAAATTAGTTTTCAATATCATTCTTTTAAGGTTCAACCTTTCCTGGACATTTATTTCTCCCAATTTCCTCTTTTATGGTTTCATATCTCTTTTAGTTCTTTCAAGGGAAAGTCGTAATTGTTTGAAGTTATAACTTACTGGGTTGTTCTTTTTATTACGCGGAAATGTGCAGAATCGTTAAGTTTATAATTAATAAATTTATGGCCTTAAGTATACTTAAATTGAGAGTTAGTTTATTGCATATTTGCGCTCTTAAATTTAAGTATGGAATTCTAAGAGAGTGCTATTGATTATTAGAATAAGTGTGAAAGTATAATGCATTCTTTGTTATATTATATTTTGAAGAAAGAGAAAAATCTATAAATAAATCGTATCAAATTTGATGTTTAAGTTATTATTCAAAGTCAGTTCAGATATTACGAATTTTAAAATATAGATATTTAAAATATACTTAAATTATTTTGCTCATATTCTTTATATTTAATCCATTATTCAAAAATATAAATCCTCATTAAAAATTAATTTTATATCAAAAATGTATGAATTCATTTGAAGCAAGAATTCTAAGCTTAAGCATTCTCTTAATAAGATGTGTGTTTAGAGGAAAATATTTTAAAATAATTGCAATATAATTAAATTTCAATTGTTTCACAAAGAATCATTTTTTAAACAGAATCATAATTTCTTATTAAATTATAATGTGCATTCTAATGGTAAGGATAATTGAACTATTGAAACACTGTAATGAATTTCCTGCAATCCTTTATTGTTTTTGATTATTCCCATTAATTACTTGCATAGATATTTCATTTTATTATATGTCAATGTATTTGATAATGTCATTACACACAAATTAAAAAGTTAAATTTGAAAATATAAATTTTATTTTAGAAAGCACTATACACATAACGTGAAGCATTTAAAACTCCACTGGCTAACAACTGAGTTTAAAATAATTAATTTATGGTAAAACTATAATTTTGAGAAACTGTATTATTTACAAATTTTATTACATTCAAAAGAATTCTTATTAAATCAAGATAATGAAATTTACTAAAAAATGGCATTAATTGTTTATTATTGAGTTATTTTAATTTAGTTATTTCAAAAGTATATTATGAAATGCAAGAACTAAAATTAATCTTAGATTTTTTGGTCTTTCAATTTTCCTATTTAATTAGTAATAATAAAGAGCTTACAGTAAAATGAAAACAAATAATTTTATGTTTTGAACTTGAAATATTTGTATTTTAGGAATTATGTAAACACAATACAACTTAGTTCGGAACGGAATAAAGCATAATTTTAAAATATTATTAACTATTAAATTATTTGTACAACATATTTTTGAAGCATACGTTTTAAGAATAAAATAATAATTAAAATAACAGAATATTGTATTAATATATCATGGATTATTAATATATACATAATATTGCATTAATATTTATACATACAGAATATTGCATTAAATTATTCGATGGATTACATTGTTTATTCAGAATAAAAATGTTAATATCAAAACACCCATAAGCTTTATTCAGAATATTATAAAATCTTGTAAATTTTATCTTATATTGGCAAAATTAGGATTAAAATCGGTATTTTAATAACCTTTCAGATTCACTGCTCGTTTTCAACACCTGGAAATGTGTGCACTATGAATTGCTACGAAAGTAGCTTACTATGCTTCTTTTATGCATATAATTATCATATGGATATAGAGATAAAATTTGGGATTTTATTTCATTTTGTTAGGATTAAATTTCTATCACGCAAGATTAAAATTCCTTATTAACAAGCTATTCCGTCATCAATTATTTTTGAAATATTTTTTCATATTTTCTTCTACAAGCTACTATCAAGCACTAACTTTAGTATTGAACACTTTCATATCTACAGTAGTGACATTTTAAATCATTATAATTCGTTAACATTATAAATGAAATGTAAGCCAATTTCTTATAAACTTATGATAAAATTTCAGATATTTTGCTTTTAAATTAATTTTTAATTAGCTTGAATTTCTAAATTAATTATTAAGTAAATTATTAAATTAAATTTACTGTTTTATAAAACTAACTTTTTCAAACTAAGTAATAAATTATTTATGTATTCATGTAAGTGATAGTAAGTCATAAGGAGGCAAAGATGTGTTATAGAACATAATACCGTAAAAAACAACATTTAATTTTAAAATATTTCAAAAGTACTTATAAAATGGATGATATTGAGTAAAATAAACATGTCACATTTATTAGTAGAAACAACATTTAACTGAGAATAAGAATTTCAATAACAAATAAATTCAGGAGTTGTTAGATGCTACTGCTGCAAAAGTCTCTTCCTTGTATGACCTTGATGAAATAATTAGAAAAAAATTACTAGGAGGATTAAAAGCTATCTTATATCCTATTAATATCAATCCACTGACGATGATTCATATTATGTGGGATTTTTCTGTCCGTTCAGAAGTCTGATAATCTTTTAATTAAGGTGTCTCTCAAAGATCGATGAATGAGAGTGTAGAGGCAAGCGACATATCTGGTGAGCCCAGTCAACATTACTAGGCACCTAAGAATAAGGTACTTAAGTACTGAAATAAAAAAAGAATATGCTGATACACTACCAGATATGAAACATATTTTATGTCACTCAATGGTTGCTACATTCCCTAATCCGGGTCTATTTGCGATAGAAAACAAGTTTTTTTCATCATTTAGCCTTTCAATCAGAAGGTTTAGTCCCAACAAATAGGATCATTGTCTATTGTGAATTGAACATTGACTTTATCTGAGTATAAGAAAGAAATTTGAATTTTTAATTACCCCATGTTTACTCAATTATCCCGCTCACAAATTGTTCTTGAACATGATAAATGGCCCCGAACAGAAGTTTCACATCTGCAATGGGAAACAGGGCATCTTTTGAACATGTACAAACTTCAACAACTGCCATCTAAAATATCCAATTAAGCTGCAACTACTTGTGCATTTGTCGATGAGCGAGAGCAAAATACTTATAATGTGTGTGTACCTTCATTTATATCTAGTTTTTGAACAGTAAGCAATTACTTTACATCAAATCTTCTTACTTGGGTAGATTCGATCTTTAGAAGACGTTGATCGATTATCGAAAATGCTTAACAGTGTAGACAATTCATCCCTTGATTGTGTTCCTTGCACATATCATATGCAAAGCCTTCATATTACTTAATTTTTCATAAATCAAATGGTTGTCTGCAAAATCCTCATTTGAACAATCATACATATGTTGGTCCCGGGTTCGAATCCCGGTTCGGGCATGGATGTTTCTTTCCTTCTCTGTTCTCTCTGTCCTTTCTTCTGTGATGTTGTATGAATGTGGCCCGTCCTATAAACGGGTTTGTGGTGGTATGGCTTGGGTAACGCTTCTCGCCTCCGTGACTTGGTTCACAGGTGCCCACTCGGTAACGACAAATGAGTAGCAGTTTCTGGCCTTGTTGTGGCATAGGGTTATACCCTCTTGTGCCCGCCATTGGAAAAAAAAACAATCATTTATATTGTTGTGAATCATATTGCAACACGTATTAATCTGAATAAATTTGTTATCAATAATTGTAAGCCGCTTTGATATTCACAACAAAAATAGGATGGTTACGCAAACAATGCTTCTTCTTGATCATATTGATTTCTTTTCCTTGTTGTTGAATTTTGCACAATACTGCATTGCTTTGTATATTATAACAAATACATTTTATTTACTCTGTATGTCTTACTACTCATTGCATATTCATTACTCATTACATTAGTAAAAGAGCAGAGTAATTACTATGTTTATACTACATTTTAAAATGAAAAACACCTTTATTTTGCAACATGTAAATGAGAACAATCGTATATTTTTATGAATTACTTATTGCTACCAGTTAACTATGTAAACAGTAAATGGTATTAAGAATGTTTATTCCCTAAATACAGTTGTATTCTGAATAAAAATTGTACACACACAACTTATAAATCAAAACGGAATAATTATATTTGTTATCTAATACTAATAAATTAATTAGTGTTATACAATAAATATAATTAAAACGACATGCATTACATAATATTTAGGATAAATATCTTGAATGATATATTCATTATGTTATTATTATTTATTATTATTAGCATATATTTATTCTACAATTTATCAAGGATATTTTAGATATTAAAATACTCTGTAATTGGTTGCTAAATTGAAAGATTTGGAGTACTTATTACTTAGAATATTGTAACATAAAGATAAATCAAAAATTTTTAAATAACTTTAAGTATAAAAATAAGTATAATATTTACTTCTTTTTTGTAAAATTGAATAGTATAAGGAAAAGTTGCGTATTATTGGTTTATAATATTTAAAATGGACATGCTTTTTGTTGCAAATTTATATACTAGTCGTCATTCATATAATGAATTTAATTTCATTTATTTCATAATTCTATATGCTAAGAAACAGATAGAGTGCCAGATATTTTTTTATAAAACAGAAAGTAAACAAAAATGAATGTAATGAAACCCTCAATGCTTTATCAATTAATCTATATATATTAATGAACTAGTTACTAACTAGTTGATTGTCTTACATCAATGATTGAATATGATGCTATTCGAAGGTTTCTGGTAAGTTTTGGGAAAAGTTACGAAGGAATATGCTACGGAGAGTTAAAATTCAAAAATTAGTATTTATGTTAATAATAACAATTTATGCATTTTGAACAATTGTTTAAAAATTGTATGCAAAATGTTTCCTGAAGAATAGTATCACTAGAAGATTTTAATAAGGATATTTACTGTATTCAAATCAAATTCCAATTTAATCTTTCATTTTTTTCTGAATTAAAAAAAGACATTTTATTAAAACCTTACTACGCAATTTTAAAACAAATTAATTTCTTCTTAAATATACGTTCAGAAGATATTTTGTTACAAAGAAAGTGTGAAAATATAACATGATATTATTGATATTTATATTTAGGGACAATTGCTAATTCACAAACAACAAGGAGCACTTGTGAAATTATTTACACTAATTCTCAACAAATTGTCTTTTCCCTCAACAGTTATTTGTGCTACATTAAATTGTTCATTGCATGTTACATTAAGATTATTGACGGAATAGAGATGCATTTTATTGGACCCAGTAAACTGACTTCAATCTGTTGTCAATAAATTTTGCATCCTTAATTTGTTCTTAATTTAGCTTCCATAAGTTCAAATGATAAACGTTAACTACTTCTATTTTATAATTTATTCAAAGAAATGTCAGTTTGAAATTTGCCACATTGTTTTATGCCAGACTATATTTTCTATATTCAAGTAAAATTAGTAATTTTAGGTTAATTTTTTTTGTTCAAGGAGCAGAAATTAAATTTTATATCAATACTTCTTCCTAAGAAACATTGACACATAATTAATTCATACCGGATATGATAATATGATGATGCATATGATATTAAGTGACACATCACAATTAGTTAGTAGAGGACACTGATGCATAGACTGAATCACATGAATAATTATACAGGCATGACGTTTATTGAATATATGCAAATTTGTATTTGGGGAAGCAAATGTAGATTGTGGTTATAATTAAACTATAATAAATTAAATATAAACATCATATTACAGCACAACAGCTGTACGGGTTGATATCAAATTCTTAATTACACAATGCTAGTATATGTTCAAAGAATTTTAAGAAATAAGTATTCGTTCAAACATTAATGTTATATGTCTTTTGCAGGACAAAAAAGTATGTTTAACAAATGATATATGAAATTCTAAAGCCACTTGCATAGCAAATATGGAATTTATATGTAGCAAATTGTATAATTCAAAAAGAAGGACATACGGTGCATTGATTAAATAAAAAAAACTACCGAATTTGGAAAATAAGACTGTTTCGGGTCTAGAATGCTCCCAAAAGTATTTATATTGCGTTTCAAATTTTACGTGTGCCATGATAATAATGCTGTCAGTTGAATACACTGGTAAATTAGTTTTATCTAAGCACAATTGGAATATCTTTACTGTGGTTTAAGAATAGCATCATCTAAAATTGTTTCACCATGTATCATTCTTGAGTTAAAGGTATCTTGACCGTGATAGCATGAATCTTAAATACCAAGATACAAAAGATTAATTCACATTTTAAACAATTTTTTAATTTAACACCTTTCCGTCACTGAAAGATGGCATAAAGCCATTATACTGATGTTCATTGAGAAGTTTTATCGTATATTATATATTAATTACATATTATAATTAGTAACTGAAAATTTTAGTTATAGATATCTGATTCAGAAAACAATTGTGTCATTTCAGGTACGAGAATACGTTGCGTCTCTATTTAGCATCATTCATGAAATACTACGAAACATATTATATTTCTTTTTTTTAATTAGCTAAAATACCCATCACTCCAATAAGTTCCAATGTTTCTTTTTTTACGTTTTATCTTTAATGAAAGGGTTGTTGTTCTGTCGTTATAACTGAATTTATGTGGACTGATATTAGGCTTACTTTTACATAATAAAATATGAAAGCAAAAACAATTACCTTAAGTTGTAATCAGAATGGAATTCAGTTCGCAGAAAATCAGAATCAGTTGTTTATTTGCTCCAAATCCATGGCGAATTTTAATTTTAAATCACGTTTTTGGGAGAAATACTGGTGATCTCATTACATGCAATTTTATGGACCACGTAGAACATGACGTTCTGATGAGGTTTATATGATAAAACTAGAGGAAATTTTTCTTAATTTGTTCATACATGATTGCACGGTTTTTCATATGCTACATTCAGAAAATAAAGTTTCACTTCAAATTTCATAGATAGTTAATTTTCAATCTTTGCCTTTTTAACCAATGGGCAATATGAACTCTTTTTCTGACACACTTTTGCAGCCTGATAAAGATAGTTATATTTGTAATACTCTGATAATGGACCATGGAAGAATCTTATTTATTTGGATGGTATTGCAGTTTTTGTTGACTTTCAAAATCAGCTTAAAAAAGTGGAATATAATATTAAATTACTGTGTAACAAGCACACTTCAATATTCACACACAGCAACTTTCATTACATTGATTAACAAATCTATTGTGTTTCCGCTTTCAAAATGTATACTTATTGTAATGGATGTTTAGAAGCTTTTTTTTTGGTTTTCTCCTTTCTACTAAAAACTCGGTTGACTATTTGTGAAAAGTGGTTCTCGCAAAGACATTTTGCGCTTTATGTTCAAATAATATAACAACCATCGCCTGCATATTTGTGGGCTTCATTTTTGATATTAAATACAAGATTTCCACTTTGGATATTTGGTTTAAATTTATACTTGTTTTGATAGATTGACTTTTCTTTCAACCATAAACATCCACATTTTTTAAGCTTTCTTATTTAATTTATTATTTTTATTTATTACATCTCACCTATCGCACATTCTATTGAAATCTAATTAAATGAATCAAATAGTCTAAAAATACACTATTAGATGCATTTAATTTACTTATCAAAGCATGTAAAAATTGTGATTTTAAACTTCATATCAAGAGATAGGAGAATATCATAAAAAATTTGTATTTAAATAAGAGGATTTCAAAAAAAAAATTATAATTTTCATTTCAAAATTCTCCTTATTGATAGAAGAAGATTATGAGAAAAAGATAGTTTTTACTTTGAAACATAACTTTCATATTGAAATATAATGTTTAATATGCATTATTTCAACAGTATCTGAATTATATCTTTCATGTAATTCTTTGATGTGAATTAAATACTATTTTGGAAACGTAGTTTGAATCGGCAAATAAACAAGGCAAATTACTGATAATGATTAATATATAACCTAACATGAAAGTATTTCAATAGAAATTTAAAGTAGTTTGAATAAATGAGTATATAAAAAAGTCTTATTTTAAGTTTAAACGAAATAATAAATAATACGAATAGAGAATTATAATGCAGAATAACCTTGTCCAAATATTCATTTTAATACATGAAATACTTGGTAGTTTTATTTTAAGAAATATTTATCTAAACTCAATTTTTTACTCAGAATTAATGTTGCGAATTATTCTTTAAGAAGGATTTTTAAATTTTCTTTAATGTAAATATTAAATGAATCATATAACTCACATTCAAATGAATAAAATGTTTCAGAAACTTGTTTTAATGCTGTATTTTATGAGGGAAATCTTCTATAAAATAAAATTAAGTAGCTTTTCAGCTCACTATGAAAAGATTAAATTTCAAAATAATTTATTGCCAACATTTTAAATTAAGAAATTTCAGTATTTCCTGTATATGTATGAAAAGAAATATGTATTTAAATGTGACTTTTTTAAAATGAAATTAATTTTTAAACAAAAACAATTATCCAGTTTAAATACTTCACAAAATATTTTTGATTAACATATTTGTTATGCAACAGTAACTCACATCAAGCATAAAGTAATCATCATTGCTCTTTCCAGAATATTTTAAAAACAGTATAGCCCATTTCTCATGTCTACTCGCATTATATACAAAACATTTAAATATACAAACATTTAAAAAATGTAAATAAATGCAAACTATTACAAAGTACTAAGAAATGCAATTATAATATTAAATAAAATATAAATTGACTAATTAAAATTAAAAAAATGGAATAAGATACTGACTTGTTTAAAAAATGGAATTATATTATTTAAAATCTTTTAAAGGAGACAAATTTTATGATGGAAATTCAAAGGCTTGCTTAAAATTGTAAATTAAATGATATTGTTATAAATTGTGTGTGTAACAGAATTTGAAATATAGTTGAGTTTGTGTTTATCTTTAAAATTTAAAACATCACATTTAAATATTAAACAATAGGATGTTGTCTAATTAAGATGAGTAAGTAATATGAAACATGAATTGAGGGGTGTTAATTAATTAATTAATAACATAATATACAAATTTAAAATAACTCAAGTAAAATGATAGGAGAAAAAAATCTCATAATTTATTTTAAAAATAAAAGAGTAAATGTAAAAACATTGTTTTGAGAGTGTGTATAGGAAATTCTTACTACTTAATAACTATCATGCGTAATTTAATTAATGTTGTATTAAATCATGTTATAGTAAGCTTAATAATTAATTAGTAGAGTAAATGAGAAATATATTTTATCAATGAAATTAAAAGCATCAGAAATAGCAATATATTATACAGACATTTTAAATAGATATCCCAAACATAGGAATAATAAAATATGTCCTACCCATTTAAAAATAATTTAGTTAACATGAACAAAATTGTTTTGTGCATGTATGTAATGAATTATTACTATTTAATTACCATTTGTATTATTTTATCACTATAGTACGAAAAGTTTTTAAAGTAAATATATGAATGAATTAGTTAAGTAATTAAAAAGTATATCTTATCAATGAAATTATAGCCATCAGTTATAAAAATATACACACAAATTAAAAATAATACAATCGGAAATTTAGGAATATTATATTTAAAAGAGTTAAATTAGAAAATACTGTTTTGTTTATTATATTTAGTTAATATACCTATATACATGTACTAATATAATTACTATTTATTTACTGTTGCAGCGTAACTTAATCCCTAAAATGCTTAAAGAATTGTCAGTAAACTTAAGAATAAAAAAAATTAATAGAGTAATATATAAAAATATATTTCATATATAAGATAAACTAAAATCCAACAACAAATTGCCAACTTGCTTAATTTTTTTTTAAAAATAAACTTCTGAATTTATATGAATTTATTTGACTTTAAAAAAAATAGACTATTAATCGATTTTTCTAAGTTTGAAAAGCAGAAATACTTGCAGAATGCTGAATATTGATTTTAACTCTTAGAGAACAATAAGTTTTTTTTTCTTTTAAATGGAAAGAAAATGTTGAGACGCATGTGTAAATTGAAGTTACTATAGAACTTGATTTTAAAGAAGTTATATATATATAATAAAAAAATTATCACATAATACATCAATCATAAGTGTCAAGAAAGGATAAAAATTGCACTTCGTTTCACAAGAAATGAAACAATTTATAGATTTCTTTCATATTTAGAATTTGAACCATTTTATTCCTTCATAAACTTCAAGATGTACATTTCTACTTTAGTTATATATTTTTTCATTTTGAGGAAATATCAATCGATTAAAGTAAAAAGTATGTCAACCTTTTTATGAAATGGTGTTCCTATGAAATTGATAATATTATTCTTACTAAAAAATTATATAAAAAATCTCGAAATCTATCCATAGTTAAGAAAATGGAAAGATTGAAATTTCATTTAACAAATAAAATGTTCTACGTCAATAAGAAAGATCGTTTGTAAAATGATATGTGATTAGCACACGTATTTAATTTTCATCGAAGTAAATAAAAATAAAAGAACGAATTTTCAATTTTTTTTACCTTTAATATTGAAGCACCATTATTTTATTTAAGTATTTAATAAGATCTGGAATTCTCTACAGAATTGTTTTAGAAACAAAATGGATATTTCACTTCTATAAACCTCTTTAGCAATTAAAAGTCATATCAATTTAACGCTTGCATAACACATATGTTGGAGAAACTTAAAAAAAAATGAATAATCTGTATTTATCACGTATATTTTCAGTTTTTTATTCCTCCAGTCAACAAAGTGAATATTCCAAAACATTACGTAGTAGCAAATTTTAAAAAAAATGCCAAATGCAATATTTGAGGAACTGATATAATTATTCATTATTGATTACATAATACAATAATTCAGTTAGTAGTCCATTCAGTGTATAGTAATTTGGTACATAATCCATAACATAATTGTCTTCTCTGAATTATTTACAGACAGAAGAATATTTTAAAGATTGCTTATAAACGTGTAATTGGTAATTGAATTTGAAGGAAACATTATCTAAGTTTATTTAAATTTATTTGTAATTTAAATATTCAGTATAATGAAACATTTGTTGCAGCTATGAGAACAGAATTTTTTTAAGTTTAAAACATTCCTAAATTATTTATGATTATTTACCTAAATATAGAGCACAAATTTGGAAAACAAATAGTAATATATATGACACAATGAACATTTTATCGCACTGAAAGTCATTACATTTACTCTCTTAGAATGTAGTAAATACCACACACTTGAGGTTTGCATGATAGACTGAATATGATTTATGAATGATAAGCTTTATAACCCATTCATCTAAAGCAATTTGTTGCTACAATGACTATATTGTTTACAAAAGAAAATATTTTATCATATGGTTCATATACAGAAATTTTATTTTGAATTAGTTTCCGAATATGAAAATTGTTACTTCACTTGGTGTAAGAAGGAAAATATCTACTAATATGTATCTAACTTTAGTTGAAGGTATCATTGTACTTGAAAATGTTATTTATCTTGCTTCATTAGTGCTGAGATCACTAATATAGGTTGAAAAATAAGTCATACCCTTTATGCAATCTAAATCGATAAATGGGGTCATTTGCAATATAATAAGTGTCAATAAAATTATCTTGAAGAGTCAATGACCATATTTAACATCATGGACTGTTCAGAATAATAACATTAGCAATATATTGAAACAATATCATAAATCAGAGTACTTGCAAAGGCTTAATCAACATAGAGTCTGGTTGCAGAAATAGAATCATGTCATGATTCATCATTTTTTCTTATTCCAGTTGACGGGTGCCAAGTTGGTGTAATGCACCACTCATCGATCACAGCATGGTGTTGAAATCCATTGCCTGGAGCCGGATAAGTGTTGTTGTTGCTTCCAGGTGTTACTGTTCGTGATTCTTATTTCTCAAGATTTATACATCCAAATGTTCTGAAAATTGTTTTCCTAACTACAGTGCAAGTCTGAAATTAATATCATGTATCTCATGAGTTTCTAGTGTACTCATTTTAAATGCCAGCCGGGTACTTTGTTCAGTTTTTAAATTAGAATTTTCTCAAATTAAATTTTATTTTCTGCGTTAAAAATATCGAAATGGTATTTATAATATATGTAATAATTTAAATAATATAAATAAACAAAAAAACAGACTAGAAAATATTTTAACTCATAATAACATTCCAACTAATTTTATTAAGTACTATTTGGCTAGTAGAGCATTGCTTATAAGAGTGAAGTAAGGCGTAGTTTTTATACTACAGAAGGGTCACCCAAGCCTTGAAGGTCTTATAAGAAGCTTGAAATTCCGATAGTGTTTACACTTAGTCACTAATTTACATGTTTGGTGAGGTTCTTGCAGATTCGGATTTGTAATTGGATGTGATTTAAATCTAATGATTATTATGTATTGAGTGTATTTTGGCAACATTGTATTTTGGCGGCATTGGATTTTGACGTTTATATTTTGGATTGAATTCTACTTGCATATTTTGGATTGGGTTTTGCTTCTTTTCTTGTTTGATGCTTTGGTTTGATTTTTTGGTATGGCTTTGGGGTGTGATGGCTTTTTTAAGACTATGTCTTGGGCCATTGCAGAAAAGCCATAATTTGTGCCAATGTGGTCAACACCCGCTGATGAAGCTGGCCATATTGATACTTTATTCCATTTATATTTATATTTATCTTTCTTTAAAGTGTTTTCAATGTAATTCTTTTCATTGTATTTTTTTCAATGTGTTATTTTCCATTTGATATTTCAATATATCGTTTTCCATTTAATATTTCAATGCTATAATATTTCAATGTGTTGTCTTCCATCTGATATTCTACTTTTGACATTTAATTTTTCAATGTATTATTTTCTATTTGGCATTTTTCATTGTATTTTGTTTCATTATATTATGTTCTTTGCATATTTTATAAATTATACTATTAACTATATCTTAGTAATACTATTCTAGCTGCTTTTGCGCTAAATGTACTGCTAATCTTAAAACTTAAAATTTTATGTATTCTTGTGCTTTTGGCTATATATATATATATATATATATATATATATATATATATATATATATATATATATATATATGTATATATATATATATATATATATATATATATATATATATATATATATATATATATATATATATATATATATATATATATATATATATATATATATATATATATATATATATATATATATATATAGTGCCCAGTGTAGTCACATCCTTAATAATCGATTAGTTACAGAATATCAAAAACTAATAGAACAAGTTCACTTCTTTCTCATCTAGCTACTGTCTAATACCATTCACTGCTGAGTAAGTACAACCGAAAATGAGAAAGCAAATCATATCTACTTCATCCGCCGTTAAGAAAATAGATTCGTCAGTCTGCTTCCATAACCTAGATAACTGCATAAGTGCTATAAAAACGGAAAAGCGCAAATTTTAACTAATATGCGAAAGAGCTATGTCTTGTTATTCATTACATTTACAAATATTAATTCTTTTTTACTTTATTAAAAATTTTACTATTGATATTAGCACAATAGAACTTGTAACTGTAAGTACAAACTTATGTTTTGATAATTCGTTATTAATGCATAAAAAGTAATGTGAATCAGAACTCTTTAAATTGAATATTTATAACACCATTCTTGTTAATGTTTTGAATGAAAAAGAATTAAATTGAAAAATTTGTTTTTACACAAGAATTATCTTCTGCAATTTTAATATTAAATATGATAAAATACAAAGGATTTTAACTTATTGTACAGCATTATTATATATCTTTATTAATAGGAATTTTCGATTTCATATTAATAATGTCTAACAAATGTACAGATTCTTAATACATATATCATACGAATGAATGAGGATTATTAATATAAATTTAAGTCATGTGTGTGTGGATTTGAAAAAGTTACATTTTTTCCAATTTATTTAATTTACTGTAAGTTTGATAATGTTTAAAAACATATTTAAAAATCCTTTTCATGCATTTTTTTAGAAATATTTTTTTATAAAATATAATAATTGATAGGTAGTACGCATTTAAAATATGTGTTTCATGTATACCATTTTTATTTATACATTACAAATATAAAATAATTTATTTCCTAATTACTAAATATTTTAAGATTAGTTTCAAATATTTATCTAAGTATTCGATTGTTAGTTTTAAACATTATTAAATTTATAATTGCATTATCATATCAATTAATAATTCTCATTTATTACATAAATATTTTTTATTATAGTAAAATTTTTTCTCCTTCTCTCAAAACAAATTTAGCTAAATTTGTATAATCTAATGATAAATTACTGTGAAATTCAAGTAAAATTCTCCTTGGAGGGAAATATTATTGATTTGAATGAAGTTCTTTTAGCAAGAAAATAACTTATTATAAAATATTATAACGTAAGAAATATATTCTTAAAATGCTAATATATGGTCGAAGTTTTCTTAATTATTCCTTCATACATTTTTTTAAAAATTCAAATAACCTCAACTATTAAAATTTTCTAGAGAAAATCACGCTTTATTTTTCTTCTTAGCTAAATTAAAATTTCTTGTTATATAAAAGCCAAAAAAAATTAAATATTTTGCATTGCAAATTATATGCAGAAACTATGGTGGCACCTTGTTATAAAAGAAACCTCTTCTCAACTAATGAAACAATTTTTGAAACATGGGAAGTTGGGTTCTTATTTCACGTAGTAAAAAATCAGCGCAAAACATATATAAAACTCATTATAAAATATAAAAGCTATTTCTCCAATAAGATGTTTCATTTAAAAATAATCGTCAGTATAAACGAAAATAATATGTAAAAAACTAATACTTAGTTCTAGAAGAACACTCAATCGCGTAAAAATATTACAGACTGAAATTTAAAACAAATTATCGAGTTATTTAGAACAAAACTACAATAGAATATTAAACATACGAATAAACAATAAAATTTACATCAATATAATTGCTCCATAGCAAAAATAATTTAGCTCATGTGTAAAAGTAGTATAAACCCAACTTTTGATAAAAAAATTTCCCGGATGAATATTTTAAAAACATTATAGTTTTTGAAAATATTTGGGCAATAAATTTTTAATTTCTTTTTAGTTGTTTAATAAAACAGTTTTTTGATGCTGTGTTTCTGGTTTTAATTTTCACATTTAAGAATGTACTTACATTTTTGGATTTCTTGGAATTTCATTCATGAATGTACTATCTGTAGTTTAAAATTTTTCACTTCATGGTTTTATGAAATGTATGCGTATTTTTTACTCATATAGTATCATTTGATCTTTTGATCTGCTATAACACATTCTCAAAGACTGATTCCTCATTTGATAAACAAATTATATATGCTTGAAAATTTTGATGTTGTTGAAATAGGAATGTTTATATATTTTAATTTTCAGTTGTTCAAAAAATTGTGTTACACTTGTTGATGATAATACTATTATTACCCTAGAGATAAACTACTTTAAAAAGAATAAATTGGAATTTTATTCTTTTTTTATCCAAGCATAATAATAAGACACTTTGTGAATTAAATATAACCTATTGACATTTAACTAAAATAATATTAAGTTATTAACTTTTTTAAAAAGTTATGCAAGTTAAAACATAAATTTATTGAAAGTATATAATATAAATTTAAATTTTTTTAAAGAGGTACTATTTATTAACTTAAAATTAAAGCATAAATGTAAATATTTAAAAGAGAAATTAAAATTAGTAAATTAAAATGTAATAATTAAGTTGAAAAACACATCAAATAAATACACTAAAGGGTTTGCATTTGAGAAAATGAAATATATATATATATATATATATATATATATATATATATATATATATATATATATATATATATATATATATATATATATATACATATATATATGTATAGATAGATATGTATATGTATATGTATATGTATATATATATATATATATACGGGGGTTACACTGAAATTTTTGAGATACGCGCAGACGAAAATTTACAAAATAAAAATAATAGCTTAATTTTTAAGTACATGGTATTTTAACACAGAAGATGATTTTTTACTAACTTTCTTCAATTAGTTTAGTGTGGAATGAATTTTAAACAAAAGAGAAAATGGAGTTGACGCGAGAACATTTTCGCGCTAGGATTTTCTACGATTTCAAAGCAGGATTAAATCAAGAAGAATGCGTTCATCGGTTGCAATTAGCATTTGGTGATGAATCTCCAGCTCGTGCTACTGTATTCAGATGGTTTAGAGAATTTAGAAGAGGTCGCAATTTTCTTCAGGATGAAGAACACATAGTAAAGCCGCCGTCGACAGTAATCCCGGATAATATGTCTCTATACGAAAAATGTTAATGGATGATAATCGCTATACCTATCAAATGATACAGAAGGAACTTAACATTGAATCCGCAGCCATACACAAAATCATTCATGAAGAATTACGTATGAAAAAAGTAGTTTGCCGTTGGGTTCCCCATAATCTAACTGAGCATCAAAAAGAGAAGCGTGTCAGAATCAGTAAAGAAACTCTTAATATGCTGAATGATGGTGGCCACCGCATAATTTTTAAAATTGTCACAGGTGATACATACAGTTTTTTGACATTCCAACACGCCAAGAAAGCAAAGTATGGGTCTTTGAAGATGATCGCACGCCGACAATGGTGAAAAAACAACGCAAATTGAAAAAAGTGATGTATGCCGTTTTCTTCAGAAGTACGGGATTGGTCAAAGCCATCAAGTTGGAAGGACAGAAGACAGTAACAGCAAACTGGTAAACCACTAAATGTCTTCCAGAAATTCTACAAGAACTGAATGTTAGGGGACTAATGCTTCACCATAACAATGCATCTTCACATACAGCCGGATTAACAGTTGAGTTTCTTAAACAAAAACAAATTAAAGTGATTGAACATCCGCCATATTCACCTGATCGACTTTTGGATATTCTTTAATCTAAAAAAGAACTTACGTCGACGTCGTTTTCATTCAGAAGAGATTGATGTGGCTATAAATGCATTTTTTCATCTATTCAAAGAAATGAAATATATATATATATATATATATATATATATATATATATATATATATATATATATATATATATATATATATATATATATATATATATATATATATATATATATTATTATATATATATATATATATATATATATATATATATATATATATATATCTGCCATTAATTTCTGAGGAAAATTTATGAAATTCAGTAATAAATGCAATGCAATCATGCATTTCAGATAATTGTGTTAACAAGTAAATGATTCTCGACAAAATCATTATCTTAGGCAATTGTTGTTACCTGTTGTTGTGCATTTTGATTTTAATTTTGATATTTTGGTCTTCATAATAATGAAAATTTTAACCACTAAATTTTTCTAAACGTAATATTTAGTTATATTAAATTATATTCTAATGAAAATGTTATTAAATTTTAATTTATATAAAGATCATTATTTGAATTCATCACCATTAATTTTAATTCTATAAATAGCTTTCCTTTGCTATAAATGGGAATCACTAAGAATTTTTTCTTTTATAAAATGATGGGTATTATTAAATCTTGTTAGGTAAATTATAAAGCATATTATTTTTACGTGATTTTTTCTCATAATATTTCTTAGGATTATAATGAAATACGACTAAATTAGCGAAGAATTGCTGACTTACTTTTGAATTATATAATACGATATTAACATGGAATTCTGACAGCAATCATAAAAGTATTAGAAGTAAATAATATAACTTTTGGTAATATTTTCATCTCTCATATTTACCGAAAATTACTTAAAATACTCATGATAAATTAGAAAATACAAAAACTTGGTTTAAAAAAATGATATTTTATAGAAAAATCTGAGCACGATTTTGTTTTGTCTTGAATTATGTTCGCATGATTTGGGTAACCACGCGAAATTCTTCCTACGAAGCTTTATTAGATTGTCATACCATGACAGTGACTATTGTATAGGAAGTACACTCATGTCCATAAATCAAGGATAATTCAGAATCACACAGAAATTGAACTCTAAAACAAAAATTTCACATGTAGAATTATCACACACGTATTGAAGAATAATATGCAAATTACAAGTAACCACCAGATGACGCCGATAGTACGTCACAATGACGAAATTGTAATAGAGGGGTATATAAGGAATGGTTGCAAGAAAGTAAAATTGTTCACAAGCGCTTTAAAAGCCTTTCACTGCAATTATCGCATAGTTATGGCGCACAGGAAGCATTTGGATCATGTTTTACGTGGTAGAATTATCGGCCGTCTGGAATGTGAACGAACCCAGCTGAAAGTATCCGAGGAACTTGGAATCACCCAGAGTGTCATCTCCAGGCTTTGACAACGGTTCCAAGATGATGGTAATGTGAGTAGACTTTACAGCACAAGTCGCCTCCAAGTTACAACGCTGAATGAGGACCGGTATTTTGGCAATTACTGCAAAAAGAAACTGATGCAGCACAGCATCAGCATGTTTAAGAAATAGACTTTACAAGTAAGTCACATTTGTTTTGTTTCTCTTTCTTTGCCTGAACTTGCATTATCCTTATATTATGGACACGAGTCTATATTAAAGAGTTTGAACAGATCTCGTCAAATAACAATTGTTCATGGATGCAGAGATCAATGAGTAGAGAGCGGAACCATTTTATGCAAAAATTTTACTACGAAAAACACTTTTTTCAGTAACAAATAATTATTTAAAGTTATTGAGATGGTGAGTGGAATTAAATGAATCAACAGGAACATGTACTAAGAGTACTTCAGATGCAAACAAATGACAAGTAATACTTTATGTACACAAAAGAACTGCAGAATACTTTCATTCATTTGGACATTTTCGGAGAATCAGTCACTCTTTTTGTCAACATGATTAACAACATCTTTTATAAAAAAACAAATTATGAGCAACAAATATCAAATAATCCATTAATTTTACAATTTTACTGTAGAATGCATTCCTCTATAGGTTTCGAAGGACGCAATTCCAATTATGAGGAACATGGTTTTCTTATGTAAAAAAGCTTTGATATTGTAAAGTGAAATGAATTTATAAAAATGTATCAGATCATTCGAAATCGACAGTTGTGTACCTTGCTTTAATTTTATGTATATATTACGCAAGAAGATGCTATACATAGGAATATTAACAAAGACATCTACTTCACTTCCAACAAACCAACTTCTCCAGTAAATAATGACGAAATAAAATATGTCACGGATGAGTCCAAACTAAATGGAAACGCAGGCAGGACCTTGTCTGCTTCAAGCGTGAAGAAGTGATGGCGAACTTGTCCAAAGACTGCACTCCAACAACGGCGTATTCCAAGATGAATCACTTGCGATCCTTCAGGCCATCAACCACGCCATTAATAATCAATTCACCATCTTTACCATTTTTACAGACAGCGAATCATCAATAGCGGCAAGCCTCAATCATGAATAATGAAATCCTACTATCCAACAGATTCAAACCAGAGTTATGATATCTCAGCTAAATGCTTCATCCAATGGATTAAATAACACAATAAAAACCTTTGAAATGACAAGGCCGACAACTTTGCCAAAACTGCCTCCTCGCAAACAGAGTATTTCAATAAAATTAAATGGCCGAAATCCCACCTGACCCAAACATATAGCAAACTTGCTCTTGACCAATGGCCAGAATTATGGAACACCATCACCGAAGGTAGAAGAATTTTTGACTTTTATCCTGAGGTTTCAACCGATAGAATTGATAACAACCCACTTACCACACAATACCTTACGGTCCACATTGCCATAGAATCGGGAGGTCATCTTCGAACAATTGCGTCTGTAAGAGCCTCGGGGATCTGGACCATTACATCTTCGACTGTACATTAATTTCAAAACGATACAACAGGAAACTGGAAACAGTGGTCAACACTATCCCACTCCATTGCCTTATCATCAGTTCACCACACTTAATACACAAAATCATTTGCATTATTAGTTTCCTCAACTGTAATGGCCTTGATATGTGTGAGACATGTCAGGCACACTAACATCCAACTTCCTGAGAATCATAAACACCTCGCACCTCTTAGACGTTCTTTTCGTGCTTCATCTCCAACTCTGAAACTCTTCGATTTGGCCTTGAACTTCTTGGTTACTGTATATAGACTTTGATGGACGTTATTTTCTTTATCCAATACACTTAAAGATATTTCCCAAGTTGTTATTAAGAACGATTTTTATTAAGATCTTTTATGGACTTTATTTTAAATCTTTCCTTAAACACCTCACCATTTGTACTTCCACTTTGTCAAGCTTTTTAATTACTTTTCACTTATTTCATTCGTAAATAGCATCTTTGTCTGCTCATTATTTTATAAATTCCTCTTGTTACATTTTCTTTAGTTCTTAATTAAGTTCTCAGGGCTATGGTGAACAAGCGACACTCTTCGGCCTACGGAAGTGCTGTTTTGGGTTTGTTGGACTAATAGGAAAGAAGGCAATACATGTTAAATTACGCACTGATCAGGTGACTTTCTTAGTATCTTCTTGTCTTACTTCAAATGACTTTAAAACATGCATTGGCAATGGACGTTCTCCGAATGAAATGAACTTATCCCATAAGAATATCACTTACATGGGAACTTAATGGACATAGAAAGAGGGAGGCCGACCAAAAACAATTTTTAGGTACATGATCTCAAATGAAAGAAATAATTTTGGAGAAGACAGCTGCAGGCTGGCTAGAATAACAGCCCTAGGCCGTAAATGGAGGATGATTGTAGCCTAACGCAACACAGGGGTTACAAGCGAGCAATTATATAAAAAAAAACTTATCATTTATTTAAAAAATGCCACTATGCTATAATGATTTCTCTTGTTCTAAGCATAATATAATCTTTATGAAAATAAATGCCAAATGTTTTAATATTTATATACTTTACTGCAACTTCAAAATTAGTCTAATTTATTCATAGTGTTCTTATGTGAGTTAAAAATGATATTATTAGCTTAAATCTAAAAAGTTGTCACTTTATCGTGTAATATCAATCATGTCTTGAATTCAGCAGCTTGCTGGAGAGGGGATTAAATTCCCATCTTATCTCAAGTATGGATTTCTGCAATATTCGGAATACACATTTTAAAGGATAGATCCAATTTGAGATAACCCTTTAGTGTAAGCGTTACTAAAAATGCACAAAGAAAACTAATTAGATTAATTCTTAAGCTGTTATATCTAAGATAGGAAATTTTTACAGCGTCGAATATTATTAAAAAAAGGAACTTCATATTAAATAATTAAAATAAAAGTAACAAAAGTAGGGTGATAGACATGTAATCATTTATTAAAACATATTCATTATTAAACATGAAAACTGAATGAAATACTGGTTCTATGTAATTTACAAATGTTTCATTTTATAGAACATTATAACAACTCCTTCTAATCTGAAATTAAAACGGAAAACATTTTTGTAATGTTTCAAAAGACAAAAATTTATAAGTATATTCAGAAAAACATTACATTATTTACATTTTATTACATTTATATGCTGTTGCACTATTTCCATTTTATTCTTCATATTCAAAATGAAACACTCGCTGAAATACATTGCAGATGACTCTTCTATAATTTTATTCTATTTCCTTATAGTACATTTGATAAAACCTAAAATGAATAAAGTACATTATAGGTAAATATAAATATTTTGTTTTGTATATTAATACTCATAAAAGGGCTTTTAAAGTTAACATATAACTAAAAGCTTTATAAAAATAATAAATGTCATACGCAATTATTATTAATAAAATTCACTTTTATTGCACGCTTACAAGATGCAAATTTATCAAGGAATTTATGCCAGAAGTTTATAATGTAATTTATAAATTGCTCTCTTCACGAAAAATTCATAGAATACTATTTGTAAAAATCCTTTCGCTGTAAAGTTATTAATAATAAAACAAATTGTGAATCAAATATCATCAGGATTTGAATAAACATGAAATATATAATAGTGTTTCCTATTTTTGCTATTATTTTTATTACTGACTAAGCACTCAGGAAAATTTGATTATTTTATCTCGCTGGCAACAAAAATAAACTAAAAAACTAAACTAAGGTCTAACTAAGCAGAAATTAACTTCCTCTCTTAATGTCTAATATATTTTTTGATAAATAATAAGTAAAAATATAAGACATGTGTGTTTCCTGTATTAGGTTAAGTCTCAACATATTTAGTTAGTTGATCTAAACGAGTCTAGGCAACAATATATTCTGCTATCGTGGTTTAATTTGCTTAACTTCTTTAGATTAACTAATCGTATTTAATCTTACATTTAAATAAATATTTGATTTAAATTACCAATTAATCCTTTGAATTCCTTTTTAAAGTCCATAATGATTACACATCTGCTCTTTTTGTGCATGAATGAATGGGTAAACTGTTTAGTACGAAGGACAATAAAATGAACATATGGAATACTTGATACAATGAACTGTATGTAAACTAATTAATTATGCCGCGGGGGTTATCATGGCTTATTCATTACCAGAAAAATATTGTTGTTTTGGAGAATATAACTTATGCATATAAACTTTTCTTTTAACACAAACTTTGGAAGAATCCAAAAATATCTGGTTTTCCAAAAACGTAAAGGTAATGAGCAAATCTTGAACGACTTCGTAACTTTAGTCTGTGATTCTAAGTAAGAGCAGTTTCTTCACTTTCGCTATTTTTGCTTTCTTTATCATTGAGAAATGAGTACCATATTTGCATATTCAACTGAGTTTACATAGCACTTCAATTACAGATATAGGAACAAAAGTAATTTCTTTATTTTTCCTTTATTTTATATTTTCAAAATTGTTTTTACTAGATATGAACAACTAACATCGTAGTTGGGCTAACTATTTATTTAGTTCATGAACTTAAGTTAATACAGCTACTCTGTGTAAAAATTACATAAAATAGCATTAAGGTATTTAACAGTACTTAAAGTAAATAGTGATATTAATTCATGAATGAAAGATGATCTGTTATAACAGATTTTTTAGATATTGTGCATACTCTTAAGCATTTTATTTTGTGTTGTACTTGAAATGGTAAGAGTATAATGAATTTCTATACACTCGAGATTTCTTGACAGAATATAACAGATATATATATATATACAAAACTTCCCTTCAAATATAAAAAAAACAATCACCATTATTATATTAGAATTTGAAATTATCTATGGAAATCGAACTTTATTTCAAGTCTAAATAAGAATAAAAAATATACAATCGACAACACTTTTATTGACGTCATAAAAAATAGTTTCAATGCTTGTACTTATAAAAATAAATATCATTTAAATTTTATTTTATTTTAAACATTTTTACTATAAACAGACGTGTAATGTAACCACAAAAATGAAACGAGAGAAAATACGGATAAAGATGAAGCTGAAACTTCAACAACTGTCACCCAAAGAAAATCCTCAAGAAAACAAGTTGATGGAATTGAACCATTCCCTGTCTGTCATTTGACTGGGAAAATATGAAACATAATAATTGATGTCCCATGTGTGTATTTTTCCCTATTTTTAGAAAGAAGTCTTGTCAGTTTTGAGAAGCGTTAAAAATAAAATTATTTCAACACCGATATTCTTGAATATATGTATTAATGATATTATAGAATATGTTTTCACAATGCATTGGTTTGAAATTAAGATACAGTAAAATTGGAACAAGATAAACATGTGATATTTTTCTAATAAATAAAGTAAACAATTATTAATATTATAAAAATATTTATATGAAACATTTTTATTGTTTATAAAAAATAAAAAGACCTTCCACAAAAGGATTAATACCAAACAGCTACAATTCGGAACAATTATTCGACTGAATGTATTTATATTTTATACAAACTACATATGTCTACTAAAATATTCATTTCATTAAATTGCACTTCGTCTTAATTATTAATAAAACATTTGTGTATATTCTTTACTTTAGACATTTAATGTTATTATTTCACTTATCTAGCGATGGTTTTGATCTCAGCTTGTGGGATGTCTTACTTCAAAGATTAAAACAAGAATCATTCTTTCCAAAATTTTAACGAGAAACAAAAATATACACAAAAATAATCTAAGCTCTAAAATGTAATTCACTGAATAAATTACTTAAATCTTAGTTAAAAATATTAATTTTATCTGTCCAGCTATAATTTCATAAAATTTGCAGCACTTTGATCTGTGATGTGCACTATTTTACTTATTCTCAATTAACGTGAATTTTTCTTCATTAAATAACGATAAGAATCAATAAAGCAATTTCTAGCTATGATTCACTGAAGAAAGACCAAGAGAAAATTCAATTTTAATTTGAGCAAGGATATATATAACTGAGTTTATACGAAATAATCATTCGAATTCAAAATTTCGCTACACTTATGTATTCACGGAGGATAGTCCAAAACTTTTCGTATTTAATATACCAATAAATTTTTAGGCATCCATAAATAGACTAAATTTTCTCAAATATAATGTATGCAAGTACACTAAATTTTTAATCTCTTTGCTGGAGTAATATATGCTTTGCTGGAGTATACAGAAGATCGCAATTATTAATTTATGCGTCACCATGTTTCATTGCTGAACTAATTTTTCTTTGTTTATATTCAAGGATAAAAAAGTGGTGTATTCAGGAGAGTAAATGCACATTATAAATTAAAAATATATTAATCGATTTTTTTGTCTATTGCAGCTCATTTTTAATTAGATGTCTAAATTTTTATTCAATTAAGTTTAAAATTATGTAAACTTTTTCTGAATTTTTAATGAGTGATAATTTTTACATTATAAGTTTTGTAAGAACATAAATTTAGTTTTTTTTTTATTTATCGTAATATATCCTTTCTAAGTTATACTGTTGAAATTAATCGTGGAATATATATATATATATATATATATATATATATATATATATATATATATATATATATATATATATATATATATATATATATATATATATATATATATATATATATAAATTTCGTGTCACGATGTATGTTCCCGATAAACTCCGAAACTACTGAACGGATTTTGATAAAATTGTGTAACCATTTATAATATAGTCCAACTTAAAAGATATAATATTTTTTATCTCTTAATTATTATTTTCAATATTTATTATACGACATTAATGTTTATTTATTGTTTAGTTCTGTAAGTTCCTAAAAGATGGCGGTTTAGCATCTAAGTTGCACAGGTATTCGGCAGATGGCGACGTGTTTATTTTTCTAGATTATACATCTTCGAGAAAATTAACGTGCGCGCGCAATCGCGTGGTTAAATATAGAATTTACATATATTTTTATTATTATATTTTCATTATGTACATATATTTTCATATATTTCCATGATACATATATTTTTATGATGTATAATCATACTATAACAATTTTTTGTGAATCACTTTCATAATTATACTTGGTATTGTGTTATTGTGCGTGTTCAGTTTGAATATTTTTAATATTATAAATAGTAAAATAAAATTTTATTTATTGCTGTTTTTCTCTACTAATTTTCATACCACCTCCAAAACATGTAAGTATTTCTTGACAGCCTTTTATTTTTTTATTTTTATTTTATAATTTGATAATTATTAATTTATTCAGTAGAACATTTTGATCTAATTTATTTATTCAAATGATAAATTCTTTTAATTTTTTTTATTTCAGTATAATACTGCGGAAAAATTTTTTAGTTTTAATAATTAAAAATTGAAAATAATAATAGTTCGATGTCAATGTTATCTACCTCATTTATAACAATTTATTTTTAGATGTTTTTAATTTATATAGTATATTTTATAAGTAAGTCACTGATTACTAACTATAATTTAATATAAGATGAATAAAAATGTAAATTCAGAAAGTATATGTTGATTTGTGCTTAATTTCAAAATTTCGATACTTTACCTATTACTTTTAAATTTTTGCGAAACGTTTTATTTTTAATCTCATATGAATGAACCTATTTTAAATTTTTTAGAAAAATATTAATTTGATTGTACCCAAGAATTAGTAAAAAATTGATTCAATGTATTATAAAAACTCAGCCACTGCAACGCGTGGCTGGGTCAGTTATATATATATATATATATATATATATATGTGTGTGTGTGTATATATATATATATATATATATATATGTGTGTGTGTGTGTATATATATATATATATATATATATATATATATATATATATATATATATATATATATATATATATATATATATATATATATATACATACATAAATATACATATTTATATATATTATATTATATTATACCTTCAAATGCCTCTTTCTAAATGTGTCATTACACACTAGATTCCTTCATTCACTAGAGAGCTAGCTAATATTTCTCTCTACATTCCTATAAACATGTCATAGTTGCTAAGTAGTTAACGAGCAGAAAAACTTTTATTACTATCATGGTAATCAGATTATACTGTCATGAGACATTGATTTGTCAGAAATTTATATCTGAAAGCGTAATCAAAGAATCAAGCATTGGAATGCATAAAATTTAAGAAATAAAATATGTGTGTGTGACTAACAAGTATGTATATTTAAATCTGAAAAATATTTCTTTATTTTCAAAAAATATTACAAATTGTTGCTTTAAAGCCTTTTTGAAAAACCGTTGAATACTTCATTTTCATATCATCATTCTTGTGATTCTTATTGTGTAATTTTAGTTTCTTGCTTTATTATTGTATAATATCCTTAATAATAAACAAGCAACAATTTTCATTTATAAAAGCTAAAAATTTAACTTTTAATTAAGCAATATATAGTAATATTATTTTAATGAAGCTGAACATAAATATAGATTCATATAAAAATTATATCTCAATGTATATAATTTATGTCAAACTATACTTTTTACTCCATAAAACAAATCAAAATACGAATTCCTTCAAATAATTATTTTTCAAAAATTATTTACAAATTATAATTACAAATCTTAAAGAGCTAAATAGCTCGAGACATTTTAGAGACGCAATATTAACAGTGAAATACTGATAATCATTTAAGTCATCCTCTTGGGATTAGAACCAAAATTATTTATCAAAACAATTTTCTTTTCTGCAGGTAATAAATAATTAAATTGTGTAAGAAAATGAAATATTGTACATAAAACATACGACTATATATTAAATAAAGATGCCTTACTAAGTCAGCGAAGAATTTTTAAAATATAATTATGCTTTGAAGCTCAAAATATTAGAAGCAGTTTAATTTATTCAACAAAATGAAGACTAAAATGTAGTTTAGTAATTTTAATTATTGACTCTATCTGGATAATTATTAATAATTTATTAACAAATGGAAATATATATGCTAAGCTGCAAAATTTTCATTAATATTATCATGAATATATTTTTATGAATATTATTGAAATAATCGGTCGTTTTATGAAAATTATCATAGTATCGTTTTTGTACTTGTGTGTGTGTGTTGGTGAAACTAATCATAAAATCTTTGTGTATATCTAATTATTTTTTTCTATTGCGGACACTGTTCTATAATATTTCATAACTTGTAAAAAATGAAGTACATAAAGTAAATGAATTACACAAGATGATACATTGATATATAAGTTAAATATTCTGGACATGGTTTGTTTGTAAGGAAATACATTTTATCACTAAAATGAAGCGAAATGCATTTTTAGGATTAGATCTTAAAAGCTTTTATATTCTTATTAGAAAGCTAGATTTTAATCATTTAGCAACATGATGTGTCCATACGTTTCCTGCAATATTTGTGTTGATTTAACAAATCTATTGGAATTGAAAATTAAATCTTATCATGAAGTATTCTTTAATATCATTTTTAATGCATTTTATAATTGGCAAAATGCATTCATAACTGTTCAAAAACATGGTGCGAGAGAACTCCAGCATGAACTAAGGGATTTAAGTTTGAACATGAAACATTATTTTCACCATATAGTGGGACGTTTGAGGGGAGTATTAAATAAATAAATTCAAACATTCTTTAATTTTTATTTTTTGGGAGTAATCTACTATATTAGATAATATTATCAATCTAAGCATTATTAAAAATGTTTTTTTAAAGTAAAGGACATAGTCTTACGCAATGGTCTAGTAGCAAGAATAACTCTTGCGAGAATAAGGTACCGAGTTCAATCTCAGCTACTGTTGTACAGTGGGAGATGGATGTTGTTATTCTACATTCTTCCCGCATGTTTGCTGAAGTGGTGCATGGTAGTGTTTTAGGTTTTCTCTCTTGAGACATGTAAATATGGCACACTTTTCATGAACATTTCTACCAGTATACAGTTTAAGCTTTGCATGTTAAACTGCCATTCAACACCCTTTGAAAAATAGGCTGCCAATTGTTCGGTGTCAAAATTAAAGGACATACCTAAGATCATGTAACATATTTGATTTGTTTATTTACATACCTCATTTTTTCACATTTTCTCAGATGCTACCAGATACCAATATAAGAGACACAAGAACTTATAGATTCAAGCATGAAAATGTAAAATATGCTAAAAAATAGCCTTAATTTTTTTTTCTGGGAAGAATTCCCGCGATGCATTTTTTACTTCACCAATATTTACAATTTGAAATACTTACAATTGAGAAGTTTTTACAATTGATATTTGATATTTACAATTGAGTAATTTATAAATACATGTAGATGCATATTATTTTCTTGGGAAAAATTCTGGAACGTGAACAGTTTGAATTCGAAAATACATCGTTACTCAACTGTCTGGCTGGTGTGTGTGTGTTTTTTTTTTTGCTAGAGCAGTAATAATAAATGAAGTGGAATTGAAAAAAATATAATTTATCGAGTAATGAGATGGTAATAAAATTTGCGGTTAAATGAAATTTATGAATATTAATGCTAAGTGTCTTTTGATTCTAAAATATACACTTCGCCGTCAAGGGTGTTTTCAGAGCTGTTTATCATGATATAAATTATTTATAATGATGGGTTTTATTTTTAATATCTATTCAATAACTATGAGTAAAGTTGCTAAATATTTATAAGTAAATTATATTTACATAAATAACTGAGCAATAATTCAACTTATGCTAAATTTTACATTAGATATTCAGATATGATGTATCACTAAAGTTATGATATTTTAGATCACAACTGTTTGGGTTTATATGTTCACACAAATGAAGTATGTCCACATAATGTGTTACATATTGCGTTGTGCAGCAAGTCAGCCAAATTTTGTCAAAAATTCAATGATCTTATTACTGTTTCTTGAAAAAATGTCTCGATGAATTATTTTGATCTTATTAATTTTTTATTTTATTTAGTTTGTGGTATTCTCGTCAGAGTTTGTTATAGATACGAAACAATTCCATGCGAAATTAAAATTTAATCATTCAGTAGATATCTTTTGAAATATTCATTCAAAACATTGAGCAATTGTTTCAGATATCAATTTTAGTATTTTTGAGGCCTTAATAAACCAAAAGGACATACATAAAATTCAGGAAGATTAAAATGCTGCAAGTGGTCTTGACATGTACACTCCCATCATAAAAGTTTAGCATAAGTTAAATATGGATACAAAATAGTTTCGCATATTTATAAGTAAGTATAATTAAATTTTACAAGTATACTTATAGTTTAAGTCATATTTAGCCACGATGATTAAAATCTGGAGTGGTACATGTGAGATTAGAGTGAAAACTGAACCAACCTTATGTTGACATGTAAGTAAGAAATGAACACCCGGACAAAAATTAACTAACTAAATAGTTTTAATAAATAATATTGATCTCTGTTTGTAGCAATATTTTATTTTATTAAAAGTAGAAATTTATACAATTATGCATACATTTACTAACCCACAACTTTTACAACACTTTCCTTTGAAATTTTATGAGATTCAAGCACAAATGCTTTTAATTCAACGTTAAGAAGCAGTTTCTAACTTATATGAAGAACATGTATGTAAATACTGCCCTTAAAATAGAGTAAATACTTTTACATACAAACTTCTTTTAAAACTACGATTCTTAAAATTGAAATAGGGGATGTAATGATTACGAATTTATGTTCAAAATAAAAGTTAAAAGGATGATTATAAGCAATATATTTTCAAATTTCTAAACATATTTATTATTGCTGAATTTTTTGAAAAAAAACATTTTTTATCAATAATATTAAAAATAATCAATCTATGCATGTGTACACAAATTTTATATTTTAAATAAAACCCAAAGAATGCAAGTAAATATTTTATCAAAACGTTTTAATTTTCACAAGAGTAAAATGAGGAAATTCACTTTTTTTAATTAAACATATTACCATTAATATTAATACGTTAACTTCGAATAAAAATTTCCCATAAATACTTCTAAAATAGCTGTAACATTTTTTGTATCATTTATTAAATATGATACGCAGTGTCTCTCTAAATCAATTAAAGTAAATTTAGTTTGTATAATTTAAAAATTTTTTATCTATGTTATATTTGAGAATTAGTTTTATAAATTCTAAATTTGTGTATAATACGTAAAGCAGTTAAAGTATTTCTATCAAAATATAATTAATGAAAATTATTTTATTTTAAATCCAGATTATTTCTGAAAAACAATCAAACACAGAATATAAATTAAAGATATTTAATATTTACATACTGTCATTACAATGATTGCTTAAATTTTCATTATTAATATTACCGTATAAGTATAATTAATAACATATTAAATACAATTCAAAATTTTTAACAGCTCCGAAATAATATACAGTATGTCTTTTTTATAAAAACATTATACTGGAAATAAAAAAGATTATATTAGAACACACATAACCTTTGTCGTCCTCACAGGTATAGTTAATAATGCATTTAATAGCAAAAATGCGATAATCATTGGTTTTGGTGTATGGTGGCAATCATTCAAAACTGACTATATAGTGTGGTGTTATTTAATTATCGTAGTACTATTTATTTTCATGTTGTGTGTGTGTATGTGTTGTTAAAGTGCTCTATTTTCATGTTGTTGTTAAAGTGTATGATCTATTTTCATTTTGTTGTTAAAGTGTAACTTGAACGCAGCAACAGCAGTAATGGAATTATAAGCAAGCATAAGCAGGCAAAATAAGATGCGTATTAAGATGTGAATATACCTCTTGCATAGGTGAGCGAAATCTGACTGACATGCTAAGCTTGGAAACTAAGTTGTTCAATAAACTACGCGACTCAAAAATGTTCATCAATCAAAGAATTATTTTTCCTCATTGTGATTATGAATGGTTATGTCAGACTACAGATATAAGAATCTAATGTTTATGCATTTATATATGCTTAAAGAATAATTTATGAATATTATCACATTTATTATACAAAATTCATAAATTTTTAGTTTATTTATTGTAGTATTATCATGAAATGGCTTTTATTCAGCTAAATAAAAATATAGAGAGTTTATAAACACTTATAAATTGTGTATGTGTTATACACAGCTTAAAAATAAGTGGAGCATATAATGTTAAAGTAATTACCCAAATGCTTAGCTAATGATTAAATCAAATGCAAAGTTCATGATTTAGAGCATAGTAGAAAATAAAATATAAAAACAAATGTAAATCACACTTCATGATGGTGAAATTTCTGAAAATAGGTAAAAATGCATATAAATAGGGATTTCACAAAAGACTTCACTGATTGAATTCTGAAATTTAACTGTTCAGATATTAATCTGACAAAAATTAATGTTGCTTATATTACTATATTGTATATAAGTTATGACTTGGAATAAAATCTAGAGTGTAGAATTTGATGAGATACAAAGAGTATTGCTTACAAAGTATATTGTTTGAGTAGTTTGAGTGTTTAGGAATGTGGGAGTGGTACTGAAATACTAAGTTGCTGAGAATGTTTATGTATTAGCATAAAAATGATGAGCAATCTATATCCTCAATCGTTTATCAACAAAGAAATGAACAAGTTTACCAACAGAGTCTTTTTCGGTAAAAACGAATGAAAAAATGCCTCGAATGAAAAAAGGACGAAAAGACTGGTAGACAATGAAATCAGAGTGGTCTCAATGCATGTAGACTAATAATGTATTTCATTGGCATCAAGGTACTTTCAGACTAAAGAAGTTATCTACTGAAGACCATGACACTTTATCAGATCTCATGCAGTATTATCAAATTTTTATCAATAATTTTAACACATCCACGCAAAACACGAGTGCAGCACTCTTCATTATTTGAGTGGATGACAAGCCATATTAAATATCTTTAATGCTTAAAAATTACACTTTTTGTTTTTATAGGTAACCAAATTGAGATCTATATTTGTCTTTCGATGAACATTCTATCTTTAGAAAGTTATATTTTCTATAGTTGCATCCATCTGCACAGTTTTGCATCCTTTATTTTATTAAATTGGGTTTTGTTAAGCATACATTCTCCATTTTTATTTGAACAATTATCTGTTAAAATGTTGTTTATTTTTCCCTGCTCTCTTAATTTTATGTACAGTGTTTTTAATAACAATATAATATCTGAACAATGTGAATATAATTTAAGTGTATTTGGCATCATTTTCACTAATTACTTCAATATCCTCAAGGGATTTTACTCTTTTCAGGAATTACAAATTCGCTATTCATTATCTTTACTTTTAATGATTAAATATTTATATTTATTGTGTTGAGAGAAAGATACTTTATAATCTATGAAACAAAAGGAAGTTGATTATCAAATATTCAAAAAAAAATTTCATCTTGAAAGAGTCGTTATATAAAGTCTCATATTTTAAGAGACAATGTTTCATATAAATTACATTTATTCTTCAATAATGCTATTGTAATAAAATAAAAGAGAATATAAATTCTTTCACAAAAAATGAATTATAATATATATATATATATATATACATATATATATATATATATATATATATATATATATATATATATATATATATATATATATATACATACATATATATATATATATATATATATATATATATATATATATATATATATATATATATATATATATATATATATATATATATATATATATATATATATATATAATAACAGATGTGTGAGATCTAAAATTCGTAATCACTATATATGGAATTATTTCAAGTATATTTGCATTGTTCTTAAAATTACTAAGCGGACACAAAAACTATTGGATCAACGTCACCCGAATTTCGTGGACTCAAGCTTCAATGTTGAGTGTATTTTGATGTTTTAAGAAATAAAATAATTAAAGTCATTTCTAATAATGTAAAAAATGCAAATATGCAAATATAAACATACATTTTAAAGTATCAAACTTACGTAAAAATGTTATTGCAAAATATTATAAATGCTGATTTAAATGAAAACTCGGTTTAAATGTGTAATGAAGTTGGCCGTTGATTTCACAGAAAGTAAGAAGACACTATCTAGTTAATAATTGATTGTGAGCCTAGGTCATTGAAAAAATGAAACTCATCCTGTAAGCAAATGAGGTGATATGATTAACATTCGCTTAGAAGTACAGAAAGATTAACAGATGAAGATTAAAATAATGCGCATGAAGTGATAAATTCGATTTAAACTAGCTTCGTAGTGAAGTGTGATGTCAAATATTTCGTCAAAAAGGTATCATAATGAATCCCTGTTACTAGCATTTTTTAATGGACCTCAGAAACAGTATAACGTTAGCCTGTTGATTTTCTATTATGATGTCATCATTTCTCTCGTGCTCAATGACGAAATTATGATTAAATTATTTATAAAAACATTCTAGAATGTCACTCATGCTTGTAAAAACATATCTCGAGGATATATGTTTCAGCAGGATATGAATTCAACATAGAACTTCAAAAGGTTGATAAAGTATCTTACAGAAACTGACATTCAAGTTTTATCCTGGGCTACAAATCACATGAATTCAATCTAAATGAACACTTTTGGAAATGAAGTGTGAATACAAATCAGGACACGCAAGTAGGATTCAAAGTTTGAATTTCAGAAATTTCAATGGTAATGGGATAAAATCCTAAGATCTTCTTAGAAAGCCTTCTTAATTCTATTACTAAACAGTATTATGGTGCATTCTTGAAAGCAAAGGGATATGTAATTAAAACATTTAATAATTGCTGAATTCCACTGCATTTGAAGATAAATTTCATATAGGTTAGAAAACTAATTGCATTAAATATTTTGCTTGGATAATTTTGTAAATTTCTAAATTTTTAAATTTATGTATATATTTAAACAACTCTATCTTACCATTTGTTGAGTTTCAAAAACGGAGCAAGTTATTAGTACATTCACAAAGAACATTTGAATTAATAGTGAAATTTGAGGTACTTTATCAAATCTACCAAGAAAAATAGTTGCAAAATAATTATACAGAAAACAAAATGATGAATAAATAACTTCTATCATATTTTCCTATTTTATTACCCAATGTAACTAGCTGTGTCTGTTGGCTACAGTGCTATATAAAAAATCGCATTTATCAATGTTTTGAATTTATTTAATTATAACAAGAACTACTAAAAGCAATGTCATCTGTATCACAGCAAAAAAGTATTTGCTTTGTGTTGATATAATTGGAGCATATGGAATACGATATATATATATATATATATATATATATATATATATATATATATATATATATATATATATATATATATATATATATATATATATATATATATATATATATATACATATATATCCCATATTTTCCTACCATTGTTTAATTTAAGACACAAATTATTATTTATAAGATGTCCTATAGGATGCCAAATAATTCGGAAAAACTGAGAGATGCCATGTTTTCCAGTATGCATTTTTTAATGTATAAAACAGTTTTTGTAGCTATGATTATTTATTATCTACGAATTATTTCAATAATATTTTTATACAGTTGAATTTCATTTAAAATAAGTGAATACTTTCTTTCACAGTAAGCAAAGTTAATGAAATTAATTGCCATGTTTTTCTCTAACGATTAAAATAATAACTACACATTTTTTAGAAATCAAAATCACATAACAAGAAATTAATATACAAAATTTCTCTGTGATATTTCTGTATGAGTGTTTTTTCTTTATTTCCTATTTGTCTATACACCTCTTTTTTAATTTTGACCCCTAGTACACATATAGATATTTATTTAATCTTATCTCATAGGCCACTATTTTAAAGTATTAAATAGAAAAAATTTAAAAAGTCGAAACTTTAATAACTATATTAAATTAATTTTAAATTAGGAGAATATTTTTATAAAAATTTCTAAGCTTTACCTTCTCTTCCTACTAATGTTTAAATAAGTTGTGTGTATGGTTTTTCAATTCGAACATTAGCATAATTTGTTTACCTCTAAAGATAAATAGATTTTTACATTTAATCTTTTCCAGATATTATTGGGGAGATTATCTCTCCGCAATCAATAAAAATATTTAAATTGGTCACAAATACTATAAATATCCCTAAAAATAGATAGTCACATAAATGTGCAGAAAATATATGCTTAAAATATGTTTAGTGTTTCGATTTTATGAGAATTATCTTATTTTCATATTTATTCAATATTTATGCATTTCAAAGAATGTGATGAGGGATATTTTTTGTGATTAGAAAAGCATCTATAAATGGATATGGAAATAGTATATTTGAAGGTACTTTGCATACATTCTCTGTATGATTGTGTATATTTATAAAATAATAATTTTTAGAAAAATATATGAAAAAAAGCAAATGTGCCCATTTCATACAAAGTTATAGACCAGGAAGTTTTATTTTTTAAAACTACAATTAGATTTGGAATTTTCAAAATTTGATTTTTTCTTTAATTAGTAATCAATTAGATAAATTATGATTATTTGACTTTATTTTTGCTTATGTAAGTGTTCATGGTAAGACATTTTTAGGATTTTTCAATGTAGCTTTCACTAAATTAAATGCTGCAGACTGAGCAAATAAATTCAATAATTTAAATTCAAATTTTCGTATTTAAGATTTGTGCTGCATAAAAAACACTCATACCCATGAGTGTTTTTCTAAGAATGTTTTTAATAAATTTTCATTTTAGAAAGATTTTTAGATGAGTATTTAAAAATATCTCATACTATAGTCTCCAGAAAAAATATTCTGCCTTGTTCAATATAATGGCTTCGTAGAAAATATGGTTAGGAAAACTGTCAAAGTATCCAAACTTGAAAATGTCAAAAACTTTTTTATTATACGATTCACTAGAAGTTCGAAACTCTCTGCTTTGAGTAAGTGAAAATGTTAGTCGAGGCTAAACATAGAACAAATCCAAAAAAGCGAGAGGAAAGGGATTTCGCATCTTAGGAGTTAGAAAATCGAATGGAGATATTTTACTGACCAGAGAAAAATGTTTATCCTTGATAGGCTTGTTGTCTTAGTCGGTAAGTTGTACAATATATGGAAAGATGATTAGTCTTTAGATAACACCAAAAGAAAAGGTTGTGTTGGGCTGAGTTTCAAAAAAATAACATACCGAGTATCACTTTCTCCTAAATGGTACATTGAACGTTAATGATTACTGGAATTTAATAGGAAACTATTTACACCCATCAAAGAAAACCATCTATTTTATTCCCAAGACAATATAACTAACCATATGGGATGGGTTATTAGGTAATAATAGTTGAAAAATGTATTGGTTGTCTGTTTCTTTTGATTTATTTCCAAAAAATTATAGAACTTACATACTGGATCAGTTTACTTAAGCAGGGCAGTAACCATGAAGAAAAAAATCAAAATTTTGTTATATTATAGAATATACTTGATTCTAAGTATGTTAAAATTCTTTTAGTTGAGTTCTACTCAGAATTTTTGTTGTAAAAATTAATGAAAGGTTCACTTTTATTAATGGTTTTGACAAATTTTAGGCTTTCTATAATATTTATTAATTCCCTTATTGTTATATGCGTTTATTTTTGTTTTTGACTTAATAATTTACAATGCTAATTTATTATTGCCATTAATATAATTTTATTGTTCAATACATAGTTTTACAGTATGTGCAATACTCCGAATTTCATCAAAATTGTCTTAGGTAACAGTTATATTTATAAATTTTTAAATTTTTACAAATTAGTTATAAATTTTTTTGTAGTCGATTGATTAATTTTATTCATACGCTTTATATTATACACCAGAAAATGTTTAGGAAATATAACCAAGGTTCTGGCGTTTGTATAAAAACCAAATATACTTTTTTCTTACATAAAATTTATGGATTTATTATTATTTATCCAGTTTAGGTTGTACAGTATTCAGCTATTTTTCTTTTTTATTTTTCAAAAATCATTATGCATACCAAAGAAGCAGATAAAATAATATCCATTTAAATTTTTGACTTTTTACGTGTCTTTAATCATAAAATGATACTGCTTTAAGTAGAAATTTAGAGAATTCATCAAAACATTTCTAGTTATATTTTTGAAAGGAGTTGCATACATTGCATAATTCAACTAATAAGTGTTTTTAAATACTAAATAGAGAGGAAACACATTTTAGTGTAGGTGAATTCCAGTGTTCAAATAAAAATTTTACGTCGGAAAAACATGTTTTATATGTGAAATGTTTTAAATGTTCTCCACTTTTCTAATTATATCATATTATAAAAAAAAATAATAATTTCTTGGATAAATCATCTGAGAGTTTCCACAAGTAACTATGTGTTGTCAAGGAAACAAATTAATAATTTCTGATTTTTTTCAACATATTATTATTTTACTAATTTACAAGACTATTAGCCGATAAGCACTTGGACACCCATGTAGATACGGATATATGTGGTCCTGATCAACATTACGCCTTCCCTATTTATATATTATGTAGTAAACAGCATTGACATTAGTCGCATTTAAGATGGCCCGAGAGCTGTCTGAGTTTGAGAAAGATGCTTCTGTCGGATATCATAGAAATGGATGATACTTAAGGGACAAATCTAGTGAGATAAATATTCTAAAATCTACAGTTGCTTTTAAGATTAAAAATTTGAAAGTGTGTGGTGATTCTTGGAATGGGCTTTGATTCGGCGGAACCATAAAAATAAGATATGAACGTTGCGCAAGAAAATGAACGTTACGCAAGAAAATTAAAAAAAAATATCTCGTCAAATTGTTAACACATACCCTCCAGATGTTTTAACAAGCATCCTTTACAGTTATTTTAATAAACATTATCAGCAAGGAATCACATTTTCTTGGTTTTCATGCATTCATCCATACTACTTTGATTACAAAACCTAACCGAGATACTTGGTTGAAGTGATGCAAGGCACCACGAAATTGAACCACAAATATTGGTTTTCTTGGACAGGTTTTCTAGAGTGATAAATCTAAGTTCAAGCTCTACCAGTCGGTTAGTAGAGTCTGAATTAGGCGCATGCTTGGAGAACGCGTTTTGCCAAAGTAAATTGTGTCTACAGTAAAATTTGGCGGAAGTAGAATTATAGTCTGTAAATCATTATTCTTTATGGACTGAGACTTTTGATCCCAGTTCATGGTAAGCTAAATGCTGACTCATATTCTGAACAATAATTTGCTTCCTAATATTTTTAACATTATTAGCCAATTTTACGGGAAAGTAAAATTGGCACAGAGTAGAGATACTTCATGGTCTAATTAGCCCTCGTTAGTGAAAAATGACCTTGAGTAACTAACCAACATTGTTATTTTCAGGAGGACAGCATCACATGTCATTTTGTAATGTCTACCATTAACTGCTGTGCGGACAATCAGGTGAATTGATTGGACAGACCTACCCATTGTCCATAGAATCCCATAGAACACCTTTGGGATGAGTTGTATCTCCAAAACAAAAGGTGCAGCAACCATCCAAAATTGATAGAAGATCTTATATACCCTTTTCAGGATGAGTAGAAGAAAATATAAATATCCTTCTTCCAAACATTTGGTGAAATCATCCCTGGGGATTTAAGCTTGTTACGTCTTTACATGGAAAATCTACCATCTGTGAATGCAAATAAATTGTGTTTATCTCTTTTATCACAGGTGTCAAAATACTTATTGGTAGACAGTGCGTGTATGATATTCTATTTATTTCATATAATATTATATTATAATAATTAAATTTAACTAATGTATTTTAGCTAGAAGTTGTGTTTCTTATAGTAAAACTCAAGCAATAAAAAAATGGCAAATATAAAATGTAAGGAAATAACTTAATGTGTGGTCTCGTAGAAGAAAGTCTACATGTATATTCAGCCCAGGATGAGAAAATTTCTGGTATGTAACACACATCACTCACTAAAAATATATTGCTTTTCTGATGTGATATATATATGATGTCCTTATTATGATGCGATATCTCTTCATAAAAGTAATAGCGCGAAAATGAAATTGTTATAATAAAATCATAAGATAACAGAGCTAGGACATCATACATAACAGATATTTGTAAGCTAGGAGTATTATACTGACCAAGGTATTTAAAAAAATGATTTTCGTTTGGTGCACGCTTCTGGCTTGTTATAAATGTGATACTTTCGTAACAAGACACAATTTTAAAAGGAAAAATATTATTTAATATGTTTTTTGGCAGCAATTTTCATTAAAGAGCATTGTATTTTCCTGTTTTGTAATAAAACTTAAGCTCTTACTGTTGATAGTAGTCTCAAAATTTAAAAAGAAAAATAACTTTAATTTGCATTCCTACTTACTTTTGTTCAAGTTCATTGGTAAAAAGAAAACAGTAATTCTTTCAAATATTAATAATTAAGCAGTATATTAAAAATGCTTACAATAAAACTGATAAAAAAAGTTAAGAATGACCATAAAGTCATAAATTATGAAACTGTGCCTTTATTTAATGAAAATATCTCTTAATAGCAAAGAAATTATTAAAAAACTGTTGTTCTTTTATCTGATTTGGTAGTTGCTATTCCCTCTTAAGAATAATATAATGCTGTAATAGAAAATCTTTAAATTAAAATTAATTTTTTTATATGTTAAATTTCATTTAAAGCAAATTTACTAAATGTGAAACTTATATAATGAGTGCTTGACAAAAAATTTAAAGGTTGATAATTGGTCTTCTGTCTCAGAATTTTTTGAGGAGTCACATGGTTAAGCATTTACTTACTGTTGTCCATATTCCTAATTTCACCAATATTGGCAAGTAACTTCAGTGTTTCAAGTTTGTTTATATGCTATTTTTTACTCATATGTTAGTTTAAGTTACTATTCATAAATGATACTAACAGTGTGTCTAAAGGTTTTATTAAATATTGGAAAATGAGTCGCATCAACACACACATTTCCTGTTAGTTAAAACTGCTCATTCTAATTAATAATGAATTTATTATAATCAGTTTACAATTATCGGAGCCATCTTTGTTCAGTCGATATTTTAACAAGTAAAAACAAATTAAACTTCTCCGTAATTAATTATCAAACTATTTTTCACTCGTATGCTTGCTGAGGTGTTTGAGATAAAACCCTAACAAGATTATCAAACTCTGAAGTTTTATATGGGTTTTAATAGTCAGTTATTTTTTAGTATCACATTAGAATTTTTTTAAGTTAGGTTACGGTAATCAATTGCCTTAGATAAGACTGCAATCTTTTCTGAAGACCAGTTGTTAAGAAAATTTCATGAAGTTCTAAATTTCACTAAACATAATTTTACTGTAAGAGAGTTCTTTAATTTATTTACGTACCTCCTAAATTTAATTTGTAATATTAAAATGACAGTGAACATAACGTAAAAGAAATTATTCTCTTAAGATAATCATTATTACAGAATTAAACACCGATTAAAAATAAATTATTAAAAGTTGTTATATTATTATGCATAGATTATCTATTAATAACTTTAATTCAAACTGATTCATTTGAAGTCGTCTTTGACATTTTTAAGATATTAAGTTAAAATTTCAAAATAGAAACCAATTCGTAAGGGATAATACGTATTTCGAGAGGAAGTTATTTATACTATTACTAATGTATCTATCTATCTATCTATCTATCTTATATATATATATATATATATATATATATATATATATATATATATATATATATATATATATATATATATATATATATATATATATATATATATATATATATATATATATATATATATATGTATATATATATATATTTACAACTGTTCAAATATTAGAAAGCGATATTTTACCATTTTAAGAGATGCTAATAAAATAAATAAATACATTTCATGGGAAATAATAAAAGTTTTACAATCGAAATATTGTATAGTTATGTAGTTTACTATATATAAGCATGTTTTGAAAACGATTTTCTTTGTTAGAGACAGGACCATTTTAAGAGGCAATAATACTATATTTTCAGTAAAAGCTATGTGCTTAAAAAGCTGTGTATGATTTTGAAAATAAATACTAAAATTCTTATTACTGCAATTTTATTGTCTTATAACAAGTGAAATAGGATTTCAAAATAATTTTTGATTTTTTCGTCGATAAATCTTTTTCCATCTGGATGTTATGCTTTTCACCTCTTTTAAATCCCACGTTGTTTTAACCATAAACCAGCGACTTTAAATAATGGCATTATTATTTCATTTGAAATTGCTATGTGACTAAAATGACCTTGTTTTACCACTTTTATTTTTAAAATATTATAGTTTAAACAAAAATATCTCTACGACATATATTTTATTATTGGCTTAAAAATATAAATATTTGATTCTCAAATAACTATTGAAAAAAAAGCGATTCAAGTAGTTTATAAATAACATTATTTATTTTTATATTGCTTAAAATGAAGAATATTAAATTCCTTTAGTGTTCGATAATGCTGTTTAAATATGTAATTTAAAATATTCTAGTAATAAGGGACCAAATCGAATTGCTTTCTAAAAAACAATTTCATAAATTTTAAAGCCACCCACCCTGTCTAGTGGTCAGCGTGCCTGACGGTCCTGGGTTCGAATCCCTGTTCGGGCATGGATGTGCTTTCTCTCTATCTATCCTTTCCTTGTATGAATGAGTTGTGAATGTTTGCCTACCCTAAATGGGTCCCTATGGCATGTGTGTACTGAGGAAGTCAGACTCCATACCAAAATATGGTTCAGTTTAAAAAGTGGAGCAGCGCACCCCATATTGCCAGCTTAGCTGACACAAGACAACACACAACAACAACATAAATTTTAAAATTGCAATTTAGTATGAAACAAAAGAAATAATTAAAACGTTGTAATATTTTTCAGAACGTGAAATTAGAATCTGAATATTATGAACTTGATAAAGACTCTTGTTTCCAGAGTATCAATTTCTTTCCAGGTGCATTTGATTTAAAATACTTCAAATTCTCTAGGATGTATTTAAATACTGTGAAGCCAGTGAAATATCTTAAACATAACACAAGTTATCCCTTTCACAAGTCTTATTTGAACCTAAATTATTTAGTGTTAAATTGTTGTAGATCATATTAAACCATTATAAATAAGGAAGTATTTTCGATGAAATGCTTGTTATTTACTTGAAATCGTATTTTTATTTTTAGAAAGATAACATTTTACGCAAATGCCGAAATTTTAGTCTTTAAAAACTAATCTTATTTAATTAATGTTAAAATAAATGAATAACATTTTCTTAGTATTAAGTTTGTCAATATTATTTGATTATGATGTCCTGTACCCCATTAGTTGAGCCGAGCTGGCAGCCGAATGGTTAGCGCTCTTGCCTTCCGTTCAACAGTTCGTGGGATCGAATCCCTCCTTGGGTATGGATGTCTGTAGTGGTTCGGAATCCACTTTAAGCCGTAGGTCCCGGTCTAATTAGCCCTCGCGTGCAAAAAATGACCTTTGAGTGACAAACAAACCAAACCAACCCCATTAGTTGATAATAAATTATTTCAAATTATTCTTGCCATGAAACATAGATAATATTTGTTTGCATATACATGCTGTTTCTTTATAAAATAAACAATTTATTTATTTGAAATGTGAAGAATTATATATATAGTGAAACATATAGGATATAGAGGAAAATAACTAAATTGAAATGTTTTAATCACATTAGAATTTTTTGATATAATACTTAATTCAAAAATTCTTTTAAAATGTGATGCTAAATTTACGAGACGTTTCTCTAATTAGATGATTTATGAGATATTTTCCTCTCTTTTATATATTTTTCAAATTAGAGCCAAACTATGAAAATATCATTTTGCATTTCAATTAAAACAAACACTAAACTTTTAATTTTGGTTGGCAAATTTTCTTTTCTATAACAAAGCGTTTATAGTAACGTTTGACTTTTTCTAAACGATTTCATTGAATATTCCGCATCTCTGTAAGACGTTTTCTTGACCTGGAAGGTTTGGTTTGGTTTGTTTTTCGCTCAACGGTCATTTTTTGCACAAGAGGGCTAATTAGACAGGGACCTACGGTTTAAAGTGGATTCCGAAGCACTACAAACATCCATGCCCAAGGTAGGATTCGAACCCACTGTTGAATCGAACTAACTGTTGAATCGAAGACAAGAGCGCTAACCATTCTTGACCTTGCAGAATTTAAACAGTCTTTCTAATATTTTTAGTTGCCCTTATGTACTATCTATTCCGGAAATGTCAATTGCAACTGTTTCTGATTTTTTTCAAATCTGGATAATAAATGATACATACATTACACTGTTTACTTACTGAATATTGTAATTGAACAATAAATTCAGTGAATTTACCAAATTCACTGATTCTTTTTAATGGAAACCATGTGACTGAAAATGACCTCTATTATATTTGATCTGAAATTTGAAATGTTTAATATAAAACATATTTAGTTATAATTATGTGGTTCAATTTCTTAACATAGTAGATAAAATATCGATTTCAGTACATTAAATTTTTATATGAAGTTGAATTTTAAGCTTCGCGCTGGTCTAAGATACTCTCGTCTGTGTCATTAAAAGAATTTGTTCAGAATAATAAAAATAATGTCATATTTTGAATTTTATGCATGAGAGCAGAATATAAGAACATGGAAAGTGTCACGTTATGAAAATCTACCTCATACCGTAATCCAAAAGCTATAATATATATATATAAATAAATTCCTCAGAATTTAGTACAAACTATAACTTCTTTGATGGACGATAAATGAAATTATTAATTACTATGCAACCTAAATTTACGGGATCAATAAATTCATTGCTTGTTTCATATGGCATGATATTCAGTACATAGATGTTTTAATGAAATGAATATAATTTCATAAACATTTAATCCTAAATTTATTCATATGTAAGGTGCACAAAATTAATCTTGTACTATAAATATTAGTACTATAATGTATTGTACTATAATGTACTTGTACTATAACGTATTGTAGAAACATAAATGCATATTCCTTAAGATATTAACTGAAAAATGTTATCATAATCCTTATTTATAGTAAGTTTGATATACGAAATTAATGATTTTTCTAATTATTCCAAACTGCTTTTAAAAACATTTGTATAAGTCACAATAGAGCATTAGCAACATTCCTTAATAAGGAGAAGGTTGCGCTGATAAAAATCAATCCAGGGCATTTGTAATTATTGAAATTTTGATTTGGTTTGATTTCATTGAATATCTTTTCTCACTGCTTTTAAAAGAGGTTTAATTAGACAACAACAAACAGTTTAAAGGACTCCAAACTATTAGCAGGATCCATGCCCGAAGAAAAAATATTTCTTTTGTGGCTAAAAAAAACAAATTAAATTTATTTTTCAGGAACAGGAAATAAATCAAACACAAATGGTCTCAAAATTATACACATTATTCGGGAAAATGTCAAGTACTTAATTTATTCAATGAATGATATTATACTGTTCAATAAAATTCCACAATAATTATGCTTCAAATATAATATAAACATCTACAATACTAGTAATAAGCATATAATCAATCTAATATAAAGTTTCTTTTAATTTAATATACTAATTGCACAAAATTCAGTATGTTGAATAATGATTTTTGCATGCTATAAGACTTAGTTTTTAGAATTTTGCAAAAATAGGTTAATATTCGTTGTAGCTGCCTAATGAGTTTTCTTATCTTTGGAATGTACATTTATTTTAATGAAATTTAAATGTACAGTGTGTTTGTGGAAAAAAAGCATCTTAAGATGTTAGAGAATAAATATATTATTATTGAGCAATATAAATATTATATTCTATTATACTGTTAAGAAACATAATTTATATGTTTAAAACTCAAACTCATTTCCTATTTATAAAGAAACAATAGCGAGAGATATATAGACAGATCGATAGACGGATACATTTAAAAATTAAAGGTAGCAATCAATGATTTTACTGACGTAACTTCAAAATCTTTAAGAAAATATCTTGTTTAATTTTCAAATATGCAATCACAATTTTAGACTTAATGACAAATAAAAGATGTTTATTCAACTTAACTGATTAGTTTTGTATTTTTTTTGCTTCCAAAACGAGGATTGTATCTCACTTATAGTTAAGTATTTTTAATAGTTAACTAACTGAAATTATTTTAACTAGACATAGAAAAAATATATTTTGAAACAATTCATCTATTAAAATCTGTTCAGACGCACTCTTTTAAATCACAATTCTTTCGACGCCTATTTAGTTTCACTTATAAAAATTAGTACACTATACTATTTTGCTTAAATTCTAAGTATGGCGAAATACTAACTTGAAACCTTTCGTATCAAGTGAAAATAATTGCAAAATTTTTATGTAAATTTACATTATTAGAGATAATTAGTTCTTAAATAAATGACTATTTATAGCAATTTACAAATTTCTTCCTAACGTTTTCCTAACTAATTATTAGAATGAGATTAATAGAATGCGAGATCAGTTTCTAATATTAAAAAAATAACAATACAAAGAAAATCTATTTTCTTAAGATATTTCCTGTCATGTGAAATATAGGTAAAAATCTCATGAATAGAAACTGCTGCGAAAAGAATTCCGAAAGAGTATGAATTTTGAAGTGAGATTTCTTATTACAATTTGATTTCTATCTGCATGGATCCTACATAATATTGCTTATCTAACCATGATTTAAATCATGAGATCTTACTGTAAAATAGTATATTGCAAGATTATATATCACCTTTTATCTCGTCATATATTTTGATGATAATAAAAGTAGTGTACGTGAGAGAGAGACAGCATTTAGCCTACAAATGCATAGTTTTTACATTATCATACCATAATGAAAGAAATCATGGAATTATTTATTTTGCTTAAATTATTATATTAAAATGCATTTTTACATCTTTATTTTAATTTCAATGCTTTTTTCTTACATAGTTCTTTTCATCAAAAAATCATGCATTTTTAAACTGTAAAGGAAATATAATTTTTATATTTCCTTTGCCTCATAACACAATGTCACTTCTTAAACATAGATATTTTTGTCTCATATGTCTTATTAATATATTCTCTAAATTACAAAATCATAAATTTTATTTTATAAAGTGTGTCATTAACTTACAGATATACTTATTTTTAGTAAACGAAAAATATTTTCGAATAAAGAAATATCACTAAAGTTTTCAAACTCAATCACTCGATAACTGTTTTTTTATAATTGCTTAGAAGTGAAAGTAGAACATTTTGATTTTAAACCCTGCTCATTGAAATATATCTACTTACTGTGAATCTTGGAAGAGTTATTGCAAAAAAAAAAAAAAAAAAAAACTGAAAATGTACTATGTATATCATTTCCATATTAGAGCAGAAAATAGGTTGTTAATTATCAAAAATATTTATGAAAATGTGCATGAGAAATATTGCTCTGAGAAAAAGAGGGAGAGAATAAAATACACTAATGTGAAATTTCTATTACAGTTAAATTACTTTTACTAAATTCTTGATTTTCACATGTAAAAATTATGTTACCTGAAACTTGAAATATCATGTGCGGAAACATTACAGCATGCTACCATAGTTGTATAATTATTTGAACATTATGAAACTTATGTGTAAGAAAGCAGCAAATTCAAATTTTAGCATATTATCATTAGTATAGTTTGAGAAGATTGGTTTATTGTCCTTTCAACCATATGGATCATGTATCAAGTCAAATAACTTGAGATAGGAATTAGGTTTGTCCACAGGATTACAATTATCTGTACCTACAGCTTGATGTGTCTGCTGCACTACGGAAGAATAAAACTGTAATTTCTATTGAGTATGTAGGTGCATTGGAGACGGCTAAACATACAATGATTTGAAGAATGACTAAGATGTTCAAAAGAATGACATTTCTGCTTTTTAGACAAATATTGGTTGCAAGTGGATGGTTGTCTTATTCATGTTTAGATCTTTCATAGTGTATGAATATTTCCAGAATGCTTGACTTGAACGAAATTGAGATAATATTTTTAAGCCTCCTACAATATTTTAAAATAGTTATGACAATGTCCATCTGTATTTATTAATGTGTGTTCACCTGTATTTGCTGAGTGTAATTTCAAATTTTTTCTTCTAAATGTGTTGTGCAAATTGTGGTCAACAAAAGTTATGTTATATTGTACTTTAGAAAATCATTTTTCTAAAGTACAATAACACACACAGAAAGAATCCTTTTTTACAATATTATGTGCAAATCAGAATGTTTGAATTACTGAGGAAAATGTTTTTAATTTATTTTAGTTGAATATTTCTGAAGCAAAAACATATCTATTGAGTATTATGTTTCGAGTCAATATGTTAACAAGTAAATCATATGCAAAAGAAAAAGCAGTGTCTACTTTAATGTACCAAAAATTAATATGAAGACAAGTTTAATCGAAGAAAATTCCAAGAAAACTTCAGTAGCGTTATGTAGAATTCTTAAAAAAAAAAAAAAAAAAAAACACTATAAAATATATTTAACAGAAAAAATATCTAATTACAAGTAATTTCAACGCAAATTCAATCCACTGTGCCCGTAACAGAAAATTTTGAATAACTAAAGCAACAAATACACTATGTCCATAAATATTTTAGAAAAAAAAACAATAATGTGCAAATTAATTTTATATATATTAGTTTCTATTCACTATTCAATGACTATTCTATTCACTATGACAATTTAAAAGCTAACAATGATAAATTTGGTAAAATGAATTGAAATGATGATTTTTATTTATCTTTTCACACTTGGCTCTTTACAATTTCTCATAGCTCTCCTGCACAGAACTTCTGTGAAAGTTTTGCAAATTTAATGGCCCTAATCAAAATAAAATTATGCCGATGTTATTTTTCAAAATAGTTTTTTAGATCCCTCTGCTTCAGTCACAAACAAGTCTTTCAGTTTTTGAGACTTATAGATTTATTCCAGAGTAATTCCACAGTAAAAAATATGATCTTCAAGTTAAAACTGGTTGAAATTATATCTTTACTTGTGTAGAGTTTGCTTCGCAATATTTTTGTCTGCGATCTTACCAGAAATTGGTGTACTCAAGACTCTAGTCAACTTGTCATACTAGAGCGTTTCTCTAAATATTTAATTAAGCAGTCACAATTGATCCCTAAGGTGAACGAGATAAGCTTTTAAGCTTTTGACAGAGGCTTTAATTTATGTAAGAAATTGCTTTTAGCAGAATAATTCCAAGTTAGTCCTGTTTGTTAATGCAATTAGTATTCATAAATATATTATTAATCTGAGCCATCTTCTTACACATTTTGGTATATAAGAATAATCTAAGGAATATATAGAGATTTTTTTGAATGTATTGAAAGTTATTTTTGCTTCAATTTATGTAGTTTTGCATAAGTTTATAGCATTTTTTCGAGATATTTAAATATTCAACTTAATGCATTAACTATAATATGATTCAGTGGTTGCTGTACTTTAAGACAGGTTTCTTTAATAATATTTTCAATCTATTATTTTATGAATATATATTATTTTCTTTTGTTTCATTAAATTTTTTCCTTATAAGTACATGCTTCCAATACTTGAATACTTTCATTTGAACTTCTTTATTGCATTTAATATATATATATGGGTGCATATGTTTGATTCATCTATACTTAATTGAATTTTTTTAAGTATGCATTTCTTTTACCAATGTTACTTAATTCAAATAATTTTAATTAGTTAACGTTCTGCAAAAACTCCACGTATAAACATTATACCTGTTATTTTCAAAAATGTGAAAACTCTATTGTATTTTGTGTGTAATTTCATAAATTTATCAAGTTAAAAAACATCTTACTATAAATTCCAAAATTGATAGTATGTATGTTATTGTAAAAGTCACTATAATCGGTGATTATGTACAATAACCAGTGGTTATATTAAAATCAATATTAAATTTGATAAATGTGATAAATAAATGATTATATATAATTTTTACCTGTAATTTTAAAAAACCCCAATTCACATAATGGAAAATATAATAAATTCCGACTATTTTTTGTAGAGAAATGATTTTATAATTCAAAAAAATATATATTTTGAAATAATATTAAACATTTATTCTTAAAAATATGAAGAACACCATGACTTAATATAAAACTCTTACACTGATAGTTCAATTTTAAAATTTAAATAACAGTGACCCACTTTTACGTTCATTACAGCAGACATTTTAAGACAGATGCACTAGATAATAGCATAAGTCATAATATCCTTTGTTAAAAGTATTAAAAATAGCAAAATAATCAAAATCACTGTAAGTAAAATAAAGCACAACTCGTTGTTTCAGTAAATATTTTACTTTTATACATCTAAACTGAACAGAACATTAAATATTAACAACTATTTATAGATAATTTTTACGTCTTGTGAACTAAAAGACCTGGATAAAGAAAACAGTTAAGATTATCAAAACTTATAAATAGCAGTTCGTTGTCAAAAAAAAAAAAAAAACTTAAACCTTCATTTAAAAAAGTATTTACTAATATTTATTCCCCTAATTCATTTAGATATATTAGAATATTATGACATTTAGAATTGCACAGTTTTCCAGTTTTCTGCAATTATCAGATTTGCATTCTTTCTTGCAAATACATAGTTAAAATCACTCATTTTCAAAAAGACGATTTTTTAGCAAAATTTCAAAGTTATATCCTTGATCTCGAAAATTTTTAAGCAAAATATAAATGTTTTTTTCTTAACTTGTGAACCCATTTTTGGTATAGCATAATGAAAATTTTGCTTGTGTTGTTTCTAAAAGACAAATGTATCCATTTTAAATTTCCAATAACATTGATAATATATTTAATTGATCATAATTTGCTATGTTTGCATTTGGTACTCGTAGTTCCATTGTGTTACCAATGATATCAGAGACAAATTTAAGATTCCATGCTTTCAATATCTTTTACACCTGCGATTCTAAACTTTCTGGGACACTTATTATGCATTTTCTTACGTGTTCTTGTCTAGATAAAATATCTATTTGTTTAAAATGGATCACTTTATAATTCTAATTTTAAATTACAAAATTAACTGCAGATGAACAGCCATATATCAATAGATCCTAAATTTTCACATTTAAATCATCTTCTATTTCACTATTGATTTTAAGAGAAGCGTTATTTAACTATTTCTATTAAAGTCTGCATTTCTTCTTCGGTTCTAAGAAACATAACACAATCATTTAAGATAGAGGATTTGTTCAAACCAGTTTTAATAGGCATCCAAAACATTGTTTCTGTATGAGCATGTTACGGTAAATGTAATAAACTGGTGATTATATATAATTACTTGAAATTATTCTTAATCACTAGAAAACAGGAAACACGATAAACTATTGAACATTTATTACATTTGTGGATTAGTGAAAAAATCCGTAATACGTAATGAAATGAAGTAGAATTTCATAACTTTTTCAAAATTTGTTCACCTTGCGCCAGAAAACCAACCATTCAATCAATCAATTAACCAAAAAATTTTCAGTTTTCTTAGATGCAAGGTTACTGTCATGATTTATGCCGTTTCTAAGCTACGCGGATTCTAGGAATGTTATTGGGGTCTCCATTGATGTCAGATTCCCATGATTTCAGAATTTTTTTGTAATATTATTATAGAACGTTATACCATAATTAATCAAAAACATTTATCAGTGTGCCATAGGGCCAAAAATAGAATGTTAAAAGAATTTCAAGAAATAGGAAAAGCTTACTAGTGACAAAGGGATGACTTATTTAAACTTATGTGATAAATGTCAACAGAAGTTCAAGGTACCCAAATATTGATATGTTGTTAAGTCATTGAATGACCTTCAAAGAGATTAACTCAATGTGCAGGTCGGTTTAACTGACTGGCAGATGCAACCAGAAAATGATTTCAAAAACATTTTGTTAATCAAGACTACTAAATTTGTACAGTTGAACACTCAAAAGAAGAAACGTGCAGAAGTCGTACAAAGAAATACCATTTAAATAACATTATTTTATATTTGGCTTCGTAGTGTACTTCAAAATGATACTGATCTAAATCTGGAATTAGATCATGAAAGACGCTTATGCTTGGAAAACCTAGACAGAGTATAATTTCAGATCAAAGTGAAAACAAGGATATTGAAAATATCCTAAGTTTTTGCCAGGAAAAATAAAATCAATAAATGATTAAAAAATAATTTTTGTACAACTTACGATAAACATTTAATGCATCAGAACTTTTAAAGAAGGTATTGAGTGCATTTCGTATAAAACAATGCTTGTGGTGCTTTTAAAGTAGGTTTGAAAACGTCTTCTTCCCCAAATGATTCAATGAAATATCTTAGAACAGTAGAATTTCAAGTTTTAGTAGTCATATTTAACGCTTTTGATAATACTACGATCAAAATTCGCATTATACCCGGCCTGAGAAACAGCTGCCAAAACGATATTGTACTTTACAAGGCTAATCTTCTTCCTCTTAGTCTTGTTAGAAGCTCGAACCTGGTGAAATACTTCAAAAATTAAAAAGCTATGGAAATCAGAACCGTACATCTGCATATCTGTCTAACTGGAGTAACAACCAGAGACTCAAAAAGGATAGCCCATTTGGACTGGCCGATAAACTGGAGATTATTTCCCAATCGATGGAGTACTCATCTCTAACACCCTGTGTTAACCCGACTGAGGGATTACTCGGAGTTCACTTCCACTCTAAACTTCCGTCCCACACAAACAAAAACTCTGATGTCCCTGAATTTTTACGACAACTGGCTCTTGAGGTCATAAATAGTGTCCCGAGTGATGCTACTCTTATATATACAGATGGTAGTAAAGACGAGTCAAATCACGCTGGGAGTGGCATCTATATTGTGAACCCTGTGGTACGGCTATCTCGACGCAACCCAGGTAACTGCTCGGTCTTTAGGAGCGAATTAATTTCTATTAAGGAGGGATTAAACACCATTCTCCACTCCACAGACTCTAGTGACATTTGGATTTTTTCAGATAGCCGCAGCTCAATCCAACACCTACAGGACTGGAGGCTTGTAAATGACCTTGTAAGCATCCAAATATTCAATGTACTTAAAATTCTTTCAAAGCGCAGGGACGTCCACCTCCAGAGGACCCCCTCCCACGTCAACATTCCTGGAAATATCTTAGCAAAAAGAGGCTGCTCTGCGACGGCCACTACTAATTATGACCTAACTTTTGAAGAGATTTTCTCCGTGGCGAAAAATAGAGACCGGAAAGTCTGGCTTTCTCCTCCAGCCCATCCCTGGTACAGTAGGTCAAAACCAGAAAGAGCATTACATTTTGAGGCTGGCAGAGAGAACCAAACGGCTATCACAAGACTTTTCAGCGGGCACCTGAAATGCATGTCCTTTGAATCCGGCCGTAAAGTCTTTCCAATGTGTCCCAAGTGCCATCTGCTGCCGGCTTCCCCGCATCTTATTCTCGATTGCTTGGGGATCCCATTAGAGGATGTTCGCAACAGCCCTCTTCTGGTGCTTGACTTTGCTGGGGTGCATGGAATCATGGATTTTATCTAGCTGCCGCTAGATCCTGAAGGATTGGACACAACAACACAACAACGATCAAAATAGAGGATGATTCAAATGTGATAATTAATGGTCCATTGATAAATGCCTATTTACTCTCAATGAATTTTGAGATTTAGTAAGAGAATGATGTAGTGATCCATTTTAATTAAACACAGATTTACTTAGGCAATAGCAAGTAAGGAAATTTAGGAAAAGCTTAAATCACAGGCAAAAGTGTCCTTTCATATACTGAATTTTATTCTAGTAAAATTAGTGACATAGTGAAACTAAGTATACCAAATTAAAAGAGAGCAAGTAGTGATCTGTGAAATTTACTAATGATGATAATTGAAATTCAAAAGAGACATTTAACTTTTAAGTAAAAAAAGTAAATTTACATAGCGGTCACAATTTGTGAAGAAAAACTTATTTTGATTGAAAATTTTACAGAATTTTACTTTGAGATTATCTAACAAGATCATCTTTCCGAAATTCAGTGATATTAACGATGTGTTTGAAACGGAGAGTGCAAATGTAAATTATCTAAAAACTAATTCTAAATCTCATAATAATTTAATGTATTTATATCAGATAACTTACAAGTAATTATATTAAATAATTTTGTAAATATAGGTTTAGTATATTTTGACAAACAACAGTTTGTTATAAGTTATAAATGCTTTTCCTTATCTATATGTTATAGATAAAACATCATAAAATAAGTACTATTTTATTATCTAGTTAATTTTTAAGTTCTGTTTAATTAGATAATAAAAATAAAATAGTTACTAAATAGCATGCCAGGCTTCATTTTTTTTAGTAATTTTGATCATTTTATATTTTCAGTTCTTTTTATACTACAGATATTATATAACTTCTGTTAATATCTAATACATATTATAAAATATCTTCTGAACTGAAAGTACGAAATTGTCATTGTTATTTACATTTTTAACTGAAATATCATATTAAGTTTTATTCTAAGTTTCATTATGATGTTCTTCAAATTGCTAAGAATGTGTTATTTAATATTATTTCAAATATATACTATATATCAAATATATATGATATATATATATATATATATATATATATATATATATATATATATATATACATATATATATATATATATATATACTATATATATATATATATAGTAGTATATATATATACATATATATATCATATATATATAGTATATATATATATATATATATATATATATATATATATATATATATATATATATATATATATATATTTATATAATCATCAATAAACTTGCATATATGATAAATTGTAAAATAACTACCACTTTTATAATGCAGTTTGTAAATCATAATATGTGGAATGTAATGAATTCCAATTATTTTGTAGAGAAATTTCAAAATTTGATAAAGTAAATATTAAGTTTTATTCTAAGTTTCATTATGATGTTCTTCAAATTGCTAAGAATGTGTTATTTAATATTATTTCAAATATTTACTTTTTCAAATTTTGAAATTTCTCTACAAAATAATTGGAATTCATTACATTCCACACATTACGATTTTACAAACTTCATTGTAAAAGTGGTAGTTATTTTACAATTTATCATATATGCAAGTTTATTGATATATATATATATATATATATATATATATATATATATATATATATATATATATATATATATATATATATATATATATATATATATATATATAATTTCTTTTAATAAATTTAACAGTACTTTTAAAATTCCTAATATTTTTACGACACACATTTTAAAACCAGCATAATTTGATTCACTAAAATAGATCGAATGTTTAACTAATGGTATACTCTAGGTGATATTGGGGTGTGAAGAAAGAATAAAAAGAAAAAAAAAGTGTAGAATCTGCGTATTTAATGGTTTCTAGATTAATGATGTTATTTCTTATGTCTTCTTTAACGTGTATTCCCAATCATTAAAAGAATGCAAAAAAATAATAATGTATATGTAAAATGGCCAAATGAGTGGAATCAAAGTAATAAATTTGTGGTTGAGTGTGAGCTTAAATTAACACCACAAAAATTGTTTTAGATCTACTATATTAAATTCAAATTACATACCTAAATATGAAATAGATTTAGTTCTAAATACCCATAAATATACAACTATTTTGAAATGATATAGAGATGTAATATTTGAATATTTTTTGTGTAACAGAAAATACATAATACATAAATACGCGTTAACACAATCTATTACTCAGCTTATATTCCATAAATTTACTAAACATAATATTCGACATTATAAAATCTATTTTTAAAAGATTTACAGTTTAAATAAAATACATAATTAAAGTTTCACATGAATTAACACGCAAATTAAAAAAATAACAATTTCAATGAAAAGAATTATTAAAGTGTAAACAATTATATTTAATAATTTTCGCTTATGAAAAGCTATGACTTCAAGTATAATTAGCAAATTTTCTATTTCACTAAATGCAGATACTCATAAATTGCTAATTTTCCTATATAATTACTTCGATAATGCATCGTATAATTATTTAATTATGTAGAAGTCTGTCAAGGTATAAATTTTTAATCTCATTTGAATGTTCCACGATTTATATTGATTTCCAGCATCACACAGTATTAAATAATCAACTACTTTACTTCTAATTGTATATTCGTTAAAACAATAATTATGTATTTATCTGATTAATACAATTTGATAAGCTTGCAAAATGAAATTAAAATTAAACTTACCCATTTATGTTTGTTTATACAGTAAATTATTCTAACTCTATTCTCATTTACACATCTCTCAGTAATACGTTTATCAGAATATAATTTTACAATGTAGCTAATTTGAATTAAAATTAAATTTAGACATTTATGATTGTTTACACAGTAAATTATTAGAAAATAATCGACTTTTTTATGTGTTTTCGATACTGTTGCTGGAAAATATGCTATTCAAACTTAAAAAAAGTACTTAATCAAATAGACATATTTTCATATCTTTTGTGATACCATGATACCAATGCACACACACACACACACACACACACACACACACACACACACACACACACACACACACACACACACACACACATATATATATATATATATATATATATATATATATATATATATATATATATATATATATATATATATATATATATATATATATATATATATATATATATATATTACATATATATATATATATATATATATATATATATATATATATATATATATATATATATATATATATATATATATATATATATTATAAATGCACTTGTTAATCGATGGTTATTAGTTGAAGGATATAATTTATACAGGTTATACAGTAAGCCCAAGTGTTCATTAATAAGCCTCCTAACTCCCATCAGATGTTTTATTCATGAATTCCATAAAAATAAATCTTTAAACCCCCTTGCACATTTAATCTATGAATTACATACATTAAAATTGTATAACTCTTAAGGATTTCTTTGTCTAACAAAGCAAATTATTACTATTGAATTCATACAATATTTGTTTTATTTTTTATAATAATTTATATTTATAAGCGTATTGTCTTCCGCTGCAGTGGCTGAAATTTTATTCTTCGCAGCAAATATATGATCATGCCAATTTATCATACAGCCTATAGTACTTAAAATATAATTTGATTTACCTTTTAAGAATTTGCACTGTATCATATAAATCTATACAGAAATTATGAAAAGAACAATTATGTGCTGTCTATTTTACCACTTAAGTAAATCTGTGACCTGTGAAAAGGTCATGAAGCATTCGTTGATGTATTGGTTAAGTGTGCGTGATATGAGAACGTGTAGTGTGATTTCCATTATTATAATGCCACTAGAGTTCGTTGTTATCATGTGGCATTAAGAGTATTTCCTTCAGAGAGTGTTTCTAATAACTAAACAGCTGTACTTACTTAACTATAAAACTTTGTGTTGTATTTAAAACTATATAAATTAGTTGTCTTTCTTTAGATAAAAATTTATATAATTTCTAAAACCTATGACTGTTATTTATGTATGAATGACACACACAGTACCATATTTTGGTATTGAAAGAATTTCTCCTTATTGTTTCTGGTGATAAAATTGGAAAAAAAATATTATTTGCTTTAAAGTGATATTCTGCATGTCTAAATTTAGATAACACATGCAACATATAAATGTAAAATAAAAATACATATTTTTATTGATATACAAAATAATGATTTATCTACTCAGCTATCTGTATTTTAAACAGCTATGATGTGTTTGAATAAGTTTGTGGTTAAATAAATAACAGTTTACGAAATTAAGTTAATAAATTTAAGCAGTTTATGTTCAGTGAATTTGCTTTAAATTATTTGTTTAACGTTTAAAGACTAAAGCAAAACATTTCAGATTTTCAATTGTATGATGTTTCATTTTATGCACTATTCATATTTATTGATATATGCAAAGAATTTAATTTCGTGTAGCAATAAATAATTTTGTAGAAAATGATTTTGAACATCATGAAAAATCAGCATGAGCATCTTCATATTTCTCCCTTAAATTTGTACTTTGCAAATGTTGAAAATTATTGTAAATATTTTCTTTATTTATAAGGTTTTCCTTCTATTGAGATTCTAGGAATTGGATATTTTGTGTGTGTGTGTGAAACAGACATCACACAACATCTTATTTCTTCGAAAACGCACATAAGGTATGCAAATAGTAAAAAAAAAATTTAAAAATATAAACGTATAAAAAACACTCTATCCATTGAGGTGCTCTGTCTATAAGTGCTGATAACTTTATACAAAAATATTTAAAATCAATGAAATATTCCCCGAATGCTTTAAGAAGTAATTTCACATTGCCTATAGTACAGAAAGAAAATAATTCATAGATGCTTCTCTTCATACATAAATCCATGCTTAACTTTAAATAATTAATTAGTTATTTCTATGGTGCAAGTCATTATTATTTATAATATATTAAAACTGCTTTTTTTGAATTGATATTTCTGAAAAGGTTTCACTGTCTCCCTGTTTATATTTAATGTAGTTTTACAGATGATTTTAACTAAACATAATAGTTTTTATAAACTAAATTTTTTCCCATATTGGATTGGTTAGATTTCATTAACATTTTATATAGAAATTACAATCAGATTTCTATAAGCTATTCATATTATTTGTAATGGAATATAAATTTCTCAGTTCAGTTCATTCAGCTTAAAATTTTACTTGTCTGATATTAAATTTAAAGAAGTAGGAGTAAATACATAAAAAGTTACCTGTATCATTATATATATATATATATATATATATATATATATATATATATATATATATATATATATATATATATATATATATATATATATATATATATATATATATATATATATATATATATATATATATATATATATATATATATATATATATATATATATATATATATATATATATATATATATATATATATATGTATATAAAGTCAATAATGTGAGACAAGATTAATATAGAGCACGTAGCATCCATACATAGTTATAGTAAATGAATAATAAGCAATGTTAGTAGTTATTGTATAAAGTTGGAATATTAAATGCATTTTATGATATTAATGTCTTCAAAGAATTTGTAATGTTAGAGGCAATCAGAGAAAATAATTCTATAGTGCATTATCACAAAAATTCTAGAAAGAGAATATACAAAAACACTTGGCTGTATTATCGTTAAGCTTTCCCATACATATATATACACAAAATCTAATAAAGGCAACACATGTGGATAAAATTGTCATACACGCAGAGTACCATATTTAACGACCAGGTAAAGTTATGAGTGACAGGTTAATCCAGCTACCTATGTTATCGAAATCAGTTCTAGTCAATAATTGGAGTCTGAGTTGACTTCAAGCAGTTTTGAGAAAAAATACTAAATTAATATTAATTGAAAGTGTACTAAAATGAAAGAAATGTACTATCAGTGATTTTTCAACGACTAAACCTCACAGTCTATGTAATGTTTCATTCTTGGATTTAATTATGGTATATTTATAGGATTTTTAGTTCATTCACTTTGATTTTATATATTCTTCTATGCGTTCCTTCCCATAATTACTACACGAAATAAGTTATTTAATAACAACAGTACATAACAGTTACATAATAATGTTTTAAAGTAGTCTTTACCTACATATAAATAGTGAAAAAATATTGAATGCTAATTCATTAGCTCTTCCTATAAGTTTTTTTTATTTATACCAATCATAAAAATATACAATTTAATCTATACACATTTATGTTTTCAGCATAAAAGAGCAGCATGGCTTACTGAAATAAATTTATTTATTTTATAGAATTTGTAGGTGGAGTAAAATTCCGTTATTATATTTGGAGCAATGAAAACATTTTGAAAGAAATGTCCATCATCATTTCTGCTCTATAGTAATACACATTATTTATGTATGTCAACAGTACACATTTATCAACTTTAAAATGTCCTTCTTTTTTGATAAAAAAGAAATTTAGTTTAATGAAATAACTTCCTGAAAATTCACGCCATAAGGGCATTTTGAGGTTGTAATAAAAATGAAGAGCAACTATTACATTTAAATGAAGAATATTGGAATCGTAGTGATTTCAAAACGAGTTTTAATTTTAAATAAATGTTCACCGGATATTATTCTAAGGTTTATTTCTACATTTTGATAACTTTTAAAGTTAAATGCTTATATGGTTGTTATAAAATATGATTGGTTTGTTTGTCACAGTTACTTTAGCCTATTCACTCATAACTCACAATTTGAAACAGATTTCAAGCACTTCAAAGAAACCACACCCGGGGTGAAACTTGAATCTAGAGACTGATGTTGTAATACCAGAGACTTAATTATTTAAATGTTAGCTCAGCTAATAAATTACAACTTTTTTAAACTATACTTTCTGGTTAATTTCTATATTCCTCTAGTTACATTTAAATTTTATATTTAAAAAAAAATAAAGTAAAAACGAATAATTGTATAAAAATGAACAGCACTTTTATTGATTTAACTTATGGTAAAGGACAAAGTAATTGAATGCAATTTTTTTAAAATTAATTTGGGAAGGTTAATGGGAATTTGCAATTTTACCTAAATTCATTACCTACAAATTTAATTTATTATAAGTTATGCAATAAGAAAAGAGAAGCAAACACTATTTTTATATTCAAACACCTGGTTAAAGTAAATCTTAAGCAAGTGTTTTTAATGAATGAAAACTTAGCAGTTTTTTGTTTCAGCATATAAAGATTTCCTTTTTAAAGAAAACTAAATAAAATGTCTTAGTAAAATAAAAACTAATTAAAAGTTGACAATTTTTTTTAATGTAACTACACCAATGTAGGTTAAATAATAGTAATTAATTATAATCTCATATATATATATATATATATATATATATATATATATATATATTATTACTTCATTCTCTTCCAATTAAAGTATCAATTTTCTATTCTTAATGTATTAATATTACTTTCTTCATTATTTAAAGCAAATAATTGCTTGTGAATTTTTAAAAAGGGAAATATCGAAAAGCAATAATTGTTTCTGTTCAAGATGCAGCAAAAGATGAATTAAACTGAAAAATATATTTAAGTTTTTCGCTATTAAGCAATTTTTTAAAATCGTTTAAATAATGAATTAGAAATATTGTTTCTTATGAATTGTTAACGACAGAATTCATTTACATGATTAATTTCTGTGGTAAGATTTATATTCACTTGTGAAATATGTTATTTAGAGAAGTTCCAGCAGAAAAATTAAATTGAAATGTTACATATATTAAATTTGCTTTATTTTGTGATTAAAGTTACTTTTTCAGACTTTAGTACCATATACAAAGACTCTATGAAATGAAATTTAGACAAGAATATCTGAGAATTATATCTGTTTTGGGGAAAAAGTATAAATTTAATATTACTTAGCAAAAGAATAACAAAGTATTTATTCTCATGTTTTTTAAGCTTCACAACTATTTTTATTGAAAAATGCATATATTCAAAATAATTATTCTTTCATAAATTCTATGTTTCACAGTGTATATAAAATTTCTCACAACAATATCTTAATATAGCTGAGAAGTTATCACTAAAATAAGTCTGCAAGTTTTATACATTTCACAATAATTGTTTTTTATTTCTGAAATATTTCACTTCATTTCTCTGTAAGATTTTATTACGATTATTTTTCTGCAAGGTGTTTTATTCAAAACATTCCGTCTTGATACAGTATATGGAAATTTATTTTGATGCACTATAATTCAGTTTTTTTAGTTGAGCTGAATATTTCTAAAGTTGTATATTTTAGAAAGGTAATTTTGCACTCTTCTTTATATGAAATATATACTTTAACTCTTTCGTTATTGTTACACTATTTCTCCACATGCAGCAATAAAGAATAAGAAAGAGTGTTATATATTCTCTTTTTATTTTTACAGTTTTTACTTTAAATAAGTCCTTCGTTTAATAAGGAATGATCTATGAAAGTGTAATGTGAAACGCCTAAATCTAAGTATTTTTCATTTAAAAAGAAATCGATAGTACATTGAAAAAAATATTACAGTGAAGACTGCTTCCCATTCAAAATTTTTACAAATTATTTGTCACATAACATTTGGCTCATTGATTTGCTCTAATGCATAAAAGTAATGAATACATCAGCATATGAACACTAAAATGCTAATTTAATTTTATATTCCACGTAATTACAATTAAAGATAGGCAATGCGATTTTTAATATGAACTTTTATATTTATGAAACATTTTGGCATTACATAAAATAAATATATTTTTGCCGTTTTGTGATAACTTTTTATTCACAAGAGCTAATATAGCTGAGTGCAGCAAGTGTATTTAAAATTGCTGAAAATATACACACTCACGGTGGAAATCCATCCAACGAGATGTTAAACAGAACGCTAGAGCTCTGACCATTCCATTGCCAGATTAGTAAGCATGAAATGAAGCGAAAATTAATAGTCTTCAAATTTATTTAATATTTTATAAAATTTAAGAAGATTTATTTGTAAATAATAGATCAAACAATGGGGCAATTTGTTTTTATATTTAATATTTTATCAAATGTAAATTCATAGAGGAATTATTTATTTAGCTGAAAAGCTTTGCGTAAATTATAAGATTAAGAACCAGGAAAATATCTAAATTTCGTTTATTCAAAGTGATTTGTGATGTAGTAAATATTTTTGAACATATTTCTATCATGAGGTTAGTAAGCGAATCATTCATTACAGTCTTTTTAAAATTTCACTTTTATGTTAATTCTTGCATAACTGGTAGGATGAATTTCTGTTCATGTACTGAGAATGTAAAATAAACATTTTTCGGAAAAACGATGATAGGTTTATGAGAAGTAAAAAGTAACAAACAATTACCATCATATTTAAAAATAAACAGTAATGATGCCAAACGATTTAATTTAAGTATACAAAAATATGTATTTTAAGCAAGTATCAAAATAAAATTAAATTTTGAACATGAATTACAATTCTACAACAGAAAACCAAAACTAATGCCTATAAAATTCAGAGGCAATAAAATATTATAATTTAAAATAAATCTCCATTTTTGATTGAAGGAATCACCAAACACAATTTACTACTGATAAACAAATATTTCATAGGTCTGATTTTTTTTTCTTTTTAAAAACACATTAAAATGTCTAAAGTAAACATAAGAATCACAAATGCAATATAAAACCGAATAAACTTTTTTAAAATAAATATATAAATTTAATTTTTCAAAACATTATTTGAATTAATCCCTTCTGAACTATAACAAATCTTAAAGATAAAATAAGACTTAAATTTCATTCAATCTTCACATTAGTAACTGATCACTGTTTCTTGAAATGTTAATACACAAATCCAGTATTTTTCACGAGGGAAAACTCCCTGTCAGATGTGCACAATCTACTTAAGTTCCCTTTCAGACAACTGATACTAATTAAAACAACATGGGGTTTCAGTGAATTAGCAAAATGAAACAATTCTTATTTTTGAATCTGGCGTTTGTGGGTGTAAAAGATAAGAATTCTGTGTTTATAATGATTTCGATGCAGCTTTGCATTTGATGATTTTGACTTAAAGTATTGGAATAATTCTTGTTTAATTTCCAAATAGTTGCAACTTTGATTCGCAGCAAAATTTAAGGTGGAAAATCAGCAAGATGTCTCTTAAATAATTCATTTTATTTTAATTCAGTTACTTTTTACAAATACATTTAAGTATAAAAAATATTGTACTAAATACATTTAATTTGAATAAGAACAGTTGTAACATATTACCGAAAATGTATTAGAATTTAGAAGAACTGATCACAATCATGCATGGTTTTACTCGATACTCAAAATATTCAATAATCACTTATATAACTAATAAAAAATAGTATACAGAATTAATAAATGTTGAATGTTTAAGTATTCAGCAACGTTAATTATTTATTAATTTACTGTGTAACTATTTATTATTCAATTACATAGGTATATCCTAAACGTATTACATGCAACTTACTAAATATTTCTTAAAAATAATTCATTAGGATACTTGGCTTCATGCGGAAATGCTTGTAGTGGTTCAGAATTTGCTTTACATCAATGTATGATTTAAAATAGCCAACTTACAACAAAAAATGTAAAAAGGTAAATTACACTAATTTATGTGTAATACAGTTAAAAAATGATGTTGAAGTGGATAAAAAATAAGTGAATTTAAGGATTTGGGGTTGATTTATCATCAAAACTTCTTATGAGGTTTTAATAAAGTTCTGTTTGAATTTCGGTAAGTAAATGAATATTGTAGATATATTTCTAGTCCCCTAAAATTAGACTCTGAAATAATACTCTTTACTTTTAAAATAAGCTAAATAAAAATAAGGCTTGAATAGTATACTGTGTGCATATATTCAATTTAAATATTACTTTATAACAAGCAATTTTATCTTAAATAATAAAAAAGACAAAGAACATTAAGTTATTACGATATTACATTTGCATTTTGAAACATATGAATAATTTTCTGAATACAATAATATAAAATACATTTCCTATAACTATTAAAGGATGTTGAGGTTGTGAGTTGATCTTGCACCTACATAATAATTGATTGGTTGATACATTACTTACACGTAATAGGTTATATAAGATACAAAAGACACTTTTTTTATAGAAACGATGCTTTCTATTGAGCATTTGGGTACAAATTAAAACACAATCTGCGCACATGAGAAAAACAAATAAAAATGGTATTTTAGTTAATGGAATGGTTTCCCTGGATGACCAGCAACATTGAACCCTTTTGAGCCATCGATGATGAGTTGACCAATAAGAGACTGGAGTGTTTTGCCCAACTGATGCAGAAGAACACTTATCAGTTTTCTAAGAGTTTGTGAGGTTGTTAAGCATCCAGCCATTTATCTGCTTAGAATGTTTCAAGTATTTTCTATTGATTTAATGTCAGGAGAAGACGCTGAACATTCTATTCCTATGATTTCTTCCTCCAAGAAGAAATCCTTCCCCAAGTTGGCAGAATGTGGGTAGTAATTGTCCACTGCTGTTGCGTAAATTACTACAATAGGTCTGAGAATCTCATGCCTATAACAGTGATCAGTTAGGGCTCCATTTAGAAATATATGGAGATAGGTGTGCCCATCAATAAAGATGACATCGCAGACATAAAGATGACACTCTTCCACTAGAAAATCTGACACTTTCGGTCAAGAAAGCGGGACTGTTTCTAATGCCACTTTCCCTCCAGATGAAAATAAGCCAATTATCAGGATGAAGAAATAACCAGTATTCATTAGAGAAAAGAGTATTGCACCATTCATTTCTCCTCTACTTCTTATTCTCTGTTGCTCACACCTTGCGGGCACGACTGAGATTTGCTGTTATCGTGACTGAGATTTGCTGTTATCGTGCTGTTATCGTTTTCCTACTAAGCCTTACATAATTAAAAAAAGTGTACAGAAAAAAGTATCTGATAATCTTGTGTGGCCTTATGTAATGAATAATAAAGAACAACAAATGAATATCTCTTTTCTCTCTCATTGGTGATGACGTGAAAGAACAGAGTCATAATATGTATAAAGAAATATTTTTTAGGAATTTAAGAATTATTTTCTGAATTATAATTTCTCTATCTACGTATTTTTGAATACATTACAATGTATAGTCAAAAATAATTAAATACAATACTTATTCATGTACTTTACAACTTATGTATTATAAAGAATTTATATTAGGATATACATTTCGTTGAATATTCATTCAAGAAATTATTTAAATTTGAATCATTTAAAATTTTACATGAATTAATCATGCATAGTAATATTTAATAATTTACGTGATTTCCTAATTTGAAATTAGGAAATAATTTATCAGAAATGTCTAAATTTTCTTCTGTAATTATTAATAACAATAATTAAAATATTAGTTTCTTGAAATTATATAACAACTGTCATTTTCTATTCTTTTATTATTTACATATTAATAGCAATATTAATTGTGTATAAAACAAAAAACATCTTAACTCTTAAATGTCCAGTTAAGAATTTCTGTTTATCATATTATATTTTATTTAACAAATTCAAGTTTATCTAAAAGAAGCAATGGAGTATCATGTTTATCTAAGCTTTATATTTTATTTGAAAGTTTCCAGCATAAAATTCTTTCAAAACATTAATAAATGTCCAGCTATGTATTTTATGTCCAAGTGGACTTAAGCTTTTCTTGAGGATATACTTTCAAATTTATTTCAAAACTGCTTTTTTCCTTAAAAAGAGCTTAAAAATAACTTACCTGGAGAACAATATATTCTTCAATGTGAATTTAATTTTAAAATATTTTCAAATAAAAATGTACAATAAAATTAGACTATATTATAAAAGCAATATATATGATTTTTTCCATTCGTTAAAAAATCATTCAAAATCTAAATTTTTAAACTTTTCATAAACTGTCTGATGACTACTGAGTACATATATTGAGTCTAGAAAGAAATTAAATTCTGTAAAGATGATAAATAAAGAAAATTTTGCAACTTCCTATTTGCTTGAAATATGAAACATACGATTACTTATCTTTCTTAAAAAGAATATATAATGCCCAAATTTAATAACTTTATTAAGCCATGTAGTATAAATATTCTTTGCCATTATCTTTGTTCAGGTGGGATTGATAATAAAGCCTTATAAAATTAGAGATAATTCGTTTTTTAGAGAAAACATATAATAAAACTCACATCTTGGTTCCCATTAATATTTGCATGAAAGAAAATAAAGCCTTCTGTATTGGAAAATTGGAAAGATAAATTACATTATTAAATCATCAGGGGTAACATATTAGTTGATAACGAAGAGAGAGAATTTTTACAATCGAATAAATTGAAAACTCCATTTTCAGTTCTCATAAATGTATATTTATTATCAGTCACAGAAAATATCTGAAAACAATATGAAACAATTCTTAAAACATTTCAAGAATATATGCTGTTTATTTCATGAATATATTATAGGATTATTGTTAACTGGAAAAAAACAAATTGTAGAAATAAAATCTATAGATTTTGTATATATATATATATATATATATATATATATATATATATATATATATATATATATATATATACATATATATAGCTGCGAAAGGTATATTTATTAATAAAAATTTAAATTAATTTCTATGTTCTTTACTGATTAAAATCGTATTAACGAAATATGTATTTAAGTTACAAAAATTAATCTGATGTGAAAAAACAGCACATTTTTCAAATGAAATGTTTCTGATTGGCATGATTAGATACAAAAACTAATAAATTAATTCAAATTGTTAAGATACAATATAGATTTGATTTCAAAATCTTTTTGACAAATTTCTGATTTTCGTCACTAAACTAAAGGCAATCCGTATTTTTCTAAATTTTGTAAGCAAGTGTTTGAAATTATATACTATTTTATTCAATTAGATTTAGTCTAAACTTTAATTCAATCCAAATATTCACGTATGATAATTTTTCTACTCTTTTGGAGAAAATTAAAAACTGTGCGTTTATCACAAATATTTGATTTAAAATATATGATTTAATGGTTTTATATGCCGATTTTCTGCAGTCAGATAACGGTGAAATACTTCTGCAAAAGCAAAATTAAGATACTCTTTTTAAAATGTTCAATATTAAGTACCTATTGAAAAGCAACATTGAATTCATTAATTATTTCTGATTAATTTTAATTGCATATTAAAAAGTTTAACGGATAAAATTGAATGGTTATTGAAAACTATCTGAGATACATCATCAATTTAAATGAAATCCTCTTATAATGTGTTACAGATGAAATTTTTTCATAAAATAATTGCCCCAAGTAAATGAATTTATTTTCAAAATATGAGCTGGAATGTCTACCGATAAATCTAAATTTATGCTACCATTTAAGCGTATGGTGTATGTATTTTTGTACTTACATTTGTTAGTGTGCTTTCTTTCTGAACAAGTAAATCTACTGTTATATATTTTCATAGAACATTTGGCTTGCTTTTTCAACATATAACTAGTGATTTTTTTCTAAAATGAGCAATAACCTGCAAAAAAAAAATAGGTCAGAGAGAACAATGGATGAAAAATTGTAAGAGAAAAGGAAATTTTATCTTTTAATATTTGGAAATCAAATTGATTTGGAATTATAGAATTTTTGTTAACTTTATATAAAAATATTATTTTTAATCAAAATCATATTGTTTTGTGCAAGTAATGGCAATATTAAGGAAACTCAATGTGTTTATCTAAAATATATATCTTATTATATAATATACCCTTTTATTACTAAAAAACAAGATAAATTCCAGTTGATTTTAAAAAGAAAACAAAAAACATAATGACTTTAATATACTGAAAATAAGGAAACAATTTTAATAGCCTAATAGAAAACAGAAAAATAAAATGGGAGTTAAGTATTAAAATATTTTAGATATTTCAGATAAAAACAATTCTCACAATTTGAAATAGCAATCAGAATTTCTTACCACACATACACAAGAGTTGCTTAACATGCATAACTATTTAAAAGTAGTCCATAATTTTTGTTTAAATTTATTATTATGATTAAGCAGGTTAGAGTTATAAGAATAATATTGTTTAAGTTTGCATGGCAAAAATGTTTGCTTGACAAATTTACTTTTTATATGGCTACATTCTTGTCGAATTTAAATTAACTATTCTCAAATTCATACAATAAATATTAAGGAAAAACACACACAGCCATTTTAAAATTATATTCTACACACCAGTAAAATATTAGTAACTGCAAATTTCATATTTTATGTTTCGTAGCTTAAAAATATGCATCACTTTTAAGATAGAAGAAAATTCAATTCTGAAATAATGAGCAGCCAAAAGAGAATCATAATAGTAAATAAATTAATAAATTTGTCTAAAAACAAAACATTATAAAAACTGCATCTTAATTTATAGATTATTATTAAAACTTTGTTAAATCAATTGAATTTCATAATGAAAAATACATATGTATATTACTGCTGGATTTTAGAAAGAACAAAAATACATTGTTGTTTATAAATAAGGTATTCAATTTCGATATGTATATCCGGTATTTAGTTTTGTTTGATTTTGATTTCATAAAATTAACATGTTATTTCAAAAGATCTCTTCTCATTTTAAATGTTAAAAAAAATTTATTTAAATTTTGGAAGTCCCGATACCGGTCGCTTCAGGATGTTGACACACTTTGAAAATTATTTTTTTAATTGACATCAAAATCTCAATTGCTATGCTGTGTTGTCTATTGTTTATTAGAAAATATAGTGATTAAATCAATCATTTTTATCATAGTGTTTAACTTTCATACATAAATATATTATTTATGTTATGTTTTTCTTTTTTATCATCAATGTATAAGAAATAATTTCAATTAAAATTTAGTCTTTGAGTGAACAAATTGAGATCCTTTATTTTATTTTTTATACAATTAATATATCGCAAAGATTTATCAGATTTTTCACTTGCAATATTTGATATTATAGAATGGTTAAGTGAAAGATTTGATGTAAGAACTATATATCTAAGTAGAAGTATATAATCATTAAAATGTTTACTATAATTAATTACCACAGTTAAAAGGTAATAGTAAAATAACTTTAAATAAAAATGTAATTAAGTTAGAAAAAATATATTGGTCCTTTTATTTTTGAAATTAAATTAGACAATTATATGTAGTGTTATATCATTCTTCTTAAACACTTTACAAATAATTTATTTTAAACTTATACGTTTACAGTTATTTTGTTCAATTATCATATTAAGTGTTTTAGGAGTTTGTTATCTCTCAAAATTTAAAAAGATAGTTTTGGCTATAATAAATTACTCACAGTATAAATTTGATACTTGAAAGAAGGAAGTTGATTTTAAACCTACAGAGAAGAAAAATTAAGTTATGTTGTAAATATTTAAATTATATGGATTTAAAGTATTCTTTGTTAAGAATAAAGGTTTCATTTTATTTATAACCTCTGTTTTTATTGAAACATTATCTGAGAAATTAGATTACACAAATAAGACAAGACTTTAAATAGAATGCAAAAATATGCAGCAAACTAAATTACACATTTCTAAAATGTTATTTCTTATTTAAGAGTAATAATGTCTTCATCTATTAAAAGATAACTCATCAAAATTGATACATGATGAGAAAATACAGAACAGGAGTTCCAATACAAAAATAGGTAGCCATCTTAAAAAGAATAATGATTTTGTCTGAAAACATTTCTTTTTAGTCAGCAGTAGATGATAAGGCAGGGCATTCATTATGAAAATCAAACATATCAATCAGTATTTTCTGGATATGAAAAGTCATCAGAGAAGAGCCTATCTGGATCGAGAAGAATTCCCATTTTCATTAAGGGACTATTTCTTGCGTCCTAATGGCGCTGACCAATAAAGGAGATGAGTTCATCTTAGAGAAATTGGACTGCCTGAAGCATTAAAGTTTAGTCTTTTACTCTAAGGATTTGTTTCATAAATGCGTATTATTTATATTTTATAGTGAAAAAGTTAATTTAAGATGAATAGCCACAAGAATAAATTTTATTCTTAAAATCCTGATTCACAGGAAAATAATCTTAAGCCATTAAAAAATCTGAATATGCAAAACATAACTAATAAACTCAGCATCTGTGCATTTATGCTATTTTGATTTTTGTTTTAAATAAAAATACTCAATGAAAACTATATTTTATGTACTATATAAATTCTGGCTGATAAAATCATTCAGTATCTTCTATTCATAGCTTTTTCTATAAAATTATAACAAGTTTTATACAATTAGATACAATCTGTCTCTCTCTCTCTCTCTCAACCTAAGTGATCGTATTCATAATAATTAATAATATTTTTCTTTCCTATTTTGGCATAAGTAACACACTTTGGTAGTACAGGAATAACTTTCTGAGAGTAGAGCAACATTAATTTTTAAATAATCAGCTTTCTATTGTCAGCTTTCTATTTTTACCAGTATTTTAGAAACGTCTGCATTGCAATACATTAAACTCCATTTTATGCGTGTTATAAAAGAAAAAATGAAATACGTAAGATAATTTTAATATATCAATTCATAATGAATACGAATGTATAGAAATTTTGCATTGGTGTATAACTATTTAAAATGTTGAAAAACAAGAAAAAAAGTTATAGTCTATTAGTCAAAATATGGTTAAAAATTTCAGTATAAGCAAAATTATAGTTGTTATAATTTAATAATGTATTTTGAGAATAAATATTGTGAATTTAAATTTGGTATTATTGGTAAGTATTAATTTATTACTTTGAAAATGTTCTCATATTTTCTACTACACAGGAACTAATACTAAAAGTGCACAGATTATAGTAAAATTATTTTTAAAAAAAAGTTTTTCTCCAACAATTTTAATAAATAATTTTGTTTTTGTGTACTTTCATCACACTTTCTGAGACTGTTTATCTGTCACAGCATTAAATATACGTAATTAGTTCGGTCATAATTTTTGATTTCCTATTTCATGAATTCGTTTTCAGTAATACAAGTACAAACAAAGAGATCAAAATTAAAATGTGTCTGTATATATATATATATATATATATATATATATATATATATATATATATATATATATATATATATATATATATACATATATATATATAGGCTATATTCTGTCAAGAAATCTTGAATGTATAGAAATTCATTATACTCTTACCATTTCAAGTACAACACAAAGTAAAATACTTAAGAGTATGCACAATATCTAAAAATTCTATTATAACAGATCAACTCTCATTCATGCATTAATATCACAATTTACTTTAAGTACTGTTAAATACCTTAATGCTATTTTATGTAATTTTTACACAGAAGTGACTTAGTACTAGCTGTATTAACTTAAGTTCATGAACTAATTAAATAATTAGCCCAACTATGATGTTAGTTGTTCATATCTAGGAAAAACAATTTTGAAAATATAAAACAAAGGCAAAATAAATTGAAAATAGAAAATTAATTTTTTCTGTTATCTGTAATTGTGAAGTGCTATGTAAATTGTAAATATGATAAATTGTAAATATGTAAATATGATACTCAATGATACCCAAAACAGAAAAAGCAAAAGTGAAGAAACTGTTCTTACTTAGAATCACTAAGTATATATATATATATATATATATATATATATATATATATATATATATATATATATATATATATATATATATATATATATATATATATATATATATATATATATATATATATATATATATATATATATATATATATATATATATATATATATATATATATATATATATATATATATATATATATATATATATATATATATATATATATATATATATATATATATATATATATATATATATATATATACTTTGTAATAAAATGTCTATAATGTGTATTCAAGCATGTTAAAATACAAATACGTATTCTAAATGGTGCGTATGTTAGCAGGAAATTTTTGAATGGAATACCTGAGTAATTTTTATTTTCATATTTGATACATATACTTTAAATGTTTTTATTTTAAATTAAAATCTTGAAATAAAAATAAAAAAACTATTGAAGTCATCTATGTTTGTTTCTAAGCTACATTTTTTATTAAATAATTAAAATTCTACAGAAAATTTTTAGCATTAGTTTTAATTTTCATATTTTTTTAAAATATTATGATAAATTAAAGCAAACAATTAAATGAAAATTAAACAATATAAATACAATTTTTATTTAAATCATCTGTTTAAACTTGCATGTAACATAACTTTTAAGATGTACAAATTTCATGCTGCTTAATTTTGCAACATTGAAAACATTTAATATTTATAAAATAAGTTTAATTTATGTAAGCATTTATAAAACAACAATTTTGCCTCATGATAATAAAATGAATGCTTAAAAAATTTTATGAAAATAAAATTTAAAATTTTTTTCATTAAAATATGTATTCTTGTCCAACTGATAAATAAAAAGAATGAATAGAATTTTAGGTTGAAGCCTCAAATCATGTTGCTGGAACAAATTTCTTGAACAAATAAAATGTTTGCAACGAACATAGTTAGAGAGTTGTTTGTGTGAGAAAAGTTTGGAACTAAATATTTGATGATGTGCTTATACATATAGAAATATTTTTTTTCATATTTTGAAAATCAGAGGAAAGGGCTTGAATACAGAAAATTCCTATGTGAACACCAGAGAGTTAATTTATCAGAAAAACCAATGTCTTATTTTCCCAAATACATTGAATATTGCTTAAAAGAGAAGATAAATTAAAAAAGATAACACTTAATCTTAAAAAAGAAATGTTAGCATGATACATTCCTCTTATATGAAAGTGCTGATCGCATAAATTATGAGTTCTAGGATCATATAAATGAAAAATCAAATGCAAATTTTGTTTTGTTATTGATTGAATAAGAAATAGGAATTAGATGAAAAAGATTTTCCACTTTGAAAAGTTTCCCATGTTAATATTGATTGATTCCAAGAGGCAGGTATGTATTGATCTAAATAACAATGTCAAAAGTTAATCTATATCTAAACGCTCGAGTAACTAAATTATGTAAATAAACTTTGAACCTGGTTGTCAATGCATTATTTATTATTAAGATATGATATTTGCAGATAAGTATTTAAATTTCATAAAAAATAAATTATTTGAAAATATATAAATAATAAACAATCACAGGAATCAGTAATAACAAAATTAGTAAAAGTTTTGATTATTTATAAAATCTTAAGTGAAATACATGTAAATTGTATATACATTAAAAATGGGATCAACTTGTTAGTTTAAATGTATATGCATTAAATTAATTCCGAAATATCTGATTTTTAAAAATTAAATATTTTATGTGTATGCATTAAAATCATAGTCTTATGATAGTTATATATTTTACGACGAAAATGTTTTTCAAAATTTTATCATTTATATAAAATTCAAATATATTCCCAAATATTTTAGTAATTCTATGTTTGTATTTAACCTATTTAAATTTATTTACAGAAAGAATGACTGATGATCTACATTCAAAATATTATTTGCAAGTTTATTTTAAATTCATAAAAATTTGTTTTTTAATATACCTCATAAACCACAATTTAACCTTCTGAATATTTTGTTTACAGATCAATAAAAATAGAATTTTATTAAACTGCTTACATTCAAAAAATGGTTTAAATGGTTTAAAATAGCCCAGAAAATGTAATTTATTTAATTTTAAATGAATTTTTAAGGTTATATTTTTCTTGTTAGAATATAGATGCATTATATTTAATTTAATATTTCAAATTCAATAAAAATCATAAAATTTCTATAGTTAATGAACATATATTTAAAATTTTAAATCTTGTTATTTCATTAATGATCATACAAAAATTATAATTGAAGTTATAAAACCATAACTCAAAAAGAAGAGTCTTAAAAATCTGAAACAATTTGATACCATTGTAATTTCATTTTATTGCAACAATTCTCTGAGAACCTGAGAACCAACAATTCTCTTAACCCTATCTGTATAACAAAGTATGCAAAGAGCTGGTTAGTTTAAGATATATATATATATATATATATATATATATATATATATATATATATATATATATATATATATATATATATATATATATATACATACATATATAATATATATACATATATATATTTATATATATATATATATATATATTTATATATATATATATATATATATATTCTCCTAAGATTTGCTTAGTAATACTAACTGTCGTTTAATTATTTTCTGCTGTTGAAAATCCTTGTAAACTCCCCAAGTTACATAAAAATTAAATTCTTAGTTGCTTAAAGTTGAATTTAAAAGAACTAAAGCTAAATTAAAGTTGCTAAAAGAAAATTATAATTAATATAGTAAATATTTTTCAAGAGTATAAATGAATCTGAATTAAAAATATTATGAGTTAATAATTATTGATCATTAAACGCGGGGAAAAAATAATTCATAATCTCTTTTAATGATATATAGATTCTATATATATATATATATATATATATATATATATATATATATATATATATATATATATATATATATATATATATATATATATATATATATATATATATATATATATATATATATATATATATATATATATATATATATATATATATATATACTTATATATATATATATATATATATATATATACATATGATTTGAGCATGGATTAAAATTGCTTTTCAATATGTCTTAAATTGTAAATCAGTGCATTGCTAAAAATGTATTATTTAGTGGGAAATCCATTCCTATAGAAATTGTGAGATGTAAACAGTTACTACCAATGGACAATGCTTTTCTTTCAAAAATTTGAAATGTATCATTTTTTTAAAGTTAAACATATTTAATATGCATTCGTATAATATATTTTATTTTTACGTTTATAAAACAAAATTCATAAGAAAATGTTTTATTACTTACATGTATTTCATAAGTAATGTGTTTAGTATGAAGAATTTTTAAATATATCAGTTTTAATTTATACTTCATAAACTTTAAAGGCAATTATCGCTTTGTTCTTTTGCAATAAATACATTTACAAGAAAACAACTATACTTCAGGTATTTATTCTCATTGGTAGGACATTTATTAGTAGCGCTTTTAGCATGAAAAAATAAGTGTGAAATTTCTAAACATTATAACACAATAAAAAAAGTGTAAAAAAATATATTTTTGTGATTTATATCCTTTTACAAAAGCAACATCATTGCATTTGAGTAAATGATACAATTTTTGAAAATTTGTAAAAGAGAAAGCAAAGCTATTGTGAAATAAATAAATTTAAATATTATGTGTGCTATAGTTGATACATTTCTGCAAATACTAATCCCTTGATTGTCAGTTTTGCGTGCAAACAAAAACAGTCGTAAACATTTTACGTTGCAAATCCTTTAATGATATTCAAGCAATAACGCAAACTTCATCTTGATTTTTATTACAGGTTTTGCTTATATACCATCTTCAATTTTTTGTGAATTCGCATTGCAAATAATAATACTGTAAATAATTAGTAATGTGATATTTGATGAAATTACATCTATTTTTCCCTGAAAATGCATAATATTTATAAATTATTCATATTTTTTGTACATAAAATTGTAAGTAGCATATTGTCCATGCAAAAAGAAATATTTTTAGTTCTTATTCCTTGCTTTTGTATTGTGTGTAATTATAAATATGTGAAAATCAATTTCAAATTATACTCAATAATACAAAAATATATTAGAGTTATTATTAAGTCTTTCCCTTTTGTACAAACAAAAGTAGTGTTTATGTACCCAATAAAAAAAGCAAAATGGTTTTGTTCAATAATTAAAATTAACAAATTGTATTGTCAGTATTATATAATCAGTATGTTGAAATCCATAAAAAGGGTTTCTTTCAATCCAAAAATATTTGAATATTAACTCTCTTAAAGGTCCTGTTAAACCTAAGATTCCTTTACAAAACAATTTAATAGAAAATATAATCTTCAAATAACATTAAATACATGATAAAATTTTAGATTCAGGCCATCAAACAACAATTTAAATTGTAAAAAGAAATAAGGGTAATTTAGTACATAATTACTTTATACATTAAATATTGAAATGAGAGCACATGCATTTGTTTCCGTTGCAATATCTAATTCAATGGCTAAAAATGTTTTTAATATATTTGAGATTTTCATTTTAAGCGAAATTTTATTTACAATGAGAGTTTAACAATAGTTTTGCAATATATTTTTACTACAAAACATTTTTTTCAATGGATACGAAGAAAATACGCTAAGTAAACATTCTTTTATAATAATTAAAAACTTTCATAATTTTTTCAAAGAGTAGAAGCGAGAGGAAAAAAAAAAGATTATTTCACTCATAATTTCATTACTCATTAATAATAAGCATCATTTTATTCTTGAATACGCTTTTCAGAATTTTGTAATACTTCTCCGACGCTACGTATATACTTTTAAGGTATAAAACCAAAAAGCATATTATAATAAAAAATAAAATAATAAGAATTTAGTTTAAATAAACAAATTACAAGTGAAGCCAAAATATATGAATAGAGAAATAATGATGACATGTAATGAAAAAATACAAGTTTTGGATTTAAATGTAACAATCATATAGTTGTAATCATGTAAAAATCATAAAGTTTAAACAATAGGAATGTGAACAATTTTCATTTCACAAATCAATATGTAATCATTTAACTAAAGTTAACTATTGGAATAATTTATAAAATTTAAATAAAAATACAAAATTTATAAAAGCTACGAACAGTCTATTAATTTTTATTTGTATAATTTTTTTTATATTTTTAAAATGAATTTTTTTATCTTTCAATTACATTTATGTTTTAATGTATATGTATTTGGCTTTATGGAATAGGTATTAAATTCATACATACATTTCTCAAACAATTAATTTAATTTTGAAAGTATATGCGTATGTCATCGAATCATTTGATATAAATATTCATTATATCAAATTTAATTTATGTAAAAGTTATACTAGATGAAATTAAATCATAATTTACAATTTCAAAAATTAAATTAATATGATATTTGAAGTAGTTGAAGAAATATATATATCTGGAAAAAAAATTGATTTTTCTATTAAGGTAAGATATGTTGAGAAAAGTAATGGTAATATAGTCGTATATTATTTGTTGATGAGTTTTAGGATGTGGGAATGAATTGTTAAGAAACAAATTTTTGCACGAAAAAAATATTTGTGGTGCCCTAGAGATAAGTTGACGTCAGGTAATCAAATTGTGCTGGATTGATTAATAAATAAAAAATAAAAGATAAGCTTGTGTGTGAGTTTATAAATGCTATATTATCTTCAAAGACTTCAATGATATAAAATTGCCATAATTTACTTTTATAGAAATGTGCTAAAAATACTATTTCAAGTTTGAAAATAATGTTGTAGTTTGAAAATTACTTCTAAATGTAAATATACTCAGTAAAAGTATTGGAACAATATTTTTCAAATTTATTTTTGTAATCAACATTTGTGTGTATGTTAATCAATGTGTAGTGCTTATAACTTATGCAAGTTGTTTGATTATTTATCGAAAGAAATTGCCTATTTTCTTATAGGCATACCCAGATCTTTCTTATAAATTTGAGTATTCAATTATGAAGAATGTGGAAATATTTTAGACATTTTGTTATGTCAAATGGAATATTGGATTTTATTGCGGAAAACAGACATCATATTTCATTTAGATTAGTTGAGAGTTTTCTATTACTTTTTATAGACATATTTATTTTTAATTTGTATAAAAGTTGATTTTATTTGAAATCATGATTTACTTTGAAATTAAGAAAATGGTTTTATTTGAAACCGCTATAGAGTATAAAATTTTAATAAAAATTTGAAATTTTTACAAAGAATCACAATTTGTCCTGGAAATTTAAGCTTTATGATTTTAAGTGCATATTGATTAATCAGAATGTATTTATGTGATTATATTTATCAGTAATGGAAATTAAGAATGATTTTCCGTAATATGCATGTGAGCTCTCAAAATAGATTTTACAAACTAAACCATATTTCAAGACAATATTAATTAATAAGTTATAAAAATTACAAATTCCTAAGTTAAAAATGCATTATAGACTCATAAATATATATATTCCTTTTACGAAAGGTAAAGTGTGTAAATAAATTCGAAACTTAATATTTTAATATAAATTTAAATTTGTTTCCCTCAGAGTTAACGAAATTAATTCCAAAGTCAATTCTACTTTCTATGAATTATTAAGAATTATATTTATGTTTTACTAATTTTGTTATTACAGCAACGTATAGAAATGAGCAAAGCTGACATAAATAAATTGACTTGTTTAAAATAAAATTACTTTGAATAGAAGTAATGTTTAAAGAGAAAACCTTAAAAATAATAGGTAAATAATTTATATTTTTATAAATGGAAATAAATGGATTGATGAACAACTTTCTTCTCATAAAGAATAACAATATAATATATTTTACAGAATCCGTTTGGTGCTAATGAAAGAAAAGAATCCTAAAATAAATTTTAAGACTTGGCTTATTTTAAATATCTTACGTTCGTTAATAGCAAAATACAAAGCCTAAGCTCCATATCTTTCCCTACATTTTTTCTTTGTGTTTGCAAATATTAAAAGAGAAATATTTTTAAGTTAATTCTAAAATTAATTGTTAACTTTAATACAAACTTATGTTGAAGAAAATACTTTTCAAACCAAATTTTAAATTTCTGCCTGAACTGCACTTAAATTTTAATTTTCGCTTAATAAAATAAAATCTTCAAGCAATTAATTATCAGTCTCAAAAGCAATAGTTTAATTTTGTGTAAAACTTATGGATATCAATGGTCAATTTTTTAATATTTTAGTAAAGCATGAAATTCTGCGTAATATCTATTTAAATTATTTTGAAATTAATTAACTAACATAAAAATGTTAAACTAAAACAATTTGTATAAATTTAGAGAAAAAATTAAATTATTATAGAATAAAATGCTAAAAACCCTAGTTTTTGGATGCAAAAGTTTTGAAAAATTACAGAAGCTTGTAAGTTAAAAATATTATTCAACTCATTTAACGGATTCACTTATTTTTGTAACTATTTACATAAGCATAAGAAATATAAAAGTTTCGATAGTTTTCTAATAAATTTAGAAAATTGTTTCAACTTTAACATATAATTAATTTCTAAATTTATCTAATTATTGTTAAAGGTAATGTTTAGAGGATAGGTTTTGAGCAATTTACGAAATCATGACAATATTTTATAAAATATCTAAAATATATTTTCAAAAATTTAAGAGCAAAATATTGGATATTCCCTCCATATGTAAAGTTATTAAAAACATGATGCATTTCTAGGGCAGAAATTCGTTTTCATTTTCCAAAATTGTTTCTGATAACAACGTTTTTATTCCCATTTTGAACAATTGCAGAAATATCTTCCTAAACAAAATTACACCAATTTTAAAATATAATGACTTATTCTCATGAGGGTGTTGCATTTCAAAATAATCATCAATTATGTAGTTAAAACTTTAGGAATTTTTCATAACCATATTGTTATTTTTTTCTTTTAATAAATATATAATTTTCTGTAACCTCTCTCACTTATTCCCAGATGCTTAAGAATTACATTCAACTCTCATTACCAAAATCCAAAATTTATTTAATAAAAAATATGCATTTAAAAATTGGGTATTGGATGAATACAATTTGACTAAATGTTTTTTTCTTTGTCATAATAAAATATTTTTCGTTTGGATTTCTCATCGTATTTATTTTCTAAATCATTTTAAGATCATATAAAGGCATCATTATTTAATATTTATTCAAAGAAATACCAAATGTTATAATTTCTTTTATCATTACAGATTTTAGCTTCGTTGAATTAACAATGAAATACAAGTAATTATCAAAATTCTAACTTTTTAAAAATGATTTATTATGTATATAAGGCGTCTGATTATTATAATACATTTAACAAAAATTTACTTTTTTGAAAATAGTTTAGTGTTTGAATAATTTAAATATAAACGTATTTTTCATTTCTCTTAAATAGAGAGAAAAAATATATATTATATATCCAATATAAATTATACACCAGTAAAATTATTAATAATCCATGCAGTCAATTAATTTAATTGATTACATAAATTTTATTCATTCATTCCTATTTTATTTTGATGTCTTATATTGTAAGAATATTTAACTACTTTAACATTCCTAGCTGAAAGAAAAAACAGGCATATTGTGTGACTATCAATATTTATAGTAAAATATGAATCTAATTCGCAAAACGTAATTCTTAGCTGTGGAAATGTGTCTTCTTTCAATGATGCAAATGATAGATTGAAATTGGGTCTTTATAACTCATCAGGGTTTTCTAAGTCATGCATCGAAATAGTCATTGCTGTTCAATTAATTGAAACACTCTCTTATAGGTAAGTGAATGCTAGAGTACACACATTCTAGAAGCGCATACAATAAGCTGAAATATTTAAGTTGAAATAGATAAGCTCATTTAATACCTAATTATTTATGAGAGGGAAAAATTGCCTTTTATTATTTTAAGGAGCATAAACTTGTTCAGAATTTAAAAGGAGAGATATCCTCAAATGGTGAATATTTATTACATTACAGAGTTACTTGCATACATTTAGTAACGTTTCATTTTGCTTTCAGCAATAAAAACCTTCCTATCTCATCATATAACAATATTTGCTTAAATGTGCTTTAGGTACTGACAGTGGAAGATACTGATTGATAAAATTAAAGCTCCTAAACAATTCTATGGGGCTTATGTACATGGTTGATGAACAAGATAATACAAAAAACTTCTGATCTATTTACATCTTTGAAAAGTTATGTCAAATGGTGTTATTGGAGTGAATTTAGATCAACTTTATTGCATTGAATAAAGTAGATTATATATAATTGAAAAGTATGTATTCTAAAGTCAGAAAAATCTTCTGAATCCTTTCTTACCTAAACAGCATAAGATGCTTGTTTAAAATAGAAACCGTGTATTCATATTTTTTGTTGTATCTATATAAGATATACGATTGAATTTAAATTTACAAGTTTGGAAAATAATTCCCAATATTTACATTTGACTATATTTATTTATCAAGAGTAATTTGTATTCATTTATGAGGAAAGATTAATACTTCATACTAAAGAGGAAATTTTACTACTTAAGTGGATAAAAATTAAAAAAAATTCAATAAGAATAAAAAAATATCAAAATATTTTTTTTAATTAATGGAAAAAATGTAATATGTTTTTTTATTGGAATAATGGAAAATAAAAAAAAAATATTCAGTTAATTCAATTAACAAGACAAATATTTTTTTTTACTTTTATAAGTAAATTTTAATTGTGTTTAGGTGTTTAAAAATAAATAAAATATATGCTATTTATTTATTTCTTATTTAAAAGAATGAAATTAAAATCATACAGTATTACAGAAATCTATTTAAAACCTTCAATTTGTTCCTTAAACAGAAATAAAGTATTGAAATCGAATAAATTTTTAATTTTGATTTGATTTTTCCTAGAGAAAATGTTTTTAATTATTTTGTAGATGATGTATTTTATTTAGCGTAAACAACGAAATATAAATTATAAATGTCTGTGAAAAAATTAAAACGTATTAATACTTATATTTCGGTAATAGCATATTTTTTAAATGTAAATTTTTAATAACTTATAAATTGAATAGTTTAGCTAGTTTGCTTAGTATATGCAAGAAAATTATTTGCTCGTTTATTTAGTATGAACACTTTACATTTCATTTAATATATTCTGCATTAATTATTCATTAAATATATTCATTCTTGAATACCCCTTTGCAAATAAAACTATTAAAAAGATAAATTAGTGCACAAAAATATTATATTATTATATTAATTATTATTATATTATATTAATATTATTTTAAAGAACTAAAATTTTGATTAAATGACAAAATTATATTTTGATCTTATTTCAAATGACTTTACACACCTAAAACCTAAATTAATTGTAAATTAGTTAGAACTTTTAGCTTTCACAGTTTTATATTCTTTCAAAATTTTAAGTTACATTTTTAAGAATATTTTAACAAATAAGAAATGGAAAAATCAACTGTTCCAAATATATAAAAGCAACAAAACATTTACAAAAATACTAGGATATCTATAAGAAACAATTATATTCACAATAAAACGCAGTCTTGTAAATTCCTTAATTTAATTATTTCTTCGCAATTTTCTTTTTAAATGTTTTCTATTAGCAAGAAAATGAATGTGCATTTTGCAAGTTGATCATAAAACTTTAATTTATACTTTAAAAAAGAAATTAAATAAAAACAATAAGTTTCTTTAAAGTGTTCATTTTTAGAAAAAGCTGGCAAAAGAAGAAATAAAATTACTTATTAATAAATATGCTTGACAGAATTAAGTAAATTAATTTAAGCAGCATTTATATTGGCATATTTGGTTATGCTTAAATAAAATACAATATTTAATTTTCACGAAATGTTGTCCTATTAAAATTCTTGATCTCTCAAATGTTATAAAATATTAAATTAACAATAATTAATACAATGCAGCGTATACAAGTCTTAGGGAAAACATAAGAGATTATTTTTTTAATTAATGATTATTTTTCACGAATGGTACATTTTCTATATATCTGTAAAATTGTATACATCAAAAACAGTAGTAATATATTGTAGCGAAAATTATTATCTCCTAAAGAGAGGGAAATGTAGCGAAAATAATTACTCCCGATCAAGGACTTCGTACCTCAGTCGGTAAAGCATCGGACTCGCGAGCCAGAGGTTGCGGGTTCAAAAGCAAGCGAGGCAAGCTGCGTTAAAATTTATTTCTGTTAATTTCTTAATTTAAGTTAATTATGCAAATTCATGTAAATTTCAGTTTCCAATTTTCTGCGGGCCTTCCAAGTCTGGAAGGTTCCGAAACTGTATATAAATAGCGACTGATTAGATTTAATAATAATAAAATCTTCATTTGATCTTGAGCGCTTTCGTTTCAATTGGCTTTATTACATTCACTTCATCTACGCGACAATATTATAAAATATATGAAATGATAGTTTTTAATTTACTTCTGATTAATTAATAGGCAAATGAAAAACTAGAAAAATTTTTATTTCTCAATATTTGAAAATTTTTGTTATTTCATTGTATAATTTAATAATTTATAATTTATTTCAGGAATGAATCTAATTAATTTTAAATAAACGAGTACATGTTGAAAAATTTCTTTGTAAAATTAGTTTGCTTATGATAAGTAAGCATTTCGCTTTAATTTTATAGTGTGTTTTAATTTCTTAATTTAGACAACATTCAAATTTTGAGATCACTTTATCGTGTTTTACATACTTGTTTTCATAATTCTGAACTCAAAAAATAATAAAAGTATCTTTCAAATAAAAATATATATTGCTTAAACCTATATAAATACAAAGTAAATTAAACTCATAACTTTTGATTTTATTTTATGTAATATTCAATATAATACTTGAAAACTTTCTAAAGTAAATTATTCATATCATTGAATTCTTGAGTAGCTAAAAATACTAATCTTGTATTTCATAGTGACATTTCAATTAGAAAGATTTTTCAACTGAAATATAAACAAACAGATCACATGCAATTAAAAATCTATTTATTTAATGCAAACCACAGATTAAAATTTCGAAAAATCCATTTATGAGCAAGAAAATGAATGTTACAATTTACTTTTGAAAAATAAAATTTTAAGAATATTCTTGAATTGTTAATCAGGGGCGGGTACTAGAAATTATCGAATATTTTTTGTCTTTTATGCAGAAAGAAACATAAAACAACTTATATTTGATTAATTAGATTGTTGGTTTGAAAATAATTTAAGTACGGCAGATTCATTTGTTCTCATCTAAGTATCAACTTTTGATTGGCAAGAGAAAAATTGCAATCAATTTAACATGCGCAAGCTAAAATATTATCTTTTCTAATTAACAATTAAATTAGCTAATTAATCTTCCTTTAGAATTTTAAGAAAGTACATAATTTTTATACTTTCATAATTTAACAAACAGTTGTGCAAATCTATTAAATAGTAAAATTATTTTGGTATTTCTGTACAGAAGGTTATCTATTCAATTGTGTGTGTGTGTACAAACTTAAAAATGTCACTTCAATTAAAGTTCTAATTAAAATAAAATTTGTCGCTTAAGGAACAAATTATTTACTCCAATTAAAATAAAATTGCTACATATATTGTTTCTAAATTTCTGTTTTTATATAATTACACAAGCAATAGAACAAGTCCTTTATTTTAAAAATTATTTAATGATGGTATATGTCATGCATTGAATAAATAAATAACATTTTTTGAGATAAAAATATCACTTTAATTAAATACAATTTTGTGGAGATTATCTTTTGATAAAAATAACTGTCTATATGGAAGCTTATAAAAATTTAATTCATTAATCAATAAAAAACAAACATTAAATATATTCCAATTTTCAAGCAAATATTACTAAACTTTGCATGTTCTAAATTACTATACATGAAAAAATGAAAAAAATAGGATATTCGCATTTGCTTTAACAATATAACATAAATTTTCATATTTACTGAAAATTTAACATTGAAAAATATATCTTAAAAGTTGATTTGTGATTTAATGTGTTTAATGTGATAACTAAAATGTTTTTTCCTTTTCTTAATAAGCTACAATTTACGCTTATTGTACGTAAACTGTTGCTTTCAAATACAAAAAAATCAGGTAAACAAAAGCCGTTTTAGATAACTGGCATTTATTTAGCAAAGAAAAATTTTATTTAATATATGCCTGAGTAAATCAAGATTCCTTATTCAATTCACCACAATCTATTCGAGAAGAATTTTATTTATTTTATCATTGTGAAATCTTCATATTTGAATTGATTATTGTCAAGTTCAATTTTGATCAATATTGAATAAGAGATAGATATTCTGTTTCTGCTGTACATATCAAGTTTATCAAAGTAGCTGTTTGGTGAATTTTCACTTTTTAAATGACTAGTAGAAAATAAAATTGACAAGTTACACAATTAATGTCTTCCAAGTAGGAAATGCGCAGTGGAAGTAAAAAATTCTACCATATCTTGAACTATTTCCCCGTTTACTATATTATATCAAAATCATCCGAATGATGATAATCAAGTCCCTGGAATGTGGCTCACCATGGCTTAAACAGTGTTACGACAACACTCTTTAGAGTGATAGATTTCAGGTTTGGTCCTAGCTACTGTTAAAGAAGAGTGTACGATTGCATAGCGTCTAACTACTGCATGTATTTATGGGTACTTAGGTTCACACGTTTTCTCCTTTGTGATACATGAGTACGGTCCTCTACAGTTCAAAAGTCTTTCAGAGGCTAATTAAAGCAGTGGATTTCTAATATACCGTAAAAAATAAGCTTTTAGGATGTTCAATTGGCTGTGTCAAAGCCACTAAAAATTGAAAACTTTATTCACTTTTTTGTTGCGAAAAAATTATTAATTATTCCAGATTTCCAACAAATTAATGATCACTGTCATAATTGAGTATACATATTACAATAATTTGAAATTGTGACATTAGACATAATATCGCAATCCATTTGTTTAATTTAATATTTACGAGAAATGTAATCTGCTCTATTTGCAATTATCTTGCTTAAAAACGCGTACACTAGATTTAATAAAATGAAGTTTTATATCAATAAAAACTGATTTCGAATATAGAAAATAACATGTTTATTTGAAGAATATGTGATAAATATTTATTGTACAATATATATATATATTCAGTATGTAACATATGAAATTATCATTCATTGTTCAATGTCTACATAGTTTTTTAAAATTGTTATATATATATATATATATATATATATATATATATATATATATATATATATATATATATATATATATATATATATATATATATATATATGATCATATGATGATCATGATGATATATGACGGGATGATCATATTAATGGATTAGAAATAATTCATGTTTAATTTAACTTGAACGAATAGGATATTTTATATTTTTATTCATATTACATAATATAATCGCTTTTTATAAAATAATTTTCTTAAGATAGGTGTACTAAGTGTCTTATTATTCAGTAATCCTTTATGCAGTGAATTGTTTGTTAAACCATATTATCAACAGACACTTAACAAAATTCCAGGTTCATACTTAGTTAATTAAGTTTATTAATGATTAATTTAGAATAATACAATTAATGATATCTTCAGATTAAATTGGACAAAATAAGTATACTCTTTTACAGATAAATTAGACACAAACCAAAAATAGGTTAATTTCTTATAATTTCATAATAGATTATATTTAATAATAGATGTAATAATAAAATCTCTCATAAATAAAGATATATATTCTTTGAAGAAACATACTAGAGATTTACACAAAAGAAACTTACAAAGTCATTTGGAGACGCCAGGTATCCCACGTGGGCCAGGCTTAACACTTATCGGGTGACTCCTCGTTACTCGGCGCTTTCCGTTTCTTCTCGAGGGATTTTTCTGCAATCGTGGTATAGCAGCTGTTGGAGTATTGTATGACGTGGTTCCCTCCTGCAGCCAATCTCCTGAGTATATTCTTCTCTCAGGAACTCGCCTTGCACGGCTATATACTCGACCACTTCCTTTTTTTCGGCAAACTCCCAGTGTCCGGCACTGATCTCACACCGATTCAAGCTCTCCTCCTTTTTTCGTCAGCTGCACGCGTTCGGGCCCCCGGTCTCTCTCTAAGTCTCTCCTTCCCTCCTCCCTCTCCTGGCGCCCAAAACCGGTTCCTGGTCATCTCCTTACTTCACTTCGCCATGCACTCTCCACATGAACATACCCGGCGCCCCCTTACAAATAAATATCTTTGCCAACCACAGGAAAATTAAATTACATTCATTTGTGGTCAGCACAAATACTCCCATCCTCTCAGAAAAAAATTTTTAAAAAACATTTTTTTTTTTAACTTTTATGACAAACTACACAGGGAAGAGGAGTTCAAAATTACACTCACAAAAGACTGAGATAAAGCTATATACAAATTAGAATCGTTTATACATGTTTATCACAAAAATATGATCAAATACTATGCCTATGTACATACAGTTCCAGAAAATACTGTTTTTCAATTTTCCTCACACTTAATATATATCGAGACACCAGCAACATACTACCAATACTCATTTAGCGGCGTGGTACTACCCCATTAACACGTCTCCTGAGGTTATACCTTTGAGTATTATTTGGTCGTAAATAACCTTCGATACCTTCCATATTGGATACCTGTCTTGAAGATTCACACTCAGAAGAGTAAGGTTTGGAATTTGGTTTCTCATCTTGTGTCTCTACTGTTTCTCGCTCTCCCGCCTCGTTTCCGGCTACATTGTCTATTAAACAATTTTGCCTACTGGTCATTGGTGATAAATTTTCGGTATGAGCTACTCGTACATATTTCGCATTTCTTGTATGTTGGATCTGAACAACCACCGGTGAGTGTAACCTTATAACTTTGAAGGGGCCTTCATTATGCTTATAGAATTTCCGACAACGGCCCGGTTTAATTGCTGGATTGAACCAGTAAACTAAGTCGCCAACCTTTATGTTCTTAACTTTACTGACCTTATCTCTACGCATTTCTCTTTTATTTGCCGCTGCCTCTAAATTGTCTTTCACCTGATGATATGACGAGTATAATTCCGATAAGAGTGAATTGGCATAATCATAATTATCAGCGTAAGAAAATTGATTTCCATCTCTTAAAAACTGGTACGGTAAGGAAAACTCCCTCCCAAAGACTAAAAAGGCAGGAGAAAAATTGGTAGACTCATGAACTGCAGTTCTATATGCCAATAGAGCAAAAGGGATTTTTCTGTCCCAGTCAGAGTGCGCGCTATTTACTATGTGACTTAGGGCATTACCTATAGTAGCGTGAGCTCTCTCTATGCATCCGTTAGATTGTGGCCGCCACGCCATCGTGTCAATTTTCTGTATACCTAACGCGCTATAGACCCTTTTCATTCCTTCACTTATTAAATTTATCCCTCTGTCCGAAACAAGTTTACTTGGAGTACCGTAGCGGCAAATGAACTGCATTAGAACGTCCGCTACGATTTCACTACTAGTAGCTGATACTGGAAATGCATCAACCCATCTTGTAAAATAATCTGTGAAAGTGATTAAAAATCTGTTTCCCTTTTCTGTAATCGGCAGAGGACCAACAATATCAATTGCAACTTTTTCGAACGGACCGGAAGGAATAGGTATGCGCTGTAAAGGTGCTGCAATTTTTGGCTTATGGGCTCTTCTTTCTAGACAGCTGGTACATGATTTTACCCAATTGATCGTGTGTGTCAGGAGCATTGGCCAATAAAACCGTTCTCTTATTTTCATTAAAGTTTTCTTAATCCCTGGGTGACACACTAAGGGGGAGTCATGGTAAATTTGAAATACATTTTTTATTAACGTTTGAGTTATAACATATTTCTGTTTTTCTGGTTTGGGTTGATTTCCTTCTGCGCACATTAATATTCCATTTTTCTCAAAAAATTTCAATTTAAGAGGATGAACCGGTTTTTTTTTAACAGTGCTTCTCGTATTCGTTGACACTTGGTATCAGTTTCTTGCTCTTTTCTCAGTTGATCAAGAGTGATATTCGATATACCTACACATATCTCAAGCGGGTTGTCATGGAAAAATAGCTGCCCCTCTACGGTCTCCGCATGGGAAATATTTCGAGACATAAAATCTGCAATACTGTTTATCTTACCTGGGACATATTTTATTTCAAACTGAAATTGTGACATTGACAAAGTCCATCGAGCAATGCGGCAGAATGAATCTTTCACTTTCATAGAACTAGCTAAAGGGGCATGAGCAGTATATATGTAAAATTTACGCCCTAACAAGTACTGCCTAAAATAATTAGTAAAATGTACTATAGCTAAAGCTTCTCTTTCCGTTACTGAATATTTCATTTCTGCTTGATTTAATTTTCTACTACCGAAGGCTACTGGCTTGGGGAAACCTGAATTGTCTAACTGGGCCAACACGCAGCCAATTGCCACATTACTAGCGTCGGTGTAAATATGAAAATCTTTCTCCATATCTGGGAGCTCCAAGCATGGCTCTTGTACGAGGGCTGATTTCAGTTCAAAAAACTCCTTTTCTGCCTCTTTATTCCATTTGAATTTTAATTTTTCTTTAGTTAAATTTGTTAAATTTATCGACCGCTGACTTATATTTGGAATAAATTTTCTATAATAATTTATGCATCCTAAAAAGCTTCTAACTTGTTTCCTGCATTGAGGTATTTGGAAACATTCAATAATTTCAACGTTTTTCTTGTCCGGAAAAACTTTACCTTTACTAACTACAAAACCTAAATATTTAATTGTATCAGTTAAGAATTTACATTTTTTTGGCTTTAATTTTAATTTATGCTCACGTAATCGATCGAAAACTGCTTGTAATTTAGGAAAATGTTCCTCAACGGTTCTACTAGCAATGATTATATCATCAATGTAAATACCTATATTAAGTGGCTCTAAACCTGATAAAACAACATTCATCAAACGCTGAAACGAGTTCGCACTGGTTCTCAATCCAAAAGGCGTACGAGTAAATTGGAATAAGCCCTTATGAGATGTTATTGCTAATTTATGTCTATCCTCTGGGGCGACTACCTGCTGAAAAAATCCACTTGTTAAATCGATGTGTTGAGAAGATTTTTCCTACAGCTAACTTATCAATTGCTTCATTAATGTTTGGCAGTGGGTACGAATCCGGTACTACTTTAGCATTTAACGCCCTAAAATCAGTCACAAGTCTATATTCACCAGAGCTCTTTTTAACTAATAAAACGGGTGCAGAGTAAGCAGAAACCGATGGTTCTAATATGCCAGACTCCAATAAAATATCTATCTGCATATCCATTTCCTTACGTAAATTATAGGGTACTCTATACTGCCTTTTCTTTACTGGATTATTATCCGTCAAAGGTACTTTATGGAGGATTGTATCACATCCAGGAAGGTCTTTAACTGAACTTGCAAAAACATCTTTATTTTTTTCTAAAAGTTTCTTTAATTCTTCCTTAACTTCCTCATTTAGATGATCAAATTCAAACGATTTATCCCATTCTAAGTCCGCCTCACAACATTCCCCCCACTTTTCCTCGGACTCTACAAAATTAACTTCCTCCCCAATTTCTGAACTTGATATGACAGCTTCACATGATATCAATTTTGTCGATTTATTCAAATGAATAAATTCACTCGTGGGATTTAACAAAAGAACAGGTATGACATTATTATCGTTATTATTGTGTACCGCGTGGGCAATAAAATAATCTTTTCCATTGTTACATGGTTTAGACACAAAAATTTTTGAGTCAATTTTGCCTTTCACATTAACTTGCACCATCGATTGCGAAAATGGGTTAAGGACAGTTTTTCTATTAAGGTAACCATATACTGGTTTATTTTCTTTAACAGTTTGAATCGAAAATACTCTTTCTTTGTTTTGACTCCTATTTAACCAACCAACAGAATTATTGTCAAACGTGATTTTCTTTTCAGCATAATTTATGATACATTTTTGATCTTCAAGAAATTTATGACCCAAAATCATTTGAAAAATGTTAGATATTGGTACCGGTGTTACAAAAAACTGTGTTTTTATTGTTCTCCCTGCTAATTTTAAATCTAAGCTTATTCTTTTGGTTACCTCTACTATCTGATGGGAAATTGTTTTAATGTGAATCGAACATACCTGGGTCTCTATATTATCGGGTACGCTTGACTCTTCTATTAAATTTAAAGATGCTCCTGAATCACATAACGCAAAAATTTTCCTCAAGCAAAATTTTGCTTCTATTATGGGCAGAGTACTTCCTGTTTCATGTACAAAAATTTCGTTTAACTGCACTCGGGGTTCGGGCCCCCGGTCTCTCTCTAAGTCTCTCCTTCCCTCCTCCCTCTCCTGGCGCCCAAAACCGGTTCCTGGTCATCTCCTTACTTCACTTTGCCATGCACTCTCCACATGAACATACCCGGCGCCCCCTTACAAATAAATCTCTTTGCCAACCACAGGAAAATTAAATTACATTCATTTGTGGTCAGCACATAGGTGTATTTTAAAAAATAATATTAACATATTATTGATTTATGTACATTTTCACAAATTTGGTAGCCCATTTTTTCAATTATATCCACATTTCTTTTTGTTTCTTAAATCTGTAAATTAGTATGTAAATAATTCGTATATAGACTTAAAAGTTCAATTTAGGAATAAGAAATGTTTTGTGATTCATTTGTCTATGGATTTTTAAAATCTTATATTTCAGTATTTTTCAGTTCATTGCTATTTTCGATATAAGAAAGTGTACTAAAACAAGTAAGCAACAAAAATGTATAATCAGAATTATTAACTAAAATAACCATTCTTTCCTTTCATGATTTCCATGATATAAACGTTTTAGTAACGTCTCATCAAACTTTTTAATGCTCATCATATATTACATGCTTAAAATAAATCCATTGCTGGGAAATGAAAAGTTTTAATAATGAGAAAACAGCAAATCTGAGGAAAAGTACACTTTCATTTAAAATGTGAAGTGGAAAATAAATCTGAATGTAATTTACATGCATACAGCATAGTGAAATCTGAACATGGACTACACTAACCATCAGAAATAATTAATTTAATTTTCCAGACATTTAGTCTGGCGAATGCTAATATGCATCAAGTATAGGAAATTCAAGAGCATATTTTTGTGTTCTCAAAATGTTCTCCTAAATTTTATGAGTCGTAATTAGTATCTTACAGTAAAAGTTCTAATCACTTAATACTTTTCAACCATGGAGATTTTATCAAAGAGCAGAATGTAAAGATGGAATTGATCAGAAAAGCAAACCAATTTTGCACTTTTAAAATGGTTGCTCAAAGTTGAATTCATACAATTTCGAGAACAGTAAAATGAAGTTCAGTATTGAAGATTTGAAAATAGCTTAATTATCACTAATGTGGCAGAAATTGTTTAAATTATATAAACAAAAGTTTAATTGGCAATTTGTATTTAATGAAAGATACTTCATTATTCATTAAGATATGCCAGAATTGAAAGATATTCACCAATTATATTCTATCAGCATATAGATAGTTCTTAAAGACATGAATAATTAAAGCTTATTAACAAATATGTTGCTTACTTGCTTAAAATAAATTATAAAAAAAATTAATAATAAATTGATTCGTCTCTGATTAAATAACATGTGAAAGCTTAATTTTTATTTCATTATTGAAAACAGTCAATTATAAAATGAACATTTTTTACTTATAAAACGAATTTATTAATTATTTTAATGAACTTATACAATGAACATTTTTATAAAATATTATGTTCCTTTTTTCGTTATAATAGTATTTTTCAACTTTGGAATGTATTGTTCATTGTTCTATGAATGAATATATAATAAAAGAAATCAGTTTACCTAAGGTTATATGACAGATTATATTATAAATAAAACTCTCATTTGGCTTACCAGCCCTATTTTTGTCTGGGGTTGATTTGAGAACATCTGAAAAAATAAAACTATTCGGGATATAAGTTTCTATAGCTCAATTAGGCTATGATTTAATGTTTATAATTATTTTGAACTATAATTATAGTAGATTTCAGCTCTCTTAAAGTTGGTCATGCTCCCAATACGCCGCCGATCAGATATTCCTTAATGCTTGGATGAAAGGTGTCTAAAAAATAGCATTTAAAAACTCTGCAACTAAAATTATTTTACCAAGCGTCGCAAATCTCATTTGATCAATATATAAGAGCTCATTTTGGGCTGTAAAACATTGTTTTGAGCAAAGCTAAATAAATAGTAAATATCGTTACAAATGTAAGTATCGATATTTTCTTAATCATTAATTTCTCTGAGAGCTATATGGACGTGTTTTCCATTGGAAACTGCACCTTTAAGGAAGCAGGAAATCGGAGACACCTAATTAATTAAATATTTTCTGATTAAATTCATACCTATTCATCAAATTAAAGAAAAATTAAAAATAGAAATAGAAATTAACAAGAAAAAAACTAAAAATAGAGATTATCGAAAAATTATTTTGTATTCATTCAGTTATGAAAATAAGATAATGAATAGGAAATTATATGTTACAGTTTCCAAAGCTATCTCCTTTACCCAATCTTCAAGAAAATACGATGGAGAAAACGAGCAGCTCTATATCAGCCTTACGTCTGCGCAGGTTTTAAACAAAATAATTGATGTCTCCCCTTGACCGTAAAACAAAAGATTTCTTTACCCTTTCACAATCACTTGGCATTGTTTTCGCAGATATGAAATGTGGAATTCTTTAGATATACTGATGCTGAAATCAATAAATTTTTGAAGCATAAGAAATTAACTATCCAGAGGATTCTGATACGCAAATGGATTATAAAATAAGAATGGAAAGAATCTAATTTTCGTGCATTCTGCATTGAAGTATATTTATGAATGCAGTATTATTAAATTATTTTTTATCTTGTATAAAAATAAATATGAAAAGTGAATTCCAAGCGCGATACGTATGGAATATAGATCTTAACAATTTCTCTAAGCTGGAAGTATAATGATAATATAATTTAATTTTGTTAGAGTTAGGAACCGAAATAAAATTGAAAATTTCATTCTTGTATCTGTGTCTGGAAGATAAGATAAATAAATTGAAGATTCGAAATAAATTAAAGACAATAAATACTTATTGTGTTTATTATGCGTGTTAATATATTTCTTTAAGAAAATGCCAGACATAAATTATTAGTTTTATATTACAGAAAAAAAAATGTTTTAAAAATACAATGAGAAAGTTATTTCCTTTTTACACAAAAATTTCCATATATAATATTTTCTTTTCATTGTACCGATTTTATTGATATACCTGTTATAATACTTATCATCAGTATTTGTATAAATTATACAAATTGCTGAAAAGATTCTAATTCTTAGCTGAATCATAAATATGTATAAATGACTAGAGAAGGAAACCAAAATCATTTTTAAGGATTTTTCCTTTTATTTTTATTTTTACATTTGTTTCTTATTATTTTATATGGTTCTTGAAAAATATATTTATCTCAAATATTGATCTATTTTTATGCTTCTTTAATGCAAATCATTCAAAATAATTTATACGTTATGCCTTAATTCTATATATTATTTTCTTTTCTAAAAATCTAATGGTAATGACATAGTTCATTATTCTGAATTTAAGCATCAACTTAAGTGTAAATATACTCATTAATTTACTGCTAAAGAATTATAAGACGCTAGGTATATTTTAAGATATATTGGACATCCACAAATAATCGTCTGTGTGGTTTGTTTGTCACTCAATGATATTTCTCTGCACACGAGGGATACTTAGATAGGGACCTATTGCGTAAAGTGGACTCCGAGAACTACTACCTACAAACATCTAAGCCCAAGGTGGGTTTCGAACCTACGAACTGTTGAATCAAAAACAAGAGCTTGGTCTCATATGTTTAGCATCAGCATGATAAGATTTTAAAAATAAAGAAAAACATCGTATATGTTATAAAAATTAAAATTGCACATATGCTACACAAGACACACACACACACACACACACATATATATATACATATATATATATATATATATATATATATATATATATATATATATATATATATATATATATGTGTGTGTGTGTGTGTGTGTGTGTGTGTGTGTGTGTGTGTGTGTGAGTGAGGGGGTGACTATGTGGATGTGTACTTGTTCAGAAATCAATATGATTTTTTAAGCAATTTTGTATCAAATGTAATAAAAATACGTAATAAGATACTTCTTTAAAATTATTTAAAAGTTTTAACTAAATTTAATAAGCTATTTGCTTAATTGATGTTTTCTAAGTAATGTAAAAATATATGTAAAACAATTGAGCATAATTTATATCATTAATTTTCTGCTATCGTCTTTAATTTATCTGTTCGCTTAGCATGCATTCACACACACACACAGATCTGAATGTAATATAAATAAAACTAAAATAAATCTTCATATTTGTACGAAGTAAGTTATATGATTGTTCTAATGTTCAAATAAGTATTGTAATTTAGCAATTTAGGCAATTTATGCAACTTAGTCATTTTGTCACGCTGTGAAATATAGCTGGTAATTTTCCATTAAATTAAAACAAAGAAGTATGATTCAACTTTTCAAAACATACGTCGTCTAAGCAATTTTATAAAAACTAAATTTCTTTAATGCAAAACATAGTGCGATGCGGTATGTAAATTATTCAAAATTATAATTAGTAATGTTGTAATGAAGCAGCAATACATTTCTCTTCTTTCAGTTCTCCTTTTTTCTATCACTGCGTTTACTGTAATCCATATGAATATTTAGTTCACTTCTTCTCAGTTCAATTTACCGTTCATGAGTGGAGTTCCTAACTCTGATGAGAATCCCAGAACTCGCATTCTAAATAGGATAATTCAACTACTGAGACAGCATGACTCAGACGTTGACGATTTTAAACTGTAAAAATCAACGCGAACTGTAAATATCAATCATACTAAATTTAGGCTTGTAAAAAGTTACCATAAAAAACCAAAGTAACCTTAATTAAAGTTTTTGGTTTGTTAACAACTGAATTGTTGATGATCACTTGTTTAGTAATCAGTTGTCGATTAATAGTAACTAATCAACAGCTGAACTTAGCGATAGTTGGCATTGCTATCCTTCAATTTATTTAATGACCCATTCACTGTATTTCATATTCCGTTCACTCTGGTCCTCAAATAATTCATTTTGTTTACTCAGAATCACATAAGTGCTTAGCTTCCTTTATTTTTTTCTAAAATCCTTTCTTTACCTATTATCACTTGCTTAGAAAATATATATTACGTTTTATCATCTGCTTATTTTTTCTAAAATCCTTACTTTGCCTATTATTCTCTGCTTAATTAATAAGGTTTTTCACATAAGGAGATTTCCTTCTATCATCTGAACATTTAATTTGTTACAAATTTTGACACATGCTAATTTGCTTTATTAGATTTGTTCTTTAGTGACCATACTCATATTTGACAACAATTTTGACACACATTCCCATTTCAAAAATACGTCTACACATAAAATTATCATATATCTAATTATTGTTTTACCATATAATTTCATCTTCTTGCTTAAAAATGTATTTGATTAATAATTTGCAACACACACCCATGGAATACAAAAGACCTTTTTAGGAAATACTAAATATGCTTACATGAATATTAGCCACATAATACGCTCATGTTTTTCTTAAAAATTGTAATGTATTGAAAATTCATTTGGTTACAGTTGGTTTCCCAGTATAAAAATCAAATTTCGAAATATATTTAAATGTAGCTTTATATCTGAATAATATTTTGATCAAGAAGTTATCAAATTCAATGCTATACTTGTTATTTTGTATGTTTAGTTATGAAATAAGTATAATAATATGCGTAAAACTGTAGCATATTAAAGAAATTTATATATACGATATACAACAAAACATTTTCAATTATTAAAATTAAATGCATTCAGGAAGAAAATTATAATTAATTGCATAAAAGCTCGTACTTATTACAAGTTTGTAATTCAGCTCCCAAAAGACACATTTAAATTCATCCATAAAACAATTTTTTAATCTGTTACGTAAAATATAATTTTAAACATATATATCACTTTAAATTTTTCAGAGAATTAAGAGTTAGTTATAAATGTTTTTAATTTATTTTTTCTAAACTAGAATGATATAAAATATCATTTGCTTACAAAGTATTTATAAATTGAATTTAGATAAATTTTGAGTTTGTGTGTGTTGCATATATTTGCTCATTATGCTAAGGATATGTAATATACAAGATTATATAATTGAAATGCAAGTTAAATAATATATATTGAATAGGTTAATGCTAAAAGCATATAATGGATATAATTATACATTTGAAAAACATATTAATAACATGAATATTATGCATTAAGGCCTACCGATGGCTGAGTTGTTAGCCTTCCTGACTCCTGAGCTGTGGGTTCCGGGTTCGAAACCCGGTTTGAGTATGGCTGTTACTTTCTATCTCTGTACTCTCTGTGTTTCTCTGTCCTTTCCTCTGTGATAATTATGAATGTGGCCCTCCCTATAAATGGGTTTGTGATGGTGTGGCGTGGGCAACGCTACTCGCTTCCGTGAATTGGTTCACAGGTGCCCGCTATGTAATGACAAAGGAGTAGCAGTTTCTGGTCAGGATGTGGCATAGGTTTCGTGAACCAAGTGCCCGCTGTTGAAAAAAATTATACTTTAAGTGTTTTTCATTTTTTGACATGGGTATCATAAATTGAAAAATAAACTTAAAAAATTAATTTTTGCTATCATTCTAAATACCTGTTGATTGACTCCGTTGAAATAATTAGCATCTACCGTTCACTTTTAAAATAAAGACAAATTTGTAAAAAAAAATAAATAAATTTCAGAATTGATAATAACATTATCCTTAAATAAGTATTATGGATTTCACATTTCTATCAAACATGTTATCAGAGCAATATATGAAGACTAGGACGAGAAAGAAACAAATATTTTAACAAGAGTAACTCATTTTGCTTGATTAATTAATAAAATTCCATAATTTGGTAAATATAAAGCTGTTAGTTTGAAAACAATATCCAGGGAGCGATTCCTGAATTGACTAACTCTGAAATAAAATTTATAATAATCATTTATTTTATTCTTAATGATTTTTTACTTAATATTTATTTATTTTATTTTTGATAACTCTTAACAATAAAAGAGGTAAAAAATATTGCTGAAATGACAATAAAAATGTATACAATATTTATTCAAGTGTAACATTAATTAAAATTTTATTTACAAAAACATGTTTAAAATTTAAAAATGAAATTCATAGTACTTATAAACAATAACCGATTTTTTAAGGGCGTATGTGTTCTTTTTTTATGAATTAGTTATTTAGGTATTCCTTTTCTTATTTTTGTAATTTAATGAGACTGTCTCCTCATTTTTCCTTGTTATTTAAAGGCTCTCTTGTTTTTAATGGCAGCGATGTAATTTTATTAATGATCATAGACACACTTATATATGCAAAAAAATCATTGTTATCTCGAACATTTTGAATATCTGGGATGATTATATGTGAATTTGGTGCCTTAAAAGTAAATAAACTAGACATGAATAACAGGCAATTATTTTCTTATACATTAATAAAAATTGTATTTTATTAAGGTTGTTGTATTTTGTCTTGTCATTACAAATAAAAGTAATAATTAAAATAATTTACTGCAGAATATATATATATATATATATATATATATATATATATATATATATATATATATATATATATATATATATATATATATATATATATATATATATATATATATATATATATATATATATATATATATATATATATATATATATATATATATATATATACATATATATATATATATATATATATATATATATATATATATATATATATATATATATATATATATATATATATATACATATATATATATATATATATATATATATATATATATATATATATATATATATATATATATATATATATTTATATATATATATATATATATAATTTCACGTCCTATGGACACAAATTTGAAGAATTGAACACTTTTCTCATCATACTGAGAATTTTTATTTCATTTCTTGTTCATTTAATATTTATTTTCTTAATTTGTTTTCATTTATAATTGCTATATATTAATTAATGTAAATAAAAATCAAATCGTTTTTAAATTTTCGTTATAGTTTATTAGTTTGGATTTTTAAGCACTCTGAGTGTATATAAGTACAAATATTGACTTATTTAAAACTATATAAATGACTTGATGATTTAAACTTATAGATATATGAATTTACTTATTGTATTCCTTCAACCTGTTTCCTAATGTTTATAATTTTATGCATCTGCAGAAGAGGCGTCATTTATTTTTGTTAATACGCTTGATTATAATTTTAAATGCGCATATATTATAACTCCAAACTATAAGTTTCAATCTTTTATACATTTTGATATGCCTATAAGTGAAAATCCTTAAAATTGGTCTCATTTGTATACAACTTTTTTCACAATAAATATTTCATTTGCTTAATGTATATTGAGTTTTTATTGTGTGTTTGAATTTAATTTACTTTTCCCCCCATTTTTTATTTTTATTTGCTTATGTTTTTGATCATATATTTCAATTCAGAATTTCTATATAAACTGATATTTCTATATATATATATATATATATATATATATATATATATATATATATATATATATATATATATATATATATATATATATATATATATATATATATATATATATAATATATATATATATATATATATATATATATATATATATATATATATATATATATATATATATATATATATATATATATATATATATATATATATATATATATATTATATATATATATATATATATATATGATATTACGAGCTTATCATTTTGGCTGCTATAAGTTGTTTAAAGTTTTTTAAATGTTATAATTTTTTTACTATATCTTATTTCAAATTTCTATTTTTGTGATAAAATTATTTGTTTGTATTTGCTGAGTATACAGAATAAAAGTTTCATTTTAATTAACAAACGTGTATATTTATATATAGATATATGTGTGTGTGCAAATAAGTAGATACATAAATCTATGTATAAGAAATGTCTAAGTAAGTTTTTTGTTTTTATTTTACTATTACCATTGTTTCAATAAGTATAATAAGCTCGTAGTTTCGAATCCTAACTCGGGCTTTGGTAAATTATAATGGCTCAGAATCCACTTATAGTTCTTATTAGCTCTCGTGTGAAAAATCACTGTTGAATGACAAACCAACCAATAATAATAATCAAATTTAAGTAATGTATATGTTTTCTTAAAAAATTATAATTAATTTGTGCAATCAGTTGACATTTTACTAATATTTAACCATATTAATTCTTAATTCCTATTTTAAAGTTAAAATCATAGAATCTGCATCATAAGATAGTTAGAAATTTGCAAATTTTACTGAATGTTATATATTATGCATTTTGCTAAATCAGTATTAAAACAGGCATTGTAAAATAGTATATTTAAACTACTAACTTTTGAATACTCTAAAGCTAAAAAATGTTTCTTATTTCAAAGTAATAAAAAATATCCTAGATGAAATTCTAAAAATTAAAATTATAAAATTTTCAAAATTCATAAAAAAAATGTGATGGAAGTTTAAGCTTTCAGTAATGCTAAAATCATCTATCAAAATACAAAGTGTTTGATAAACTAATTTGAGAATTTAATTTTCTTCACAGGAAATGAACAAGCATAATATTTTCCTTCTGCTTTTAAATCTCAGTCAAAGTGTTAGTTAAAGGTCAGATAAAAAGAAAGAATAAGTAGAGAAAAGATTTCAAATACGGGGTTCTTTGAAGCCCACTAAGGACAGACACAAAGTCCAATTGCTTCGAGACTAAGGGATCAGGAAAATCTAATTGCAAAGTCTGGTCTTTGGTTTGAGATTTATAGAAAGTATTTTCTTCAGATGGTTTGCTAAAGCTAACACACAGATAGTGGGAAGAATGGTAGGTGGAAATGTTTCTTTTGAATAGTGATATTTTTCAGTATTTACTTCTTACATGTGCAGATATGTAAATGTTACGCTTATATTCGATGCAAATATTGATATTTGAATTTTCCATGAAATATATAGTGCCTTATTTGAGTTTTAATCAACACGTGCTCTAAGTAATAAAATTTTTGTATGTTTGAAAAATTTTAAGAAAATCTGAACTTTAAAGCATTATTATTTTATCAACTGTTTGAAAAGTACTTGTTTCAAAACATAATATACATTTAAAAAAATTCAGAATAAAATTAGCATACAACTTAAAAAAATATTAAATTTGTATTCTGTGGCAGAAAAATCATTAATACAATGAAACAGAAAAACTCAGAGAAACTGCATAAGAAAGTTTTTATAAAGCAGTATTACATGAAGAACTCCTTATCTAAGCATAATATACTAATTTAACTTAAATCAAAATATCCAATTAAAATTATTTGTAGATAAAATTCAAAGTTTATTTTAATAATTTTATAAAACTTATAGTATATATCTTTATCATATCACTTTAGGTTTACATGGGATTCTAGGGCAAAAAAATTCAGATTAAACTGCTTCAGATAATTCACTCATGATTTATAAAAGCGTAAGTGTTGAACTAAAGTAACTAAACAATGTACGTAAGTCGCTATTCAATAAAAAAGGAAGAAATTCTTAACCGAAGAATTTTTTTTCATCTAACTGATGCAAATTATCAATCCAACCTCCAATATTTGATGTATTTAAGATTTGTCAATTAATATGAAATTGCCAAAGCTTCCTTTGCAAAGAACATTCCGTTTATTGATAAATGTGTGATGAATATCAACCGCAATACAATGTAAGACAATGAAAGCTCAAAAGTTATAAGTTAAGTGTAGAGCTTAAGTTGAATGTGTATCGGAATACGCGACAATTTCAAATTTGGGGAAGATGACAAAAGTAACTCCTACGGTGTTTTTCATTCCGCAGAGTTTACGATAACAAACCCGGCGATGAATAATGTGTGTAAGTTCACAACATTATTCATCGCTGGGTTTGTTAATTTTATAACAAGATTCTTACGGGATTTGGATGCCGTTCCCTTTATGGAAAGTAGCATCACTGCAATGTGTATTATTGGAAAAGCTGAAATTATCAAATAGTATGAATTTTTTATACGATTTTACGCAGCTTTCGGTATATATTAAAGTAATCAATGTATGATATGGAAGTCATTGATGTCTGATAGGTGTGATTAGCAATTATTTTTTTATTCTAAATGTCTACCTCTTTTACTCATCTTAACCATATCCACTAGAATTCAGGTTATGAGAAATGCTAAAAAATTAAATCTGCAAGGAATAACTATAACCTTGATAAACTTGAAACAGTACAGTAATAGGTCCTTTTGTATACTTCATAGAAACTTACTGTATTTCAATGTGAAACACACTGGGGTAAATAATTATCATCTTCATATTTTGTTTTGGCAGTCTGCAACGTCAAACGTCGGGAATGAGTTGTAATGTGTTTTAGAATAAATAAAAGTATCAACATATGAAATGTCTGTTATCCACATACCCTGCTACTGGTTAAATCCAATATTTGATACTCTAGACACTAAGCTTTCTCAAATAATGGAGAAACCTCTATGAACAAAAAGGATTTTAATATACGATAGTATCCGACACCAAAAAGACTTCTAAATTACAGATTTTGTGAACTAGATAGTCACTTATAGTTTTCAGGATGCTTGTGTGGGTATTAAACATCATTGTAGGCTTATTTTCATCACGTGAAACAAAAATGTGAGACCTTTTAGAAATCCAAAGTGGAAAGATACTGGGAGTCCATCTGATTGATGCATCAATAACTACAATGATATAGCTATTCACGGTATTACTAGACACCATGTTGAAATTCATAACAGCATACTACTGTCTTGGCAGAACCACCGTGGAAGGAATTCATACTCAATGCGAGGCAAGTAAATTTGTGACCACAAGAAAATAGATCACAGTGGCAAGAAATGACTATTCTACTGAATTAATATTTATAAAATTCAGTAAGCATTCTAATTGTTTGAAGAAAATTATAAGCAAAATATCTGAGACATATCTGCAATCCTCTTTGCTAAACTCCTTGTGAGAAATGTAAATTTGTAATGAAGAGTACAGTGTTACAAGGACCATAAAAACCTGGATTGTGAATAAATGGAAATATATTTTGGTTTCTGAAGAATAGTTTCTTTCTTCTCACAGATAAATGATGGGTTTACGTGTGACGAACTCTAACAGAAGCTTACATCACAGATTGTCATCTTTTGAGAGACAATCTGAAAGTAGGGCTACGTATTGGTTCGTGTTCTCATCTCACCATTTAAGGTATCTCCTCTTATCACATTACACTGACACTACTTCACATTTATTTCACTCAGACACTGTTTCCATCAAGATATTATAACCTTTGTAATGGTATATTTCAAATTTTAGGGTAGCTAAACATTTCAAGTAATATTTTGTGAGTATAAGGACTCACATTTGTACATATCCTATGGCTTACTCTCAGTCACCGGAATTAAAAATCATAAAATTCCTAAAGCGTATTTTAAAGAGCAAGATTCCATTATCCTATTTCTCATCTCTCCGAGAATTAAAGCAGTTTATACACGTGAAGAATGATAAAGCATCCCACTTACTATAAGACAAAATTTGTATATCCCAATTTCAGGAAGAGTTCAAGTGACTTTTTAACTGCCAAAGATGCCCTTACACCCCATTAATTACAAAATATTGCTTTTTATATGTGTTTTCCATTATTTCAGACAACTAGTGTATATATATATATATATATATATATATATATATATATATATATATATATATATATATATATATATATATATATATATATATATATATATATATATATATATATATAATTGTAATTTTTAATTTAAATTCCAGTAAGAAATTTTTCATATATAAAAATGTTTGCTTTAAATATTTAAAATTTATATTAATTTATTTATTTAAAAAATTTCAAAATTTATATTTTTAGTTAGATTTTTTAAATTTATATTAAATTATTATTTCAGAAATAAAAATTTTAATACGATTCAATTTACCATATCCCGATACTTTCTTTTAATTATTGTTGATTTTAAGTGATTTGAAATTGTTGCGACAAAATGAACTTATTTAATCAGTTTTAAAATTTAAATCAAATATAATCTTTTAAGCATCATCTTGTTTTCTTATTCTTAAAATCTGATTATTTTTGTCTGTGTAAATATTTATTGTTTTTACACATTCAACATGAAATTTTATATAGATTTGCATGCATAAAAATGTTAAAAATGAATCTTTAATTTCTTGGGTAGCAAAAATGTCTGCCACTAAAAATTCTTGTAAAAACTTCAATTGAACGTGTGTTTTGTCGTATTTAAATATTATACGTACCTAAATATATACTAGATTTACTATTCAATAAATCTAGTATCTAGGAATTTTGTCATCTCAAGTAAAACAGTAAATATGAATACTAGATTTACTGTTTTGCCATGTTGCTAAGATGAACTCTAATTTTCAAATTTAATAGGACTCGTTTCAACAACATGTGTATGCTTATTTAAAAGTCTCGAAATGTAATCTACAGATAATGGAAAATTAAAATTTTACATTTCCAAATATAATTTTTGGCCATACTTTTCAAAACCCCAAGAATTTTAAATTATTTTCTACTTTAATAGTATAGGTTAATAGTAGTTTTCTTGACTAAAACTTAAAAAGTATATTTTTCATCAAAATATTTCAATGAAATCTATCTTAAGTTTCAGAATTTATCTTAAGTATCTTAAGTTATATGATTATTATATAAGGAAATATTACACAACTCATATTTTTATGATGTATTAGCAACAGAAATTACTATAATTAGAATATATGTTTACTTATTCATTTATTTTTGCTTGATGTGTATATCAAGACAAATTAAAATAAAAAATTCAAGATAAATGTTTTGATTTATTAACTTTTATTTTACAAAGAAATAGAAATCTGCATGGGTAATTGGATATTTAGAAACTCATAAAGCATTGTTACTGTTAAGAAATATGCGGAAGATTGGTCGCATCAGCATAACATGAGTGTACCAGATGAAAATGGCGTAAAATTTTTAAATCAAGTCACAGTAAATGTCACACTAGTTTGAATTTGAAGACCATTGGCAAAAGTATCCCAGTCATAAATTGTTGTCTAACATGAGGCAAGTTATTTAATAAAAATGTAAAAAAAGAAATACAACTGACAAATAATTTATAGAGGTGAAATAAGAACTTAGACTCACGAATGTGCTATTAATTATTCACTAAAAGAAAATCATTTGTATATATCTTCTTAATATTATTATAAATAATATTGCATTAACGAGGTTTTAGCATTTGAATAAAAAATGAAACCTTAAAATTTGTTTTCGTTATCAAAGAAAATCGCAAACTATACATCAAGTGAAGCCTTAAAAATCTTTTCCTTCACTTTTTAAAATAAAAAAATAGAAAATCTTAGTTTAAATATAAGAAAGTAATTAATCAATGACTAATGGATTATCATTTATGTTATCTTACAGTAATGTCATTTTGTTTTAGAATATAATTTCTGCATTATTAAATTCGGATATTATCGACAATAATTTACACATACTTTCAACTAATTTTGTAAATCATAGAGTACTGAAAATTTTATTTTTATGAGTGTAACATTGTAACAGCAAGCAGTAGATTCTCTGATCTTAAGGGTAATTACATAAGTTTAAATTAGAATTTAAATTGCTTATAAATTAACTCGGTGGCATTTTTAACACTTTCAGCTGCTTTTTTATACTAACATAAATTCATCTAGATCTCCTATTAATTTTATAAATTTTAGGAGAAATTTTAATGGAATCTTACATATGCTTCATAATTTAATGTTGTTGTTCACTAAATTTTACTGGACAGTGAACTTGGATCAATCTGTGATAGATTTCCCTTATTAATGTTTAATATCTCGAATTATTTTAATCAATTTTTAAAATTAACTTCTCTTTAGTTGTTAAGAAAAAGTATGTCATTATTTAAATTATGAAATGTATTTAGTATTTTAAGGGATGGTAACATTCATAGTATTATACTACTATGTAAACACTGTCCTATATTTTCCGTCAAGAAATTAGTTGAGCTGTTAATTATATATGGCGATCAAATAATATTTGATGTTTATTTTTTTAAGAAAATAACTTCGTTTTTAAAGTTTTATACTTATTATAGCTGGTTTAATCTTAAAATAGTTAACTATGTTATGTACTCTTATAAGAATATTTATAATGCTTATGCTGTTGATTATAGACTTTTTTTCTAAAATTAAAATAATATTAAGTATTTATAGTTTCCTTCTATAAGTCTGAATTCATTATTGATATTTTATTCAATTTTTACTATTTTTTCAATTCCTTCACTGGATTTTCTTAAAAAATTAATATATTCTTGTTTTATACACAGTGGAATTTGAAATATTATACTTATTATCAGTGAAACAGAAGTCGATTGAATTATCAAATCTGAAACAAAAATGCTATTCATATATTTTTTAGTTTAGAAAAATAAAAAGCAAAATATGTATTCAAATGCGTATACAAAAGGTTAGTTTAACTTAACTTTTTCACAACATATATAATAAGTAAATATTAATATTCTACTAATTAATGTAAATCGGTAGATTTCAGTGTGAATTATGTAGGAATATTAAAAGACATTTTTTAAACTTTGTTATATATATATATATATATATATATATATATATATATATATATATATATATATATATATATATATATATATATATATATATATATATATATATATATATATATATATATATATATATATCAAAAATTAAGGACTATTGTTTATAATTTATAATAATAATGTTTTACTTTTTAACGTAACCAAAAGCATTTTTATCTTTAAAAGTTAATCATAATCAACATTTTTACAAAGCAAATTTACTTTAAAAAATTTCAAGCAAAATTAAAAAATCAAAAAGCAATCAAATAAGAAATGTATGTAATATGTTTTCAATCTGCTTTAACGTAAAACGCATATGGATATAAGGCCTAATTTAAAGTTATTTTCTCGATCAATTCTCTAGATATCCAAATTTACAATTCATAAGCTAAATTCAGCAAAACAAGAGTTTTAATTTTCAAACTATATTCACAAAATATGTAGTATTTCTTTAACAAAAAATAAAATAAATATTGCTTCATATTGGCTATGCAGAATTTAACATGTTCTCCATAAAATAAGATTTTTAAATATTCCATAAAATTAATTCAAATAATCTTAAAATTTACATAATACAAAAATAAAACTAATTTTTTTTCAAAAAAAAAAAAAAACATTGGTAAAGCTGGGGCATTTCTACTTTTTTAACTATAATAAATTTAATAATTACATTTATAATGTAAAATAAATATATATTTTTTATTATTTGATAATTAGTTAGGGGAGATTTTTTTTTCTTAATTTTGCTTAAAATCTTCCAATTTATTTCAAGTAGCCTTAATCAATATTCCTTTTTCCTTAATTTCATATGTTCACTTTTATCAAATTGTTACCATAATATTCAATGTAGCATACAATTTTTAAAATTGAAAGTGGATTTAAAATATCATTTGTTTTTTTTAAAGACAATTATTTATGGTTTACTAAATATTACTTAAATTTATTTTTCATATATATAGCATTTATTATCTACATTAAAATATAACACTTATTGTCTGCTTTTTCATGAATTTAATAACTATTAATAAAAAAATATTTACACTTAGTTTTGAAGTTATTTTAAACCTTATTTATTAAATTTACAGCAAAATTAATTACGATATATTAAAAATATAAATTTATTATTATCAATTATCTTGATTAAACCTTCTAAAATTCATAAACTATGCACATATTTTTATATAATACGCAATAATGTAAAAGTATTTACATAATATGTTTTGACACAAAGTTTATGATTAATAAAATTGGTGTAAAAACAAATTATGTACATTACATGCTGATCAAGTTAGAGAATTTATTATTTTTTCTACCAAAATATATGAAATGGTGTTTTGAATTTCTAATACATGTAAAATATGTTGGTTTTTGTTTACTGAGTAAAGAAAATTAAATTTATTCATGAATTTTGTAATTTTTTTCATTAAAAATGTTTCGAGTCAAAGAAAAGAAATACACAAATAATTATCTATGCATAGTAAGTATAGTTAACAAACTCTCTCTCTCTATACTATATATAAGAATTTATTTCGTTTACCTGATAGTTAGCTTACATTATTAAGTTTCCATAAAATTATGGCGCTTACACTATTAGTAATAATGGAGGTATTAAAAAAAGTATTATTAATTCTGTAAAATTCATTTTTATTCTGAGCGTAATAGCTATAAAGAAACTCAAGTAACCTGCATATTGAAGTGAATATATAAAAATGACAAACAACATCTTCTCCCTATTTTTAGTGGTACAAAACCATTTTCTTGATTAGAATATTTTCAATACATCCGAGCTCACATGTAACACACTTTTATACTCTGAAATACTCATACATTAAATCCAAGTTATGGTAGATGCTACTTGATAGAATTTACTTATATAATATTGCTTCTGTTAGTTTAAATACTACATAATTTTACAATGTTTATGTAATCATAAAAAGTTATTATTTCTTTATAAAATATTTTGTCTTAAGATTAACAGTTCGTGGGTTCAGTTCCTGCTTATGTCATGTAGTATTTTGGAATCCAATTTAGGTTAAAGATACTGGCTTGATTAGCTCTCACATGTAAAAAAAAAAGTATTGTTGAGTGGCAAATAAACCGAATCTTCCGCAGTAAAAATTAAAAGGTAAGTAGCATTGTAGCAAATATAATTTATGTTTTAAATGCGATTTTAATAAATGTATTATTTTGTCACTGTTTGACGGAATATTCGTTAGTAGTTTACTTTATGTTCTTACTAAAATCTTCAAGGCAAATAAATTACTTTAGAAAATAGAAAATAACAGATTATTTTACAATCGTATTTAAGAAAATACTAAAATGAGAAAAGGGAGTTTGAATAGGGAAACGAGTATCATTTCCCCTTAAGCAAACTTATGTAAAACATTTTTTCCGTTAAATCTTTCATTTCTGTAGTTCAGTATGTGCATATTACACTAACTAATTCACAGTATGTATATTACTTACTAATTCAGTACACTTACAAATATATTTATATTACATTATTACAATTTACAAGCTTTAAGTAAGGAATTCTGGTATAAAAAATGAGAAAGTTTAAATATTAAATTTTAAAAATTTTAAATTTTTATTGGAATTTAATGAAAAATAAGGATATGCTTTATGTATTAACCATTAAATGTGTACTTTATCAGATACACCACAATCAGATGAAAATGATGTTTTAAAATATTTATTTTTATAAAAATAATAGCTATGAAAATAACAATTTATTTATTAAAGATTAATCATATTAAATAACCCTATCTCAACTAAAAATCGCATTCAAAATTAAATACATTACATAAATGTATTTATTTCTTTTCAGTTTATCGAAGAAGAATAAATATGTACAAGCTCCCTTTTCCTTTTCAACTAAAAAGAGCGCTTGTTAGAAAAATTATTTTGCGTTTTTCGAGATGATAAATGGAAAGTAAGAATTGAAATCTGGCCTTGAAGCTCAATGCATGTCGCCTTTTCCCAATCCTTAAGAAAATAAGATGGTAGCAACGAACCTATTTCCTGTCAGCCGTACGTCTGGGCAGATTTCAAACCAAGTAATTGATGTCCCGCTTGGACCGTAAAACAAAAGATTTTCTTCCATTCCCAAAATCGCTTCACATTGTTTTCAAAGATATGAGAGGCAGAGTTGTTTCTTTATTGGTAATGGAAACAGTCCCTCAGAGACTGGTTGTTATCTTACAATGCTGTTTTAATCTATGTAAGCTCTGATACTCTTTCTCTAACATTGAGATACAATAAATCAGTGGTTAATATTTTTAAGAGGCTCAAATATCAACTCAATGCAGGTTTTCTTTATAAGTAAAGTATTATGAAATCGCTGCATAGGTAAAAGAGAAAAACTGATACAAAAATGCTTTAGAATTAATCCTTTTTTCCTGTAATTAATAACTTTTAAGTCTCAACTTTATTAAAGTCAATTTTTCAGGATTATTAGACAAGAAATTTGCAAGAATTTTTGTTTGTATTTGAATTGAAAGAGGATGCACCTAATGGAGTTAAACTTACATCAGAATGTTGTATTCTAGATAATTTATAATAAAAGGCAATTCTAATTTCAATATTTTAATTATAATGTTTGCAATTAATTTAAAATATAATTAATGGTGATTTGAATTGCTGTGTATAATTGTTTATAACTCACATTAACTAATTTAAGTGACGTATCATTCCATTACAGAACTTTTCTGGCTTTAGGAAAGAACTTTGCTGCTATATACATATATATGTATATATATATATATATATATATATATATATATATATATATATATATATATATATATATATATATATATATATATATATATATATATATATATATATATATATATATATATATATATATGTATGTATGTATGTATGTATGTATGTATTTTTATTTTATGAAATGAATCAAAGCGAATCTCCATTTCTTTCTAGATTCCCAATGTTATTTATTTACGAAAAAACGAGATTTACGATATGTTTAAAACAATTATTGATTTCACTCGCTTTAGTAGGTGTGTTTTCGCTTTCCTCAGCATTTCACAACTCGGAAATCAGTTGCATTTCCATAATAAGAATTTATCCTTCAATATTGATCAACTTCATAACTGAAGAATGTTTTCAAACAATATAAATCCAACTTGATGATTTTATTTTATCTATATGTGAATCTTTATCTAGTGATTCATATAGTTATTTAGAGATGACGTTAAATATATTATTTTATAATGTATTTTTTTATGTATTAAAAATATTCAACTGGAATTCTGCTTATTTCTGTATAATGTATAATAAAAACATTTCTCGGATGCTCTGATTATATTTTTATTACATTAATTGTATTTTAATTTCTTAACGTTGCTGTCCATGAAAACTAAAAACATATTTTCATTTATTAAGATCTAAATGAAGTATACGTCTTCTAAATAAGTTATAAACTATAAATTCGTTAACCAGATGTAAAATAATTTTAAAAAATGTTGCAAAGCTGGAACATTTAGTTACTAGTTGTTTATATTATGAATTATCTAACATACTACTGCTTAAATAAATTTCGAAAAAATGTCTAATTTATAAACACTAGAAATGACTTCTGAGAAAATGTAAATTAACTATTATTCCATTCAAAATCTTTGGTAAAAATATAGATTTAAAATTATAAAAAGATAAAGAAAATTAGATAAAGCTAAAAAAGAAAAAAAGATAAAGCTAAAGAAAATTTTCCTTTTACAAACACAAAAATATAAAATCATTTCTTATACAGATAAATAATTGAAGATATTATGCTTAATTTGATAAAATATTTCATTTTTAAAACACTTATACTTGTTTTAATCAGTTCTTCTATACTTTATATAAAGCGATTTTAAATATATGTGATGAACTAATAGTTTTCTTTATTTTTCTATTATATACATTGCTTAAATTTTTATACTCTTTTAATTATAAAATTAGAATTAACTCATAAGAATTTTTTTAATTTAAAATACATTATTAAGAGATAACAGCTTATCTTAATTTTACAATTAGAATCATGCATAGTCTCTGTTTTATATTACTGGAATTCGATAACTCATTAATAAAATGTTATGACTTGGATATTCACTATAACTTTAATCAACACACAAGTTAAAGTAATTATTATACATTTTTCCAGGCGAGAAATATTTTATGTATATCAAGACAGTTAAAAAGTCATGCATCATGAAATGATAGAATTTCATTCTAGAATACGAAATTAGTTTTTAATATTTAAATTTTCATACACTACAATAAATTTACTGTTGTTCCAATAAAAAATCTAAATGTTTAACGAAAAATGAAAACTGCTAAAAAGAAATAATACTTGCATATTTCAATAAAACATTGCATTTTATAAAAATTAAATTCAAATTCTTAAAGAAACATCTCAAAGCAGTAAGTCAAAAAAGAAAGTTAAAGTTTGATTCAAATATAGCGACGTTCAAAACAAAAAGAAATAAGCAGGAGTTGGCATTTAAAATGCAAGAGCTGAAGCGTAGGCGTTCATGAGTAGGAGAGGTAATTAAATGTAGGCGAAGAAAAGAGTTTTGCAATTCTAAATAAAAACAAATCAGCGCAAACCTGAAATTTCTTCATTATTGTCAATTTAAAAAATATAAAGTAACGTCCAACTATTAAATTATTTAAATTTCTTGGACTCTTTGAATGTTATGATAAAAAGTTAAATTTGTAAGGGAAGTTGAATTTTTTTTTTGAAAAATATGAAACAGCATGAAAAAACTGAGCTGCGTAACAGTGAAAAGGAGCATCGAATAAATTTATTGGTATGCCTAGAAAAAGAGAATTTCCTTAAAGTTGATATAACAGAATATAATCATTATGAAAATCAAGTGTTTTTTTGGATGTGAGAAATCATCATCGCATAGTCTTTTCTTTCCAGAACGAATCATCGTTTCCATTAGGAAAATATCTCTTCCGCCACAGAAAGTATGGTTTTCTAAGGAAATTGATTTTCCTGAAATTCAGCTTTTGCAAACATCAAAAATTTCTTCCTTTAAAAAATAGGATTTCGGTAGGAAAATTTTACAATTTTTAAATAAAATCTATGTTTAAACATTAATTTTGTTAATTTCTATCAAATCTCATTCGTAACATGCAGTTTATATTAATGTTTAAATAATATAAAAATACATTGTGGCGTTTTTAATATTTTCTAAATAAGGAGATAAACTATATATAATTTATAAGAAATCTAATCTCTATAAAAATTCAAATTGAATAAATTCGTCAAAAAATTTTTATAGTTCTTTAGATAATATTTTTAAAATCAAAAATCCCAAAAAATTACTTGTCAAATAAAGTGTTTAATGCTATGAAGCATATTATGAACAGAAAATTCAAGTAAATCAGAAGTATCATAATGATATTTAAAATATTTACAATATAAAATAATCAAGAATAATAATTTTGAAATATGAAGTGGTTATCCTATTTTATTAATCTAAGATATATCTTTATCAGCTTCTTATAAAGGCTTCTATTCCACTATATAGTAATGAATGATTTTCGAGTGATATTTAATACAACTAAAGCTCTTAGAGTTGAAGTGGATCACATACTACAAATTGATGATGATAAAAATTATTGTTAAAACTAATTTTACTGACATCAGTTTTGCATTAAGTTAAATAAAATAAACAAATGGGTCACGTTTTATGAAAATTTCATTTGCCATCGGTTAAAAGAATTTTTATTAGCTACAAACATCATCTTATTTTTGCTATATATTTTAATTGTTTTACTATTTCTAGAAATTATATTATTTTTAAGAAACACGAAAAAATATTATTTTGAAATACTGCAGAATTACCAATCAGAATTGCAAAAATAAATTGGTTGGTATCTTTGCATACATAAAAGTTTTTTTTTTTTTGAACCGAAGTTTGTTTGAGAAGATGTCTCTTGCTGTGATAGTTTTATTAGTTTACTTACAAAAATCGGATCAAATTATTTCAAATAATATGAAGTGATATTGGATTGCTTACAGGTTCTTCTAACCATTTGTTAAATAATGGTTTATGACGAATTTCATAACATTTGATATGGATTCTAAAACCTACTTTTTTAATGTTTGCATTTCTTGAACACAAGCAAATAATTTTAGATGATCTTGTTTTGGCTTAAAACAAACATGATATATTTTTTATTGCAAAATCACACAAATTGTGTAAGAACTGTCTAAGTTTTAGGATAGTGTTGATAGAACTGGAACTCTACATGCTTCTGAAGAAATATAATTATCTAATCTGAAATATATAAAATTAATAGAAAAACACTTATGGTCTGGAAAATAAATTTATGCATTCAGTATAAAATAAAAACGCAGGTTGCTGCAAATTGCTCAGCAATTTTTCATCTCACTTTGAAAAAAATTGAAACTAAGTATAAAATGAATTTAACATAACATATAACATAAATAAACAACGGGACTTACTGAACTTATAGAAAAAATATGGAGTGGAAATATATCATTTAACCGTAATTACTCTTTTAAGAAATAAACATCTACAATTGACATAAAACTACTTTTATTAAAATACCATTATAAAAATATGGGTTTATATTTGATGATGAAAGTTTCAAGGATAAATATAGTGTCCGACTGAAATTTGTGAAGAATGAGATTGGTACCTTAAGATACAGTAAAAGTAAATTCGATACATTTTAATACGAATTTTTGGACATCGAAGCTTTGAGTAATAGGAATACTTTTCTGTCAATGATAGATATAATTTTTTTTCATTACAATTTTGGACAAATATGGATAATTGTATTTTGAGCGAAATAATATAAAAGTGTTGGAAATTTAGAAGCACCTTTCATTATCTTTTAATCTTCAAAGAAAATATATTTAACGAAATTAAATGTATATAAACTCATAGAACTTTCTGTCCAAAGAATTTATGGAAAATGATGTTAAAAGTAAAGTGGCTTTAATCCGGAGAAATGCCTAAATTTTGTTTCGTATTGAAACGAAGGAAAATATATCGAGACTGCCTAGAAAATTCATTAATCATGTTTAAATTACATGAAACCAAAAGTTGTTCTCTCTTACGAACGTTATGATTTTACAATGTTATACTAAAGTATAATATTAAAAAGCAAGATAGACTGTTTGATTAAAACATAAAAAAGAGTTGAGAAATATTAAATGGAAAAATGATGAAAATAATTTTTGTTTAACACACATTAGAAATTAAAACATTCCACATTTATGAGATTAACCTCAAAGTTTTGAATCCGTAGAACTTAATTTCATTGAGTTTCTCGAAAAAAATAAAATAACATAAAAATATATCAGCTGCTGAGGCAAATGAATTAGAAATGAGGAATTATTCACTTTCTTACTACATATTAATGCATTAAAATTGCATTTATTTTTCACTTAGAACATTTGTATACCACAAACAATTGAATCAAAGCCTATAGCACCAACCATTCAGCTCTTAGTCTGGATTACCAAATGTTAAATATTTGAATAGTTGTTGCTGTTGCACCAGCATGATTTCCTGTATTTAACCCTGAGTTAGATTGTACCAGTTAGACAGAAGCAGCCGTGTGCAGTCTTCGTGATTTTGAAACAAGGACCAAGCAGAAGACACCCAATACTTGGCCTGCCACTATCAGGGATATCATTTCACGTGGAGGACATTGCAATAACGTCCTGTTTTAACGTACAGCAGCCAGTTAGTGAAGACGGTGGATCTTCGGTTAAGTCTTGATTCGAACTGACTACCTTCCGATAATCATAATGATAACATAACCAACCAGACTACCTCGGCTTTTATGTAAAGAGTTGTCACCAATATCTAATATCTAAGTTATTTTCTTTAGCATTTACTATATAAAGAATCACTAAAAGATAAAAATGTGATAAGCTATTTCTGCAATTCCAATTAAGCTAGTAAAATATAATACCTCTTTTATAATAAATATTTTCGCAACATAAGAACTTAAATATATTTAATTTACGTATTATTCATGTTTTATTATATTATTATGACTATGCCCTCGTAACACTATTGAAATGAAGAAAGTTATTTTTGATATCATTTTGCAATTATAATCCTTAAAATTCATAAAAAAGGGGAAAAAACCTTTAAAATTCTTGAACATTTAACTAAATATTCCTGTATTATTCCTTATCAAGAAAAATGCAGGGGTAAATAAAATGAAACTCTGTTAAAATCATTTAAAAAAAGGAAAGTTGTTAATCAATTATAATTACAAAAACAAAACCAATTATCTAAATAGTAACATCGTTACAATTAATATCAAATCATATCTTTTAAAATGCATAAGTAATTAATTTAACTATTTAGTTTTTTTATCTTTCTACAGGAAATATTGATATTTATAGATTTTTTTTCTATTTTAAATATATTATCCTGTAACTATATGAATTGAAACAGGGTTCCAGATAATGAAGAAATAAATAAAATTTGGAAATCGTAAATAAAATTTGTATCGGTGATTGTAGAAAATAGATTAATTTTGATTTCAAAATTGAATGTATTTATTAATATTCCAGAACTTAAATCCAATAAGCATGGTTTTTTTTAACAAACTGTAACGGTTTAAAATGCTACAATATATTTTACATTTTCATGAAATGATTTTAATATACTTTATTATATAAATATAAAATACAACAAATCTAAAATTTTAATATGAAAACATATACAGAAATAACATATTACTTTCAATAAATTGATACATGAAATAGAATTTTAAACAAATATTACTCTTAAAAAATGTCTCAAAAGATGCATGATATTTAAATTGATCTTATAAGCGTAATATAAATAATATGAAAAAAATAATATTCTTTCAACATTAAGTTATTAAATTTTCCTTTTTACTGACATCCTTCATAAAGTAAACAACGAGCCTTATGAATATTTTAAAGGTATCCTGATTCTAAAATTTAATTTTAAGCCATGAAATATTTTGATTATGTTTTTATAGTGTATCATTTGAAGCAACTGCAAATGCTCTATTGAAGCTTGCTCTTTAGAAAATTACAAGCAAATAACATAGTTTTTCATGCATAACTTTATCAAAGAATATATAATGTACGAACATAAATGTATGTGTAAACTTTAGACTTATAATTTAGTGTAAGATAACAAATTTGTTAGAAATGATTTCATAGAATGAGATATTTGTCATACTATCATAACCTGATTATTTTAAACATATATAAAACCTTATTTTTCCTTTATGAAATTTTTTATTAGTATTATTTTATCTTTAAAGAAGAAGCTAAAAACGGATTTATCATCAGAAATTATAAAACTGTTCAAATCAAAACAAAAAATTATTTGATAAAAACAAGCTTCAGTGAGAGAACAAGCTTTTTTTTTAACGTTTCTTATGTGTCAATATGAATTCTTACATCACATTTTAATTTATTTTAGTTATAAATTATATTTTTTAACATTTAATTATATTTTAATACATATTTGAATTTAAAGTATTCAATATTATCATAATATATCTTTATTACGGTAATAAAAAGCGATAAAAAAATTAAACTGCTTTCAGATTGACTTTAGACATAAATAAAAGAAAGCCATGGTAAAAAATATGTATTGTAAATATCACTTAAAATAAAATTAGATACAAAATTGAAGAGTTGATAGAAATGATTATAGTGTTCTGGGAAAATTCATCTAGAACTAGTATAATGTATCTGAAATTTTGAGTATAACTTTAATTTTGTTCAAAACAATGAATATGACAGAATTTTAAAACAGAAATAGAAAAAATGAACAATAAGATAATTTAATTTTGAAGTAGAAATCTAAGACTTTTAGGGATTTAAATTATATTTCTAATATTTTAATAAATGATTTCCATATTTAAGTATACGGAATAACTATTACTATTATACGGAATAACTATTATAATTACTGTAAATGAAATCCAATTTATAAGAAATAACTATAACTTATGTACTCTTAAGAAGAAAAAGAAAAGAAAGTAAAGATATCATCCGAAAAATAAGGAAATTTAATATTATTTGTGTGCTATCTTATTTTGCATTCCTTATATTTCAAGTATTATCTAATGTCTATTTTAAATAGACAAAAATGCTTAGCTTTAAATAAAACTAAGAATAAATGTTTCTAATGCTGCTTTCCAACTTTATCGCAAGTATTGTGATGGTAAGGTTGAATAGATGATTTATATTGTCCTATGATCACCTTTTTCACATGGCCGAGCTGGCAGTCGAATGATTAGCGCTTTTGCCTTCGGTTCAATAGTTCGTGGGTTCGAATCCCACCTTGGGTATGGATGTTTGTAATGGTTCAGAATCCACTTAAACCGTAGGTTCCGGTCTAATTAGCCCTCGTGTGCAAAAAATGACCGTTGAGCGACAAACAAACCAACCCTTTTTCACATGAGGGTTATTTATGTCAGGAGTCATGTTTTTACATGAATTCCAAACTACAATAAACATTCACATTCTAAATGGAAAGTGAAACCACGGTGTGATGAATAGAGGCTGAGGTGCTAATTAGTCAACTGCCGGCTTGGAGTTGTGTAAAGAAAGAAAATTATATTCAGTTAAATTGCTATAAAAAAACATAAATTTAACTAAAAAATAAGAAAATGAAAATAAGAATATTGAGTCACTAATAAAATACAAGTGTGATTTTTTTTCTTTCTTATACATAAATCATTACAGCGCATTACAGAATTTTGACTAACACAGTAATTAACACAAGTGTAATTTTTAAAATTTATTTTTATATAAATTTAATATTTCTACAACAGTTAAAACAAAATATATATATATTATTATATATATATATATATATATATATATATATATATATATATATTAATAAAAATTCCAATGGTCTTAAATTGGGGTTCTGACATCCGCATGGAAAAGTTTAACTCAGTCTTTAATTTTGTTAATAAAACTGAGGACTAAGATTGAAAAATTAAAATTGGAAATTTTGTGTTAGGCTGACCACTTAATCGGGACACATGCTTCGCACCCCAGAGAGAGTTCTTAAAATTCTTAAAAAATCTTAAATAATCCCTAAACAAATTGATTTATTTACATCGTTGCTACTAAGATAATTCGTTACAAGATATTTTCTTTTAATTTTAAACTGAATAAATTAATAATTATCAAATTATAAAATAAAAATAAAAAATAATAAAAGGCTATCAAGAAATACTTACATATTTTCGAGGTGGTATGAAAATTAGTAGAGAAAAACAGTAATAAATAAAATTTTATTTTACTATTTATAATATTAAAAATATTCAAACTGAATACTGCACAATAATAACACAATACAAAGTATAATTATGAAAATGATTCACGAAAAATTGTTATAGTATCATTATACATCATGAAAATATATGTAAATTCTATATTTAACCACGCGCTTGCGCGCGCACGATAATTTTCTCGAAGATGGTATAATCTAGAAAAATAAACACGTCGCCATCTGCCGAATACCTGTGCAACTTAGATGCTAAACCGCCATCTATTAGGAACTTACAGAACTAACCTTAAAAAATATAAAAAAATTAGGGTTGTACTACCCCTAACATTTAGGGGGATGAAAAATAGATGTTGGCTGATTCTCATAGATACCGGATAAGCGTTGCTACTAAGATATCTGTTACAAGATATTTTTGCAATTTTAAGTAATCATCAACTTTATAATTTTTATTAAAAATTAAAAAAATGAAATATAGATTTAGTTTTAATATTTGCTGTTAATTATAACATATTAAACGTTTTTTTAAATATTCAATATAATTTTTTTACTGCATACATACTATAATACTGTGCATAAAGTATTGCATAAAACAATAAGAAAAATATATAGAAAAAACACATTTCTTCACTGA